>JAJKFL010000009.1:25569913-26769913 GCA_021186555.1 Reticulitermes speratus
ATCAAAGGTTTACAGGATACTATTATTCCTAGTTACAGCATACCTTAACGTCGAAATAACGTCATGCCGTGACGGTATTTTCGTGTTAAATACCGTAATTTAAATTCTAATATTAAGCAAACCCTTTGTCGCGTGTAGGAGGCTAATGGTGCTGAGAATATAAACATGCGTTATAGGGTTGGAATTTTAAAATCTATCGTAAGATCACACATTTATAACATAAAGTATTTATCCTTTTACACTGAGACTGGGCAAAAACGGACAGAAACTCTGTATTGCAACGACAGAATGGAAACTAACATGCTACTTCATACGTACACGCAGACCACGTGGTGATAGAAACGTAAAACAATAACTCCACGGAAGAAGGATTTTCCTGAATAGGTGATGATAGCTCAGCCGGTCAATAATTCACCCATCCTTTTTTGATAAACATAATTTTAAAGGCGTGGCCACAGTAGTCCTCAGAGTTTCCTAACCTGAAGCAGTTAAATACAGAAAATGCACTTACACCCTCTTTCTTTCAAACCCATTGTAATATTGTCTTCCATCTACGTCTTGTTCTCCCAAGCGTGTGTACGAACAAAACTATTTGTACTTTTCCAGACTCCTACTTTTATATTAAAGACCCCGCTGATTATAATCTCGATATCCACAATTTATATCGATACAAATGTGAGAATCTCTGCCGTAGAAAAAAGTTTGTTGAAGTCCTTAGACCTGTACAATTGTACAAGTAAGTAAAGTTGTGTCTTTCTACGCCACGCAGGCGTAAAGGGAAGTGGAAGTAAAGACCCACTTATTGTTAAGGTTAAACTCAACCTACGTTGTAGGTGAATGTTCAGCTTCACGCACCGGCCGCTTGACAACAGCTTAAAGAGCTCCCGGAATACCTGAGTGGGACACTGGATGGGCCCCACAGTCGGTCTGGGCGCTCGCTTTGGGAAACAGACAAATCTCTGGCAACTGCAGGAATCAAACCATGGTTCTTAGTTCGTCCAGCCTGCAGCCTCATGCCTGTACCGGTTACGCTATCCTGGCTTACTCTCTGAGGTGTAACATATCACTCATGGAAAAGCAATTTGTCTTAGCCCACACACTTCGTCAACTGGGATTTCCGCATTACTAGACAGTTGGGTTACAAACACACCTTCTGTCAAAATTGTGTGTCCACAAAAAAATTGCTTGTCTTCATATTTTCGTAAAAACATAGCAAGCTTAGGTGTTGGTATAATGAGAATAGTTCAAGTTTTTCCTGTCTCCTGTAAAACTGAGTATCGGTTGGCTACGACAAATTGCTGTTTCATGAGCGACATGTAAAAACGTGCCTCCCTTCTCAGTTATCGTGTTATAGCGTTTCAGTAGGCCTAAATCGCGATGCTTAAAATGTTTTACGTGTGGTGTGTGCCACTCCTATTGTGCAGTCATTATGATTGAAGTTCCGTGTATATTTATTTTTACTGTCTTTTTTACGTATTCTCACTCTGCCCAGGCTCTCAAATTCTCCCCCAATCTCTAAAGCAGATTTGAGTGTACTCTGTTCCATTTAGTTGATTGAATACCCTTGGCTTCCAGTTGATCATAAACCACTCGTTTCGACTGAAGTACGGGTTTAATACAAAAGAAAAAGGAAAGAAGTCAAAGAGGTAAACTGAAAAATTCAAAGGTTATTATGGTACAAATGGTGGACAAAGTAAAAACCCACTATTAACATTATCTCCTGATCTGGTAAACGACACACAAAACATAAGTATAATAATAATAATAATAATAATAGTCGCCATTGTAGTTAGACAAATATCAATTTTTATGGAAATCGAAGATCACGTGATCACGTCGCTGAACATTCCTCCGAACCAAATGACTGAAGTCCACATCACTCGCCCTATTTCTTTAATATATATTTCAATAGCATGATATTACCTATACTTCAATCTTCTTCCTTCAGGTTACTGACCAGTACTTTACATGTACTTTATCTCTTCCATACGTGCTACACGCCCCACCCTTCAAAATCTCATTGATGGAATTGTCCTAATAAATCCTACGGAAGAGTATACAAAAATAACTGTTTTGTAATTATAAAATTATAAGTTTATTTAAATGATTTATCTTCTCTATATCTCTGCAGATAATGGATAATTTTTAGACAATAGCTGTAAATGCATAGAATTTTTATTCTGCAGTCCTATAATGACGACATATTACATTCAAACCTCATATCTCAGGCCGTTAAGACACGAAAATGTCGCGCCTCATAATCAGGGCTAGGTAAATACTACATCTGATGAATTTATTGAGAAAACAATTTCTGAAATCTAGCCTGGAAACGAAAACAACAAACATCTAAACAATTTGACTATGGTTTGCGAAATTAATTTCAGTGCTCATCATTTCAGTTACGTCATCTGAATATTCCATAATATTCAGTTCGCACATTGTTTTCTATTTATTATCAAAACTCGTGGTCAGTTTGAGTACAGCATAATTACTTTTCCAAGCGTTTATGTTATAACCACGAAACATGGTAACAAATATGCACACAATATTATGTGTGGTTGGTATGTAATTCAGATATTTTCAACAGACATCCCTGTTTGACAGCTCTGTCTGTTGACCAATTGACCTACGATACAGATTTGTTGTGGCGGGGGGCAACAAAAAAGAGTATTTGACATTTTTGGGAAACACACAACAATATTTTCGTGACGTTCGTTATGACCCTACCACTCCTCTCTCAAGTTTGACAGGTGTCCTTTTTAACAGTTAGGCTCAAAGAGATATTCATAAAAAAATGTAACACATTTTCGCCACACAATTTATTAGTATTAGTATTTGTATTATTAGTATTAGTATAACATCTGTTATTAACCTTTTGAAGCCTAACGGTAACCTTACGTACCACCAGGTTTAACATTCAAAAATTCTACATGGTGCTCACAATGCATTTGTGTGTTTTGTATGGCTCTCAGAACAAACAGCAACTTTTGCTTTATATATCATCAACAGATTGGTTTTTGTAACTGATGTGGAGAGTGTTTACTGCGCGGTACGCACTGAGTCCTTATATATGACAGATGCTTTTCGTCTTTAAAGGGTTAAATTAAACTAAGTCTATGGGTAAAAACAAAAAAAAATCATGCCACATATACGCGGCAAAATAATCTACAGCACCTTATTCTAGACGTAAGCATGTGCCGCGCATTTATTTAATTATTTTTTTTCCTTCTGTCCCTTGAAAATTAAAATAAGAAGAAAAGTCTTGTAGATAATTACTGTTACTAGTTACTGTTACGATTCTGAAACAAGCTGTCATCTTTTGTACGAAGATGTTACCAAGCTTCTGCCTGGTGAAACCAAAAAGTACCAAATTTATAACACAGGATAGCCAATAAACATACCGGGATTCAAAATTGGTACGTCCTGTGTATAAGCCTAGCTTATTACAGGAATCTGGTCCTTTTCTATTGGATTTTATAAAAGGTTAAAATTTTACAAGTCTAAATTAAATTATAATTCTTTTCGGACGGTAAATTTGCATAAAATTATGCGCAACAGAAATTTCGAGTCTTTCCGTCAGGAGGTTTGTTTCAATACCGAAGCTTCACAAATATTTCGATTGAACTTGTTGCTGGTGTCGACAGTAATATTTCAGAACAACGTTGATTTTCACTGAAGAAATCTTCTTTCTCTGAACTTTCTCCATCGTCTTCTGGAAAAGAAGCATCACTCTGGTGGACCCCTTAGATCGAGCTATTCTCAATCACTAGCCCAGTGACTAAGAATAGCTCTATCTAAGGGGTCCACCAGAGTAGGTGCTTTATTTGCCTGCAGACGGAAGAATAGCCGGCTTCCGAAACGTAGTACTTCTTTAAAAATTAGACGATGGACAAAGTCCAGAAAAAACCATTTTGTCAGTGAGTCACACACCATCGTCAAAGCCCTATAGAGTTGACTTTAATTTTGCTTCATATCGACCAAGTATAAGAAATTAGTAATTAATAAAGAAAAAACTAAGAAATAAAACAAAAGTATAAAAGAAGCCAGGATATAATTTATACGCTCTACCTTGCATATTAGGCTTATATCCTAGTTGTGTCACAGTTTCGCTTACGTGGACATATACACCTAAAGCTCTAAGAAAGGCAGGCCTATTATATACATATAGCTAGTGAGGTATTATTGCTTTTTTATTGCTGTATAATAGCACTAATATCTCTCACCAGCATTTTATGATAATAACATTTTGTCTAAACTCATCACGGTTGTTTTCAGTGTTATTATATGCCCACTTTTCCTCAGCGGACATAAATAAACACTCATAAAATGCTTATTTCTCTTTGTACTTCCAAATAAAGAAGGAAAAGGGCCAGATTACTGCGGTAGGTAATATATCAGCGTTTATGAACATCTGTAAAAGTTCAGCAGAGATCTGACGAAATTAAAAAGCGAATGATTAAAAAACCGCTGCCTCAGGACGAGCTTGCTGACGGCTATGTGTCTATCGTCGAAACATACGTATGTCGCTGGCGTGCTGCAGCTTCGCTAATGGAAGGTTCGAGTCCTCGGTCCGGAGGCAGGTTATCCTGCCAAAGGCTTTCCTTATGTTTGTCACTGTTCCGAGAAAAACACAGCATATATCACTGGACTACTAAGACCTGAAGTCGCGTAGTGTCAAAGAGTGGGGAATGGAACAACATTGTAGAATGCGTAAAATGAAAAACAGTGTTCAAACTAAAAACATCGAGATTGTCTTCAGGCACACTACTACTTCAATCATTGCAACTCCTTAGTTTCATTAGGTTTATTAATAGAATATACGAGTATATTTGACATACAGCTCGAGTCTCAGATTTGAGGCTCCAAACTCTGCGGGAAATGTAAATGCGTGTGAGGACTCGCGGAAGGAACACTTCTTATTGCTGGTGTGAGAACGAGTGGACATGATGTTGTACTCGTATACTGTTTGAAAACAGCTGTTGCAAGATCCGGAGTGATAACACAGTCGTCGCACAACACTGGTAAGTCAATGTATTTTCTGTTGCTAGCAACGTAAATCACAACCGTCAGAGGACGAGGCGTGTTTTGAAATTCCTTCCGGAGACGCAGAGCTGTGTCGCGAACTGCGCCTGTATTCTGCGACTTTTAGTTTCTCGCAGCAGTGTTGATGAAAATTCGTGTCTTCTGGGGTCAATCAGCCCTAACATGTCACTCTTCAAGGACTGCATGATCCTGCAGGTGAAGACATTAGATCGTCGGTAACTACTTACAAATCGACATGGCGTAACGTTCCAGAATACTTGTATGGCTCTGCAGATATTCTGTTCTCAGTTTTTCCTAGTGAGTATTTTGGTTGTTTAGTGTAAACACAAACAAACATGGATCCTGAACCTTCAAGCTCAAAAAGTAGTTGGTCCCACCGTTACAGAACTACTGCGGGTGCTGTGAAAGCGATGGACAACAAACAACTGTCTGAGACGATATTTTGTCTAGTGACAAGGGCTTCAATGTATACTGGAGTGACTTATGGAAACACAACTAGAAAAAATATGGAAAGAAAAGGGTACTGAGGAATTATTACCTTCTTCTACGATAAGGTATTGGAAGGATATCTGTAATGGATAGTTTTAACTGCAAAGTTACCAGACAAGCAATGGAGTACTGCTGCCATATAAAACAGTACTTATAGTGGAAGCGTTGTTATTAACAGTTAACAGAATATATAAATTTTCCGTCGCAGAAATATATTCTTGGACTAAACTTAAGATGGGCATTTCGTTGGGAAACATGGCTTAAGCAAAAGAAACATTTGGTCATAGCAGCAAGACGTTACAGTTTAGATATGTAGATTTTTTGAAAATGCATTATTTATGTCCTGCGAAAAGAAGTATTTTTAGTAGATGAAATGTGGACTAAAAACAATTTAGCTTTTAGCAAGTGCTGGCAAAGCCCTGTTTTTAACGGGGTAATGGACACCATTACTGAAAACATTATTCTCACTGCTGTTCACAAGGGATCCAGCATCGGAATTTTACTCCGTGCACAATTGATTTATAAATCAGGGTCTTAAACAGGCTCTTACTCTAGCCTGGTGATTTTCGATAGCTTTAAAAATGGGTTATTGTGAAAGTTACGCCGAACTTTCCCCATCTAGTGTGATTTTTAACCGCTTTCCTTACGTTGCTGCAGCACACTGATGTACTCTGTGTGTGTATACCAATGACGTCATTTTGAAAAAGAGTAGAGTTGTAACTACATAACTGAATTTTCACGGCTAGTGTTAGAAGTTTAAAAGGAGAAAGGAATCAAGTTCATTGCAGTAAACGAAGGCTTTACTGTTATAAGAGCGAATACACACTGGCAGGCTTATAAATTGGCTTCTTATATATTCATCAGTTGCTGTAAAGCTGACCTGAGTGTTTATCTAAATGGATATATCTTACACAAACTTCTTTCTTCGGTAAAATGATGAACATTTCTGTAAATCAGTCTGGATAATTATTCCGATAATGGAAAGAGTTAAAATTAATATGTATTATTAATAACATGCAAATGCTACTTAATTTTAAATGCTACGTAATATTAAAAGCCAAAGAAAATTAAAGCTCTCTAAAAGTGACCAAAGGGGACAAGGAAGACCGCACAGGAGGAAAGATAACACACTCTGAAGTGACTTCTTTAAGCAAGAGTCTCATTCCTAACGCCCCGCAGACAGAAATATCATAAAATAATTTCAATATCACTGTAGTTTTAAATAAGGGAGGAAAAGCTGTAATGGAAATGTAGCTTGCCTAGGAGAGCTCAAAAATACGTATAGAATTTTAGTCTTAAAATTGTAGGTAAGAAAACATTTGGGAGACATAGGCGTTTATAAAAATATATTAAAATGCACGTTAAAGAAATATGATTTGAAAGCTTGGCGCGGGTCAGACTCATGTCGGGCTGTTACTGACAATGTCAGGATTCTACAGGTTTAAAAGTGGCTGCAGATTTCTTGATCAAATGAGTGTTAATGGAAAATGACTATGATTCATGAAGTTACGTAGCCATTTATTTCACCTCTGATGAATGCATGAGCAAATTAAGCAACTAAATAAGAAAACTAATCCAGCAACCGTGTTGGTGCGCACAGATTTCTATGGTAAATAAGAATGCGCACACTGTACATTGTTTATCTCGAGACACAGAGTAGGCTATTTATAGTGCAACTTTATTGAACAATTTGTTTCTGCAGATAAAAATAAATAACACAAAACAAATAAATCGTGAGTCACTTAACTGGACCAAGTTCCACTCGCCTTCAGCCAAGATACATTCAGAGCAGAACCAACGTTGTCTACCAACTCTACATGAAGTTTCTAGCTTCATCACGTAGAAATCTCGAATAAATAAAAACTTCTCCTGAAGCGTGTACTTCTGCGTGTTTTTTATATACGAGTATTTATTTTTTCTTGTTTTATTTAAATACGCTACAGGTTTCTCAGTATTTACAGCGTCGAATATTGGAATGATAGTGAGTGATGGATTAAGAAGAAAGTGGAAGGACAGAATGTTCAATAAACTTAAGAATTCTATCCGAATTGAATATTCCCCTGTACATTTCCTAGTAATGCTAACTACCCTCACAACAGTCGGCCATATAGGCTTGCATGCTTAATTACCCAAGATGCAAATCGCACCTTTATTGCTCTACATTATGTTAGATTATTTATGGCCTGTCTGGTTCTGCCGTATTCCCTCTAATTATCTATATCGTAAAGGGCAACTTTTCAGAAAAAAAGTTTTATTGATAAGAAAATTTTTTTCATTTCCCATACAACTATATCTGAAACTTTCCCCAGCCCAAGAAGAAAGCAGCGAGAGAGTGTCACAAATTTATGCAGGTTTTCATATAAAGTGTCCGTTATTTTTATTCAGTTTTAAATGAATTTGAATTTTTTCGACATATTTTATTAAAAATCGCCAATATAAACTTTCAACTAAAATCCGTTTACCGTGAACCGAGTTCTTCCATGCCGACACACTGACGGCAGGCAGGCAGGCGGACAGACAGACAGATAGAAAGACAGACAGACGTCACGCAACTTCGCGAAAGAGGCTAAAAACTATGAATGAAGTGAGTGTAGGACCCAGGCTATACACGAATAATTTTTACCTTTCCTATAAATTTCGGGTTTCTAATCTACAAGTTGTGCAGTGATTTCACTTTAGCTTTTGATCATAAAGTGTGTGTGTGTGTGTGCGTGTGTGTGTGTATGTGTGTTCAAAGGTTTTGCGTGCGTTTCTCTTAACCTCTCAAAGCGCAATGGCAAACGTCTAGGCATCTACCACCTACTCTGACATTCTTAATTTTGGAAAAAAAATATTTATAGTTCTCGGTCAATTCTCAGGAAAAAAATATTTTCCTAAACAACCTCACCACCTTTAACCCTCAATATACTCGTATACTGAAGAGACAGCGTATTGTGTATTATTAGGATCTGAATACTTAAATATAATTAAGGGAAATTCGTCGCTCAGTAAGTTAAAATGAGACTGACCCGAAATGAAATTCTAGTTATCGTCTTGGTTTCATGTTATGAAATAACTGAAAATTCAGCTTTCATCTGGGAGGACAATAGAACAGAGTTCAGAGCATTTTCCCTGTAGCTATCTCGGATAGGACTAAAGTCAGGTTTCATGAAGGACAGTAGATTGACCCGGTACATGAGGTCACTATAACACAAAAGGTCTTACAACATTCTATTCAGAGAATCTGTGGAACTCGGATATCGAATATATTGTCTGTGATTTTGGTCGCTCCGTCAATCACCGCATGCGAAATTTGGGCATGCCGTCGTCGTGAATAACTTAACGAATTCCATAGAAACAATGCGCCATTATGTTAAACTTACCCCTTTCAAAGCACAATATCACCTGCTTTATTAGTTTTAAAAAATTTGCATTTTACCCATTTCATATTTGTTACTGTTTTCGTACAATTCTAACAAAATTATTATTTCGCTAAAGAGTATAACCTGTCTGGCCTTTATATTCAATATGCTGTGTGTTCTCTGCGAAGTGTGACTGTAATTTTAAATATTATTTAATCCTTTGAGGCCCAGTGGTTACTATACTTACCACAAGGTTTAACACTAAAAAACTCTACGTTTTGTCTCAAGGGTGCATTTATGTGTTTTTATGCTTTGTACAAAAAGTGGTTATTTTTCTACGCGGCATTTACTGATTGGTTTTATAATAGAAGCGGAGTGTGTCTACTGCGCGGTACGAACTAAATTTTTAAATACAGTTCAATTTAATTTTTCTTTAAAGGGTTAAATTAAATTCAGCTTCCAGTTTTTAACAAATAAAGTATTTCGCTTGCATTGCTTTGAATACGCAAGAATTAAGTTCACTAACACACAGGGTTGAGTATTTTGCTCCATCCCCAATTCCCATCTTTCAAACAGAGCTCATATTAATAAATTATGCTCAAATACAATTATATTTCTGCCTAAAGTGCTGCTTTTATAACGGGTGATTAGAACCTAGCAATAAGTACTTGTCAGAGTGAAATGAGCATCAGTTATAATTGTACACGTAAGTATAATAGCACAAGTATGACTAATGTTCAAAGATAACTGATAAGATAAATCGCATTTTGATTCGCGGCACAGATAAGATATTTTTCTCTACTCCAAAACCTACAGACTGGCTCTGAGACCCGGCCAGCCTACCATTCAACGGGGACAGAGAGCTATTTCTCCGGGGGAAAGACGGGCGGTGCGTGAAACTGACCAGTGGCCTTCATATAATGCCGAGTTCAAGAATATTTCAAAGATATACTTCCACACCCCATACGCCTTTATGACGTACACAGGGATGAATCTATTTCCCCTTACCAACCTTACCTTCTTGATTGTATTTCGGACTGGGATTAAAATGACCATCATCATCATCATCATCATCATCATCACCACAACCACCACCACCACCACCACCACCACCACCACCACCACCATCATCATCATTATCACCACCACCACCTTTTTCTTCTTCCTCTTCTTCTTCTTTTTCGTCTTTGTACTCCAGCAGTATTACAAAGATTATAGCACATAACTTATCGTACCCAACTTCGAAAAATCTGTGAATGCATTTCAAACAATAATAGGCAAGTTATGAACTAATTTTAACTGTAAAATTAAAAGAGTAATGTCCACATAATTTTTAGAGATGTAATAATATTGGGCATAAACATAGCAGTCAGCTTCAATTCCGGCAGGTAAAGAAGACTGATTCTTCTAGAATATGGTTGACGTAAACATAAATCTTGCAACATTGCAGTAGGAAATTCATTCGACAAAATACCCACATTTCTTTTCCCATGTTCTTCTATCCTGGATACGTTTAGAATTGGGTTAACACTTCGTTCAGACATGAAAATACGGTACATCACACTGTGCAATGCCGAAATAGAGACCGAACACCTGACGGTAATTCTGAATGATCGAACCCTCCTATTTTGCAATGCACATTATCTCAAACAACGCTGACAATATTGCAACAAGCATGTGTTAGTTAAGTTTCGTGTTTTAAAGCAGGCTTGTGTAGGAAATTCAGTAGTGGGAATTAGATGAAAGTTATAGCATTTCGTGAAGGTTTTCCTCGTTTATTGGAAATATTAAGAGTAAAACAAGTTCTTCATTTTTTGTGCTTAGGACGCGAAGGCTTAGATGTTAGGACGATATGAAATGATTGTTAAAAAATAGGATGTGTGACGATGCAGAGTGGGTTAATCCGGCTTGGGACAAAACCCACTAGAGGGTCTTGTGAACATGAAAATAAACCTTCGGTCAAAATAAGAGGTAAAGTTCTTCTTCTGATTATGTATTAATTCATGAAAACATATGCGAAAGAGAAGACTAATTATAGTGCAACGCATTCCTAATATCGACAGAAGATGGCAGTAAGTAGCCAGTTTCAAGCCCTGGTCGCTTCACCTAAGGGAAAAGCCCCTGGTGTCCATTGGATTGTAGAGTGAATGGGCCCCGAACCTGGTCTGGGGGCTTCAGGCGACACAAAAACTTCCTTCTTCTACCAGGAATCGAACTACAATTGCACGGCCTTTCAGCCGGTAGCCCAGTCACTATACAGAATGAGCTACTCTGTAAGAAGATGGGAGTTTCTCGATTAAATGAGATATTTCACCGAACGTCAAACTCTTATGCTTTACATCCGTTTTTCGCAGGAATGTTTCAGATATCACTTTATCAGTCCAGGCATCATTTCATTTTGTGTCTCCGTACCTCGACCCTATATAATGGCGACACGCGTTTCGTGATTATATCGAAATTCTATTTCCCGCTCAGGTGACAGGCGTTTAGTTTCAAGTTTATTGAGTAGTTTCCATCGAGCAGGAACTGTCACTTCCTTCGTTTCACCAGGCACAGAGATCGGCATCTAGCCTTGAGGTAGGCTACAAAATCTCTCGATCGCAGTTCACATCGATACGTATGGCAACATGCCACTCCTATTGCTGTAAAGCTATAAGTAAATATATCTACAGTTTTAACATTTCACAAAGTAAAGTATTATTTGACTTTCCATTTCGACATTGTTTAAGAAAGTCAGTAACATGCTGGTTTCTTAAGCAAAGTTGTTAATCTTCATCTAAACTTAAGGCGGAAGACCATTGCCCGTCGGCTAAGACTGCCCATTCAAAATGCCCTCAGGCATAGCTGGGAGAATCGCATTAAAAATAATGTTACAATGTGTGAGCACGTAAACTGAATTTACGTGAGGAAATATTATTGATACATTTATAAATATTCAAGTTCCCGAAAATGCGAGAAAGTTCTTTACCAGATGAGGGAATACCAGCTTCTTAAGAAGGATAACGTGGAGGTGGTATCGAAAGGGTTTTTCATATATATATATATATGTCTTATTTTAATTAAACCAAAATGTAATGTACCAAACTCTCTGTATGAGAAGCAATTTTTTGCAATTTTCAATTTGACCAACAAGTTTTGGTGTAGAATCTACTAACAATATGGCAATTGTTTATACGAGGTTAGAGAATCTCATAACGTTGCTGACGAAAATTCAGATCATCTGGGCTGACACCGTGCCGACTGGTAAATACGAGTAGCTACCTAGGTTTCGAAGGAGGATATTACCTTCTTCAAGGTCAAGATCTACGACTCTCCGTGGATTGCTTGACCCTGAAAATGAAGGCGCTTCTCTCCTTGGAAACATCGGTAACTTTTTACAAATCGACGCGTCTCGTCAGACGCGTCTCGTCAGACGCGTCTACAGCGATAGGTTCGTTTAGTATCTCTCGAGATTAAAGAGTGAATGCATAGGCTGTGTTATTCACGACTTACAAAGTAGAATTTCTTTTTATGCACTTCCTTCAAAGGAAACATAAACATACCACTGTGACGAAATTAACATGTCGTAAGTTTTCTTCTCTCTCTAACGCGTGACAAAGTATGAACCACGCCTTTTCGTCAAACTCCTCCCTGGCCTTTACTTTATCATCACTTCTCGTTAGCTGTTAATATAACACAATAAAATAGTTTCAAACAAAGTTTCCAACAAATAATAACATACACAACACACATACATTTAATTAATAAATAGCCGATCCCAGTGGCCGTGCGGTCTAAGGCGTGGGTCTGCGGCAGCTCGCTTGCTGGGATTGCGGGTTCGAATCCCGCCAGGACATGGATGTCTGTCTCTTGTGAGTGTTGTGTGTTGTCAGGTAGGGGTCTCTACGACGGGCTGGTCACTCGTCGAGAGGAGTCCTACCATGTGTGGTGTGTCTGAGTATGATAACAAAGCCTCGACAATGAGGAAGCCTAGGCCCACTAGGGCTATCGAGCCAGGAAAAAGCAAAACAAAAAACTAACAATTCAATCGGGCTTTATCAACAGCCGCACAAATATTAATGGACCGTGACGGCAAAAGAACAAAAGCAGGTACTGCTGCTGCTAGATTTAGTGCCCTAATTGCTCAAATATTTTCAGGATAAAAATTTCTAGAAAGAGTTTAGGAAACTTTCTTCCCTTTAAATACTTCAACGTAAATGATAAGATAATAAGTAATTATAAATTAACAATTAATTTAGTTATAATTTAAAATATACTTCTGCAATTACATAACAATTGACGATTCATCCATACGCGTAATTTACGCTAGTACTTTTGCCATTATGTTAAATTTGCCAGATAAAATTAAAATCTTTTTAATTATACGAATTCTCGCCATACCAGTTTCCTCGAATATTTCAGTAGTCACTCCCATGAATCTAAATATTGAACTACCAAAGACGCTATCTTCCTCTTGTATGTTCAATAAAAAGTTCGCCTTAACAAAGGCTGCGTACTACGAACTTATATTTCACATAACATTTGAGACTCCTACATTATGTACAGCCAAAGTAAAGCCTTCGACAATTGCCATTGTCATACTCGTATTATTGAAGGCTGAGATTAAAGGATTACGATGTTGGGATGGATTCTAGTGATAATAACTTTATGCAAGTTTTCATGACAGTCTGGTAAGTGTTTCGAAACTTCTTAAAAGATGTTACTTAAAACAATAAGCATTTCAATTAGTTACTTAGAACAAGCGCTTAATGTTTAAAAAAGTAACACCTGCTTCTAAATTTAAATAACTGTCCTCTATCATTTCACATTCACATATAATTTCAGTACCTCCTCACACACTTTCCTTCCGTCGTAATGGAAGAATGATCTGTGGAATATGCCAGTGAGTCGGTATGTCTTCTCTGTCTAACAAACTAATTTAGGGATGTTCATAAAACTTGTAAACATTTTGTCAATAGAATGACCCAATCTTTATGCAAATTGCTACAAATATTAACATCGACATATCCGAGCGAAGTGCTCGAAATCGGTTACATTAGCGCAACTGAAAGTAGCGTCGTAAAATGTGGCGTTATTAAAGGCAGAAATTAAAACTTTCTGACTAAACGAAATGTGCATAATACAGCACTGGAATTGTTTATATGAAGTTTGGCACCGAGATAGATGACGAATATGCTTATAAGTTGATGTTCGTCAACCTTACTGGTAAAAACGACCCTTGACTGATTCTGCGGACAGCATCCTCAAAATTATTTCAAATCGATTATCTCTTAGGTACGTACAATTCGCTTTCATAATTAAAGATGTATTTTATAAATGAGATACGTACTTCAGCTGCACAAATGTTTATTAAGTATATGTAAAAATGTATCATAAAACAGTGATTTTTCTAGCAATAATAATACTGAAGTTAAGAATTGGAGAAACAAAAAATGGGAAAAAATTTAGTTTCTTCCGAGTAGAGTTCCAAACCTCGCGGTCCCTTTAAGGATAAATAGAGGACTTCCGTTTCAGGAAACTGTTATAATTTATGCACGGCATATTGCTTACCTGTCGGCAATTACATCATGGCCATATTGGAACATATCGAAATTATGTCGGGCTAAATTAACGTAATGGAAATTTGTACTAATGGAAAGAGTGCACACAAAAGGGCACTACATTCTGTAATTATTGATTTGCATTTAGCTGTCTCGCCACACAGGCTGATATACTTCTACAAAAGTATGCGTTTACATTCTTCCTACAATTTCTTTTCTTTTCTTCCGATAAGCTAAAAACGTGTTTACTGGGTTTGAAGTTTCTACAGCGTTGTTTCTGAGTATTCCGGTCTTCTGGGATGTTACGTTCTGTAGTTGTAATTTAACGACATCAGAAGTTTTGAAGGAACTTATCGTCACCTTCAAGGGTAGGTAGGTCCTTTCTTCCAGGACGTACCAAGTCAAGAACCAAAGATTCGAAAATGAAAATTGCCACTAAAAACAACAAAAGTAATAGAGTATCTATCAGCGTAACGGCACAAATCACATGAAGATAAACTGTACGGCTCAGGTATGTTTATTGTTAGGTTATTTAACAACACTTCGTCAGCTGCTGAGTTCATGTAGGCCCGAAAGAAGCAAGAAAATGAGAGGAATGGAAAGTAAGTAAAAAGTTGAAGATAATGAAGAAAATGATGATAAACCACATCGGCCTACTTGACAATCAGATGTAGGCTAGATTGGAAACATTTATCCTTCGAATACACTGGCACCACGCAAACTTACCCGGTGGTTTACAGGCAACTGAGAAAATGAACAACCTCAAGCTTAATTATGATGTATGTGATCAAGCAAAGTCACAACAATTTTGATGGTAATCAAAACCTCAAAGATTCATGTCTTCTAGGATGATAAACCGTATAGACTGGTAGGTAGGTACGGACGGTTCAAAGGATCATATTCTTCGACTCCTTGACCCTGAAGATGAAGGCCGTACGTTTCTTCGAAAGTCGGTAGCTACACTCGTATTTGCCAGTCTACAAGGCATAACTTTCCAGAAAACTTCAATCTCCAGGAACACCTCTCCGAGAAATTCAAATCTCGAAACCACAAATTCGTAATATCTCTTCTTCTTACATAAAATGATGTGCGAATATCATTAAGAGACCAACATAACTTTAGAAAGCAACTTTTATATGGTTCATAAAGTAAGTTGTCCCTGTGCATGCAATGACCGCATATGGGGGATGGAAGCATAACTCCAATCATTTTTAATCTCGGCGCTAGATGTAGGTTAGTAGTCAGTTTGACGTCCCGGCTGCATTAACTTCCGGGGGAGAACTCCCGCTACCTGTTACACAGAACGCTGGGTGAACTGTAGTAGAGCCGGTCTGAACGTTTCGGAGCGAGACAAATCTCTTGCCTCTGTCGGTAATAGAACGACGATTCCTCGGTTGTCCAGCAAATGATTCATAAAGAGACCAGACAAAATTTCGCCTTAAATTTAACAAAATAAGTAATTGGCATGGTTAGACCTGTATACAGTCTACAGTCACAATTATGTTTATTGTCGCAGCAATATCTTCTACTTGCATTTCTGCTATAAATTTAGTTGTTAATTTCTTTGCTAAAATAAGAGTACTATATCATTTCCAATATGTCTCAGGTTGTGTTACTTAATGGCTTCAATGGTTCTCTCACACCAACAGCTAATGCACTAACTGTAAAAACCTTGAATGCTTATAAACCTGTATTTTATACATAGCAAAAAGTCAGCGCGTTTTAATCTCTTTGGCCAGAGGGGTCTTCCATAGCAAAGTGTTAGAAAAGAGAAAAATCAGAGGAGTCCGTGCCAGATGAAATTAATTATAGAGACGGTGAAACCTGCCGTGAATTTTCCTGAGTGAGCAACTCTGTGATGTAGAAAGGGACAGAAGCAGTGGGAGACAGCTATGTCAGAGCACAAAGATTAAAGAGACCAGTCCTTTTGATGCTGTATTAACTTACACCTCGCTCGGTGAAACAGACCAATTAACAAGGTTTTAACATAAACATAGGCAATATTTATAAACACTGTACTTCAGTCTCTTAGTTCGAAATTTGAGTTGGACATTTTCTCTTGAATTGCGTGTCGCCATATTTTGAGCCATTAATTAGTGTATGTAGATTATACAGAAATACAGGTTTATGGTATCAGCATGTCCATATTCCCGTCCCATCCAGCAATTTTTAAACGAAGCGATGGATTTTCATTACAGTTGGTATGAATCTTACGCCATTACGAATCACCCTACCTCTACATTTTAAACTCCTCCCACAAATAAGAACACCATGGCCGCTGCCCGAATATCCGTGTAAGGTGAGAAAAACCGTAGTAAGGTAGTACGGCTGTGAAGTGTTGTGTGGTAAGAGATCTTCAAACATAACGAAACTTGTGCAGAGTAAAGCGTGAAATCTGTATGTATAGTTAATATTTGATGGTGACAATTAGTGAACAAATTCTGTATGAGGATAGATCATTAAATAACTACAAATTCTGTGTAACTTACTACTACTGTATATACTAGAAGGTAAGAAAGGGTAAAGTTTTCCCTGTCCACGCCATGAAGGCATATAGGTGGAGTAGAAGTATAGCTCCATTCATTCTTAACCAGATGGTGGTAAGTGGTTAAGTTCACACTCCGGCGCTTTATCCGTAGGAAATAACCCCGGTACGCATTTAATAGGAGGCTGGGTGGGCCCCAGAGCTGGTCTGAACCTTTTGGAAAAGAATATCTCTTGCCCCTAGTGCGGTTCTAGCCCCGGACCGTCCGGCCCGTAGCCTAGTCGCTACACTGGCTACGCTACCCCGTCTCCCACTATATGTTATGTATTAATAATACAAATATGGCGACGGTGTAAAGCCTTTATATTAGGTATAAACCTGACATCTCCAATACAGCCAAATTTTTAATCGTGGGGTTAATGTTTTTGAAAGTTCGAAAGGAAGGAACATCGGAATACAAGATACATATACACATTTCTCATTAAGAAGTGCATGCACATTTCCTGTTCGGAATCTTCATAGGAAAATAGTACTTGATAAACCTAGCAATAGATGACACAATAAAATTGATTGTGCCATGGCTAAGGTGGTTAGTCGCCGTCTTTTCACCACGGAGTCCTGGTTTCGATATCATGCCAGTCCATGTGGGATTTGTGGTGCACGAAGTGGCACTGGGACAGGTTTTATTAAAATTAATCTTAGATCACTCAGCTGCGACGATAGGAAGTGGACTGACTTGTGTCACTGCTCGACGCCAAGACAGACTGACATCTAGTTGCATATGCAATTTGAATTGTCTTCAAAGAGTCGAGTCTTCCTCGATATTTGGCATTAATAACTGATTCATATCCTGTTTAACTATCCTTCCGTAATTTATACAGTGTTGGATGTTAAGCAGAAATCATTGACATTTTGAAGACAATAGCCCTTCACTCCCCTGAAAATACCGATGGTGTGGACCATCCTGTTCTTATTTGTTTCATGTCTGGGTGAAATTGAAACCTTTCTAAACGCTTTATCTTTCAAATGGACGTCCCTTCGATTTGTGCCGAAGAGAAATTTGGGAGGATGTATTTCTGTTCACTCTCTTACGGTGGGTAACAATTTTTTGGTCTACGGAAAAATCAACCCCTTAACCGTGAATAGGCATTTCGTTATTCATATTAAGCCTGACAATAGGTTATCATAGCGGTTTCTTTGCTAAAATTTCTCTTTGTGGCACGAGTCTGGGTGACGCAAATGTTTATTGATTGTTATAATATTAGTGTGCAATAACTATATCGCCGATCCCAGTTGCCGCGCGGTCTAGAGCGTGGGTCTGTTGCCGTTCACTAGCTGGGTTTGCGGGTTCGAATCCCTCCCGGGTGCATGGATGTCTGTCTCTTGTGAGTGTTGTCTGTTGTCAGGTAGAGGTCTCTGCGTCGGGCTGATCACTCGTCCAGAGAAGTCCTACCAAGTGTGGTGTGTCTGAGTGTAATCGTGAAGCCTCGACAATGCGAAGGCCCTGGCCCACTAGAGGTTGTTGCGCCATGGGGAAAAAAGCAACTATATCTGACCCGCTTCGCGTGACACGACGTGAGTCAGCAAACAACTCAGCTCGTCGTGCACTAGAACGTTCTTGTTTCTAACTTCTAACGGGGAAATACGGTCTGAGTGTATAATGACGCGGCGCTTCTGGCTCAAAGAGTGGGGACGCCGACTAGACACAGCGGACGGTACGTGCTTCATTTACCGACGCTGAAGTAGCTAAGATCATATAGTGTCGATGAAAAACGAAGGAAATGTTATTGTAGCACGTTGGTGGAATAATGCTGCCGGGTAAAAACCTAAGTACTCCTAAAAAGAAACCTGCCTCAGAGCCACTTTCACCTTCATTCCCATATGGAATTGACCTCAGATCGAAATCGGATGTCGCAGTTGGAGACCGACAACTATTGTAGATGCCTGAGGAATGGCACGGCCAAAACTGGCTCGACCTGGCTCCTCTTCCGTGTAAGTTGTCCTTGTATGAGCAGTCATGTTACGTCCAAACGTCTTCAGTATGGCCAACCATATATACCATCTATTCTTCTTTTACATTAAGGGCGTCCAAGAGTTTTCAGTAGCGGGAAACACTACAAGAAACTTGTACCTGAACTGGTATCGCGACCTGTCCACCGATAACTGCGGTTACCCCTTCAAAAATATGGATACTTCATTGGTAATATAAAATATTGGGTGGGCAGTTGAACCCTAATGGCCTACTGGTTCATGCGTGCTAGCTAATTAGGTAAGAAATTTGTTTGCTAAAAGTCTCAGACAGGCTGCATATTAGACGTGCTGGTTCTGTATGGTTAATTTAATGACACTTCATATCCGTTATAAAACGAATTAGCCTACAGCTGTGAGTAAACTCAATGATAATCTCTGGGTCGGTGTCTGTCCCTAATCCCTATTTTGTCTGCCCTTTCTTCAGAGGATAGATACATTCACGGATTTATTTCTACTTTGTATTTGTGATGTGTAACTGTATCTCCAAGTTTTTAATCAATTATAATCCTATTAAAAGTGGTTTACTTTATATAAGAAATCCATTAACATAATTTAACAGCATTTACAAAATGAAACAAAATATAAAATTATATTATATTATTATTATTACTTACTGCAATTGGGTTTTCACCCGGTGGCAGTAGTCCTTACACTAGTACACACAATTAAATGGACATATAAATATACATAAAAGTAACAATACAATACAAACTAATACAAATTAATCAAAATGTAGACTGGTCGTGAAACTCGGTCTCTTGAGCCTAATAAAAGAGACGGCCATAAATCACAACTATTACGGAACGAACTTCTCAGTAAAATATTCAGATTTAAAATGATTGTCGGCCTTACAAATGAAATTCCAACAATTCCGAAAAATAATGCTATCAACATATATTTATATCCCGCAGAGGACTGTTTATTTCTCAGAAATTCTAGAAAATGTCTGCTTGTTCTTGGGCGCACCATGGAAGGTGACTAGCGTATTTATGATTTCATTAGTTTTATTCACTCTTTTATTACACGAATATTATAATGTAAATTGTCCTTTTATATTTCGCACATACATTTTAGCAACTGGCTCTACTCCCGTCTTCCGGCTACTCCGTTTTCATTATGGGGATAAGCTTTTTATTAAAAATAAGATTGAAGTTTATTGGGACTGTAAAACTATTAGAAATGATAAACCTATCAGTACAATAACAACCAATCACTTGCAGTCGGGAGTACAGTAACTTCCCCAGACTTCGTGTAGAGACCAGTACAAAGCAGTCCTATATCCTAAACCCGGACTGGCCAACTTCAACCCACTGGAGGGCCACGCAATTCGTAAAGACTCGCCTGCACTTGTGTATACACGTATCGAAAAGGGGTGGTTTGAATTAATTAGAACGCCCTTATTTACAACAAGACATTTGTTTTGTTGCTGTTTATTAAAGCTGCCATATTTTGTTCTGCAGACCCATTATTTGTTTTTCTCTTTAATTTAAAGACACTTGAAGTAACCGCTAGGCTGTAAAAGGTTAAAATTATTTTAGTAAGGTTCGTACAAGATAGTAATTAGTGAGAGTGCTGTCATATACTGTCGAAGGCTAAATAGTACTAATTAATTTTCTGCATCAAGGTAAATATCGGCAGTTTTCCTCGTTTAACTTCGTAATATTCGGAAGGCATAAATTCGTCACGTGTATCACAAATTTCATATCAGTGTGGCTCACATTGCTTGAATTTATTTTCTCAGAGTCCATTTTATTTTGCTGGTATTCCTTATTCTTTCCAGTAATCGTTATCCGGTGTCCAATATTTTGTAAGCAATTTCTCTTCCTGTCATCCGAAAAGAATATTATAGACTTCAATAAAAAACTACGTGTTAAAGGAAGGTTATTCTTCAGGTACTTACTGCCCATTATTCCCTACTAAGCCCTTAGCAAATCTAAAAACTTATTTCATCAATTTCTTGTAAATAATTATTTTCCTTATATTTGTAATACAAATTTCGCATCAACATAAGTGACGAGATTAGTATGCTTGTTCACAAATGAGGGAGAAGTGGCGTCTCAAAAGTTCAGGTTTATGTTAGAAGTTACAATAAATTCCCACGTTGATATGTAGTAAAACTTATCGACATTCTCTAAAACTGAATTCGAAAATGTAAAGGGTGTATGTTTAGTTAGAAGAACTATATTAAGAAGAGATAAGCAATAAAGAATTTGAATGGTATAGAAGCAGTGAAAAGCAGAACACTGAAACCTTCATCACTGTCTGGAACGCGAAGGTAATTAACGCCATTAAATAAAAGAGCGCCAATGGAAGGAAAAAAAGACGCGTTGTTTCGCTGCAAAAGAGTAAAATTAATATTCGAGTGAGAGAAAGGCAGGATGCAAGAAGTAAACGCAAGACATGGGAAGTTCCTCTAAACGACGAAAAGTTTCAGAGCGAGAAACAATAACAGGCAGAAAATGAGAGGGAGATAAGCTACTAATCCAATTGATAAACATGGGTCCCACCGTCTTTAAAAAGGGAAACATTAAACAAATATATGGACAAGGAAAGTTTATAAAAATTATGCCCGGAAGAAAAGTTACGGCAGAGAAACAGAAGAATTAACAAACTTTACGTAATATAAAGGGGACTAACTAAGCACACACAGATTCTGCAGTTGTGAGAATCACTTGTGTGAAGGAAGACTTGGTACCCACTTAGAAACAAAAATAAAAACCAGAATCTTTGCTTCTTATTCAAAGGAAATAAACAGCAGTGAAGTGGAAGTGCGAGACTGCTGACGTGGCAGATAAAGGCGTGAGGAAACAAAGAAACTGATCCCTGCAGATGATGTTAGAGATGCCTGGTCTACCATTTCCAGCCAATAAAATAGGTTCGCCTAATAGCAGAAATTACATTCTTGCATCATTCAACGTCCCTTACAAACAGAACCTCTGTGTAGTGGGCAATATACACTGCTTCACATTTAGCAATGTGTCGTTCATTTACAATGGATTGCACAAGTACATTTACTACGTTACATGACTACCTAACATCGTTTAACATGTAATATAACATATAGTACACATACAGATTTAAATGTATACGCACGTACATACATATATACCTACACATATACTCACATGTTCATACACAAATGCATGCATACATACACACATACATACATACATACACACATACATACACACACACATACACACACACACATACATACATACATACATACATACATATATTCATACATTCATACATACATTCAAACATTCATACATTCATACATACACACACACATACATACATACATACATACATTCATACATACATACATACACACACACATACATACATACATACATACATACATACTACATACATACAACATACATACATACATACATACACACAACATACATACACATACATACACATACCCTTACATACACTACATACAACACACACACTACATACATACATACATACATACACACACACATACATACATACATACATACTATACATACATACACACACATACATACACACACATACATACACACACATACATACATACATACATTCATACATATATACATACACACACACATACATACACACATACATACATACATACATACATACATACATACACACATACATACATACATACAACTACATACATACATACATCACTACATACATACATACATACATACATACATACATACATACATACATACATACATACACATACATACATACATACATACATACATACATACATACAACAATATACATACATACATAACACATACATACATAACATACATACATACATAATACAAAATACATACATACACACACACACATATACATACATACATACATACATACATACATACATACATACATACATATACACACACATATATACATACACACACATACATACATACATACATACATACATACATACATACACACACATATATACATACATACATACATACATACATACATACATACATACACACATACATACATACATACATACATACATACACACACATATATACATACACACATACATCACAAAACAGCATCAATATTAACATGGTTGTCACCTCCTAATATGGGAGAAATACTAAGGCAACTTAAAGCTGTAGTCATATAGAGATATGGTTGTTTGATCTGTACGGCAGCCGTAATGGACACAACAGCGCGCCAGACACATCTTAGATATCTTCTTAGTGTCAGCGTATTTCAAACGCAGTCAAGCACGTCACACAAAACACTGCTTTCAAAAACCTCTCCCAGATATCATACACTGGGCAAGGTAGCAAAACAAATGCACGTTCTGTTATACAGCCAGCGTCTACTTAGACCACACTTCCCTACGAATATGAACTTTAAGGACCTGTGTCTCCTAAAACATCAGGAAAGGATCTTACCCCTAAGTGAAGCAAAATATCAAGAATGTACACAGAAGTCAAATCAACCACCGGTATTAAGAACAAGACAGTTTCTTTGTATTGCAGTGATTTTACACTTCCTCAAGCGAAAAAAGGTGTTGCTGGTGGAGGCTGTGTAGAAAGGGCACATAAGCAGTTTATTCCCGCCTTGTCCCCATATGTAGGATAAGATGAGTACATTCACTTTGCCATCTCAGTTCGGGTATTTATATGTCTAAAGTACAAAAGCAATTACATATTTAATAATAAAATGAAAAGAGTAAATAGTTTTTAATGTTGCATTCGATTTACTTTGCTGCAAATCTCTTCAAACCTTGGCTTCCTCGTTTTTTCTATCATCCTCCATTTGACAACATAACGACAAAACTGCAAGTATGACCTTTCATTAAAAAATAAATAATACTGGCGAAAATACTACCGTTTAAGGCAGCCTAGACACCGTAATTTACTTCCAACTCTAAATCGGTATTCTAAATGCGCTGAAAGAAGATGATTTCAGACTTTTGGATGTACGTAGTACTTAGTAATTAAAATCCGCCGGTTTTTGCACAGAAGGTACCTTCTCTTCAGCAGAAGAAAAAAGAAAGGCAGTTGCTATATAATGACTCGAGCTTGTGTGTCGTCTTGTTTTCTCCGTAGAAGTTTACGTCCTCTGAATGATCTAGTCTACCAGGCCTGAGCGAAAGCAAGAAAGAAACAGCTTCCAGCGTTCATTAAAATTCGTACCGCGGTAAAGTGTACTGAAAACACAAGAGGGACGAACTTTGTGTGCAGTCAACATGTACTCATCACTACTATGGCACAGTGCAGTGCCTAGCCTGATTTACAAGTAACAACACTTGCAGCGCAACACATCATGCCAATCTGTGAACACCGAAATCAACCCTCGGGATCCAAAAACCTGAGAAGTTTTTAGCTACTTGAGGTGGATTCTGCTCCATAAAATTAAGTAGTTTGTCATAAGTGGTGACGCATTTGGTATATGGTTGCATTTCTTATATCACGGTATGTTAGTTGCTGAATATAATGGGATGGAGGAGACTAGCAGGGGACAGGAATATCTGGAAGCGAACTATTGAAGGGGCCAGGGCCCGATGCGGGCTGTCGCGCCACTGAAGAACAAGACAATGTTATGAAATTTTTTTGTTGACTTTGTCATGTTAAATGCACTTTGTCGTCTTCAGTGTCTGTATCTGTATTCTCTTGTTTTAAGTGTCCGTACTCAGTCGCGTCAAGTGCCTGTACTCTGTCGTTATAAGTGTCCGTACTCAGTCGCTGTAAGTATCTGTACTCTGTCGTTATAAGTGTCCGTACTCAGTCGCGTCAAGTGCCTGTACTCTGTCGTTATAAGTGTCCGTACTCAGTCGCTGTAAGTATCTGTACTCTGTCGTTATAAGTGTCCGTACTCAGTCGCTGTAAGTATTTGTACTCTGTCGTTATATGTGTCCGTACTCAGTCGCGTCAAGTGCCTGTACTCTGTCGTTATAAGTGTCCGTACTCAGTCGCTGTAAGTATCTGTACTCTGTCGTTATAAGTGTCCGTACTCAGTCGCGTCAAGTGTCTGTACTCTGTCGTTATAAGTGTCCGTACTCAGTCGCGTCAAGTGCCTGTACTCTGTCGTTATAAGTGTCCGTACTCAGTCGCTGTAAGTATCTGCACTCTGTCGTTATAAGTGTCCGTACTCAGTCGCTGTAAGTATCTGTACTCTGTCGTTATAAGTGTCCGTACTCAGTCGCTGTAAGTATCTGCACTCTGTCGTTATAAGTGTCCGTACTCAGTCGCTGTAAGTATCTGCACTCTGTCGTTATAAGTGTCCGTACTCAGTCGCTGTAAGTATCTGCACTCTGTCGTTATAAGTGTCCGTACTCAGTCGCTGTAAGTATCTGTACTCTGTCGTTATAAGTGTCCGTACTCACTCGCTGTAAGTATCTGCACTCTGTCATTATAAGTGTCCATACTCACTCGCTGTAAGTACTGTACTCTGTCGTTATAAGTGTCCGTACTCAGTCGCTGTAAGTACTGCACTCTGTCGTTATAAGTGTCCGTACTCAGTCGCTGTAAGTACTGCACTCTGTCGTTATAAGTGTCCGTACTCAGTCGCTGTAAGTATCTGTACTCTGTCGTTATAAGTGTCCGTACTCACTCGCTGTAAGTATCTGCACTCTGTCATTATAAGTGTCCATACTCACTCGCTGTAAGTACTGCACTCTGTCGTTATAAGTGTCCGTACTCAGTCGCTGTAAGTACTGCACTCTGTCGTTATAAGTGTCCGTACTCACTCGCTGTAAGTATCTGCACTCTGTCATTATAAGTGTCCATACTCAGTCGCTGTAAGTACTGTACTCTGTCGTTATAAGTGTCCGTACTCAGTCGCTGTAAGTACTGCACTCTGTCGTTATAAGTGTCCGTACTCAGTCGCTGTAAGTACTGCACTCTGTCGTTATAAGTGTCCGTACTCAGTCGCTGTAAGTATCTGTACTCTGTCGTTATAAGTGTCCGTACTCACTCGCTGTAAGTATCTGCACTCTGTCATTATAAGTGTCCATACTCACTCGCTGTAAGTACTGCACTCTGTCGTTATAAGTGTCCGTACTCAGTCGCTGTAAGTACTGTACTCTGTCGTTATAAGTGTCCGTACTCACTCGCTGTAAGTATCTGCACTCTGTCATTATAAGTGTCCGTACTCAGTCGCTGTAAGTATCTGTACTCTGTCGTTATAAGTGTCCGTACTCCGTCGCTGTAAGTATCTGTACTCTGTCGTTATAAGTGTCCGTACTCAGTCGCTGTAAGTATCTGCACTCTGTCGTTATAAGTGTCCGTACTCAGTCGCGTCAAGTGTCTGCATTCCATGTTGATAGGAGTCTGTAGGCTGTCGTGTTTTAGTGCCCGCATCTTGTTTTTTTATGTGTCCGTATTCTGTCGTGATATTTGACTGCATTCTGTCTATTGTTTCCATACGCTTGTAAACTAACCGACGTGAAGGTTATTGACTGTGAAGGTTATAAAGCGTGAGTGACTGAATGACACATTTTTCGAAGCGACTAAATAGAAAAAATTGTAACTCAGTGGCTGCCGAGGGCGAAGAACGTGATAAATGTTTTATATACACACAGCTAGGAAATGCATCAAGCTGAAATTTGTAACCGCAATATACACTGTTTTCAGAGGGTACAATGAAATAAATATAGCAAGGTGAGCTTTGTGTATCAGAGAGATAGATATGGGAACAAGGCTGTGGTATATAAATTCCTCACGTGCTTGAAATTAGAGTGCATGGGCGACATTGGGAGGGGGACCACTGTGTTCTGGTAATGGGCGCATGCGTAATGTATAGCGTGGTAGAGGTTATACATGGATGACTGTGTGACGGGATTATCTCTCAATCAATTTCTGTAGCGTTTATGGTTTTGGAACATCATTCTAATTTACTGGAATAGGAATCCTGCATAAAAAGCTTCGGAATCTAAAACAGTATCTCACGAATAATTAATCAGTTTAGTTCGTTTTTCTGCTCGCACTACACTGTCAGCTTAATCTGTAAAATTATCCGCAATTTCAATTTCATGTAACAGAGTAAATCCGATTTATTGTGCGCGTAAGAATTTTAAACAGAAGTTACAAGCAGGACTCTGAAAGCCCATTCTCCTATTGTCAGGTTTCTAGTCATACGTATCTACTATACGGTGTTTTTTTTTCCTGCTTGACCGACAAGCCCCGGCCCAACGCTCCGCCCGACGCTCCGCCAGCGTTGCTTCTTACGCCGCCTGTCGGAGAGGTTTAATAGTCGACGACGGGAGCTAGACAAATGATCGCATTGATAATAACCTTTATAAAGTCTCATAAAATCTCACTAGAGCGTTGGGCCGGCCATTGTCTCTCAAGTAGGAAAAAACACCCTATACAATTACTTTATTTTATTTCATTTTTGTGGACAACGTATTAATTAAAGACCGATTTCTTCTGCTTTAAACTTGTCGGCTACAAACCGATCTCGAAGTTTTGCACTGTCGTCATGTTGTAAGTGTTGACTCACAAACAGTCCTTCATACGTAATTCTTAAACACTTTATATTTACGTATGGTTTATCTGCACAAACAAATGTCACATCCCCAGCTGCAGTGCTTCATTAGTTAGCCCTACGTTAACAATTTGCTGTATGTTTTGCAGACATACTGCAAGACATCCTTTCAAGAAACTGGTTAAGTCGCACTAGAGTCGTTTTCCAGTGTTTGTGTTCGTGCGTCTGTCGTGGTGTTGATGATCATAAGAAAAAGAAGGCCAAAAACGAAAGTACTTGGGCTTACATAGTCGTATCAGTTTAAAATCTGACCGTGTACTAGACTGTATTGCAAGGAGTTAGTTAAGTGGGCATGACGTATCTAACAAACCAACTAACTGACCAACCAACCCACATCATAGCATAATCCTTCTTGAGAACCTAATACTCTCAGCTAGTAATTAAACCCTCAGCGTTTTACTAACCCAAAGAGACCTTATCCGTATTCATAACAGCCCACCACTGGACCCTATCCGGATCCAAATCAGTCCAGTCTATACCCTTACACCCAGTTCTTTAAATTCCATCTTAAACAATGCTTCCTTCCATGCCTAGTTTTTCCAAATAGTCGCTTTCCTTCTTGTTTTCCGATTAAAGTGTATACGTTACAGATCTCTAAATACGTGCTACAAATCTCGCCCAATTTATATTTATCCTAACTGATTTGATCATTCTCATAACACAGGTTCTTTTAACGCAGGACTGAGCACTGCAGAAAGGTCGGCATCATCGGTCGCTATGCAGTGACAATTTCATCCCCTCTACGAGGAGCAGTCCCACGATTAAAAAAACCCCTGTGAAATACAGATTGTTAATGTAGTGATAATGCGTGGGTTTGTAGATTCTGTAGGCAGATTCCTCCTTAAGCTGAATATTATATATTTGGCAAAGAACAGGCTCACAACTTAGGAAGGTCTTAATTATAAAATTTATTTCTTAAGTCAAAATTTTCTCCCCCGCACCCCCTTCTCAAGACAACGTGTCAAATTTTACATTTGTAAATTTTAATCTTTAGGTTTTTTAGGAGTCCGAAATTGGTTATATCCAACATTTACCTCAATCAATATGTGCTTTATTTTTTCTTGAATGTAACTTAGATTTCTCACTACCTTTCCAAATATCTGAACTTAATGGAAAAACTGATCATCTTTCCCTTCATCTTTACCACAGGGTAGCACAATAAGCCACCAGGCTGCGGTGCTTCCACAGCATCTGCTGTGGGGCCCTTCAGAAAAAGAAAAATATTTGAACTTCCTAATATTTTCGAAAGATAACGAGGCTTGAACACGTACTTATTTTCTTTCTAAATCGGCTTTCGTGCTAAAGTCTAATAGAAATTTGTGTTTACCATAATAGTAAAGGTAAAAGGTAAAGCAATCCCATTACAGGCCTAGACAGGCCCTGAGGGTTCCAGGAGGTTGAGGCCCCCAGATTTGTAGACAATCGGCACATGAAGGTGGTAAGTTTGTCAGCCTTAAGCACCGACCGCCTCCACCCCCCAGGAAGTATTCCTGGTACTCAGTCGACCCCAATACCATAGTGCGACTCCATCGGGAATTGAACCCGCGAATTTCCGGCTTGCAGCGCTGTGCCTCAAGCAACCGCGCCACCGCGTGCCACTTCCCATAGCAGTACACCCTATACGTTCTTCTAAATACCAACATATGACAGAAAATATTTCGCTCCATTTAGTTTTAACACGTCCTGATTTTTTAAACTCAGCAAGCTGGTTGAAGCGCTAACGCATTTTAAATCTCGATCGGGTCACCAGCTATCCTGAATCAGGTTTTACGTGATTTTCCTTTGTCCTTCGAGGCAAATTCAGCTATAGCTCCTCAAGAGAGGCCACGACCTCTTTCTTCGCAATGCCTTCCATTTCACAAAATATATTCGTCCATGTTCACCAATTCGCGCTAAATAAACAATTCATTTGATAAAACATTGTTAAATAAACTACGTATGTTTTTATTCTTGGGCGGTCATATTGGTGCAGTCTAAAAAAATATGAAATGCAGTGCTAAAAAAGAATCTCATTGTTTCAAACACTCTATATAAGAAACGCACCACACTAATATTTAGCGATACTGCGGACTTTAATCTAACTTTCTTCTACCCCCGTTCAATCAGTAGAGCTAGTTTCGTGAGAACAGTGTACACTACCATACACTGAGTCACGGGCTTCACTGACGTCTCAGAAATAGTACTTGTCAATTATTTATGACGTTAAAAAGTCTTTATAATGGATATTTATTGAGTAATGTATGTTTACATTTTTCAATGTCTCCTCACCCGATCGTCTCAAGCCGTTACAAGCCACAGCTGCATGCTGAAATATTGCTCGAGTTCTTCCAAGAAAGTGATTATGTGATCAGTGAGGTAGTCGCTAATTTGTGAGTCCAGAAATATTGCATAATTTATGTAGACAATGGATAAGTGTGCTTCCATGTACATTTGCACTAAATGGTGTACTAACTCCTCCGTTAGATTAGCAAAATATTTGATGTTTGAGCGCTGAAAGAAAAGACACAGCATTCAATCCTCTCTTAAAAGATTGTATTTTTCGTACATGACAAAATATTGTGGGAGAAACGTAATCCAAAACTCGGTTGTAGTTTATCAAAAGAATTTTGCTAATATCCCAGAATATACAGGGTGTTTCATAAATCCCTCCGGGATTTCGGAGGGCTGTAGCTCAGGAGCCAAATACACACGGGGGATGAGAGCATGTCAGTGAAAAGAGTACATATCCAAGGTTTGAACCTACCTTACAAATGTTCAATACGTTCACCTTTGGTGACTCGACAGACGTCAATCCTGTAATCTAGCTCCTGCCACACACGTTCCAACGTATGAACGTTGATGGTAGCAACTGCATCCATAATTCTTAGCCGAAGCTCCGGTAAATCTCTTGGTAAAGGAGGCACGTAAACACGATCTTTAACGTAACCACGTTGCACTGTTACAATTGACTGGGGTTTAGCAAATTGCAGGACACAAAAAACTTTCTGTTCACCTGAAAACGCCATATTTGCACACCACTGCCTCCTAGCGGAGAAACGGGTAACTACGTCATCGCATCTGTTACGAAGAAACTTTCACATTTCCTCTATCGGTTGGCATGCTTTTATCTCTTGTATGTGGGTTTGCTACTGCACGGCCAAGCCTCTAAATCCCGGATGGACTTATGAAACAAGCTGTATATTTAATATGGAATAGTAAGTGTAAAATTTAATATAAAATTTCCATCATAAAACCAGCCTCATTACTATGTATCTTGTCAAAACAAAAAATAAATCCGCTCTTAAATCTTTGTTTGACTTCATATCACATGCATCATTATAACCACCACATATATACCTATCAGCCTATCTATATGTCTATATGTCTATCTGTCTAGCCAACTAGCTATCAATCCTATATTCTTTTATTAAACCAACAAATACACACACAACATACACAATCATATAGTTATTGATTCTCCGAAATGTGTGCATTTGTTGGTTTAATAAAACAATATAAGCTGGATTAAAATGCACGGAATAAACAATTTCAATATAACTATCTACCTATCCGCCTGTCTGTCTATTATCTACCTACCTATCTATCTATCTATCTATCTATCTATCTGTCTATCTATCTATGTATCTATCTACGTATCTAACTGCGTATCTATACATATTTTTATACCTACCTACCAACTTATATAACTACCTATTTGAGTATATTTCTAACTACTCATCTACCCAACTACCTACATATTGCCTACTTACCTATCTCGATCTATCTACTTTATCACGAAATTAGGCTATTTAAATGTATTCCTATTTGGACCCCGAGAACTGAAGAAACCGTCAATCGAGTCCACAACCACACACCCCATAGCTTCATTATATTATTACTCCCATGTCTCCCAATTAAGCATCCGAAATGATCTGTTCCTTTTTGACATGGAACAAATAATTGTGCGCTGCCTCTTACAGTGTGCCATATTCAACTTGCAATACCTCCGTGGATCGTTTATCTCTGTCGGCACAAACAGCCCTAACCCAAAGATGCCCAATGTAAATACAAACCAAAATGCACCTATTTATTTATAACAAACAAAGGAAAACCAAAACATTACTTAAAGAAGCGTAGTAGAAACAACATATAATCACAATAAATCAAAACAATTTCAATGACAAATTAAAGAGCAGCTCCACACAGCTCAACGAACACTAGTAGTGCTGTGTCGATACAAACACACACTCAGACCGTAGCACTTCCAAGGACTTCAACAACTCTTGCCGAAACGAAATTTGGATGTACGAGCCGAAACAGAATGTAGATGCTCATCCCTCGAAGCCAGGTTGTTGAGTCCTTAAGAAAAAGACACCACTTATCAGGTAAAGTCTGGTTGGATCCCAAAAGTGAAAGGTAGGGGAGGAAAGGAAATGAAGGAACAGTCCAACTAGCGATAGTTAAAGAGTGTAGGGTATCGTCCGGTGGATCTCCTTGGAATGTCGAGACTATGTCACGGCACAACAGGAAAGATTTAATATGTTTGGTTTTCAGTGGTGTGCATAGAAAGATCAAAATGTGGAAAAAAAATGAGTAATGGCAACAACATTATGTGCTGTACACAAATTTAGTTACTGTAATTAGTGTGCGTGAAAATGGTTTTGGGTAATGATACAGGAGCTGAACTTAACCTCATTCAACCGTAAAAATCTGACGGGTGCAGTTCCATTTGCTCACTGGCCATATGTCTGCATTGTGGGTCCGCAAATCGACACTATAAATTTCCCATCTATCGTACTAATCCATTAGCAACATTCAGTACCAAAGGTCACTAGTTAACTTGCATTCAGCGTAGTCAATTCAAAATATGTACACACAGATAATTGAGTACACTTACAAAAATCCGGGCGATATATTGACGTAAGAGAAAAATCTAATTCAAACTGTGTATGTCCAGAGCATGTTATATTTACACAGTGCTACTAACCGGTTAAAAATGTATAAAAGCACCCGTACAGGAAAAATTATTACCAACTTTAAAATACACTTAATGGAATTTCAAATTTAATTTTGCGGATCATTTTAGTCTCAATACATTTCATCGGTCTGCATCTACACAGAAACTGAAACAAGTTTTACACAAACGAATGAAATTTAGCAGACAGGAAAGGAAGATGATAATGCAGAATGGCGTCCATTTCTAACCCTCACTTTATATTCTGAAACATAAAACGTATTTATAAAATAAAAGTTGGCTACATGAAACAAAGTTATTTATGTGAAAAATTTACCAATTTCTAGGCTAAATATTTAAATTTTAAATTAGAAACTTTCTGTTGCGTTACTTGGCTTTTGGGCTTTGCCAACTATTAATGTTCCAAAAATACAAAAATACTGAACACCAAACGAAAATTTTGGAAAATGGCCATCGGTATAAGGGTGGCGAGGCACCTTCTTCGTTCGGCACGTTATACCCAGGTGACCCAGAGACTTCGAGTAGCTCTTCTGTCCACTCATATTTCCTACATTATTTCTCTCATGTGAGACAAAACGCGGAAATCTAAGTGCTTGAATTCTGGATACCTTGTTGGAACAATCAGCTGTGGATAATCAAAATTCGTCTATGGCATGCATGCGTGGGTAAAGAGGTACATATCCATGAAGTACTAAATTCATATTAGTTATGTGTAACTCAAATATTCAGGCACCCGTGGCTCAGTAACCGTTGAGAATAATACCGATATTTATGTATTGTGACGAAGATTCCAAGGCACTAACACAAGGTCACAAAACACTTTGCACATCGCTGACACTGTTACGGTATTAATCAAATTTCTGTTTAGAACACTGATTAAATCTGAAAAATATAAAAGCAGTTATGATTACATTTATTGCTGTTATTTTACAGGTACAAAAAGTATTTAAAATTTAAAAATGTAACTATTTAGGTTAAGCACATTTGCAGGAGTTGGGAAGGTGATGGGCCTAGCGATAAAATCCTGCAGGCAGAAAGGTTTGGTCTTTACAAGTCATCTGATTATTCCAGAAACACAAATGGTATGAGAAATCAGGTCAGAAGGTGAGGAAGAGGAAATTCATGGCGTACTGATAATAACCCCAACAATTGTCGTTGTGTGAGTGTCACTACGCATGTGCGTGCAGACCATTAACGTTTTGCGTATCCCTGAAAGTAACCAACAGAAAATAATGACAATGCCGTCCCTTATGTAATCATTAACTAAGTAACTAACTCCACGGAGCAGAGTCCTTGTTGAGAAGCTAAGAGTTCCTGAGCTAGTCAAGAAATTCCCCGCATTTTATGGAACCTGGAGATTCATTACCGCATTCACAACAGCCCACCACCTGTCTCTATCCTCAGATACATCAATCCAGCCCATGCCCCCATCCCACTTATTGAAGATCCGTTTTAATATTATCCTTCCATCTACGCCTAGGTCTTTCAAGTCGCCTCTTTCCTTCAGGTTTCCCCAACAAAAATCTGTATGCACCTCCCCTCTCCCCATAAAAGCTACGTGCCCCGCCCGTCTCATTCTTCTTGATTTTATCACCCGAATAATATTTGGTGAGCAGTACAGATCATAAATCCGCTCGTTATATAGTCTTCTCCACTCCCCTGTTACCTCGTCCCTCATAAGCCCAAATGAGATTAATTTTCATAGAAAAATAATTTAATATTCAACATGATGCAATTAAAATTCTTTCATAAGCCAACGTTTCATTCACAAAGACTGGTACGGTCCACACATTTTCTCTTACGTGGTAAGATTTCAACAACATTCTAAATCTGATGTAGAAGACATGTTTTAATATTTCCACGCATAATTGTATCAGTTACATCATTCGAAGTAAAAAAAAAAGAGAGAATATGTCCAGTGGAGTAAAAATATTTTCCACGTATACATATTACGTCATTTCACATGCCTAATTAGCTATTATATTCACCCAGTGCGTGCGTAAATATACTCTTCGCAAGGCTCGTCATATTATATTTCACAAAGCTGGAAGATATTTTCCCTAGTATTTCGTTTAATATTCATCATGTCGAAAATCTTTTCAAATAAATGTTTCAACTTCAAAGAGATTTACATTTTTTACCTCTACCATTTTAGTGTTCTATATGCTGGTTTAAAAGAACTGTACCTTAATTCGGAAACCTGAAGGGAAGAGAAGACCTAAAGACGAAAGCACAAATTAGGAGTAATATTAAAAGGGATCTTAAATAATTGTGGCTAAGGGCGTGCACTAGATTCATTTGACTCTGGATAGGGTCCAGTGGTGGGCTCTTTTGAAATTTCGGGTCCCGTAAAAGACGAGCTATAACAACTAGCAGCAATTATCCCTTTCTTAAGAGGCCATTGCCCTGTGGATTCCCTTAAGAAGTAAATTAATACAGTAGACACAACATTGTGCATTTATTGTTGGTGTTTTTATACGAGTATATACGTTTCGTCTTTAACAGGCTTCATCATTCTGAGTTTCGTATGTAAAAGTGTAATTAACACCCAATGCCAATCGTGCCATGGTAAATCGAGGATCCAAAGTTTTCACAGAGTTGATTTACATGTTCTTTCTATCCTGAAGATAGATTAACGTTGTTCCATGACATTTGTTCCAGCTACCAAACTACACGGCATCACATCTCAAAAGTAGACATAGTCCTAATTGTGACAGTCGCTGGAACCTCAAATACCGTAATAAATTAAGAATGGTGTTCCGTATAAAGCAGGACACACACGAATCCAAATTACAGCCCAGTACGTCTTGCTGTAGGTTTCCCACACAAAATTGAACCTAAACACCTAGAGTAGCCTAGTTTTGAAGATATAACATTTGGACAGACGGCCTGAACTTCCTTAATATGCTTTCAACATGCGGACTTGAAACAAACCTGTAGAATAAACCGTTAAAAACTGCAACTCATTTACCCACTCTGTGTTAGCTAAAATAAAATGAGACACGTGAGGGATTTGAGGTTCTCACAGCGGTGCTGCTGAAGACTCAGGTCGTCTGGGATGTGAGCAGCTTCCCATCTCAGAAGAATTGCGTCTACAGAGTGAGGAAATTTAATTTTATTACGACTGAGGGAGGTAAATGCTGTGAAAATTCTTACAGAAAAAATACTGTGACTGAATTTAGTCTTCTGTCTTACTTTCATAGAGGAAATTTATGCTGACGTCACGAACATGTGCGTAGGAATGTGTGACCGTGCGTTCGTGCATTTGCCCACTCAAATAAAAATTACCTAAATATTAGATTCGATTTAATGTAACATGTGCCTACATTTAAACTGTTTAACTTCTTTACGTATTTCTACTGCATGCAAAGGTTTCTACTTTATTTTTGTGCAGTGTTACTTTGATTTGATTCCCTGATAATGATCTCTTGGGATGGAAACATGTAGGAATATTCAATGTGATATTGTAATATAAATATATAGGGAAGAGTATTGTGCATTTCGTTGGTCTAGTGTTGTGAATTGGATATCATAAATAAGGTATAGGATACTACTAAGTTTTGACACTCGTATTTATAATTCTGTGATGTTAAAAACTTCAACATTCTGTATAAACTTATGACATGGAAACAGCATTGATACCATTAACATGAATCCCACAATGCAGTACGGTGCCAAATCGACGTAAAATGTCCAAGTATTTACGTTGCTATTGTGAACAATCTAACACAGTAAAACGGCAACATCTCTGAGGTGTAAAGAGAATCAGTGCGGATATTTTGGTGTGCTCTATAAAGCTGCAGGGGTTATAATACAAAGAACTTAAGCCTATGTCTAGATTCTCTTTGTTATTCCTTCAGACTGGGCCTCAGGAAGAAGACATAAAATTTAAATCTTCGAAATTACGTTGGATATTTCGAGGTATCTGAAGGAGACAATGGGGGTGAAAGTTTGTGAAACTTGTGCGTTTAGCTCGTAATAAGCGGTGTGTCAACTTTTGTGGCCTCCTCTCTTTCTGTTTGGTGTTACATAAATCAGCAAAAACCTAACGTCCAATCCCCAAAGTCGTAAAGGACAAAAGGCAAAGAATTTGAATTAAAAAGCAATGAAAATGTGAGAATGCTTTTCCAATGTAACAGTTTCACGTTGTGTCATATTATAAAATTCTGAATAATGAAACACGTCCCTGCATTTTATGTATGGTGATCTGATTAGCAAATGCAGTGCGTGACATAGCAGTTTGGTCTGCTTCATTGCTCGCAATTACGAACGCTGCACTGACTGTCCACACACTCTTATGCCAAAAAAGCACAGTTATACTTGGGTGTGATGACAGGGCTTTTGTGTTCGAACAGATATCAAGATAAAGTACTTAATTTGCCTCCAATAGTTACAGTTTCTTTGCTTGTTAAATATAAATATACCTGTTCCATAAACAAATAAACTCATTCAGATGATGATGATGATGATGATAATAATAATAATAATAATAATAATGAAAGTATATATGTCCCTGTATACGCCAAGAAGGTACGTAGGGGAAAAGAAGGCGTAGCTCCTCTCATCGTTAACCTCGGCAATTGACGAAGGTGAGTGGTTAGCCTCACGCCCAGTAATAATAATAATAATTCAATTCAATTCAATTCTGGTTTATTAATGTGCCGAGTCAACAGCCAGAAGGCCAATTACAGAAACAGCACAACATACAAACATAAATAACAACGGACAATAAACAAAACAAAAATAAAACAAACACAACCAAAACAAATAAATAAACAAATAATAACTTACTTAGATAATTAATAAGAACAACTTAAAATAATGTAATAAATTATTACATCTGACTAAGTGTAACAAATTTCCTTCTGAAAACATCCATATGATTACAAATAATAATAATAATGTCTACAATAAGCTACAAAGCTTCCAATACATGGGTGTTGAACAATTTGACGTACAGTAAAGCAAGTAATAAGGAAACATTATTGAAGTTATGTAAGACAATAATTGTATCAACTGTACTATGTGGGAATGAGAATTGGACTTTACTAAAAGAGTAAGAGAGAAGAACTGAGACTGCATAGAAGACATTTTTGAGGTCAGTTGCAGGGTACACACTATGGCGTAAAGTGAACCAAAAAGTAAAGCAGGATTGAAGATAGAAGCTATAATCTGTGGCTTATTCTCCATTGTTGTTGTTGTTGGTGGTGTTGTTGTTGTTGACGATGATAACGATGATGATGAAGATGATGGTGGTGATGGTGGTGGTGGTGATGATGTGTATGTATGATACTGAATAAAGCAAGAATTTAGTCGCAACAGACTGTCGTACGTTCAAACCCACAGCGGCCCTCTGTCTGACTTAGCCCGAAATATTGGGCATACAAATTGTCATGCTCTTCACTTTTTTCACTTCCTAGAATAATCGATTTTTAATCACAGTGTATTATTTAGTTATCTATGTTGTGTACTGAAAAACTGACTCTGGTTTATTTATGCGCATTAGCAGTCATAAGAGTTGGTTAGTCACGAACAGGAACAGAGGGTGTCAACAATAAACTGCAGTAGTTGTTATTCTTAAGTCGGTATTGCAACGTCCACTTTAGTCGAAAAGTGTTCAGAGAACACTGTTTGATAGCAGTACTAAACATGTCGTCAAACTGTCAAGTGTAGTATCTTAGTAAGAATAAGTGAAAACTCTTATCGTTGCAATTTCGACAGGCTTGATGCCACTCCCGAATATTTCTCCCGGTAAACCATATGACCACTTTTCATTTTAAAAACACGGTGGTCTGTTTCATAATCTGAAATAATATTTACGACAGCTGGCAATGCATTACTCTTCTCTCTATTTGCACAATGATATGTTTTCTTTGGACCCTTGAAAATAAATTAATTTTAGGGTTTTTTTTAAATCGCTTTAACATATCATTTAATCATATTAACATCATCTGGCGAAGTATGTAAATCATGGAGCTCTCTACTGTGTAATTTTTTTCGAGGTACTAGGCCTAAATCTATCTTCGCTCAGTAACCTATACGTTTGTGCTAAACTACAAAAAATATTTTTGCGCTTATTTCAGTATTCTAATTCCCCGCAAGGACCTTCCTGTAATGTCAGTTATGTTTATAGATATCTGAGAATTCATTATTTCTCTGTTGATTTACAAAAAAATATTATATTACCCATTGTATATATATGCCTTGTGGGCATAAAACGAGACGTAACTACACGCAGATTGCGTGTGATGTGTACGTAACATTACGATGCAAACAACCTCTCTTCTCATCCAACACATTCCGCGTAAGTCTTACAAACATCAGAGCTGACGTTTCGGGACAACCTATCGGTCCCATCTTCAAGGGTCAATAGCCCTCGGACTCTTGACCCTTGAAGATGGGACTGATACGTTGCCCCGAAACGTCGGTAAACAATTACCACACGACGTCGCGTAATATCCCCGAAGAGAACAGTTCTTATCAACATCGCGGCGAAAGCCTGAAATCAATAATATATACGTATTTCTCTCTAAATGTTGTTACTTCGTAATTCTTACGTTTTTAGGCGCGTTCGCAAAGTTGCTAAAATCGACTATAAGCGTCGTCATGTATGTCCGTCCGTCTGTCTGTCCGCATGGAATAACTCGGTTCCCACTAGAGGGATTTTCATGAAATTTTATATTTGAGGATTTTTCGAAAATCTGTCGAGAAAATGGAAGTTCTTTAAAATCTGATAAGAATAACGGGTACTTTACATGACGACCTATGTACGTTTATAACATCTCGCTTAATTCGTCTTAGAATAAGAAATGTTTCAGAAAAATTTGTAGATAAAATCAAAACACGTATTTTATATTCAATAACATTTTTTCAGAAAATCGTGCCGTTTATGAGATAATGTGAAAAAAATATGGTACAGCCAGACAGGCCACAGATGACAATATATGTAGTAATACGGCGCATGGGTTTTGCATGCTGGATAAATAAGGCTACACACGCACACACACACACACACAACCATAATATGTAATACTTATGGCTTTCCACGACAACAATAGTTACGCGAATGCGCCTCAATATTAAGTTACACCTATATTGCCTGTCTTGTTAAGTATTGCAGTTTTAAATTTAGGCGTTACATGGCAGCGAAAGATGTACTCGTACTTACATGATTTAATAAGTGCATACGTCAGGAACTGGAAAGAAGCAGTCTTAGGCATTTGAAAATTATGTCCCGTTATTAACCTTGAGACGAAATAAAACCACGCGAAACGTTAGAATCTTGTCGGATACATCTCAAATAGAAGTTTGGATCGTTGCGACCACAAGAACTTGCTCGGTATGCAGTTCTTCACGACAGAGAAGAGGAAGACAAAAGAGTTTTTAAGCGAACATAAACAAAAATGTCTGCCCATATAATCGGCCATCAAATCTTTTTCAGTTATACTTCTCAAGAATTTGATATTAGGCTACTGAGAAAATGATTGCAAGTCCCATAGCTTGGCCGTGCCGTGGCTCAGGCAGTTAGTCGCCGACCTCTCACCGCGGAGGCCCGGGTTCAATCCCGGGTCACTCCATGTGGCATTTGTGGTGGAAAAAGTGGCACTGGGACAGGTTTTTCCTCGAGTGCTTCGGTTTTCCCCTGTCAATTTCATTCCACCGGTGCTCCATTATACGGAAAAACGAAAAAAAAACTAATCATCTTCATCACAGGTTTGCACAATAAGCCTCAAGGCTGCGGTGCGTCCGTAGCATCTGCTGCGGGATCCTTCACCAAAAAAAAAGGTCCCATAGCTTGCAGCAGAATTTACTTAATTGACGGTTTCCTACAGTTACTAATATGCATAGGCCAACTGGCACCGAAAATCACTAAATATTAAGACAAGATCACTAAAATTTGCAGACGCCATAACTGACATTACAGACTGATTAATTGGTTATTCAGGTTTTTCACGATGCTGTATCTGCTGCGGACATGAATACTTTTGGACATTGAAGGGTGTTGCTGGAAGGGGACTGGGCCTATTTACCGATACATTTTGTACATTCACTGGAAGGACTAAGAAAACCCGGGTAAAACCTCTTATGAAGGAGTTGCATCAAGCAGCGGAGCTTTGATTAAAGCGTGTTGTTTCGCGTGCTGTTGTATGGAGTCCATACAACAGCACGCGAAACAACACGCTTATAATTAACAACAAATACAATACCACGATTCTGTGCACCAAGTGACCAACGCTGCTATTTTAAATATTTTAAATCTTGACTTTAACTTATATGATAAAATTATAAGTTTTACAGTTTTACAAATTTTACAAACTCAAAACGTTTTTAAAACTTACTACTGAGACAAGTGTGCTCTTCGGGTCCTTTTAACATACAAAGTGAAGTGTAGTAGCCTATTAACCTCCTGAAGATGGTCTACGGACCGAAACACGTGTAGGGGCATACATCGATACTAATAAAACTATAAAAGTAGTTTATGTGTGTGCATTTGTTGGTAAAACTGATAAATATCTGTTTACATATTTCTCGAAGTTTCAATTTTTATGGGAAGAAAGAGGGTAGTGTTTTTGAAATAATATGCATATCATCCAAACAAATTCTTTGCACTTATGCTTACTTAAAGCTCTGAAAATTAAAAATAATCTACATTATATATACCTATAAAAATTCACCTTGTAACTCATAGAGAGTAGAGTGTTCTTCTATTACAAAGAACACTTTCTGTTTAATGCATAGAAAAATTCTATCGATGTTTAGTGTAAGAGTCATACGGAAGAGTTAAACACTATGTGTCAATAAAATTCGGAGTTTTAGTTTTAAAGTTGGCAGTATGTAAGGTAACCACTAGGCTTTAAATGGTTAATTGACTTTCATGTCCATGTACTGCACCCAAATAACACTAAGAGACATCACATTGCTCTTTTCTTCACTTTCTTTAAACATGTACCGTAACGAAAAATATCCCGCCAAAATATAATACAGCCCAATGAGCTACGTATTTTATAACATGTACCAAAGTTTTGTAGATAGGTCGTTCTGTTGAAGAAAGTAGATAAAATTCGATTTATCTTCATGAAATTACAGGCAAATTTCGCACTTACACATACCACAAATAAGTCTGCCCGTAGCTTTTAAACATGCCCTCAAATCTTCTTAAAAACCGTTCTGTACTTCTGGAGATGAAATATTCAGAGAGATAATCATGCTGTTCCAGATGAGCCTTCACTCCCTACACTCATTTCAAGAAAGCCAACTAACCTAGGCGTTGATAAAATAAAATGTTGCTAAATAACATACTTACCAACCACTTCTAACGATAAAATGCCAAATGTCTTAGTTTAAAAGGTTAGACCCTCACTTTCTCTCCCCCCCCCCCTTCTCTCCAAATAAACATTTGTAATACTCATGTCATAAAATAACGTAGCATAGTTTATGTAGTTAACAACTCGGTGTTAAATAAACTACTACACAAATGAGGACAATCAAAGCGAGGTTAGATACTTTACAATAATACAGTCGAACTCGGTTATAACGACATTGGTTTATATGACACCTCGTATATAGCGTCAGATTTTCTGTGGTACTAATTAATTCCTCGCAGTTAACCACAACATTACACACCTCGTTTATAATGACACTCTTTATAACGACACAAATATTCAGTTCCTTTCACGACATTATAACCCAGTTCGACTGTATTTGTATCTGAATGCCGAACATGATGAGTGACACCATGGCATGCGCTTATAAGGCCCACCATTCTAAACTTCTGCTGCCACTAAGTGAAACGCTTCATTAAACTTTTGTCGAGCAGCCACCAGCAACGCCGAGGCGGCACTTAGCAGTAGCTGAATAATTTAATGCCCATCAGAAGCTACATGTTCACTGCACCTACCACCTGCGTTTTACACCTACCTGCTAGAAGAATATCGCGCAGTTTTACGAAATTAATTTTTGCAAGTTCATGTTCGACGTCTGAATGCAGAGCAAAATTACAATATTAAAACAGCCAATAAATCCTGGAAAAATATTGCGAGTTAAAGTATTGAGGAAGGAAGATAAGGAAACAAAATTCCGTTAAAGAAGAAGTCATTATGACTACTGTCACCTGGAAGTGATGCCTTGTGTTGCGAAACTGCTGTAAATTTATACCAGCCTACACGGAACATATCACAGGAGAGAGCAACCGGTCGCTTAAGTTCGTAGGCAATTCTGGGAGTGTTTGTACCAATATTAATCTTCCCATCTTCTCTCAAAACACCTCACTAAAGTATGTTTAATCCATTAGACTGAGTCAATTTCAATCTTTATGTGTGTCTCAGTAACACACCTTCAAAAAAAATCCTAAGATTCACACCATTTTTTGTTCTAATTACACCATAATAGAGTGGGTTTTTTTTCCAGTGGCTCTACAGCCCTCATGGTCCAGTGCCTCCTCATTGTCGAGGCTTTACGATCACCCTCAGACACACCACACTCGGTAGGACTCCCCTGGACGAGTGACCAGCCCGTTTCAGAGACCTCTACCTGACAACACACAACATTCACAAGAAACAGACATCCATGCTACCGGCGGGATTCGAAACTACAATTCCAACAAGCAGACCTACGACTTAGACCGCGCGGCTGTTGGGATCGGCTAATAGGGTGGATAGTTAATTTAAAACAGACATTATTATAATTATCAAGTACAAATAATCGTACTTACATTATTAACTTTCTTAAAGACACATTTCTGACTTTGAGAAATGCGTAAGGTGTAAATAATATCAGTAAGATACACTGATAAAACATTAATGGAAGGTGACTTCCATAGATATTTTGTTGTATGCGCTCGGTAGGGACAAACTGCTTAATGAAGTGATCTCATTAAGAGGAAGTGAAGGTGACAGTCATGCGTATTTTGTTGACTGTACACAGCTGCATCCACAGCAAAGAACAAACTTTGATAATGAACTGTCCTACGGGTGCATTTATCCCCTGCTTCTTAGTAACTCGATTAATGAAACCTGTATTGAGTCACACAAGTCAATGTACGAAAGCACGACAATTCAAATCAATGGACATGTAGATTTTAATGTGTGCAGGCGCGCACCCACAATTTTTCAAAGGGGGTGGGGGCTGACCGTTAGGCTATATATAATTTATGTTTGATTTTAAAAGCTGAGTTATAAAAATTATGTCATAACTATAACTGTACCATAACACTATTTAAAATTGCATTTATTTACGTATAAACGTAATTACGTGTTCCATGACTCACTCACCTAATTTAAAACACAACGTCTAATCTTCTTGGTTTTTTTAGGTTTATCTAAGGTTTACTAAGTTTTTTATTTTATATTTTAAAATTCCAATGTACTAGTCAGCAACCGATTTCAGTGACTGATTTTGGCTGAAGGTTAAATCACGTAAAACGATTCATATCATCGTGTCAAAAAATCCGGTTTTTTTTAAATTTCGACTTAGAGGGATGCAGCCCGGCAGCCCTTCCCCCCATTTGGTTGTGCGTCTGAGTAAGTGGAGGACTGAGTGTCAAAAAGAAAGTGGGTAGGTGAGAGTGAGTGGGTGTGTGGGTCAGTGCATATGTTTTTTCTTGCATAAATGTGTGGGTGAGTTACTGCTGTGTTGCTTGGATTACTGAGTCCTTGTGTGGCCTGGTGGATGGGTTGTGGGTGTTTGTGTATTTATGAATAGGCGGATGAGTCAGACAATCACTGTGTTTGTAGGAATGGGTCTGTAATCCGTGAATGGGTCGATGGGTAAGTGGTTTGTTACAGAGTGGTCAGTGACTGACAGACGAAGAGAGTTGTTTGGTGGATGAGTGGGTGAATGGCTTGGAGGGTGAGTTGGTGAGTAGATGAGTGTGAGAGTGTGACATTGAAACCCAAAAGAGTGTGGCGGGGTCTGAGACAGAAGAAGTGTGCGAGTCTTTGCACAAAAGATTACGACGAAGTACTGAAATGGAAATCAATAGGCAGTTTATACAAACCTACATGCTCTTGGATATAAAACTTTACTGATGGAATTGCAGAAAAACAGAAAGGGATATGGGAACAAATATGAATGAGACTTTGTGCACAGACCACTCAACTTAAGTGGATGTGATATTTATTCACGGCGAACAAACAGACACATATACGTACTTTGTACAAGAAAGTAAACGCACACGCTTAGAGCGCTGTAATAACAATTCGATATTTTAGAGTTACGTTTGTCTTTGTATCTATCTACCAGCTTGTATTCATGGAATGGCGCGTGTCAGTTTTATATTTTCTATACGTGACATTTTCCTGTTTCAATCTCGGAAATCGAATTCAGCGGTATCAAGGGCAGTACTTTAGTTGTCTGTTCAAAACCACGGACCTTCCATGCATGCGAGTAAGACAGACGTGAAACAAGGAATTTGGAATTCGCAGAGAATAAGTTCACATTCAATGGAAACGTCATGGCCCAACGCACAATTTCCTTTAAAATAAGTATTGAACCTTGCATGTATCGTATAAACAGACATCTAAATCTCAAAGTCAGTGGATCAGGGTCCTTGTGGAGAAGCTCATAGTCGCTTAGCTATCTAATACTTCATAAAACGCGAAGTTTTATTAGCGTGTTTACAACAACCAGTCACTGAACATATTTGTGACCCAGAAGGGTCCACTCAACATCCATAAAATATACTCGTACTTCTTTAAGATCTGTTTTAATATTATCCTCCCATTTAGGGCAAGGCAGTCCGAGTGGCATCTTCCCTTCAGGCTTCCGACTAAGAGTTTGTATGAATTTCCCCTCGCTCCTACAGTCTCTGCATGTCCCATCGATCTCTCTTCCTTGATCTAATCAGCAGAGTAATATTAGTTGAAGCCTAGAAACTGCAAGACCTTTCCGCTTACACTTTTCCACAGACTACTTTTATAATTTTCAGATTTTCGCGGTGATTATTGATCAAAAGGATGCCATTATTTGCTAAATAAAAGCAAAAAACATCTGAAAATTTATATCAGTAATGTCTAGGGGGGAAGAATATTATAAAACACTACACGGTGCAGACATCCAAAAGCAGAAAATCGTTTGGACCTACTATTAATTCCTCGTTCCTTTGCCGGGACTCTTCCACCTTAAACGCAAAGACATTACGTTTCCTTCAAAACGTTGGGCTCTGTTAACGCCGCTACACAGCGTAACATCGTAGAAAAATAGGATCCTCTTCGGTCTCTTGTAAATACCGTTGCACTATTCCCTATTTAATTAGATCAATACAAAATTATGTAGGTCTGCACCGTAGTTGTTCAAATGTACATTTATGTATGCCCAGTTTTTCAGTAAAAAAAAAAACAAAAAGTGGCAGTACTGATTCCACGACAGGAAAAGGAAGCCCGTACTCATTTCTCCACAGCTGTAAAGTTGAAAATGCTTTTTTCTTTCTATTAAAAATTTATTAACTTTTTCATGTTCTGAAAATACTGTTGGAATAAGAACAACAAATAAGATCTATTGTTCCGCTTTTCTGAATTTATAACATTCATCTAATGCGTCATCATCAATAAAGATGCCGGTACACCGTGCGATTTCGTAGCGACAAGAAACAGTTCTGCTTAAAACTGTCATATACAGATAAATGTTCAGATGTAGAAAGAGGTATTCGAGGTCGGGCAGATGGCTACCCCGTATAAAAACTTTAAAAAAATTTACCTTTTTCTAGGAGGAATTATTCCTTCTAGAATTATCTGCACATCTGTACGTTTGCACGCGTTTGACCTACAACATAAAATGCCAAGCTTTGTAACACAAGGTATGTTTCTGACGTCGAAAGAACTCTTTCTATACGATTACCCTTCAGTATAAACTGTATCAGCCGGATGGCCCAATCCAGTTCCGTGCAAACACGGTAGTGCATACTGAGAGGAACTACGCGAATCACTGATTTAAAACTGTAATAAACTCTACAGGAACCAAATAAGTAAGGATCTTTTTTTTAAATTAAAGCTTTATTTCCATTGACAGTATACATAAATCAGCCATAAAGATTGTAAGTTGTACCAATTTACCAACTTCTGTGTGAATAAAAGAACGAGACACCCGCACCTTCCGCTACGTGAGAAATTAAAGAAGAAAGAAGCAGTAACTGTAGTGAAAAATTTAGAAAAAAAAACACTACATCCTTGCTTGCTCTAGTTAGAGCAAGATATGTTTTGGCCGCTTGTGTTTGTAACGTCTATACATGGTATTTAACTCAGTAAGGGTGTATTGACCTATGTGTCCTATTAGTGGATTGGGATGGAACTGGCACGTGGTAAAAAACCTGGTGGCGAGCTGGCGGACGTAAGTATGAATGTAGTCGAAGTAAGGATCTCAAGAAAACATTAGTAAATGGCGAAAAGAGAAAGATGTGAATGTAAACAAATGAAACTTTATAGCCTCAAAGTCAAACAAAGCTAAGTATCAATCGATTACAAGGTCTGTCCAAGTATTCAGATTCCCAACAAACTTTCCCTTCTTCATTTTACTATCTTTCTACTATTACCTCTTATTTTCATTGCTTCTCTCATTATTTCTCGCCCACCCCTTCTCACCCTACTGCCTTCTGCCCATTGTCAAACATGTTTTGTGCAGATTTTTCCTCTAAACATTATGCAGGAACCCTTGTGCCATCATTTGTGTGTAATCACGCTCCGTGTTCATCCTCATCTACATCACTGTCGTCTATCAACAGAAGGCGATAATTACAGCTTTTCATAAACAACCTTCAAACACTTCAAATAATTCGATGGCACAGTGCCATTCTCCAAAAGTTGATAGTCTTTCAGCCAGCCAAGAATTCACAGGCGTTTACGGAATATGAAGGGTCATCGCGTTGCTTACGACAGCATGTCATTTGTCCTCATTCTAAAAGAGTCTAATCCATGAGTCTCCAACCCGCGACCAGCTGGCCGCAAGCGGCCCGCCAGGAGGTATTATATGACCCGCGGCCCAAGGGGCTACCGTAAAGACGTGACTATGCTTGCTGCTGCTCAAACCGGGGCGGGGTTCCTTATCCGTGAGCGGGTCTACTCTGCAAAGTGGGATTCGAGGATTCCATGGAGGTACGTATAGAGTTTCGGTGGAAGAGGTGTAGACTTCTTGTCTCATGGCAAAGTCCATTGCTATGAACAAGAGAGTGAACTTTCATTTTCTATAAAAAAGCTGGAAATTTTGTACTAGTTGAGGGGTTCTGAGCGCTCCGAAATGGCACATTTCCACATAGTCATTTGTTATTGCGGTGTGGGGGCACTGAAGAGAGCCCTCTCGATTCGAAGCATCTCGTAAACTACGTGATGACATTGCACAGGTAGTACTTAAAAATTGTTTATGTATAGACGGCTACCACTCACTGAAAGAAGAAGGTTCAAAGAATTCATGAGTTGTAAGTATAAAAGGTACATACGTATTAAAGAAATCCAACTGGCAGTTTGCTAATACTGAAAATTGTAAAGAGAAACACAGCTGCACGACCTTTTCGATAAATCGTTACTTTGATCCCAATCGGATTTGTAGCAATTTACCTATTCGCAAAATTAAGTTTTTGTTAATCGGATATTGCTTCAGACATATTATACAATACTTAATGCTGGACGTAATCGGCTCCATTTGAAAATCTTTGTTGATATATTTTGTTTTTCTACGTCATAGATTCCATACGCAAATAACATTATATCTAGGAGAATGGCGTCCAAGCGCAGAAACAAATGGCCACATTTCACTCACTTGCACACAAGAACACGTGTGTATTTACGTACGTACAAGTCAAATAAACGCTGCTCTTTTTCGAATTATGTTGGGTGATTTTTCCACTCTGAGCTCGCTAAAGGAGCAGTTGTTCTGAAACGTCCTTTTACCATTGACTGATTTCGTTACGTAAACACAAAAACAAAACAAATGATAAAAATTTTGTTGCAAATATAAAAGTACTTCATACTTTTACGTAGTCTTTGTAAAATTAATATTAAGGAATAATGTGGAAGATATGTCCTTCGCTTTGTCAGCATGGTTGACGTCCGAAATAACGCGATGGATTTCGAATAAATTTACTGAGGCGCCCACATTAAACGTAACTAAAGGATTTAATTTTGGACAGTGTCAATCCAATAAGCATGTATATATCTACTATAGACCTACCTTAACTCAAATTTGGTTTTTCATAATTTTTCTTATTATGAATAAATAGCACTTGCACAAGTGCAAATATCCATTGCAGCTGTACAACTTAACCTTAATACTACTTACTACTACCACTACTACTACTACCGTTGATGATTCTTGAAAACTAAAAATAGTACAGAAATCATCTACACGATCTATATTACGCACATACATTTATATATACAGAGAGACAGACAGACAGACAGGCAGACAGAGAGACAGAAAGAGATCCAGGAGGAGAAGGGATTTGCTCGGTTATAAGACAGGCTTAAGCGTGATTTCAGGCCTCCGGCGCGGTATAAACGAGATCTGCGCTCTTCTGGGATATTACGCAGCGTAGATTGGTAGTTTGTTACCAACGTTTCGGGACAGCCTATCGGTCCCATCTTATTTTTATTGGACTGCTTGACACTTGAAGACGGGACCGATATGTTGTCCCGAAACGTCGGTAGCAAACTACCACTCTACACTGTGTAAAATCCCAGAAGAACGCAGATATCAAGATAAGCTTATCTTTGTATCACAACACAAAATATTGGACTGCAAACCTGAAGAAAGAAAAGGCTTAAGCGTAGAAATACGAATACCATTAAAATATACAGGATTGAAACTTTGTGGTTCATTCAAGCAAAAGGTATTCCTTGACCTGCTAGGCGAACATCAGCTTCCCCAAAATTATGCTGCATTATGGAGGCCCCACCACATCTTTTTCTTATGGAGCAAATTTGATACCAATGTCGACCCCAAGCTCGACCTGAAAGTGATAGAATAAAATTCCGTCCCTGGCGCGAAGGAAAAGTGGGGTAACCAGCCCATATCTAGTCACTTATGTGTCTCAGCTGTACTGACTAAAAGTCACGTAATTAAAGGTAGCCTTTAGTAGATCAGTCATGGAGTGGATCAAAGTCACGAATGACTGCTTATGTATTTAGCGTGTTTATTATACATATGAAAACAGTAAATTACAAGCCTTTGGAAACATACCTTCCAGGTGAAATGTTTTAAATACGAGTGGAGTTAACCACTACAACTCTCGTGTGAAAGCAATGCGGTTTGATGGTACGTACGAAGTCTACTGCGATATGCAAACCACAGGAAATACTTGCACTTGGACGTTGAAATTAACACTCAAATAAATTCCACTGTTTTCACTCAAAATATAATTTCCTATAGTTGATAAACCACTTCATACAAAGCAGGTATAAGTCGAAACTCACAAGCTAACCGCTACATCGATTCACAGCAGCTACACCCCATCCCAAGTTCGGTGCAATTATTTTCAGATAACACCACAGAAACACCAGAAGTTTAGGTGCCCGAAACTAAAGCTTCCACAGATTTCAATGCTGCCTTTATTGGTGCTTAAATGTTTAAATTGGGGACATATACATTGTTGTATTTTATCTTAAATTCCTAACCGTTGTATTATGGACTAATACAGCATAATTTGCCGTCTAAGACAAAAGCTTTCGTTAGCTTTTCCTTGTATTTATTCTACACGCGTGATACAACCAAAAACTTAAACTTTCTTCAGATTGTCAATAGTAATTATTGTTATGAGACTGCAGTACTTTATTTTGCCCCCCCCCCCCCCCCCAAATTGTGGATTTCTGTCTTCGTTTTAGCCAGAAGGGCAGAAGATAGGATGGGAAAATGTCATTTTGATATCGCCACACACACAAGAATACTTTCTCCATACGGTTTTGTAAAAGAACATGGCACGAGGCAAACTGAATTTTTTCACGGTACATACAGGGCATACACAAAAGAATGGTGCGGTTTCAAAAGTGAATAAAAAATTTATGTCTCACATTCACGGGCAAAACTTACACCGTTAGCGGCGGCAACTGTCCAAGTTTCTCATGCGCTACCAGCAGTTCGCTTCTCATGCTTACTGCGTGGCTCCCCCCCATTTTCACAGGAATGTAAGAGTGCTTCTCAATCGTGTTCTTCCACTGCGCTGGATCGGAAGTGCTGCTGCAAATGGAGACAAGAACCTTCTCCCTTGGCCACCCCGTTCGCCAGATCTTACACCGTGCGATTTCTTTCTTTGGGGGTTCGTTAAAGACAGCGTTTATGTACCACCATTGCCCACGTCCATCCATGAAATTCGTGATCGGATAACGCATGCACTGCAGGCCATTACAGCGGACATGCTACACCGGGTCTGGGATGAGTTTGATTACCGTGTGGATGTGTGTCGTGTGACCCAGGGTGCACACATTGAAGGATTGTAATTACCAAATGAGAAACTTGGACAGTTGCCGCCGCTGATGGTGTATGTTGTGCCCCGGTAAGGTGAGAAATAAATTTTTTATTCACTTTTAAAACCGCACCATTCTTTTGTGTATGCCCTGTATATTGTCTACCATTTATCCAGTGTGCAGTTTTACCTGAAAGCCCGCTACCCATTAAAATTAACGTCCCGCAAAGAATTTGTAATGATACTGAGATTCTGCTTATCCACGGAATACGTGCTGCAAATCGCCGCTATAATACAACCCTAATATAGCATTGAGGGTGGCGGGGGCTAGACCCCACTTAAGTGTTTAAGGTGTCTGTAGCAGTTGCATTTCCCCAACATCTGTTCCGATTGGCGGAACAAACTTTGCAGCAGTTAAGTATAAAATGTGTCCCCATATTAGGGGCGAAAATTTTATATTAAGACAGATGATGTCAACTATACTTAACAGTCTCTGTAAAAACTGAAATATAAATATGAATATACATATTCCGATGATGAAGCCTAGACATCTACCAAACCCCCTCAAACTGAGTGACTTCCATTTCATAACATTGTCAACAGATTCCCAAAGGTGGACTGAAGAATCGGCAACTTAACCGAGTAAAAGAAAGTAACAGGAGATTTCAGAAAACTGCCGCATGCAGAACTTCACACTTTGTACGCCTCATCAAACAACATATGTGTTAATTAGTGTTACCAACTCAAGAAGTATGAGATTGGCAACTCATGTAACACGCATGGGCGCAATGAGAAATGCGTACAAAAATTTAGTCAGACGACCTTAAGGGAAAATGCCATTTTGAAAGCAGACGTGAAGGTGAGGACAATAGTAGAGGGTCCAGAATCTATTAACATGGCTCACATGGACTTTTGTGAACAAAGCAGTAAACCTCCATAGTCTATAAAATTTGGGGCACTTCTTGACTGGCTAAGCGACCATTACTTCCTTAGAAAGGGTTCTCCACCATGGAGTTGGAGAGAGTGTTAGGCCCCAGAATTCGAATACGAAATATTCAGTTCTGTAGCACATTTACAATACACGTGATTCAGGGTTCGGAAACGAGTCTAAGCCATGCTATGGAGACACAGGAAAGAGACATGTGCGTTCCGACATTCAGAAGCCAAATAACAGACAGACAGTGTCCATTCCAGAAAGTATCAGTCTATGTGACTCACCCTACATCTTATCCAATAGATGCCCGACATAAAGCCACGGAAACGTAAAGTTGACCACCCACTTCCGGCGCCAAGGCCTAGGCTGGTGGAGTTTAACCACTATTACTTTTAAAAGCTTTCGTGGTAGGGGTGGGTGGGATTGTTGGTTTGTTTGTTTGGTTGTGGGTGCAGACACATTTTAGGTACCTATACCGACTGTTGTTCCCACCTGCAAAGTCTGCACTGCTGCCGTGCTGATATTACTAGGAGTGTAGTGCCTGAGCCTACGGATGTCGTTTACCTCTATGACGCTACTGGCCAATGAGGCCCATAGTCTCTCATTTTCCGGGTTTATAAGTATTGTTTCTAGACAATCGGTAAGAACCTTCGGATGAGATTTCGGCTGGCCGCAAGGCCTACACAAAGCAACACAAGTATAGAAAAACGCAGATACGCATCTATGCCTTGAATATGATTCAGACAAGTATCATAGTTTTAGAATGGTGGAAGACAAGACACACACCTTTACACTGCTCGACGACTGTAGTTGAAGCAGACACTTCACAATATACACATGACATTATATACTATATAATCCTAAGGATTTAAATTCTTTCGCTATTCTGTCCGCATGTAAAAAATCATTCTTATAGTTAGGAATATGTAGGCCAGGTGGCAGTAATTCTAGAAAATAATATGCCGTTTTGAAATTGTCAAGAGGTAAGGACTCGTGTGATTTGATCAGTCATGCAGCGTCAACCTTTCCTCATAGCAATTTATCTGTAGGTACAACAAAATTTACTCATTCAGCTTTCTTTCAAGAAATATTCAAGCTCACAATGTGTGTACTATGTGAAAAATTTAATCTCGTAATAACTTCTAAGGTCTGTAATGTGCAAGAATGGTACAACGGTGATGTATCAGTATAACAGTAGAACAACTGAAGGGTTAACCGTGGAAACCACAGGTATGGATGGAAACTGTCATATTTCCCCTTCGAAAGTAAACTAGCTTTTTTTTTCCATGACGCAAGAGCTCCTAGTTGGCCAGGGCCTCATTATCGAGGCTTCGAGATCACACTCAGACACACCATAAACCGTAGGACTCCTCTGGACGAGTGGTCAACCCGTCGCAGAGACCTCTACCTGACAACACAAAACATTTACAAGAGACAGACATCCATGCTCCCGGCATGATTCGAACCCGCAATCCCACGAAGCGAGCGTTCGCAGACACACGTCTTAGAACGCGCGGCCACTGGGATCGGCCTCAACCAGCTTTATACTAGTTAATAATAATAATAATATTTATTATTATTATTATTATTATTATAACAATGCGTTGACTACTCATACATTTCTTTGCCCTCGACCGGTCATAAGCACTTTTAAGGGACATGATAGCAATTTTCTTCAGTACTGAATATTGCCGTTCTTCATGACAATTTCCAATAAAGCTTGAAGAAATAATGCTAGATTATACGATGAATTTATTTTCCAAGTCGCCCAGTGTTACGTAGTATGCGCCATATTTAGGTCCGGTGTTTCTCAGTGAAAAGATTAATGTAGTAGTTTTTTGAGAAGTTTTTATGTGCCACAACACATTACATATAACATTACCTTTACTGCCTTCTGTACGAAACACTGACAAAAAATAAAATTAATATGACCGTAAATGTACGGTTAAAAAAATAACTCCATACCGCACTCCGACAAAGATCTATGAGAGCTGCGTTCCTATGTGCAGCAAATTTTAATAAAAATAGAAGCAAACGTTCGAATGCATCTAATATCCAGCAAGTCCTTCGCTGTAGAAATGTGACAGTCGCAAAATGTACGCGTAGAATAGATGAATGAATATGACTTTTCTTTGGACAGATAAAAATTGCAGGAACATGTTGAAACCTGGGTATCTGTTTCATTACATTAATATTTCGGTAAAAATATTCAAATAATCCCCATCTTTCCCTTCGAGAGACACGACACATGGCGTCTGATGACGTCACCACTACCCACGTGCTGGGAGACAGAGGGAATAATAATGAGGTCGTTTAATATCTTGTGCGTAGGAGAGGGTTGAAATCAACACGTCACACGTTGTGAGGAATAAAACACAGATGCTACATTTATTCACACCCTCGCTAGGTAACAAATTCGCCAACCAAAATTAAACAAGTGACCGTTACAAGAGGGTGAAGTGGTAAGGAAAATCGACTACAGTCCAAGCAGGGTAAAATATATACCCACACACACACCCATACACATATGCACGAATATCAATACAGTATATTTAATCCGTAGGCGGAATATAACATGCATACATAAGCATATGTACGGGGGATAGAAGAAAGTATTGTGAAGGAAGTTTTAGTTTATCTAATAACTAGCGTTGGCAGCACTGAAAATGTGGCAAGTCAACAAGGCCAGTCTTCCCTCTTTTGTATCTGGCTAGTTTTGCTTCTTTGGTTAAGTAAAGTGTTTTATTTAAAGAAACTGTCAGTTGCTAAGTTTATATACGAGCTTCGGTGATGCATAAATGAAATAGGAGTATCGAAATTGGTGGAATATACTGACAGGCCAAAAACAAATATTTGAGGAAAAGCCTGTCCCAGTGCCATTTTTTCACGACAAACCCCACATGGAGTAACCTGAGGTCAAACAACACGGAGACCCGACTTCAAACTCACGACAGTCCATTGTGAGTGAAAATACTGTGACATGTAAGTGTTACACTGATAGAATGCAGTAAAATAATACGATCTATTGTTTGACTCTTATTGTCAGCAATGTGAAAATTATTAACACTTAGGGAATAATTACAGTTCAGTATAGCGATAAATGAAAGAGCTACAGGAAAGTTTACGAATGGGTGGAAAGATTCAAAAGGAAAACAGACGAGTGTTCAGCTTGTTGATCGTGTTGATGTTAAGGAGCATGTCAATGAGAGTATCCGAGACAACCGAAAAATCAACACTGGTGAAGCTGCGTTAGCAATAAGCATCATCATTAGAATGAAGGTGTCGAAAATGGCTTAAGGCTCAAATAAAAGTAGTCTGTTTTGTGGAACATTTAAGAGGAAGGACCATGTGAACTATATGTATAGGCTACACTACAAATGTTAAGAATAGGCAATGAAGGAAAGTGTGAGCCCTATAAAAGACTCAGACAATGTCAAACCAACAGTCAATGCCTTCAGCCGGTACTTACCTCACAGAAGGTCCGCCGATACTTTTTTGTTTGACGGAGAAACTATAGTGCACACAGCCATGGTTTACTCGTAAATTCCTTCCGTAGTTACGCCGGAACTGTCGTTTCAGTGTCACAAGAGGTCCCGTTCCGTAACACTCCTACACACAAAGGCCGATTGCCCGAACGCCATTTTGCGATACTGACGAATGTAGCTCTGCCTAGCGGCCATTATGTGCAGGAAACTAAACCTGTGCACCAGATTAAAACTTTTTGAAGTCTTTCCGGTTGTTACATATTTCAACTATATCTTACACGTGCACTAAGTAATAACAGATTAAATTACAAAGATAATTTACGGGCATGCTGGGTTTATAAATAGATTTAATTCTAGACAAACACAAGTACATACAGGTTTATGTGACGTTTTTGTATTACGTTATTACGTACTTACTGCGGAAAATGCGGGACCTAATGTCTGCAGGTAACAGAAAGGCGGAGAAAATTACAGTTAATTACCGTAAACCAAGATAAATCAATTAATAATCACGGCGACTTGGATAGTTCGATACTTGTGTCAGCGTAAGGTAATAATAACCTTCTACACAGAAAGCAATAAAACTATGCTAACGTGTGTGTATAAGGCCGTGCCATGGCTCAGGCGGTTAGTCGCCGGCCTCTCACCGCGGAGGCCCGGGTTCGAACCCCTGCCGATCCCAGTGACCGTGCGGTCTAAGGCGTGGGTCTGCGGCCGCTAGCTTACTAGGATTGTGGGTTCGAATCCCACCGGAGGCATGAATGTTTGTGTTGTGTTTGTTGTAAGGACGATAGTATGGAACGCAAAGTGACATGAAGGACGAAAGGATTTAAACAGTACAAAAAAAATGGATCAAAGGGAAAAAAAACCGGACAAGCAAAAAAAACCCCCGGTGAGTCCATGTGGGATTTGTGGTGGACAAACTGGCACCGGGACAGGTTTTTCCTCGAGTACTTCGGTTTTCCCCTGTCAGTTTTATTCCACCGGTGCTCCATTACACGAAAAAATGGAAAACGTTAATCATCTTTATCGCAGGGTTGCACAATAAGCCTCAAGGCTGCGGTGCGTCCGTAGCATCTGCTGCACCATAAAAAAAAATCTTGTGTGTATAAACGAATTGCACCGAAAATGTACAATATTAAATTTATGCTATTTGTTTTCTCTGTCTCTCTCTGTATATATGTATATATATGTGTGTGTGTACATATGTGTATGCACATACATATAATATGTGTCGGTGTGAATGTGTATGCGCCTATCTGCAACTCTTCTTAATAATGCTTGGAACAAATGACAGATTTTCATAAAACTCACGAACTAGGTAAACTACCATAAGCTTAACAATACATGTCTATGTCCCAGTATACTAAATTTAAAAAACAAAATACTGTAAAACCAGTGAAACAAAGTCTTTCAAACAGAACCCGCAAAAGGTTTACAATAGTTACTGTCAAATTGCAAAAAAAGTGGAAACCCCACATTAGTCTTTACGAAAACTCAGTATTTTATCTCAGTGTCCATTTTTTCCATCACTTTCATTAATATTTCCGAAAAAAATATTTACTTAACTTACTAAAATTAACTACGAGCCTTTATATTGTAAAACAACCAACACCTCCATAAGATCTTTGTATATACTAGGCCTTCTACGCCTTTTCTCTCTTTATTCGAGTCCTGGATATTCTGCACTCTCAAGTCAAAACTCCAAGACCTCTTTAACAAGGAGTGTGCTCAAGTCAATTTTTCCTCACACAAGAGTGAACGAAACATGAAACCGAACAATCCATGTGCGACGAAACACTCAAATATCGCAAATGTTATTTTATGTGAGAGTTACAGCATCTTACAACAACCTACTGAGAAGAACGCGTAAACTAAGGGAGTCTAAATAACAGAGGGATGAAGAAAATTACACAATGAGGAGCTTCGTGATCTACATTCTTCACTAAAGAAAATTAGAGGAGTAAATGAAGGGTGAAATGGGAGGGACATGTTGTGCTCGTGGGGGAAGTGAGAAATCGGTATAAAAACTATACAATGAGGAGCCTCATGCTTCACAATTTTCATTAAATTTTATTCGAGTAAGAAAATACAGGGTGAGATGAAAGGGACCTATTGTTCTCTTGGGCGAAATGAAAAAAATGGGTTAAAAATTGTTAGAAACTGTGAAGTGAAGAGACTAATTGGGAGATACTGGCGTAAATTATAGGATAATATTAAAATCGATGTAAAAGAAGCGTGGTATGAAGTAAGTACTGGATTTGACTGGTTAAGTGTGGCGTACAGTGACAGATTCTTGTTAGGACAGAAAATGAATATTTGCGTTGCCTAAAATTTGGAAACTTTTTATCAGCTTAGTAGCTCTGGTATTCTCAAGAACTCTGCTCTTTGAAGCAAAAGAATTATGAAACACGGTTCAATGTTCCCTGACTTGCGCTAAGCCTTTATACGATATGTGTTTTTGCAATTTTTCACTTTGATATTAATGCTGTAAGGAGAAACAACGTCAATATGCATTTTAAACTGATTAATATTTCTTTATACTCAATAGTAATAAATCTTTGTCTCATCAAGGCACACTTTTTCACGTAAAACAGTCCCTAATTATTCAAATCTCCGACATGTTTCGGTTATTGTAAAACCATCACTTGAGCGGGCATAAAACATAACAGTGGAGCATTGTAAGGCTTACGTAAAATTGTAAAAGAGAGACTGTCCAAATGTTAAGCTTAGGAGTTTACAAAACGTATGCTCCTATGGCAAACACGTGTCTGCAGTATATTCCTGTCTCATGTATTTAGGAGTTCCAGACAGATTCAACTATTGCTGAGTGTATCTTAAATTTTACTTTAAAATGAGTAAAACACAGATATAACAGCGACAACTAGCATTCTGGTTGTTGAAATGCAAGAGGATTATTTGTTACTTACGTTTTTTAACTTTGAATTTCGTAAAAATTCATAGCATTATTAGCCATTTTCAAGTCTGAGGGTGATGTTATTATAGAATAATGTTGCATCATAAATAAATTATTTTCAGGTGCGTTATAAATAAACTGAGTATAATTATATAATAAAACATAAGTAGGCCTATAGTTGATTATTTCATTTTATTATAATATTCCTATGCAATTTATCTATCTTAAACCTGACATATAAATATATGTTACATGCCCTTTAAAATCCCCGGTTGATTCCGAAGTGTAATTTCTTGCACAATTATCGTATACGAGTATTACTGAATAGTATTTTGCAGTTTGCACACGGTATATAATGAATACATTTAAAAAAAAGAGTTCCGAAAATAATGCGGTTTATAAGAATGTAAACAAATGAAATAAACAAACAATGACTATTTTATTTTTAGCATGTATATTGATGAGTTTAAATTCAGTTTCGACATATATTGCAGTCATTCGCAAGTAATATTTTCAGTGAACAGTTCAATAAAACTGCTGCCTATTCAGTTTTGCATCTCTATAATAACCATTAGCATTATCCTTGGTTGAGCAGCTGAAGTGGGGGAGAGTAAATGATCTGCCATTGTGCCTCGTCTTTTATTACTTCAAAACCAAACCCTCTTTTGTTTTAAGAAGTAAGGCTTGAGATGCTAAGTTCATTCTTTACTCCCTACACATCTCCTGACATGGAGGCGGAACCGGATGCTGCTGCTGTCTTTGTGTCTAACTTAATATCGAAAACATCGAGAATCAATATCTACAAGAAAATGACAGGGTAACCCCTTACCTTTAGGTATAAGGTGGTTATGGGTAAAGGAAAGATGTAACTGGATCTCAGACATTCCTAACTTTCCGTACTTTATGAAAATAGTGATAAACCAGTGGATTATTTGACGTGGAGGTTGCAAGGGAGTGTGGAGATTTTTCATATCATTTCTGTCTTTCATGAGTTAGTAAGAATAAATAAATGTCCAAAATCTAAGAAATAAATCGTATAAACCTTTACCGAATACTTAAAACTGTTTAAGTACATGATCATCTATATTATAATATTGTAATTTTATGCCGACACACCTTTACAGCTTCATAAATTGTAAAAACGGAGGAACTTTGTTTATACTGCCGGAGCATACACAAATAAAGGGGCTGTTTTCGAAACTGAAGTAAATTTCTTTTCTCTGGAAATGGCTTTAAGCATACACAAATAAACAGGGCTGTTTTCGAAACTGAAGTAAATTTCTTTTCTCTGGAAGTTGGCTTTAAGCATACACAAATAAACGGGGCTGTTTTCGAAACTGAAGTAAATTTATTTTCTCTGGAAGTGGCTTTAAGCATACACAAATAAACAGGGCTGTTTTCAAAACTGATATAAATTTCTTTTCTCTGGAAGTGGCTTTAAGCATACACAAATAAACAGGACTTTTTTCAAAACTGACGTAAATTTATTTTCTCTGGAAGTGGCTTTGAGCATACACAAATAAGCAAAGGGCCTGTTTTCAAAACTGATAAAATTTCTTTTCTTTGGAAGTGGCTTTGAGCATACGCAAATAAACGGTGGGCTGGTTTTCAAAATTGATGTGGCTGCTCAAGTCCTTTGGCAAACCAAAAATCAGCAATTCAACCACAATTATATTGTAAATTTAGATAGCTCTTCATGCAAATATTCTGTTATTCTTGTCAGATTTCAAAGAAATTGAATATGCTAGACAGAATCAATAAAATTCTCCAATGTAAAATTTCACGGAAGTTCGACCAGTGTGGGATGAGTTGTCCCATGTGGACAGACAGACAGATATGAAGCTAACAGTTCCTTTTTTTGCAACTCTTTGCGAAAGCGTCTAATATAGTAACGTCATTCAAAATATGGATATTCATCACGGCCGTCACTGTATACCTGGCAATTCGATACTGCGCTGTGCGGCTCCATTTGCCCTACATTTTTCCAGGTTCTAGAGCTGTGAAACTGAGTCCAGAACAGTAATAATGAATTTTCTTTTACCAGAGAATTGAATTTCTTGGCTACTGACCTCACTGAGAACGAAACATAAACATACTTGTATTAGTATAGTGAGGTTTTCTGGAGGACAGGATCACGTGGAATATTTCAACGTTCCGTCCCTCAAGTCAGACGGACCCGTGAGGTATAAGTTAATTTCACGGCAGCGCTGTCTGGAAAACTCAATGTACATATACTCGTACACATACGAAACTAAAAACAACAGAACGATTTCGTTTCTCTAGCTAGGATTATGCTGTGTATAGCATTAAGGAACCGCCCGGTGAAATTCATATTAAAGTTGTCTGTCTTTGACACTACGTAGTATTGCCAAGATATAAGATGCATACTCTGAGCTGTGAAACAGAGCCTTGGAGCATGATTGTGAGAATACTGCAGTCACTTCTGAAAATCTGTGAGATAGGGAAAATCATGGTATTCTATTACGCCCTCCCATCATATTTTCCTAAGATCCATTTCAATATTATATTCTCATCTATGCCTACGTCTTCCAAGTCTGTAGTTTCCCCACCAAAACCGGGAATGCACTTCTTTCCAGTGTCTAACACATGCCCCAACAATCCCATCCATCTTGAGTTTTTGTGAGGATTGCCAATCAGGAATATTCTTACTATACATTATTGTTATTCCTCCCTTTACTTCCTCCCCCTTGGAGCCAAATAACTTTCTCAACATCCTATTCTCGAATATCCTCAGCCTATGTTCTTCCCCTAATATGAAATTCCAAGTTTCGCACCTATATAAAACAAGCCATTCCCTCTTTCCCCTTCAAAATCCAAGGGACAATAAACGAGTATTAAATATTGATTCAAAGTCCTAAATTATACCACGTTTCTTTTGTTGAGTACAGTCAAAATCAAACGTAGCTATGAAGCGAACTTTAAAACTTTTCTCCTTACTGCGAAAATAAAAACCACCCCCTTGTAAGCTCGATGTCTTCATTTTATATCGTGACGTTCATTCATGGAATTTATTGTGGAATTTGGTGCCTAATCGAGTCATATTGCAGGTAAATAAAGTTAATGAAATAATTTTACCATGATGAAAAAAAATAGCCCGAAATATTAAAGCCTTAACTAACTTACAAGTAAATATATTTCGATTATTTACTAAAAAAACTGTGTCAGAAACCGGTCTTTGTATTAAGGCAATAAGAAACCTTAATTTATATTCAGGACAGTTCCATTTCCGACACCGACCACAACAGACAAATGTGTCGTAGATTTCACTGTCCTATTACGTCTTGGTCCTGCCTCAGCAGTTCGAATGTATAAGGAAACTGTGGCTGTTGTCGACAAAGTATAAACCAGGAAGGACATCCACCAATCGAGTGTAACGTAATATAAAATTTTTAAGTTTTCGCGGCGGTGAAGATCCTTAGGTTGATCATATTCTGTATTATGATACTCTACAGTCTGAAAAATGGTTACTGCGAACTTTTCGGGAAACATAATGCCTTTGCTTCTTCCCTGATAATGGAGGAAGTACATTTCTCCGAAACACTGGTAACCATCCACCAGAGTATAAGTTGTCGTAACCCACAAAATCACGGTATGAGTCATGTATGTTGTTCATTTGATTCGATGTGCATTAAGGGGGAAGAGGATATTCGGGCACTTAACACAAGAACCGGTTCGCAGGAACTAATTTTCTTAATGGCTAGAGGTGAGAAACAGCAGCTTTTAATTTTTCGTCACTTCGAATTGATCTGTCAAGATGCTACTCATTCCTTCTTTCACAAACACGACTGCAGGTATAAGCATTTAACCACTATCAAAGCATAACCTCTTCAAAATTCACAGTATCCACCATGTATCAAGGTCTAAAACAAAGTATCAAATCATTTCTCAAAACATCAGCACCAAAAAATCAGAAAAACTTTTCCACTCAACATTTACAAAAAATGGCCCAATTTCTTACACCACTGGAGTGTTAAATTAACGGCTTCGTGCCCGTTTCTTCCTGTTACGGAAAGTAGGTGAGCTTCAAAGTTTCCGACGGCCACAGTAACGGAAACTAAACGCCGTAATAATATTATTAAACGATCTAAGCCACCATTTTCCTATAAGGTGAAGAAAATAACTGCCATGTTTGCAAACTTGTTCGAATATACTGTAGGCAGAAATGTGTTTGTAGCTGCCCATAACAACGCTCTGCCACGTATTCTTCCGATTTCTATGCTAATCAAGCCATTGAAACCTTGAGAAACAGTTTACTTTTATCATCCTTGCGTTATCATCTTTATTTTACAGTTTATACAACGTTAAGACTTCAGAACAAAAGAAAGATCTTACCGATAAAAACTTGCATAAAATGAGATTATGTTCGTATTGACTACCTGATAACTTGGAGTCCTTCATTGTCGCATGCAGTTCCGTTCTCCATTGGCTACTCTTAGCACAGTGCTGATGAAGGTACAGCAACGCGCAGGATTACCAATATATAGTTCAACTTACTAAACAGAAACTTAATTTGACCGTTTACAGCACAGTGGTTTCTGTACATAACACCATGTTTAATATGCAACAATTCTACGTCCTGCCCATACGTTGTATTTCCGTGTTTTGTATGGATCTCAGAACATAATAGCGATTATTTCCCTGTACAGTATTAACTGATTGTCTTTGTAATGAAGTCTTGAGTGTGATTATTGTGCTGTACGAACTACATTTTTAACTACAATTTAGGTTAAATCTCGTCTAAATGAAGGGGCAGAAATCTTAAATTAAGGGCGGAGGTTGCCGGATGCCGTTTTGTTTTTCAAAGTTTTTGGTATATCAGAACAATTTTTCTAAAGTTTTTTGTACCAATATATATTATCCGATGCTCTTAGCCTGAAAAGGCCCAAGATAAATATAATCAAAGATATAATGATTTGAGTGAGAAAAGTGCAAAATAGGCTTCTGAGAAAAGTGGCTGGTAATGTCGGACACTATTGCTTTTACCGTGTATTCGTTTTCCCATGACTTCAAACCACATAAGCTTTGTCTGGAACAAGCAACGTAGCAAGTTTATCGAACCTGACGTCCTCTCTTTATGTTGAAAAGAGAGAATAATTGCGCAGAATTCCAAACAATGTGTTATTTATCCAGACACCGCTGGATTCGCAGAGCGTTTACGGTTGTAATGTCTTCCAAACAAAGCGAGCCCTCCATTACTGAAATTACTTAAGCCTCCTTAATGTGTTGAATTTCAAACAACGCCTGTGACTTGCCAAAAGAAAGACCAACTTACATGCAGCAGGTAATGTCGGATACTGCCCGACATTACCGCCCTCTGCTATCCGACATTTACGGCCACCTCACGTCCACAATCTGAATCGTTCTTACAAAAGAACCTACTGGCACTAGCAATATCACTCATTGGGCATCTAACAGTTAAAATCAAGCTCATTCGAGAGCAGTACACTGAACTGCGACAAATGAAATAACAACTGCGTGCTTAAAGCAGTTCTGCTTGCCTGTAAAAACTTTGATTTCTTGAAAACACACAAAAGTGGCTGTACACTGGACGCAACTGTCTCTACCAGTATGGCGACAGGTCACAACAGCTTTTCTGTGGTAGCAGAACTTAGTTCATCTGTTCCTTGCAAATTGCAGCACCAGTATCGCCTACAGAGGCGTATCCGGAATTATCAGACTTATCCGGCAATCCCCGCCCTTGCTCTATTAATAAAAATCATATTAAGGGTTTAGCACCACAGTAAAACAAGTCAGTATTCAGTGGAAGGCATAAAATTTGGCAATTAAAAGACTACGATCCCACCCATGATAAATACAGCGTTCCAGACCTATGCTTGCAAGATAACCACGCTTTATGGCAAATATAAACGACAGAAATACTCTAATATTTTAGCAAATAGGAAATACAAATAAATACAGTACCTTAGCAAATATGTACTACAAACAAGTACGACAATACGGAGTCCTCCTTGAATCGTGGCACGGAGCACAGTAGCTTTATCACACAGAAAGCGTGCTTCCGCCGGGAAATCTGTCAGAGCTGCTGTAGTCAGGACAACGATAAAAACGCACTGTATAAGCTAATAGTAGCCATAGAGCACTTAGAGGACAGACTGTGTATCATCTACATAACATGTCCTCGAAAATTCTTTAATCCCCACCAGGGGTGGCTCGTGCATAAGGGCCGCAGTGCTGCAGCCCTCCCAGAAGTTTTGAGAAAAATTAAACTACATATCTGAATAAAAGTTTTCGTGAGCGGATACGTAGGGTGTATATTCTTTAAAGTTTATGATCGGTTGCGGAGAACAGAAAAGCGAGCGGGCTGTGCCCTAACCAGCTGTTTCAGAGCCACTGTTGTGAATGTTTTAATTTTAGTAGTTGCAATTTTAAGAAACACGTAAACAAGAAAAATGAGATGTATTTACTGGGCATCAATTTTTCGCAATTGATTCTTTCCAAGAAGACTGAGATTAAGAATTTAGGTCGTGCAACACCTGATTTAGTTATTTCTCAGTCATAATCAAGCATAAAACAAACTTATGTGAGAAAAGTTAACCCTGCTCCATACTCTAATCATAAGTAATTTAGTGACTGTGCTGAAACAAAAGATCTATTAAGCCCGTCTCATTAATCATATAATAATCCTAGCCCCAGCCCTACCATAAGAAAGTGCCACGAACTGCCCGTGTTCCCCACACCCTATAAATATTTGAAGAGCAGTTGTAAGGTTTCTTTTCCCACTTCCGAGGGCATGTGGAGAAGTCCAGTGCATTGGCGCTTTCCGTAGGTTATGTCAAGTTAAGAAGCTGAAGAAACGAAGGTAAGGGTCAAGGAGAATATCAACAAAAGATGTCTCATACTTTGTAACTGGGTGCGCAACAAACGTATAAAGAATTTAAAATATTCTGATATTTTCAGCCCCCGCTCTTTTCTCTCAAATTGTTTGTTACCCGCCCAAAGAAACACATATGAAACTCCATATAAAACACGTCTGTACATTTTTTAAAGTAATGCAACAGCACATATAGGGACTGCCGCTTTGGTTCGCGTAATTGAATGCCGGACTGCTAGCTAGAAGTCAGTATGCATCCGGTTGTCATAGGATCGGCCAACTCGACCAAGGTTTACCGTAGTTTTTATCGGTCCTAGGAGCAAATGCTAAGTTGATACGCAAATTCTAATTCGCACCACATGCTGCTCATGCAGTCCTCCCCACGTTGTCAAAATTGCGTCAAAATTCAGTCCTCCAAATTAAAGACTCAACCCAATTCAAAATTTAGCACAAGTGCTCAACTTATTCCTCTTCTCAATAATCACTCACTCCACTTCCCCCCACCTTACCTACTTTACTTCCAAAAAATCTGCCTAGCCTCCATCCTACCTTTACCGCAAGGACGAATGAGCACAACCTAGAAACTTTCAGAGCAGTAAATTGTACTTTTCCCTTATAATGATAGTAGTGCCTCTCCCTACACCCCCTGCTTCTCCTTCACTTTTGTCTTTAAAGAGTTAATTTAAACCCTCGTGTTTACAATACGTTAATATCAAGCGGTCACACTCTAGGATGCTAAATAATACATGAAGCAACAGTAAAAATACAGAGAGAAAGGGGATGCAAGTTCATACGAACAGTTAATTAAGACGTAATTAACTTCAGTCCACGACTGAACAAAATTATACCGCGACGAGCCCATGCCTCGGCATGTAATTAACAGCGGTATGCTGTAGGAACAAACAAGTACAGGGAATGAACTTGCTTTATATATTGCTTAATTCCTTAAGGAGACAGTGTGACTATTTTCAGAGGCCTCTCGGCAATGAAACCGGATCTGTGTGGTAATTTGGAGGACAAGATATGATACGATTGTACTTTGCATTTTATTTCTATTTATGGCAAGGTATCAGCCGTTGCAAAATATAAAATCATCTTCAGGGGGGTAACAAGCTTGTTACACCCCTGAAGATGGTCTACGGACCGAAACACGTGTAGGGAAATGCATCGATATTAATAAAACTATAAAATAATTTATGTTTGGACATTTGTTGGTTATTGAATACTTAGCTGCAGAAGTTGGTGGTCGCTCACTGTTACAAGATATTTTCCTCCCTTTATGTAATCCAAAGTTCCTTTACTATATCCACAGGAATCCAGCAGCGATCCCTGTCCTGAATTAAATACATCTAAGTACCCTCTCCCACCCTAAAACCTACTTTAATATTATCCCCCTTATCTATGCCTAGGTCTTCTGAATGCTATATATTGTTTGCAAATAATTTTTCTACACTCACGTTAAAAACGAAAGAATTAAATCAGAACGCCAATGACAAATCACAGAAGAATAATAAATAGCCTAACCACTTCGGTCGCAAGACTTGCCTTGCCAGTACGGCACAAATGACTTTTCAAATATAGAGTTGAAAAATATGACCTTAGAGTTTTACAAACATTTGTTGTGGGAATAGAAAATATGCAAAAAATAAGTATATCAATACTGCGAATCGAACTAGCACATGCCACCTTCGAATCAACACTTGTCTCCCACCCACTCGTCTACCCGCGAATCTAGATGTACAAGCGAAATACAGTTTTGAAGTCCGTTTTGCTCTTGAACCTAGTCAAGAGTCTCGGAAAATTCGTTAATACTGTATCAACCCATATCTTGTTTCAAATCAGGCATATAGTTTGGTGCCTGCTTAATCTGGCATATGTAGTTGTAACTCATGGACGATACAGGCAAACGCAAATACAATTAAATTACGATTGATTAGAATTATGACGTCACTTCCGATTTCAACAATTTTACGCGCGTGATTTTTGTCGCACAGATTGTACATGCCTGTAACCCATTCTTTCTGCCTTTAAGTTCAAAGAACCTTGTTCAAAATATTGTTAATAAAAGCTCAAAGAAGAATGAACAGCAGTTTAAGAGCCTATATAAACCTCAGATCGTACATATATTTTCATGAAACCGGTCTACATTTGAGATAAAGCAAAACATCGGATTTACTAAATCACAGAATCCATTTTGCAAGCGCCTCTATAATTACGTTCAGGAGCTGTCGCAGCAGTACAGGAATAAAATTCAGTTTCCTTGTAATTAGGTTTCCATTTTATTCCGAGAAGGGGTCAAGGGTCTTTCTCTTATGCATGTAAACTCTGTATATAACCTGCCTCGTCATGCTCTTACATAAGTTCTCGTGTAGAGCAGTGCATACAAAATATTAACGGAAAATCTGAATGGTGGAGACGGCAAAGGAAACACGAACTAAAATACAATTATTTTACTTATTTGTTTATTTAAAACACACTTTCAAAATCCCAGATTACAACATTATTGAAAGGTAAAATCATTGTATGCCTTATACGCCTACAAATTTTCCGTTTATTCCAGGGACTAATGAACTGAAACTTGTGAAAGAAATGGATGGTGGTGTAGCCTTACGCATTACCATGGCATTCGTCTGGATTATGTTCGGGAGAACTACGATAATCAGCAGTCAGAACATCCGACCTCAACGCCGAGATTTAAACTCGAGACCTCTCGATTAAGAAGCAGGGGTATTCTCCGCTCTACCACTGCATTAGGTAGGGTGATATTAGAATGGACTGGATGCAACTGGCTTAATATATAATCAGTGAAGAGATCGTGAAAAAAAAAGTATTAAACATTCGCGTTTTACGCATAAAATGTGAGAGTCAAACGTACCAGGTCGGCGACTGTCGTCTTCCGAAGAACGACTCCGCTCCATACAGTCAGATAATGGTGTTGTGTTTAAAAGCGCCCATATCATTTTATAACCAAAAACACTAAAATGTTCCGGTAGTAATTTACGTGATGCAGCGAAGGGAACACAGAACCACAGAACTGCCGATAACATGATACGACAGACATTACGGAAACGTAACCACAGACGGAGCGTATAGCAACATATACAGATAACAAATATTGTATATCAGGAGCGATTATGACAATCATAGTGTGAGTTCCTAATAACTAGAAGTAGTAAAGTATATCCACGTTGTTTCTTATTGATTCGTGTTGACACTTATGTTACAATGGATGATATTGACGTTTGGTTAGATCTAAAAATAACGAAACAAAAAATGCAGGAAGCCGTGGAATAGCGCGTGAATATTATTGCAGCCCGTTGCTAGTATATCCTATGTATAGTTGTACCTATATATGACATGAAGGCATATAGGGGAGTGGAGATGTAATTCCACTCATTCGCAACCTCGAAAGGGGATAGGGGTGAGTGATTAGCTTTAGGCCCCGTCGCCGGTAACCATTGAGTAAAATGCTGGGTGAGCACCAGAACCGGTCTGGACGCTGTGGAGAAGAGATAAATATTTTGTCCCTGCCGGGAATCGAAACTGGTTGCTTCGGACATCAAGTCCATAGCCTAGTCCCTATACCGACCACGATATATATATATATATATATATATATATATATATATATAGTGACAGGCATATAGCTATAATATAAAACTTTACCGACCACGATCTTTATAGACAGTCACATAGCTAGAATATAAAACTTAAATTACGAGTGTATTTCGGCCTTCTTTAACACAGGATTTCTGAGTAATCTTATAGTTCTACATTGCATCTGGGGTATAGATCCGAACGATACAGAGAATGGAAATACCAGGGGAAAAGACGACCACAAAACAGCACTTTACTTGGTCGTGATCAAGGGTTTATACGTGCTCTATTTTCAAAACGAAACTTTCTGTTACATAGAGTTCGTCTCACATTTAAGTGTAACTTACGGACAAATGGAGAACTCGGTTCAATCGATACGACTGTAAGGGTATGTGTTTCTCTGCTCCAAATGCTGTTGCCCCACTCAATAACTACAAGAGTTGCGATTTTTCCAGTCTTTGCAGGCAAATTCCGAGATAATTTATGTATAATATTGTAACATTGTTCACAACATAGTACTATGTATGTATGCTTTGTCATTCTCATGCCATTTTCACGCAAACATAATTTTCACGTACTTGCACAGGTGACAGCTTTATGTTCGCAACTGTGCCACCTGAAGAATAAGACGTAACTTAATGCACTGGTTTAGCTAATACAGATCAGTGTTAGGAAGGATGGGGAAAGGCATTAAACAGTTAAAAGAGCGCTGCAGGTACGAATAATTTCCCATTGAATTTCACGGGGCCTTTTCTAAAAGTACGAGCCGGGATAACGTAGTCTAGTGAAGTGACTAGGCTACGGACTGACCGATCCAGGGCTCGAATTCCGGCAGGGACAGAAGATTTTATTCTCCAAAACTTCCAGACCAGCTCTGGGACCCACCCAGCTTCCTATACAATGGGTACCGGAGCCTCTTTCTCCAACGGTAAAGCGACCGGGGCGTGAGGCTGGACACTCACATCCACCTAGTACTGGAGATAAGAATGAGTGCAGCGTTACTTCCACTCCCCCTATATGCCTTAACGGCGTGTACAGGGACCACTTTAACTACTTTACCTTACCTTCTGTACAGATACCTTAAATTAGATAATTACCACCTACTTTGAAACCCTTACCGACCGAAATTTGGTCTATTGACTTTCTAGGAAAGGATTGATTGCTAAGGCACTGTAATTTATTATATACAATCCTTTCTTTATCTCGTTTCTGTCTCATGACATGAGTAGCTCATTCCCTCTTAGTCTCAGATTGTATAAGGTTTGCCATTGATTCATACAGATGGTGATTAAATTTATGACACTTACTATATACTTGTCCACTGGAATTGTATTCTATATTATATGTTTATGTTCCTGTATGTTATACTGTACTTGTTTTTGTTGTATTGTAAACTAGGACGATTTCCACATCCACATGAGTTTGTACTCCCGGCAGGATTTACGGAAAAATGAATAAATGAATGAATGAATAACCTTCACAATCGCCTTACCATCTCATCTAACCCTATAGGCCTACATGTAAGTTCTGCAGCTGAAATAGCGTCGTTACATTATCCTAAATGAATCAATTGCTCACTTTCGTGACTAATTTCAGTCACAACAGGTGTGAAATTTGGTCTATTGACTTTCTAGGAAAGAACTGAGTGCTAAGGCACTGTAATTTATTATATACAATCCTTCTTTCTTTATCTCGTTTCTGTCTCATGACATGAGTAGCTCATTCCCTCTTAGTCTCAGACTATGACATCAGGCATTGTGCACGATACAGTTCTAACGGCTGTAACTTTTTGATTCCAAAGAAGGGGTACATGCTTCCTGCAGCTCATGACAGCCAGCTTCTGTTTATGTTCACACCACATCCTTTTCTACTTCAACCCTTACTTTCATACAGAGGCTAAAATGTAATCGAGAATGCAAAAAAAATAAAATGTGTGCCATGAAGGCATAAGAGGGAATAGAGGTCTAGTTCCACTCATTCTTAATCTTTGCACTAGATGGAGGCGCATTCTCACCTTCACACCCTGACTGTTTACCCCCAGGGAAATATTCCTGGCAACCAACTGAACAGGAGACCTGGTGGAATTGAGGCAGTCTGGATGTTTTTGGTGAATGAAAAATCTCTTATCGCTGCTGGGAATCCAACCACAATTCCTCGTTCATCCAGCCCGCAGCCTAGTCGCTGTACTGACTATTTGCCTTAACTCCAAATATAACTGAGTACATGTGCTATTATAGCATCTATATACTGTATTAGTCCTAACCAAGAACTGCAGCCTGGCACAAAGTGTCACATGGTTTCATTGAACTGATCACACAGTCTGCAATTCATATTTACAAATTCACTTGAAAGTGTGCAACATAACTGTATATGAACTGTGACAAAATTATTCTACATTAAATATAATCATCTTCCTTGTCCTTTGATACAGACCACCATAGTGACATGCCCTGCCCAAAGTGGAAATTGTAAATGCTCAAGTTTGTGATTTGCTAAAATGAGCTATGCATTGGCTGATGATTAAATTTATGTGCGCTATGATGCAGTGTCAGTTGCTAGATACATGAGTTTAGGGTGACACTGCTGGCTCCATCTATTTTTACATTCTTACTATTGGTTACTATTTCTACAAAACTGAGTCAATTAGATTGCTTACATCCTGAAGACAGAGGCAGCAAGCTCCCCTGAAATGTCAGTAACTCTTTACCTGCTGACATGGTGTCACATCCCAAACGCCTTAGTCTTTAGTGAACACAGCTGTCAGAATATCAGATCTCTCATTATACACACCTGATCAAACCTACACTGCACTGTTGCCATCTACAGGGAAATAAGTACACTAGACAAATGGTCTATGTAGAAAGATGTCTGTACCAGTCAGAGGTGTAAGGACATGTGTAACCAAGTTTTCAAAAATGCTGTATGACTTTTAGTGGGCTGATGAGTCCATTCCATTGACCAAGCCTTTGAACCAGTTCACTAATCTTCACCACCCTCTCAATGACATTTGTTACAAACTTGCAACTATACACATACCCATGCAAAATAAGGACAGGACTCATTTCTCATGTAACACACAGCTGTTTATATCCACTAACAATTCAAAACACTGTGATTACTCCAGTACAAGTAATATTTATGAGTTAATAGGCTAATGCAATTACAATACTGTACTTATTTTCACATATGTCTTCCCTCTTTTTTTTTATTCATTTTTATTCATTCATTTATTAATCTTTCAGTAAATCCATCACACAGTGTACAACCATGGATAAAGAAATGGTCATCAAATACAGAATCAAACACAAAAGCAACAAATACAACAAATGTATAAGACAAGCAAAATAAAATAAAATATATATATACACACACAAATTGCTTGCTGTAAACAACAAATGTCGCAAAAGGAATATATACATGCAAAATCACAACAATGCACACAAAACATGATTAAAATATTGAGCAATGATTTTATCAGATCTTAATTATTATCCAGATTATAATATTCCTGTAAGGTATAAAATGAATGAGTGTACAAATAATCTTTCAAAGCTAATCTAAACAGTCTACTATCATTATGTAACTTTTTTAGGTATGGAGGAAGGCTATTAAAGATTTTTATACCCATATAGTAGGTTCCTCTTTGATATAGTGACAAATTTGATGAGGGTTGATAAATATTAGAGCCCCGTCTAGTATTTCTATTGTGAATATCCGAGATGAACTGATATTGATCCATGTTATTGGTAATAAAGCATAAAAGAGAGTAGATGTATTGAGACTGGAGAGGAAGGATTTTTAATATCTTGAATAGATCTCTACATGAATCTTTGTTGCGTGCTCCTGTGATAATCCTAATTACCTTCTTTTGTAAACGAAAAATATTTACACTATAAGGGGAATTACCCCAAAAGATACTAATTCTATAATTCATAATTTCATGAAAGTAAGCATAATAGACTATCATTAACATTTGTTGATTCACATATTGTTTCATAACTCTGATTGCATAGCATGCAGAACTTAGTTTAGGTACAAGTTGATCAATATGAGATTTCCAAGATAAGGTATTAACAATATTTAATCCTAGGAACCTAGTATGAGTCGAAGTAGAAATAGATTTATTGTTATATGCAACTGTAATATGTGGCGTACCTATATTTCTTGCCTTAAAATTGATAAATTCAGTTTTACAGAAATTTAAAGATAATAAGTTTGTAATAAACCATCTAGTAAGTTGTTTCAAAACCTCATTTAGGTTATTTTGAAAAACAATAGGATCAGAGTTATTTATAATTATACTAGTATCATCAGCAAAAAGAATGGGTGCAGAAATCACATTTAATAACATAGGTAAATCATTAATATGCCGATCCCAGTGGACGTGCGGTCTAAGGCGTGGGTCTGCGGCCGCTCGCTTACTAGGATCGTGGGTTCGAATCCCACCGGGGGCATGGATGTCTGTCTCTTGTGAGTGTTGTGTGTTGTCAGGTAGAGGTCTCTGCGACGAGCTGGTCCCTCGTCCAGAGGAGTCCTACCGAACGTGATGTGTCTATCAGTGTGATCGTGAAGCGTCGTAAAATGACGAGGCCTAGGCCCCCTAAGAGCTGTCGAGCCATAAAAAAAAATCATTAATATAAATCAAAAAGAGCAACGGTCCAAATATAGATCCCTGAGAGACACCGTGAGAAATCTTACCCCATCCTGAATGAGTAGCTATATTATGATACTTAGAATGTAGAGTTACTCTTTGAAATCTATCCTCAAGGTGAGACTTTAATAATTTATGTATTGTGCCTGATACTCCATAAAATTCCAGTTTATCTAACACAATCTTATGATTAACACAATCGAAGGCTTTTTCTAAATCACAGAATATGCCACCTACTGTATGTTTGTTATTTAAAGCAGTAAGTATCCTATCAAGTAATCTGTAAATTGCCTTATTAGTTGAAGAATTAAGGTAAGCGCTTTGAATCGCGTGCAAAAGAGAGCGGCAAAATTTGCAAATAATACAAATGAATCGGGTTGGGAAACATTGGCACAGCGTAGAGCTATAGCCCGAATATGCGCCCTTTTCAAAGCATACACCGGGGGACGAGCTTGGAACACGATAGGGGATAGACTGCTAAAACCATGCTACCTGGGTAGGGACGATCATAGTTGGAAAATTAGGACTAGGAAACAAAGAACAGATGTAGGTAAATATTCCTTTGTAAATAGGACCATAAAAAGCTGGAACCAATTACCTCCAAGCGTACTAGCGACTTTCCCCTGTAAATTAAGCACTTTTAGAAAAAGGGTAAAGAAAGTAATTACAAGCTAAGGATTTTTAAGTGGGGATTAAATAAAAATAAGGGATGTGAAGTAAAGGGGTGTGAACTGATGTGAAGTGAAGTGCTTTGGTTTCGAAGTCAAGTGAAGTGAAGTGAATATGTAAAGTGGGGGATATAATTATCATGTACTTTGGTCTGACTTTATACTGAGGATATTCTAACGCACTGAAATTAATTAATGTGTGGGTGTTTTTTGTAATGTGTGTGTTTTTTTCTTGTATTGTGTATGGGTGTTTTTGTAAGGTGTGGATGTTTTTATAGGTGTGGATGCTTTTGTAAGGTGTGGATGCTTTGTAAGGTGTGGATGTTTTTGTAATGTGTGTACGGTGTTCTAATGTGTGTACTTGTATTTACTGTATGTATTTTGTTTTGTATGTGTATGGGTGTTTTTGTAAGGTGTGGATGTTTTTGTAAGATGTGGATGCTTTTGTAAGGTATGGATGTTTTTGTAATGTGTGTACGGTGTTCTAATGTGTGTACTTGTATTTACTGTATGTATTTTGTTTTGTAATTGTGTATAGTTTGTTTTGTATTGTTATTTTGATGTATATTGATATGTCCATTTGTATTGTGTGTACTAGTGTAAGGACTACTGCCACCGGGTGAAAACCCAATTGCAGTAAATAATAATAATAATAATAATAATAATAACTCTGGATCCAAACTGTTCGTTAGTTAATATGTTATTGTTAATTAAGTGTTGATGCAATCTTACATATATCACTCTTTCAAATATTATAGAAAAGGAGGTTAATAAAGATATGGGCCTGTAATTACTCATAGAATTTTTACCACCTTTCTTATATATAGGTTTTATTTCGGAGAATTTAAGACGATTGGAAATATACCAGTTGATAATGATCTATTTATAATGTAAGTTAAAGGTGAAATGATGAAATAATAACAGTTTTTTAATATTATAACAGATATTTCATCATAACCATAAGAGTAAGTAGTTTTCAAGGATTTAATAATGTTTTTAATTTCCTTAGTAGATGTAAAATTATATCTAATATTTGGGAAAGGGTTATTGAAAATTTGTAATAGATATTCTAGGGGATTGAGATTACTTTCATTGAATTTAGAGTTATTAGTTATATTATCAATGATTGTATCAGCTATAGACAAAAAGTGGTTATTAAAAGAACTTGAGATATTCTGAAAATTATTAGTTGATTTATCATCAATACTCGATGTAGGGTAGTCATCATGAGCAGATCTCCTGCCTATTATTGCGTTAACAACGTTCCAGGTATTTTGGATTCTATTATTAGAATTTGATATTTGTTTATTATAATAGGACCATTTAGCTTCATTAATACTTTTAGTCAGTATTTTACAATATGCTTTATAGTAATTTTTTATGATGGGGTCATTACTATTTCTACTAATAAGGTAGAGATCTCTTTTAAGAGAACATTTTGTTTTAATATCAGATGTAATCCAACCCTCATTCTTAGAAGTCAAGAATTTGTTAGTAGATTGTGGAAAACTAGTGTAGAAGAGTCTCAAAAATGTATTTAAAAAATAATTAAACATGATGTCAACATCCGTTTCATTGAATATCTCATTCCACGTTTCAAAGCTCAAGTTATAATTAAACTTTGCAAGTGAAAATTTATTAATTTTCCTTTTGTGTAAAATATCATTAGGATAAGAGTGTACATTTATGTCATGAATCAGAATCAGTTGTGCATCATGATCAGACAGACCGTTACAAACAAAATCTATTCTGAAAGTTCCTAATCTAGAGTAGTCTATAAATATATTGTCAATAGCAGAGCAGGAATTGTTTTGAATTCTGGTCGGGAAATTAACAGTACTAAAAAGATTGTAAGATATTAACAAAGAATTTAATTGATTTTTTCTATTATTATCAGAAAGGTAGTCAACATTAATATCCCCGCAGATAATAAATTCAATTTTAGAACAATATAAAGATTTTAAGATCATGTCCAATTTGTGTAAGAAATGAGTGAAATTACCTGAAGGCGCTCTACATATAGAAAATACACAAATATGAGAAGATATAAGTTGTAATTTAACTGCACATACTTCAATATCTTGATCTGTACAATATGTATCAACATTTACTACGGTAACATTCAGCCGACTATGTTTAAATACGCAAGTTCCGCCTTTCAAAGAGGAATTCCTACAATATTTGGCTCCTAAATTATAATTATCCATAACCAAGTTTTCTATCTCAAGATGGTTTAAATTATGTTCAGTTAGACAACTAATATGCAGAAGATCCGGATGCAGAAAACTTAGCAATTCATTCATTTTATATCTTAAAACACATATGTTCTGATGATATATTTTGAGTGAATTTTGAGAATTATGTAGGTTAGAATAGTCATTGTTGGTCGGTAAAATATTAGCTTCATGTAAGAAATCCTGTTTAAAATCAATATTTCCCTGTGTTGAGTTTATTTCCCCCATAAAAAATCATCAGTTTTTGTTATTGGTTTCTTTCTAATGCTTTTAGAGGGTACATTGCCAATAGATACTTCTTGACTAGTACCAAGAGATAGAGTATCTAATTCTTTTGAGGTAGTAAGGCTATTGATCTGTGACTGCTCTTCATAATATTTAAGAGCTATACAATTTTTAGATTGCAATCCTGTTTTCTTTAATATTAAAATAATTGAAAAAATTGTGCCTTTCTGCCATTCCTCCTTTTTGGCTGTCATGAGCACCAACATCCATACAAAAGACATAGGTGTGGTTCTGAGACTACAGCTTACTGACAGTTTGCCGACATATAAAGAACATGGCTTATGCCTTGGGGTTTCACTTAAAAAGTGACAAAATTGAGCCAACATACATACAGAAAGTACAAAGCAGGGCCTCAGGTGACACAGCACTGATAACCATGACTTCACTAGCTACCCATATGTTGCAAACCACAGTCATTATGGTTTCCATTACATCAAACATAAGAACAAAGCAATGTACAAACAAAAGGTACACATTTTCAATGCATTGCTACCTTTGCTCTTACACATTACTTTGCTTCCACAAATAACAGTATATCAAAGTATTTACATAAGTAAATTATTTCAAAATGCTTGTTACATGGAAACTGTTAAATACTTAACTTTAACATAAGAAATAAAATTTGACCCCTATTCTGTAGACCGAAGAAAGCAAGAGTAATACATTTTTATGGAATTGCTATTTCATAAACAATAAAAATATGGAGAACACACTAAAAAGTTAAAATTTTAAATAATCTATCTGTATTGTGCAAAATATTTGGAGTATCCATAATTGTGCAATTGGGACTCTATTAAAAAGTTCATGCAAAAAGAAAAAATTAGATAACATAATAACACAAAATTAGTATAGTTTCCACAGAAAGTAACAATTGTTAATGTCTGGAATATTACTGCTCACAAACAACATAAACACTTTTTCCTGTGCAAGGACTGTTCTGCTTGTAAACGATAAGAATTTTCACAGATATAAATTACCTATTACAGAAAGTCCCCGACTTACGTAAGTGGATCATTCTGTAACCCTACGCGTAAGTAATTTTTACATAACTCGGAGCCATGTTTTATTATATACCTTATACACACTAATAATAATTGATAAAATGATAATTATTAATAATTTTAATAACAATTAATAAGAAACATGATAATAATTAATAATCGATACTGGAGTCACTGTCATATTCAATTGAGGCAGAGGCAGGGGTGGGTGTGGTGGTGGTTGGAGTGGTGGTAGTGGCACAAGAAGTTTTTTACGTAAGTCCGGATCTACGTATGTCGGAGCTACGTAAGTTGGGGTCCGTCTGTACTCTGAATATACTTATACACTAATCCTCCTTGGTTCGTATAATATATTATGAAATAATTTGAGTCTTTCTTGAACATTTTATTGTAGTTTTGCTTGAACAGCCTCTCAATTTACAATTCTGACAGTTCAAGTTGTCAACAACCGACCAATGTTCAAAACCATTTAGCTTTTTTTTATTAAATTTAATATTATTCATTCCATGCATTGTGCTTGTAATCATTTATATATACCAACTTATTGCACACAAATTACAAAATCACAAGTCATCCAAAAACACAAACCCTCCTTTATGTTTCAGCGACAACTGGCCATTCTCAGGGAGACGTCAATACAAAGGGATACATAATATCAATACATCAGTTTTATATGCACAAAGTTAAAAATACATAACATACAAAAATATAATAATATGGATATTATGGCTAGTATGATATTGACATATTCTTGGTTAAAATTCACTGATATGTTACTGTTTACAATATGTGTAGTTACATGTATTCAAACACCTAATATCAAAGTCTTTGATCCAGAAGGCTACTTCAGTATGCAGCACCTTCCTACAAAGGACACATCAATACTCAACACAGGGACGTGATCCTTCTGGATCAAAAACTTTGATATTAGATGTTTGTGTACATGTAACTACACACATTGTTAACGATAACATACCAGTGAATATTAACCAAGATTATGTCAGTGTCATACTATCCATAGTATCCATATTATTATATTTGCAGCTGCTATTATGTGTTTTTAACTTTGTACATGTAAGATTGATGTACTGATATTATGTATTCCTTTGTACTGACATGCCCCTGAGGATGGCAATTTATAGCTGAAACATGTAGGAGGGTTTGTTTTTATGGATGACTTGTGATTTTGTACAATTTGCAAGCACATGTTGGTATATGTAAATGATCATTTAGCCTTTTGTCAACACAGAGCACTTGAAGGAGAGTATATTTTTTAAAGCCATTCATTCTGCATACCCTCTGACATTTGGTAATTTCTACCCTTTGAAAAAGCAACCAGCATTTCTCCTATGGCCAGCTGAAATCCAAGTAAATCCAAAATTTTCTTGTTTTACCTGTTTTTTCTTACAGCCTTCTCTGTATTTCAGGCAGGAATTTACAGAGACTAGGCCAATGACGCATAGAGTGACTTTCACAGTCCATTCTTTTGTTCTGAAAAATGCCCCATAGGCTTCCAGTAGCTAGTCACATACACTAATATCACCCCAGCACTCATTGTACCTACAGACATTACTAGGAGATGCAATCATCATCAACTGTTTCTCAGTTTGGCTCTGTCTCCTGACATTTTCTACAGGTTCACATCCAGTGCTGGTAAAGACAAGTGTGACTACCTTGCAATCATTCCACTGCTCCATTACCAGTTAGTCACATCTTTCCAAAATGCCTTTACATCAGTTGTCTTCATTTCAATGCCCTGTGTCACACGCACAACTTCCACTCTGTCACCAAGTATTTACCAGCAAATTTTCTACTAGATGCAGAACAGATGGTCCAGTTCCTAGATGTGTTGCAGTAAGCTGTGAGCTCTCAATCTCTCTCTCTTTATCTCTCTCTGTCCTTTATACATTTTAAAAATTCAGCATAATACAAAGTTTCTCAAACCCCTTGGCCTGGGATTATTAGAAACACAGTGAGGTAATAAGCAAGGTCCTGTCAGTTGTGTCAGTGGCCTGCTGTACAATAAACAACACGACATAAAAAACAGCATGCATAACACAAACCGATATTGTACAGAAAAAGGCTAAATAGTAAACATGTATACACATAAAATGTAGTAACTTCAGTAACACATGCAACACTATAAATATTAAATGCCAAATGAATAATTAACATACGCCTTGAACTTACCAGTTTCCAAAGAACATATACATATACACTAACATAAAATACACCAGAAACAATCCCATTACAAGCCTGGACAAGCCTTTAGTTTTCCAGGAGGTTGAGGCTCCCAGATTTCTAGACAATCAGCACATGAAGGCGGTAAGGTTGTCAGCCCTAAGCACTGGCTGCCTTTACTTACCCCCCAGGAAATATTCCTGGTACTCATTTCTGTTAGAGGCTGAGTCGACATAAAATACACCAGGGAAACTATATATTCAAACAAATCCAACAAAACATAGTCTGTGAAAAAAAATTAAAAAGGTTTTTAACAATCCTAGAAAAATTGTGGCATAATTTTAGTAATAAAAAAAAGATACTTAAGGAATAAAAAATCCATAGTAATTCAATAGTATGACAATTGTAAAATTTGTGAGATTTTACAGACTGTAAAATACTATTAACATCTGTGCACTTGAGTTTTAAATTATGTTCTTCAATGCCTGAAGATGGTCGAGGACAACCGGAATAAATTTGTTGTGTTTGAGGGCAATAAATAAGTTAATACTAATCTGCTCATCAAGTGAGTAGGTCCCTTGTACTCTACATGTCTTCAAATATGCAGACTTGACAGTGTTTATTATCGATTGCACTTTCCACAGATGATTACCTGTAATGTCATCTCAAATGCTGTGTGTATCCCCAAAAGGTAGGGCATTTTGAAGAGCAAAATATCCATCCCTTGCCATGAAGTTTACTATGGCTGGTACCCTCATGCTTGCATGCCAGTACCTGCAAATTATCCGATACTTCATTTAGCCCATAATTAAAACAGAATACCTCCCGGAAGATGGCTTAAAAAGGCCGAAACATGTAGGAGGTTTAACACATGTTTGAATATTATTGTATCCATAATTATAGTACAGTTGTTGGAATATATATCAAGAGAATACAATTTATTTCCTTCCAAAGAGCCAGCATAGCCAAAGCCAAGAATGTTGAATATGTCACAATACAGATACTATACGTGCTTCAAATACAAGTCCGTTAACCATCCATTTACAGTGACAATAGTTGTCTCAAATAAAACACTAAAGGTACATGTAACGTTGTGCCTGTGCATGCCATGAAGGCACACACAGCGACCAGAGATATAACTCCACTGCGTCACGTATATCATCTTTTTTTATTGAAGCCATCCATATGTGATGAATATTTATTAATTTTTTTACTCCTCATAAATTCCATAGATCCATGAAGGCAAAAAAAAAAACCAGCTGGATGTAGAACATGTCAAGAAAACACATAAACACACTTATGACAATATACAACAAAAAGTCAGGTACATATAATGGAGTCCACTTATAGTTGGTTCCAAGTCCGAAATAATATAATCACCATGGATCTTACATGTACAGAATACTCATTACAAGACAATTTTATAAAATGATGAGTCAAAACACTAAAAGACATTAATCAGTGTTTCAGTAATAGACATAATCGTAGTAAGTAGCTCATTGTACATAACAAGTTTTTACAGTGGCATTAGTGAAGAAAAAATCAATTTAAAATATATTAAGATGATACATAAATGAAGAAAAAAATACAAATAATTTGAAATGATTCATTATACACAAAAAGGAATGTTATAAAGGAAGAAAATAGAATAAATTAGTCAGAAAATAGTGTCAACATTAATAAACTTTTAAAAAACCTTAAAATTAATGACATAAACATTAAATTAATATTAAGAATGTACCCCATACAATCAGTTTATAATACTGATGTAAACAGTTTAGTAGTGTTACAGAGCTTTAATTATAATTTGAATGAAAATGTTTGTCTAAAGAGTAAAAGGAGTAAATGTGTAGAAAATTTTTCAAGGTTGACTTAAATTGCTTGGGATTGTCAGACACAGTCTTAATAATCTTCCTTCAAACATTAAAGACCTTAAAACCTAATTAGTAAACACCTTTTTGATATTTTGACAAACTACTCATAGGTAACAGTTGGTGGAGATTATAATGTTGTCTAGTGTTCATGCTATGAACCTCCTAATTTAATATGTATTGGTCCTTATTACTAATCACAAAGAGGAGAAGAGAATATAAATATTGAGAAGGAAGGGGTAAAATTTTTAATTCCTTAAATACATGCCTACAAGAGTCTCTGCTTTTACAGCCCAAAATAATTCTAATAATATTTTTGTAGCCTAAAAACCCTCATACTGTATGATGAATTCCCCCAAAATAATAGACCATAATTCATAATAGAATGAAAATAGGAATAATAAACCATCCTCAGAGAATTATGTGACTATATGCTTTGAGAGATCTCATTACATAGCAAGCTGTGCTTAGCTTAGGTATAAATTAAATCTATATGTTTTTTCCAAGTCAGTGTATCATTTATAAAGATTCCGAGAAATTTTGTATTAGTAACAGGAACTATTTGTTTGTTGTCGTATGTAATATTAATATCTGAAGTTGACTTACTTTTAGCTGTAAATTGTAAAAAATGGGTTTTATTAAAATTTACTGAGAGTAAATTTGCCTTAAACCATTCATTCATATGCATAAAACTATGTTAGTATAATTTTGGAAAACGGTGGGATTTGCATTGGAGACTAAAACACTAGTAGCATCTGCAAACAAAATAGTTAAGGATTTATTGTGTATACTTTTAGGTAAATCATTAATTTAAAGAAGGAACAATAAGGGACCCAGAATTAATTCCTGCGGAACACCATGTTTTATCTCAGCCCAGTTGGAAAAGGTACTGTAGTTGGAATCAGCTTTAGCAATTACAACATTAACAATTTTTCGTTCAATACCGCACTTGTTTGGACGCCCTGAGCGACCGCCCATCTCACTTGCTCTTAAAGGTCATAGGGCTATGAAAGGACTAGAGATTTGTCTCCAATCGTACTGTCTAAAACCAACACAGACACATTTTGTAATTCGCTGTTGGAACTACAAGTACATCTTTTCGTTATTTGTACAAGGCCTTACAGGCCACGTATAACATGCTTCTTTGTGCAGATCTGATCTGATGTCTTCAGACAGCAGACCACGGATCCTAAAGACAACCGACGTTGGTCCTTATATCATAACATATCACCAACCTATGCCGCGCAAAATCCCACAAAAGCGAATTGCTCACCTGCAGTGTGGCGGTAGCCTGAAGTCTGGCACAACTTACATAGACGACCGTGGATATGCTCTGCTCGATCCGTGACGAATGATTCCGCATGCACAAACCGATCTAATCACGGGTCTCTTGTTCACTTTATATCACACCGCTCTCTTTCGCTCCACGGATTCCTTCGTAAATGGCTCCCATGTTTCGATCCCATTCCCCAGTTAGATTACCTTTCATCTATTATTCATATACCGATCTTGTTCACCATATCCATGATTAATGAACATAACTTACCGTGACAGTTAAAATCAGGCAAGAATCCATTGATTGAACATGCTAATATACTTAGAGTGAGTGCCTAAATTTTTAAACGGTTACGGTACCTATGGTGCCCATATATGATGTTTTTTATTATTAAATTCAGAAAGCAATAGAACAACATAAAAGTCGTAATATTGGGGAAGTAAATCATTTCTAAACAGTGAGATGATTAGAAAATATCGGAAGATATATAGATGCCTGTGACATTTGATGAACCGCGCCACAAGGGAATTTTATGATTGGACGAAATGAATGACATCATTGTCTTGCGCTCTTACGGTAGTCTACGACTGCGATGTATAACAGTCGTGGGATGGATTTGTGAAAGATAAGATTAATTGTTTGTTGTAAGCTTGTTATCGGGTGACGTCATTAAACCATTACTGTAGGTTGTGATCGTGAAACTTAACAAATGTCTGGTTTTGACGAGAATCCTTTTGGGGAACCAACTATAGACAATCCTTTTGCGGTAAGGCTTCATTATGTTAAGTTACGTTGGTTAAGTTTTGTGTATGTTTTTTTCCCCCCCCTTCACGTTTACCATGACACTGACACTAGAGAAAGGAAGTGGTCCGAAGGAGGTAATCATAAGCCTGTACTGTTTTTGCAGGATCCCGCTATTCAGCAAGTTACCACAAATACCACCAATGTTCAGCGGGGGCTGGAAGATTATAATCCCTTTGCCGACCAGGGTGACCATCGGCCAACTGCTGTAAGATATAAATGTGGTTATTTACATAATATTAAGAAATAATTTTAAATATGCGCATATTAAATTAAGTTGTGAATAATAAACACTGCAATACTGATGTTTCATATATCTGTTCATTTGTATTTTATGCATATGATGTTAGCCACCTGTTAAAACGACCAGGTTTATTCGTTTTGCATCATAATTTCTTATACTGTATTGTGTAACGTGTAATTCTGTAGAATATGTCATTAGAATATAATAAGCAGTTACAGTATGTAACTTGGACCTGCCAATGTTAGTGTTAACTTAGTACCATTAAGTAACACCAGTTTTGCTGACAGCTTAGATTGCTTTGTTTTGGATATAGTAACCCAAAATGGAGCTCATTTACATATTATAAGTTCATTTGTTCGTGATTTATTTAACAATGTTGCTAGTAGCTGTGGCTATATGGTGCTGAACAGTAGGACAATTTCTGAAAAGTTAATTGGTAATGCTGTGGAAGGAAGATGTTGTAACATAATTTGAGGTACTGTCCTACTATCTGCCTGAAGGGACTGAAGAATTCCGTGAGCAGAACACAAACTAGCTGGTATCAGTGCTGAATTCTGAACCTAGGACGTCACAAATATGAAGCAAAAGTACTACTCACTGGACCCTGACATTTGTTCCTGTATTGTAAAGCTCTTCCACCGTCAGAAGTTTTCAATTTTCCAGCAACTAGCATATTTCAGAGGAATAAATGTTTAGATAACAGTACACTGCATTAGACCACATGTAGGATTATGATTCAGCAAATTGTTGGGTTCAGTATATATAAGTTTATATACACCAACTACTGCACACCAATTACATATATTCATTCTATATACTCCTATGTGTTTCGGCTGACATTCTCAGCCATCATCAGGGAGTCACCTTCTATAGACTTATGCAGCGTGTCACTTAATGGTAAAATATATACATATATTACAGCCATAGTTATATAATTTATGTGTATAATATTAAGTATATGTTGGATTCAGTATTTCTAAGTATTGGTTCATATTTTCTTGTAAACTGGAAATTACTACAAATTGGTACGTGTAGAAAAGAGTTCTTTAGTTTATAAGTATTCCTTCACAGTTTTAAAGTCTTTCATGTTGGATTTTGATGTCTTTTGTTCTGTTTATTTCAAAATGAGTTAAATGTGTGTTTGTGTGATAATTTATCTTAATTCTGTCATCAAGTGCAAATATATTTAATTATGAAGGACAGGCAGAACAAATTTACACTTCTGCTTGTCTCATTGACTTTTGACTTCTACAGAGAAGTTAAGAAAATTCAATTCATGCTTTGAAGAAATCTGTGCAGTGCATCAGTGATGTGTGTTGTGGATTTTCACTCATCCCTGACATCGTAATTTGACATTATGCAGCAGGATGGAAGAATCGGCCTGTGCATAATTTAGTTGATACACATGCTCTTTGCTTCCCTAGAGTCAGGAGAAGAGAGTGAGGTAGAGGGGGTTTAGTATGGGAGCTCACAAAGAGGTGACAGCTGGACCCCATAAAGAAGAATTCATCTTGAAGCAAATATTACCAGAATTCTCTACAGGACTCTTGGAGTGGTACTTCACAGGAGGTAGACAAATCTCATAGTTGGATGGAGTGCAGTTGACTCCCAAATATCAAGGCTTATACCTGAGGAATTGTGTGTGGATCCAGTGAATAAATGTTGTAGATTGTCATGACACATTAGACACAAGGTGAAATGCACGTGAAGGAGTAGTTACTGACTCGTGTTACAATTTCTTGTTTTCATTAATGTTTGTAGAGACAATGGTCACAGCAGGACTAGCTGTTTAGAAACTTTTATTAATAACATTATTGCAGTGAGTGGCAAATGCCCATGCAGCTAGTGAGGGTAGTCAGTTGTTTTTGTCTGGGTACATTGCATAAAGTTGATAGGAGTTCTGGCCTCATGTGACTGTATACATGGTACTGGGAAATAGTTATCACATTTGTTATAATAATTTGGTCATGTGTCAGTAATATCACTCTGTTGTTCATAGACTTGTACTGCAAGTGTCAAAACACCCAGTTCCAATTCCTTGTCAGTCTATATTTCTGAAACCCAATTAAGGACAATATGAAGTAATAGCTAATGTTAGTACACAAAGTATGGAAGAATACTGTTAGAAAGGAAGCCAGAAAATGTAGCAGCTTTCTGTTTACAAATAAGGTGGGACAGATTGTGGTTGGTATGAAGTGGGAAGTGACTGAGCCCTGTTTGAAGGTTCAATCCTCGCATTTTGCAGAAGGGACTGATTAATACCACAGAAATCTCAGTAAATGTCACAGTAGGTGCCTGGAATTTGAATGAATTATCTGTTCAATGCATTTAACACGCCAGTCCATTTGGTACGTGAATATGTATCAAGATGTCACCATTATATATAGATCCGCAACTTACTAGACTGTACCATATTCTGATAATAAGGATACGGGTTTTTTGTGTCCTTTTTTTTAAGAAAGATGTATATATCACTATTGCTGGAAAGCTGGGATATTAATGTTACAGATAAGCCAGTGAAATGAGTGTTTAAGGGCTGTTATTAAAACAAAATAGAATATTTAAGTACAGTTCCTGTTATTCCTGTGCAAGAAGTATGGGACACAAATCCATGTAGTTCTTGCTTCATGGCTTCGTTGTTGAAACACCTGTATCAAAAGAGACAGTGTCACCCCCCCCCCCCCCCCCCACCCCCCAGTTGCTGACAAGAATGTTAAGTTTGTTTTTGTTTTGTTAGACAGCAGTAAATATATTTACACTTTTTTACACATTATATGAAGATGGGGAAGTTTACTATTTGAAGTTTGTTCACTTCATTCATTCATTCATTCATTAGTCCACCATAGATCCTATGAGAATTACATTCCAGTGGATGTGGTTACCGTCAATATTATGTTTACTCAATTGTGCAGCACAGCATTTGTCCAACATCATATTCATAAATATATTAATTATAATACATTATAAACATTAAAAGGTATACTATAAACAAATTAAGAAAATTGACGAAAATTATAAAAACATACACTATTCAATGTCTATGTTCTAACATATATTCAAATAGGATTACATTTTATAATTAAAATACTCTTCCATTGAGTAAAAGGAATTTACATACAAAAATCTCTTTAAGGCAGACCCAAAAGATTTTTGATCATTAGATAATTCTTTAAGTTTCACCGGTAAGTAATTATAGATCTTTATGCCTGAATAATAAGCTCCCTTTTGAACTTTAGTTAAAGAAATGATTGGGGGAATAGGTTATTGTTTTGTCTGGTACCAATATTGTGAATCTCAGAATTACTTGTAAACAGGTGTCTGTTATTTACTACATATTGCATCAGGGAATATATGTATTGGGAACACAGAGGCAGTATTTTCATTTCCTTAAATGAGTCCCTACATGAATCTCGTTTCTTCAAACCCATCATAATTCTTACTATCTTTTTTTGGATTCTAAAATGTTTTATACTATATGGTGAATTACCCCAAAAGATAATTCCATAAGTCATGATGGAGTGTATGTAAGCAAAATAAATTATCCTCAGGCTACTTTGAGACATTATCGGTTTGATAACTCTCATTATGAAACATGACGAATTTAATTTTGTAATAAGGTAATCAATATGGTTTTTCCAAGATAACTTATTGTCAATATTTAAACCCAAAAATTTAGTACAGTTGGAGTTTACTATTTGTTTATGATTAAAACCGATATACATATCTAATTCATCATGGTTCATTGTTGTAAACTGTAAGTGATGAGTTTTTTTTTTTAAGTTTAGTGTTAGCAAGTTAGTTTTGAACCATTTATTAACCTCATGGAATGTTTTATTCATAGCTAATTTATAGCCATTATATTTGGGATTAGTCACAATTGTGCTTGTATCATCAGCATATAAGAAAATTTTTGCCCCCTTAATTGGTACTTTAGTTATATCATTTATGTCCAGAAGGAAAAAAAGCGGACCAAGAATTGATCCTTGGGGCACTCCGGATTTTATCTCCGCCCATCTGGACGAAAAACTGTCTACGGAGTCATTTTTGTCAAGAATTACTCTTTGATATCTTCCCTTGAAGTAAGACTTGATTAAAGCCCAAATTTTCCAGTGATTCCATAGAATTCCAATTTTTTTTATGAGTATATCATGACTGACACAGTCAAATGTTGGTAAGTGTATGTGTCATCTGCTGTAACATAAGAGACTGCATTTTGAAACATGGTGTATTTATATGTTTTTTTATGGTTCTCATAGCACACAGTGATTTTTCCCTGAAACAGCATCAGTTGTTTGGTTCGTATAATGGAAACACATCCTGTTCTCAATGCAGTAGGAACTGGACGATCACATATAATGTAGATCAATGTCAGTCTATGAAGGGTATTAACATGAATGTGTAAAGTGCAAAAAACCATATGGAAACAGTGTGCACTGTGTACAGATTGCATACTTACGGCTGAAATAAGCAGAGCATCCTGTTTGTTGCACAGGTACGTGGTGCATCTAATCCCCCACAGTACCAGAGTATGCCTACAGTGCCTATAGCACAACCTGCAATAATGCAACCTACACAAGAAATACCACCACCACCATACACCAAGACTGGACAACAGCAGCAGCCCCAAGTCCAACAGCAGTTTAGTACAGCAGAATTTCAGGTAATAGATTCCAGGTGGGCATGAAGATGCAAAAGTTAATAGGTACCCAGACTACTGTCTTCATGTTTGGAGTTATTTTTAAGAAACAGGTTCACGAGACGGCAGTTTTACTGTATTTGTAGTCTGTTACCATTCCATCAATAATCAAACTGAAAAGTGACAATATTGTTTGCATTATCTCCATATTATTTGCATTTTAAACAAGACTGACTTTAGGCAGCTGTTTACTTCCTCGGATGTCAATAATCACTTTGCTAATCAAGAAATTCCCCACTTTTTATGAACTCATAAGTTCATTACAATGTTCACAAAAGTCTGTCATTGGCTCGTGTTCTAAGCCATATGAATCCAGACCATATCATTACACCCTGTTATATTAAGAAGCAGTTTGAGTTCATCTTCCCATTTATAGGTGGTTATCGAAGTTGCCTCTTTTCTTCAGGTTTTCCAACAAATATTTTATGAATTTTTCATATTTGCCATGTGTGCTACATGTCCTCCCCACCTTCTCATTTGGTGAAGAGAACAAGTTATAAAGCTTCACATTTTACAGATTTCTTTGTTCTTATGTTGTTTCCCCTCTGAATATTATCCACAGCACCCAGTTCATCTACATCATCAATCTGTGTTCTTTTCTTAATCTTAGAGGCCAATATTCACTCCCATTTTATATTTTTGCAAACTCTGTAATGATACATCATTTGGGGGATTTTACCTTGAATGACATGAATATTTGCACTGTGAAATTCACGTGTCATATTGTTAGTATTGCCACTGGCAGCAGATTACAAAATGTGCCTTTGTGATCCCAACCAGTGCCATGACCTCCTTGCTGAATGTCTTTATCTGTATAAACAGCACTCCATAATTTTAGAATTACTGTGGTTTTAGGACAGGGATAGCACATATCTTGTATAAACGATACTTTGTTCGCTTATCTTTGGAAGGTCATAGGGCACATAATTACCAGAAGTTAGATCCACCTCCCCACTTCTAAAGATGTCCATGGTACAGAAATTTCTTCTTTTTCGTGTCCATGTTAGCTTATGTTCCTGATATTTACATGGTCTTTATTTTATCTGACAAATGGTCTCTTCCTTTCAGTTGTCTTTTACTGTAGAACTTGGCTGACTCAGCAACCTATGCTCACATTACAGTGGATAACAAAATAGTTCTTATTTTTTGTCAAACGAACTAAAGTGGGTAAACCCAATAGCATGTTTTGCGCTGAGTTTAAAATATAATAAAGTGCCTCAGCCATATTTCAAACATACTGGTGTGCCGTGACAAAAAACTAAATTCGCTAAAATTGCATTTAAAAAATTCTGTAACACAAAAATTGTGGGTGTTAAAAGCAATTCTAATAACATATTTGAATTCAGCATGGAAAAATACATAAAAAACACAAATTAGTTTTCATGTGACAAAAATTATGTTTACCGGTGTTATCAGCGAGAGCAGCTCATGGAGACATAATCCATATTAAGGCAGTAGAATGTTGGAATAAAAGAGTGAAATGGATTATGAGATTAGAATAATTCAAGAAACATATACAGAATAATTTTGAATTCTCAAAAAACATTAGTTATGTGGTAACAGAAGATCTGAATTTTAAAGTATATGATTTTGAAATTTTTGTAGTTACATTGCATGTAAATTCTATTCCATTAATTTGTTTTCTCCCGTTCTTCTCTGCATATAACAAGGAATTAAAGGTAAGAGATTCCTATAAACAGTGTCCTTGAATCATTGCTGCTGCAGGCATAGTTTATAACTTAGCCAAGTTATCACAGCGGACAGCAGTGCAACTAATTGTGTACTGTTTTACAGCAGGAGAAACCGCTGCTTTCATCTGTACTAACATAGAAAAATGACCTTGGTCAACTCTGTACTTTATATCTTTTCACACTGTTGATAACCATTCATCAATTAAGTATTTGTTGTAGACATTAACTTATTTTGTCCTTTTGTCTTACACCTCTGATATTGCTCTTTTTTTTTTTACATGAAAATGTTTTGTATTTTATAATATACGTAATTATTTATGGCTTACAATAGAATGGTGTGTACTTCTTTATTATCCCATATTATATTTTCTAGTAATTAAGCCTGCTGAATCATTAGTACAACATTTTGATTCAGAATACACCAACATTTATCTTAAAGGTTCTGTTTTGAATGGTTTAGTGTAAGGTGTGTTGACTTTTCTTTGTTTGCAACATTATCTTAATGTATTCTTGCATTTTAAAGCAAGATTGGTTAAACCTGTTCTGAATTCTGACAGTTAATTTATTGCGCTGTTTTTCTCTATTGTTATACTGCTATTTTCTCTGTGCTAAAATTTGTGTATAATATACTTATTCCCATATATGCAGCGACGACAGGAGGAGCTGGAACGCAAAGCTCAGGAACTTGCCAGAAGGGAAGAGGAGCTTAAAAATGCACCTTATAATGGTAAAGTATACTGAGACCAGAATATTGGTGGCATGTATTAAAGAGGCATTGCTAACAGTGGTTCAGTAACATCATTTTAAATTGCATAATATGTGGTACGTGTTTTGTATATGTGCCATATAAATGAAAATTGAGGATAATAAAATAAAACTGCATTTCACAACTTTCTGATTATGATTTTTGAAACCAGAGTACCTGATTTTGTAAAAACCAGCTATTTCATATATATTATCAAAAGATTAGTGAAAATTTGTTATACTGTGTTAATAGAACTGTAATGAAACATAATGCCACATTTGTAACAAGAGTTGTCCAGTGAAATGTGTGACTGTCTCTTTCAGATGTCTTATACCAAGGAACTTCAACAGTCTCAGGGCCAGTTACTGAATATTTTAAGTACTCGATTTCAGTCACAGAATTAATTTTCTTTTCTGTTACATACAAAAATGAAATGCAGATAACTTTCATATTTCATCTTAAAAACCTTTTAATGAATGTTCATCATAAGAACTGCATTTAAAAATGGGATGCAAGTTGGGGGTTCATGTGGTTGTGACAGGACTCTTCTCATTAGCAGCAATCAGGAGTGTGATTTCACATTCCAGAACATACATTTACTCTTGGGATGTTACTGCAAAATTGTAAGTAAGAATCATGCCGCTTGAAACTAACCCAACTTTGATAAAAGAAATCTAATGGGTTTTGTGCTGGATGCGTCTGTTGCTACAGTTAAAATATAGTTTTGTAGTGGGTCATATGTGCCCAGTGGCAGGCTTGGTGAGCACAATATTGAAACTTGGTTTTATAAAAATCAGAGAATTTCTTGACTAGCTAATCAATTTTTAGCTTCTCAAGAAGGTCAGCTACATGGTGTAGTTATTTAGTGAGACGCATATTGTGTTAACTACTGATAACAGCTTCCCACAGTTATGTATCACTTTTGCTTCAGGCACAGTAGATAAGTTCTTAGTGACTGTTTTGTTACAAATGGGCATAAGAAAACAGGTACAAAATTTTTGTTGGTATTGTTGATGAAAAGGTCATGTGAAAGACTATGTTACAGATGCGGTGATAATACTAAATAATACCGTTATTTGTAACAGAGAAATTAATTGGTTCAAGTAGTTCAGGAAGAGGCATATGGTGTTTCTTATTTTTTGCAGTGTTGAGTTCCATGTTACTGGGTCATATGCTGGTAGGCCGACAGTAACTGTCTCAAATCTTCAGTAAATGCAGGGTCATTTGGCTTTCTAGTTAACAGTGTGTGACCAGAGTTGTCTTATTTTTGTTGTGTACGAATATTATGAGCCAAGATGTAACTGTGCTCGAAAAATGGTAGGAAATGTTAAGAAGTAAGAGGAAGACAGCGGAATTGAAGCATGTAGTAGCATGATTACATCCACAAAGGCCCCGTCATTTTTCATGACAACCTCCAGCAAGAGTCTCACAAACCTTATGGTCCTCCCATCTCAGTCACATGATTGCACCTACTACATAAGCTGAAGAATACTGGCACCTCCACCACTCTGATTGCAGAAACACACTGCTCTATGAGCACATGAATTTGTGCACTCTCCCAGCCTGTGACATCAGCCTAGGCTTGCTAAGGTTACCTGCACCTGAAACTGGAGACTTTGTGAAATTAATCCTGCCATAACTATAATTGAATCTAAGGGCAGACAGAAAGATAGGATTGAAGTATTTTAGGAATGTCATAATATTATTGTAGCATGTTCTGTGAAGACTGTAATTCTGTATTTCCTTATTGCAGCAAGAAGAAACAATTGGCCCCCACTTCCTGAAAAATGTTGTTTTCAGCCATGCTTCTACCAAGACATTAATGTTGACATACCTCTAGAATTTCAGAAGATAGTACGATTGTTGTACTACCTGTGGATGTGTAAGTCAATGTTCCATTTTGTCGCAAGAACTTAACGAAGTTTGGCGTGTGACACTTAATGCAGTCAGTTTCATTTTGTTAGATGGGCCTGTTGCCACCATGGCAGGCGCATCCTTGGTTGCAGACATGAAATGGCTTCCAAAGAAGGAGGGTGGCTGTGAATATTTTGAATAAGCTGTTACAGGCAGCTGATAAGGAGTAGTCCTCCAGCATAATGATTGGATGTGGGGCCAGCAATCCACTACTAGCATGTTGCAAAATGTTGTAAAGCAGGGATGCAAAAATCTCGGGTGCCAGGTCACCATGGTGTCTAAATTTTGTACAGTAGCACCTAACATTTATGGGTCTTCAGTATGGAAATTGTTTCTTGTCACCCTTCTTGCATCTAGAATTTTGAGATGGCTGTTAGATTTTTGGAAAATTTGTGCACCAATCTTATAATGTATTTTTAAAATATCAGATTATAATTGTGGGCTACTAATGCACTTTAATATGTTGCAGTCCATTCATGTGTGATGGTTCTCAATGTGCTGGGAGGATTGACACTCATGATATACGATGGACAGCTCACAACATTTGGCTTGTCAATCTTGTACGTTGTGCTTTTCACGCCCTTTTCATTCCTGTGTTGGTATAGGCCTGCATACAAAGCATTCAGGTAAAAATCTACACGGTTTATTGGATTTTTAGTAGCAAAAATTTTTGGAATATATTTTTAGTATGTTTCACACTAGGTGCATATACAGTTAGGACCTGAACCTGTAAATATATCCGAAGTTGGAGGGTTGGGAACTTCTGAAGAACATTTTTTTGTTACCCTTTGCTTACCCTCTTCCATCATTGAAGTTCTGATTGTTAGTAGAAGAATATCAGAGACTGAGATGTGCCCTGCAGTCTGCTAAGTTTTGTGACAGGAATAGTATGTAAAGTTATGATTAATTTGTGGTGGAAGTGCGTGAGGAGTGGCTGGCCTTGTTGCTATATGTATGTTGATTTATGGTCTTCTAGGATGTGACATCATGTAGTTTTGTAGATGAGTATCAACATCTTGTATGTGCCTGTTGCTCTGAAGTGCTTATACCCACCTACAAAACAGCAAGGTGTCGCATCCCAGAAGACCGTAATCTTGACCGTCTCTGCTTTAAGAATGTATCTTGAGGAGCTTGTGTTTGCTGCTGAAGCCTTCAGTAATGTGTATTCCCTTCCTGCCAAAAGCTGTGTGGGTCATTGTTTTGGAAGTAGTGTGTTTGACTTTCTTACATAATAAAATTTTACTCTCTTGAAACACATGTTTTTCTTTTCTCAGTGTATGAGATATTTATTTTCTTGTTTTATTTTCAGGAGTGACAGTTCATTCAACTTCATGGTATTTTTCTTTGTATTCTTTTTCCAATTTGTGGTCACTGTGATTCAAACAATTGGAATTCCTGGATCAGGCACCTGGTTAGTAATTGTACAGTGAATAGCATGATGTAATTGTGTTTTAGTTTCAGCCATAAGTTTAAAACTTAATTTGAAATTTTATTTTTTTTCAGCGGAATGCTGACAGCTGTTAAGACTTTTGACAGCACTGCTGCAGGAATTACAGTGGGGATCATCGTGCTTGTTATTGCTTTGGGTTTTGGGTCAGCAGCTTGTATGGATCTGCTTCTGATATCAAAGGTAAATCTATAAAATGGAGAACTTTATATTGCCATTCCTGTGGTTGATCACCATACCATGAAAGTATATAGGGAAGGGGAGGCATGAAGGTAAAGTTTCAGATATTCCAAACATATTGGATTATGACAGAGTTGAGAGATAAACTTTTGTGTCTTGTACATCTCGGAGTGTGAATGGATAAATTCTGTGCTGTCATATAATAGGCTTTTCTAGTATCTTCTAAACATTTTCAGTGCCATATATCCCCTAAACACAATGTTAGATTTAGAGCATTGTGTTTCGTTCTGACACATAATTATATGCAAATAATAATAAAATTGTGCTTGCTAACATGCATCTTTGCATTTTCTTCTTCACAACAGATTCACCGTATATACCGTAGTACAGGAGCTAGCTTTGCGAAAGCTCAGCAGGAGTTTACAACAGAATTTTTACGCAATGAACACGTCCAGAATGCAGCTTCAAATGCAGCAGCTGCCACCATCCGTGCCCAAATGTCTTCAAATCGTTACTGAACTCTGCTGCAAATTCTTAAGTGTACTGTAACTATACATTCATGTAAACACTTAATGAATTGAACTCTTGATGTTTTCATACACTAAAAGTCATGAGAGTAATGCTAACATGTAACTAGCAAGTTTCTGCAGAATACCACCATTTCACGGAGATCATGTGTGCAAAATCAATATGCATTCGACACCACGTTGTAAAAATTGCCTTCTTCGTATTTTTTGGGAGCTCTGATATGGGATACAGCTATGGCCACCAGTTATAAGGCTTGTTGTATGCTAAATCAGATCAGTTGGAGTGACCCGTTGGTCTTAAACGTGTAGACTTCTACACCACTCAAATAAAGGTTTTCAATTTTATGTGGCACAGGGGATATCACATATTGCCAAGAAAGGTTATTATGACAAGAAATCTGGTACTATCCTTCTGTAATATTGTGAATGTTCATTCCTACATTGCATGGTTACATGCAAAATGTTGGCACCAGACCCATTTGAAAGTTGTTTTGTAGTCTCTGTTAGATGGAAGACCAGTATGAGCGCCCGTAGTAGTTTCACATCTATCACTGGATCACCACCCTTTTTGGTATGAAACCAGGTTTTCTTTGTATAACTTACCAAAACAAAGGTTTATTGTTTGAAGGTTTTCCGGTCTTCTGTTTTTGTTATAATGGTGATCTTACCAGAACTCATTCTTTCATTGTTTTCTTTCCAATTTATTACATAATGTTGGTGTTGTATGATTTGTTACAATTATGCTTTTAAATCAAAGCATTACAGATGAGGCATCATGGTTGCATAGAACACTGTCAAGACGCAGCAGTATTGCGAACATTGTTAACAGAAACACTTGTGTTTCTTATCTGAGAACAGTTCAGGGCTTCGAAACCTAAGACCTCCATATGACTGCCCGAGGAACCAGATCTGTATTTTATACATTGGAATGAATAATAATATTGGAGTTTGCAAATTGAGACAAAATATTGACACAGCACTGCCTAACAATAAATCCCATGGCATTTTGTGCCCAGAATTTTTAATTCTGCCTTTCATAAATATAATCAGCTGAGAAAAACTGACAGTGGAGCAGAGTCACATTTTTTAGTTTTTTGAGTTCTTACTTAACTGGTAAAAAGTAGGATCAGCATGCATATGAGTTATTTGCATATTACATGATCCTTCTGCGTATGATAAACTTTGGGGATAACAGTAGGACGACAGTTTCAGGGTCTTGCTTATGCAAGGCATTTATTAAATTTCTGTTTAAAAAAAGCCTCGAGTCGGTTGTATTCTGTAATGTTAATTTTCAGTATAAAGACTGATAGAAATGCAGTGCTTTATAATCAGTAGTAATTACTTGATTCTTCTCACCTTTTTCAACTGTCTTACAGTAAACCAGTAGTTCTTTCCAGAAGCACTATTTTTTTACGGTCAGTAACATGGCTTTCTTTCTGTGATGTAGTTATGCACGTAGATACCATGCAATAAACGGTATACTTTCATAAAAGTTGAAAAATTTAGGCATGTCAGTTACATGGAGTGGAGCAGGTGTAATAGACGATTGTGTCACTTCATAGCTTGCTGTAAATGTTGCTGGAATTTGTTGATCAGAATGGAATTTGGAAATGTCCACTAGTGGTTTTTTTATTTCATGATTAATTATGCTTAATATAATATATTAGTAATTTATGCAAATATTTACCACTCCAACATTACTATATTTAATGTTAAGTACTAAATAATTGCAGCAGTTGTGCGACATACGTGAAACATTTGATCACAAGGGAAGTGTAATGTGTTGCTTACTGTATGTCTTGCATCTAATAAATAATGAGCTGTGATCAGTGTATTTCTAAAACCAATCAAAGAAGTATCTGTTAATTCTCATATGAATGAAACTGTATATTAATTGTATGTTATACGTGCATGTTAAAAGCATTGCATATTCAGTGCTGCAAGTTAAATTCCTAGTCTGAACCGAAGATGCATTCCCTAAGATGAAAAAAATTTTCTTTTAAAAAATACATATATATGTACTGGTTATCCAAAGCTGAATATACTTCCATCTAATGCCAGGAGCTTATAACTCCACACCCCATAAATCATGACATGCTTAAATAAGCATGTTCACATATCTAAAATGGTGTGTAATAAAATGATATACAAGCTTCACAACATCAAGGTAAGCTGGGTTTATTTGCCCTGTATTGGGTCTTCTACTCATAGTATACTTGTAACCCCCACTGTGAACAAATGTCACATGCAATTATCGTACCTTGCATGTTGTTAAATGTGAAATATACGTTACATTAAAATTATAGGTCCTAGTGAGAATGCAATTTCTACTGAGACATTTTTGAGAAACAGTAAGTCTGAAGCCAGATGCATATTAAATATGGAGTTAATCATTTATACGGGTATTCGTGTGACAACCATTAGATCAGGTACTTTAATACAAGCAGGTCCAAAAAAAAAACAAGGTGTAGCACTACACAGGCTAGCAGGAAATCTTGAAACTTCACACACCAGTTCTGTTGTAACCTGTCAGGAGAATTTTACAAAGGTACATATGTTTGCACGACACTCAAAAAGTGGTACCTGAAGTCAAATGTGGCTGACAACCTGTAAAACCCAACTCTTGGCAGAAATTTTACAGTGGACAAGCATTTTACCTACTACTGTTGCATCCTTTTTTGCTGGACCATAATTGACATGACATCCTAAAGCTTCCACAGGTACACAATTTAAGACATACCCTGTATATGCAGCACAAAGAATGGACAAATGTTTTTGGGGTGACATTAAAAGCTGTGTTATTTACGCACAATGTATTGCTGACATGTTCAGCACGCTGTAAAATGTGCACATTGGGTGACTACGTAGATACAAAAATGTTCCATAGATCCTTCAGTAATGTGGGCCTTAAAATTAAATAAAAGGAACACAGCTCATACATTATTTCAGCCAGTCTCTGGTATATACCGCCCACAGTCGAATAAAGACTTCATAACATTTAAGCAAACACGACAGTTGCCGTCCTCAAGGTACATGAATTTATGGGCCCTTACATGACTAGATGGATGGGGTATGGAATGTAACTGCACTGGTAACAAGTAGAAAAGCTTTGCTCCAGACCCAAATGTTAAAACAAGCCTGTGAGGTCAGTGTTGGTTATATCCCTTCACATTTTTTGAACCAACTGGTAAATTTTCGTGAAATATGGTATGAACTGTTATGCCAGTGGAAGATGCCCCAATCTCACAACTACAAGCAGTAATTACCTGGCAGATGCATAAATGTGTGAAGTTGGTTTTGCCTCAAGAAGAGCATCCTGAAGTTATGTATACTGAAGTAGTCTCACTCAAATTTTATATTATATGTACCGTGCATTTTGTCATAAGTTTAAGTTAAACCAACTAATGCACAAGAATTATTAACAAAGTATATTTGTAACCGCTACATATGTTTCAGCAATCAAGTTGCCATCCTTTGGGGGGGGGATCAAAGAATCACAAATATCTATGGCATCCAGATACACATACATTGGGCATTATAATCGAAGTACACATGCCACTCACAATAGTAAAATGAATTGATGCCTATAGTCATAAAACTAAACGTTAAGAGTAAATATTACAATGTCTCTTAAGCCAGTGATGTAAGCTGATACTTTATATTAACACAGTAAAAATTATTATATACAAATATTGTTACATGATTCGACTTAGATGATTAAAACATATGAAAGTTTTTTTTAAAAAACTTTTACTGGCTGTTGGCCAAGTATACAATCATATAGTTGATCTCGTCCTGTGGCTTGGGATATTGTGTGTTCAGTGAAGTATCGTGTATGTATGTAGGGGTTACAAATATACTTTAATAATTCTTGTGCATTAGTTGGTTTAACTTAAACTAGTCACACACACTTTCATTTCAATTTAAGCAATAATGGATCACTGGAGCTACAAATATATTGAATGTACAGGTTATGAACACACCTACTATGTATATATGACATATTGCTACAGGGTGGCCATGGCAAGGAAGTGCAAACCTACAAGGTTACATCAAACAAATTTACTATGGTCAGAATCTGTACTTCAGTAATAAATTCTTCCCAAAAATCATCTCACAAGCTCAACACACTAACCAGTCAGCAGAGTTATAGTACTGACACTATACATACCAACAAAGTGTACCACTTATTTTACCATTTTGCTAATTCAGTCATATGAGCAATTCACAGTAATAATCAGTGAAGGCCTGAAAAGTTACACTTTTGGGACACTGTGAATAGAATTCAGATATAGTTTCAGAAAACCAATTAGAAACGCATAAATACAGCAAGACATGTAACACCATAAAATACGTTAGGTCGCAGAATTACAAACACGACTACTTTCTAAGTACTAGGTGGGACACTAACTTTTAGCATGCAGCAGGGAAGATGCAGCGCTGCGTACACAAAACAGTATCAACACTTATGAGGTGCATAAATTTTTTTTGTAATAGACAATCTTGAAAAAAAAAAATAAAATGTAACTGTGAATACCAGTAATTTTACACTTTTGAGGTTTTAATCCATAACCCACCCATCCTGCATAAGCTGCAGTTTGCAGTCAAATCAGCAGAGCAGCTATGATATGAAAAGTTTATTGATACACTAATAACATTCAATACAAATGAAACCAAACAAACTGAATTTAAACTTTTTATTTCTGACTCTTCATTCTTAGAACATTTATTATTTCTGAGGTGCACTTTGGCTAGATGACTTTGAGTCCCTCAATGAAGCAGAGCGACGTCGTTTAATTTCTTCCTGGCGACGCACCTTTGCTTCTTTCTGGCGCTGAGCCAACAATTTTGCGTAATCTGCAGCTTGCTCCTTGCGTTTTGCTGTGCGACGTTTCTTCAAGGCCAGGCGATGTCTCTTGCGCTAGAATGAAGTCATATTCACATTATAAACTCTGTTGAATGAAATTTTTGCAAGGCAAACATTTTCACTTGTAACATGAAAGTTGAGATTTTAATACCAGTGCAGGTTTAGAGGGGCCTGGTTTATGGTAATGTGTAGTCTTATGGCAGACACCCAGTGACGCACAATACAATGTACTGTTCAAGCTGCTCTATACAGCTAGTCTTGCAGACATGCACATGCTACACTGACTGACTAACTTGAAAGTGTTCTAAGGCACTGTTCTGTCTACACCATGATAACTATTTAGCAAATAAGCCAAGTTAATCAGCCAAAAAGCATTTAGAAGGCACCCATTACAACAAAATATCAATAATCTGCTCATGATTTCAATGCAACTGAGAGAGCACTAAAAATGCTACAGCCCATACTCACTCTATAGATTATGCAGCAACACTGCATGGTTGGAAGCATTTAAAATATGTTACATATACAAATTTAATCATCCTATATTCTGATATACAAGGCAAACACCAAAATCCATTCAAAACATGAACTTGCCTGGAGTGTAACTGGTGTAATAAGACGTTGAATCTTTGGAGCCTTCTTACGCTGTTTAGTTTTGCCCTCCTTCAAAGGCAGAGGACGCTTCACCACATACTGTCTAACATCATCCTCCTTCCCTAAATTAAACAGTTTCCTAATTTTGGATGCTCGCTTCGGCCCCAGGCGTCGAGGAATAGTGTTGTCAGTTAAGCCAGGAATATCCTATAATTATAAACAAATGTTTGAAAAGTGGAACTGAGATGCTCATGTTGTCAGAACAACCTTAACATACACTGATCACATACTTTGGCCACTTCAGCATACAGCAGTAATTTATTATCAAACTTCTTTCAAAATGTCTTTCATGTATGCTACTGGACCCAAGACAACCACCACACAAAAAAAATTAACACAACCGAACTCAACACACACCTTATACCAAATCTGAAATTTTTGGAAAAACAAAAATAGGTCCCAATATGAGAAAATATACTGGTTTAAGTCTGGTACTACACTCACAGATGTTATTAAATAGTACAACTATAAGCAAACACCGAGAAAAGGGCAGCATAAGTAAATGTCCACAGTAAAGCATGGAGCAGAAACATGCACCTAAACAAAAGCAGATATCAGTAGTAGGATAGCAGGTGAGATGAGATTCTGAAGAATGGAAGGAAAACCCAAGAAAGAACAAGAAATGAAAAGTTAGAATTTAAAGTCAATATATTCAAAAATAAGTTTGTAACTTGTAATACAATAGTATACACACTGTAGAGCACAAAGATAAAATCACGAGGACTTTTAACATGACAATAAATGGCAATGTCCAAAAGGATGCCCAAGATCAAGATGGAACAAGTTACATCAATGTTACATGAGAACCTATGGACCCACAGAATGGAAAAAAGCAGCAACTCTCACATTTAAGACATACACTGTTATATGTAAACCTGTTTCTGGAATTAATAACACTGCATAAATAAAATCAAATGCAATGTGGTAAGTCACCAGATATTCAGTCTCCACAGTCAAAATACCATAGTGACCCCATCAAGTTCAACATGGATTATGACTGTGGTGAAAGCAACACAAGCAACTGTTAAATACAAAAACAGCTGCTAAAACTGAAACATATGCTTCACAATGTTACAAATTACACTACAGAACTCATATGTTGTAGACACGCTTCAGTCCCGTGCAGCCGCTTTGGAAGGTTGTAACATACACTTCTTATGACAGAATTTCTATAAATAAAATAAGACAAACCTGCTCCCCCTTCTTGACAATAACTAAGGCCAAAACACTAAGATTTGAATCTACAATGCATCCACGCACTGATTTGCGTCTTCTTTCTCCATCTCGACGTGGTCTGTAGCACGAGTGTCCCTTGGAGAGAAGCAGCCGCACACGACCTAAAACAGTCGACGACGAAATTACATAAACTGAGACATAAACATTATACTAAAACAATATGATCAGCTTCTAACATTCTAAATGTTACGACCACAAAAGTCAAACATTAAACATAATTAAATTTGTAGTTTTTCATGAAAACCACAAAACAGATTCTGTTATTCAAATTAATTTGAAGGCAACGGATAAATGCGTGAATAAATGATAATAAATACCTATTCACAATCACATCCAATTTTCCTCCCATGCAATACAAACTGCAAACACTAACTTATTACAATTACACAAAGTGGGGCTACTAATCTTTACTATATCTGGTCCGAATTTGAACAACAAGGTATTCCATGTCACCAACACACTTCACTGTGCCGGATAATATAAAAATATTTTGCAGAATATCATATCACAACTCACAGTGAATATCAGTTCTTCTAATGTCCACAACAATGAAGGAATCATGCCTGTTACGAACATGATTCAACGAGGCAACTTTGATTTACCACTTTACTTTTACAAAAACACTACTTACTATTGGTCAATATTCCTTGCTTCATAGGAAACCCCTGTTTGTCATTTCCGCCGGCGATACGCACAATGTATCCCTTCCATTCATCACCCAACGCATCAGCATCAACCTCAGAACCCATGCGTTTTCTCATAGAATATACGAAGCCTGTGTTCATCAGTAACTTCGAACAGTTTCTGACATCCCGACGCCGGGTAGGATACGTTCAACTGGACAAAAGTATTCAATATACATACATATACTCACCAACATCGTACTTTCAATATGCAGTCACTATCAGCCATGTACTAACAGATGAATATCGGTTACATCCACATACATCCCACAAAACCCAGCTTTCAAAAAATAAAGGTCCAATTAAAATTAATTTTATAAATATAATTCCAAAATAGTATTTCTTTAAACGAAAACACACACACCTAAAGAAATCGAAACGTACCTTCATTTCGTCCCGTCTATCCCAACCACCTCGCCATGTACTAAAAGGACTACACCTCGCAAGTAACGAGAACGTGCGAGACACAGATTGGTGCGAGAATCGCAGAGTGGTTGCACGGATCCGTCACTGTACTCGTCTGTGGGACAGAAATGGACCGTGGTATGTAATAACCAATCCACAAGGCCGTGGAAAATAGGGAACGACAAAACTAAGGAATGGCAAGATTCTGTACCTCTTGCTCAGCAACTCCGATGGGATTACCAGGGGTCGCTTGCGAATTGAAGGAACTACTACAATGTAGTACCCATGGTAGCCGATAACCACCGCCAACGTCACGAAATTTCTCTCGTCGTGGGGATAGACATAGATTGCAGAGTAAGCGACTGAATTATAAAAATGAAAGGTGTAATGCGCTCATCACTCATGATTCAAAAGAGCCAAAGACCAGTTTATTATTTCACACTCTAATGTGCGATATATGCGGATTTTATCACATAGTACTTATTCACAGAACTCTGGAGACGCGTGAAAGTGCATTTTTCAGATCTTATGATCGACACCATGTACTGTGTGTCTCGTTGGCACATGCAATGGGTCTTAGTGGACTGCCGGCCTGTTTCGATAGACTATTGCGTCGGTGGATAAAACTTACGCCAGATGATAATTGCAGACCCGAAGAAGTTTATTATTTCACACTCTAATGTGTGATATATGCGGATTTTATCACATAGTACTTATACACAGAACTCTGGAGACGCGTGAAAGTGCATTTTCCAGATCTTATGATCGACACCATGTACTGTGCGTCTCGTTGGCACATGCAATGGGTCTTAGTGGACTGCCGGCCTGTTTCGATAGACTATTGCGTCGGTGGATAAAACTTACGCCAGATGATAATTGCAGACCCGAAGAAATAAACACCGCGTTGGAAACAGTCCTTTCTCATGCCTTGGTATATGACAGAAAGTGACCACAGATCATCTAGAGAGAGACTGTTTCCCAAGTTGCCAACCTGAACAGTTTCCTTGGCAAGAATGCAAACAAGACGCGATGCTATGCATTTTGGTACACACAGTGCCTTTTACAGGAACGACGCTTTTATACTACCCAGTGCTTATAAGTAGGCCTGAGTACAGTTTTATAAGCGCAGGCTTTGGATCATGTTTGGCGCTCGCAGTGTTCTCCCAGGCTTACAGTGAGGTGTTACTAACGCGGCTTGTCTTTAATCCAAGTAAGGGGGTTGCCCTCTTCTTTTCTTCCAGGTTCCTGCTTTCAGTCTCAGTGAATGGCCTTTTTTCTCCGTCTTCGTCGAATTAAATCTTACTATTAAAACCAGCAATAATTTTAAGGCACCTTAAATACAGCATTTGCGAAACAAAACGGAAATGTGTGGATGAAATTTGAAAGACGACATTTATCAAAACCAAGGGCGCACCGAAGGGGGGCTGCCGGGCTACAGCCCCTCAAACCCCCCAAAACCGAAATTTCAAAAATAAAAGTTTTGTAGACACGATGATATCATAAGTTATACGCGATTCACCCTTCAGCCGAAATCAGCCACTGAACTCGGCTGACGACTATTACATTAATTTTGAAAAACAAGTTAATAAAATTTAAAAAAACAAGAAGATTGTGATTGGGTCATGGAACATATAGTTATATTTGTATGTATATATCTGCAGTTGCAAACAATGTGGTGGTATACTTACGACATGATTCTTATAACATAAATTTTACAATCAAACATAAGTTATATATAGCCTCAGGGTCAGCCCCCTCCCCCCCCCCCCCCCCCAATGAAAAATTCTGGGTGCGCACCTGATCAGAACGGTATCCTTTCTAAAAGTGAACATATGAAACAGGGTGGATAAATCCATATGGTACTAAGTCAATTTTAATGCTAAATTTGTATGTATGTTGCGCCATCTGATGCTAGGAAGTATGAATTTAGTAAATCTAATCACTAACTTCTTTCTCTATGCCTTGGTTATTCAATGATGCAACGAGTACAGTTGGTAGTGACAAGTGTAGGGTGTGGATGCTCTGCTGTGTATAAATTTCGTGCAGTTGCGGGTAGATGACAGTTCTTGTTTCTGTAATATGAAAGTGTTTTATAACAGAAAACGCGACTTTGTGAATGGAAAATATATTTTCAACCTCGAAATTACTTCCATAACAGGGGCATCCGTCAATATTGACAGAAATATAAAAACACCATGGCAAGCAATGGTTCCTACAGCAACGAACGCCCCTCGTCTGGAGGCGATGCACCAGAGTATTCCACTGATCCAGCATCTGGTAGTTTCTTTCATTCTGACTATAAGAAGTGAGTATTCCCTTACAGATGACATTGAAGTTGGGCGTACTGAAAATGGAGTGTGGCACTGCGGTGGTTTGTTTTTTTTTGTTGCTTGCACGTTTGTATTACTGCCCTTACATGTGACAGATCAACAAAAGCCATTCTTCACTTTAGCCAGTTTGTGTTATGTTAGTTTAGTGTATGTTACTGACCCTTAATTAATTTTAATGTGCTGTTAGCTGATAATCTTGAGAGGCTTGTAATGTGTGGGGAATCTGTATTCTGGGAATATGCATTCCCACGATTGCAAACGATTCATGCCAGAAATGGGAACTGCGTACAAGGTGGGATGCCTTTTATCCCTCGTAATATTTAACTGTTCAGCAGTCTTCATTCACCAGTACCTTCAAACATTGCCATTTCTGCAACAGGAGCAGTATTTATGAGTGAAAATTGTAATGTAGTTGAAATATGTATCCTTGTTTGTTGTTGCTATGTTTTCATGTCTAATGTAATGGAAACCGCAATGAATGTTGGCATATGACACTTGCCAACATAGATTCAGTTTCTGTCACTAATATGAAAAGTGAATGCCAAACGACTGTAGAGCGCTTTTTTGGTATCTTTATTAAATGACATATATGAATTTTTATCACTAAAATGAAACCTCATAGCCTAACCATCATGTATGTTGGCAATCATGACTTGAATTTCCCTCACTGATACAGAAACTCAAAGCTGGATCTTGGCTTAGTACATTTTGTGTGTTTTGTCTTTGTTATCTAACGCTAATGTGAAAACTCAAAGAGCTAACCATGGAGGATGACATTTTGTGCATTTTTGTCCATGCCGACAGATTGTTTAACTATATATGTTGCAGAGCAAGAAACGAAGGCACACATGAAAGTATCTGTTATGATTACATTAGCATGTGCATTCATAAATAACACTTTTGTTTATTAAATAAGAGTATTTTGAAGTGTTAGTGAATGAAGAATTTTAAACAGTTAAGTCCTTGTTGGGGAAATAAGTGTGTCTCCTAATCTGTGTCAATGTATAGGCATGTCTTAAAGATTTAAAGTTACAGATTGATTAGGAATGTTGACAGCTTACTTCTTATGAGCTGCATTATGAGATGCAGGTGCTTGTAGCTGGACCTAATTTTGCATCTGAATGGATCCGTCCTACTGAGAGGCAGCACCAGTTTAGTGGAAAGGGAAGGGGTTTCATGTTTTAATTTTTATACAGTATGATAAATGTGACTGAGCATGCTCTTTCTTTTCTGTCTTGCAGAGGAGCGAATTATATTTCAGTCAGTATTTATGTGAAAATAATGGAAAACATACAAGTAGTAAACCCAGAAGTCTGTGGCTACCATGACTCACCAGCACCTAGAAGACTCTGTAGTCTTGAGCTGTTGTATTTTATGAGTACATGCAACATCTGGGCATTATTCTGTTTTATACGGTTCCCTGGTCACTCTTTAACCTTTAAAAGCCGGGAATTTAAATACCCTGTACTGTCAGCGGACCGGAATTTTCTCTGGGGATTTAAACGTTTGTTGCAATGGTTAGGAAAATGTTGAATATCATGAAGAATATTAACGCTGGATCTGTGAAATAAATCGTATTTACTCAAGTGAAGCATGGAGAACACGGTAATGTATATCATAGTTTATTATAAAATATTTTGATGCAAAATAAGAATGAACCACTTCCCTAAGAGACAGAAATTTTAGTAATAAGTTATGTTTCATTCTCTTTAGCCTTAAATTCTGGCTCCTTTCTCCTGAATTCGTCCCCACTTTCAAGGGAAAATATTTCTGTGAGGTTATTTTAACAACAGCGAAATGCTTTTCGTTGGTGTGATTTCTGTAAGGGTGTACTTACAAAGAGGTTTACAGTTTTACAACCATGAGGAATCTGACCTGCGAAAGGAAAAGTACGTTTCTCGGTATTCCTACCACACTCTTTCAGTGTTTGTCGCACAGTGCAGTGACCCTGTCGCTTGTGAAAATTATTTCTTGTGAGTACATAATCAGCATCATGGCTCGCAGAAGGCATATTCGTGATGAAGATATTGAATCACAGCTGATCTGTGATATTGATTCGGATGAGAACATCTAATAATAAGGTATGTAATAATTTGTGTAACAAGTAACTTCCTTCTGATGACGCATCATATACTGCCTTTCTCGGGTGAGCTATGTTTCAGTCTTCCATCAAGTACGTAAGGGTAAATACAGCCGGAAGCTTTTAATTTTTTCGTATATTTGGACAAATATATTGTGAAAATGTATTGAAAAATTTTCTGTGAGTACAAGCACGGGCTAGAACAGTGAATAAGTTATACGACTACCAGAAAGGAGATCAGGGTTCGGTTCCCGGAAAGTACATAAATATTTCTATCGACTCGTATAAATCTTAACTCGATCCTACCGGCTTTTTAATCGATGGGTATCTGGGGCACATGAATTTACAGATGCTGGAGCATGAAGCTGAATACGCTCTAAACAGTGTTGAATACATCATTTTATTGTATATTACCTCCGCACCCCAATACGCCCCCTTGGTATGAGGCACAACTGTAAAATTACCTTCAAGTCTGTTGTATGTATACTAATATTTACACACGCTTATTGCCCCGCCAATATCGTATTTAATGCGAAAAGTTTACATATATATTTTTGGACAAAAATGTCCGTTTTGGCATTTATACCTACACATAACAATGGACAGATTTGTCCGTTTCGGCTCTTAAAGGTTAAAGCCCAGTGGTTACTTTATGTATGACATATATGTTTTGTATGCTTTTCAGAACAAACAGCGATTACAGTATTTCTCTGTACTGTATTAACTGACTGATTTTTATAATCGAGTCTCTTTTATTGAGGCTCCATTTTAGGCAGCTTCATAGTACTGTGTTAAAAATCTGATTGCAAGGTTTAATTATTCTTTGTACTTTTCTTCATAGACATGAAGATTTGAAGCAAATGCTAGACAGCAATAAAGACAGCTTAAAATTAGAAGCGATGAAAAGAATTATAGGGGTAAGTCCAATATTGAAATGCCTATTCTTGAAATCATTATGTATAAGTTTACAATTAAAATACTGATATTATATCTGCACAAGATATATTTTTCCATGTCACACCACATATTGTACCCATAAGGAATACAAGAGTTGTACTGGAACAACAAAAACAACAGCAACACAGTTATAACAGTAACAAAAATAACAGTAAGAGTATTAGTCATGATAATAGATTAGATTAGATTTTTATTCATCCTTCCTGACAAAAATTGTATAGGACACATAAACACACATTATTGATGGTGACATTGACTAATGCAGAAATACAATAAATGCATTAGTCTTAGAATCCTATGTAAGAAATTTAATTGTGATTTTATTTTATAGATGGTTGCAAAAGGAAGAGATGCATCTGATCTTTTCCCAGCTGTAGTGAAGAATGTTGTTTCAAAAAATATTGAAGTTAAGAAACTGGTGTATGTTTATCTTGTACGTTATGCTGAAGAGCAGCAAGATTTGGCACTGCTTTCCATATCAACCTTCCAGAGGGCATTGAAGGTCAGATTAATTGTTCTAACATAATAGTTAATGTGTGTGTTCAGTGTTGCTTCAGTGTCTTACAATATTCTCATTGAAAATTTTGTAAATATGTATGTTTTCATTAAATAATAATTTTCTCTTAGTAATACTGGAAAAATTGAAATAACTATGCTGAGCCAAGTGTGTAGGGAGACACCTCTTGTAGGCAGCTCTTCAGGGATGTGAATGTACTGACCAAAGCTTCTGTATACATAATTGATATAGTGTGCTATGTTAAAAGAAATAAAGATAATTTGGAGCAGACTGTAGAAATTTGCAGTTATAATTTATGTAAATTTTGGATCTTGATGTTTAGTTTCATAACACATGTTTTAGAAAAAGAATAATGAATATGGGAATTAAATTATGTAACCAATTACCAAATCATTTCATGGAAAACATGGGCCCTGTGATTTTGCACGTGTTCACAGCACAGCAGACTCCAGCTTTAAGATCATGCTAAGGAAAGTCACAAACTGTGTGGAGATTTTCAGGACACCAGTATCTGTTTGTTATTCTAGATATTTACCTTCCCATTTAATGTAAACCATTCTGCCTTGTGAAAGTATTGCAGAAGAACACTCATTGGTAAACAGAATTCATTTCTCACATGCACTAACCACTTACCATGTATGACTCACAACACATGACTGACCACCCATCTCTTGTTATAGTACTGTTCTTGGTCAAGTTGCCTTTACAGGCAGAGATCATATTTTCCTGCACTCAGGGACATGATTACATGGCGTTTTTGTATACAAGTATTGGTGAACACAACACAAACTTTTAGTTGTATACTCATTTGTTCTGTACTCATATGAAAATGGCTGCTGAAGTGCTGCAATCACTGTTTCTTCTTTTCAGGATCCTAATCAGCTGATAAGAGCAAGTGCTCTTCGTGTGCTAAGTAGCATTCGTGTGCCCATGATTGTGCCAATTGTGATGTTAGCAATCAAGGATTCTGCCTCTGATATGTCACCCTATGTTCGTAAGACGGCTGCACATGCAATACCAAAACTCTATAGGTAAAGTACATTTTTCTTGCCCTTCATAGTGGATGGGATAAGTGACGCGAGCTGAAAACATTATCATATGTGATTTAGATAGGGGTGCCAGTTTGCCTGGGTGACTAAATTTTGTATGGTGGCATATAATATTTGTGGGTCCTCAGTATGGAACTTGCTTCATGCCACCCTTCTGATGCCTAGAATTTTGAGGTGTCTGCTAGATTATTGGAAAATGTGTGCACCCTTGGATTTAGAGATGTACAGTTATTATTTATATGCTTTTATTTTCTTGTGTAAGGTTGTTATCTTTTCAAGTTTTTAAATTTATGTTGCTGTTGTGTAGTTTTTGCCTGTTACTGATCTTATAAGCATTGTTAAGGAACACCATATAGACATTGGAATCATAAGATACATTGAAGCAGTGGTAGTTGCTTATTTATAAGTTTATTGTATTTATTTTAATGGATCATTTTGTGTTTTCAGTCTAGATCAAGAACAAAAGGAAGAACTGGTTCATGTTATTGAGAAACTTCTTTCTGACAAAACAACATTGGTTGTTGGTTCAGCTGTCATGGCTTTTGAAGAGGTATGTTATGGTTGTGTTAATGCATATACATGCATTCTGAATAAATAAACTCTAACTTCAAATAGGTGAAACAGGAAGAACAAGAGCTGTTCAGTATACTGTACTAAGAGTCTGCATGGTAGTAATTCTCAAAAGAAAAGACACTTTTGTGGTAGTGGTCTGTGTGTAAAATTGAAAGTAATACATTGACCATATGGGGCAGTTTATATGCATACACATGGGCATTCATATGCAGTTGTGCATGTACCCACAGCTGCTGAGAGAAGTGATGATATTGTGTCTGTCTTTACAAAATACAAGAAGTGGGATGTGAATAATTATTATTATTTTGAAAACATGTTGTGTGTAATTGTGACATATATCATAGCAAAAACTCTCTGCTTGTCAGAGATATGTGTATAACTGATGCCCTCGCTACAAAGGGTAGACTCAGTGGGTCTAGCCGTCCGTAAAACAGCCTTGCTTGTAACATAATTTAAATTCTAATCTTTGAGTATTAAATGAAAGGTGTCTAGGCAGATTATTACATGAGAATTTGTAATAACTGCTAATAATTTGTTAGTTTTAATGAACATACAACCCTGAAATGTGACACTTTATTTATATATTTATTCACCTGATGAAACTAACTTGAAGTTACCCTAGTCTGTTAACAGTGTCACTTAATTTGTTGTAAACATGGAAAATGATAGAAGGATTATATTTTGTAATATATACTGTAGACCTCAGTAAGCCAAATACTGAAAAGGATGCTGATGATGATGATGATGATGATGATGATGACAGTGATGATTATATATGTGCATTGTTCTGTTATAGGTGTGTCCAGAGCGCATCGATTTAATCCATAAAAATTATAGGAAGCTGTGTAATCTTCTTGTGGATGTGGATGAATGGGGACAGGTCATCATAATCAATATGTTGACACGTTATGCTCGAACACAGTTCACAAATCCCAATGCTGATGTAAGTTAACAGGGTATCTGTTCGTGTGTCATGTTGCTTCTATTGTTGCAAAAGCAGTGCTATGAGAAACCTGGTCTGGTAGCAGCTGTATCCATCTGTCATGCAGCTTCACATTATTCCTCAGCAAAGCATGTGAAATGCAAGTTTTTAGGCTTTTGCAACAATGCAGTTAAGGTCTCCATTCTTCTGGGACTTTTGAACCCTTGAAGATGATGTTACCATGCTGTCTTGAAACATCAGGTACCAATCGCTGAGTGACACTACACCACATCCCAGAAGATAGGTGACCTCAAAGCACGTGAAAGTTGAAAGTTCTAATGAAATGAGTGCTTCCTCAGTAAGTGGTACTTTTTTGCTACAGTGTGGCATGTCCTTTGTTGGTATATGTAGGAGATGAACTGCAGGTGTGCAGAGTAACTGAATATGTTGATTAAACAGTTGTGAACAGCTGACAAGGGATTGCTTTCCTGCATAGAAGTTGGATAGAGGGCTATCTCTTTCTTACCATAGGAAAGTAGTATGACATGAAATGTTACACCAAGTTTCAGACTTGGATGAATCCTTTGAAGAGGGGTCCAGTGGTAAGCCTCTGTGAACATAATAGTGAACCCTCAGGTTCCACAAAAGGTGGAACATTTCTTAACAACCTGAGTGTTTGGTACCTTCTCAAGAAGAATACTATTCCATGAAGTTAGTTAATGGGAAAATAGGTACAACATATCAAGCTCCTCTCTTGATTTTCATTTTGTATTTTGACAGGCTGAAGTTCTATAAAGTGAGTTTGCATGGATTTTACTATGTCTTCAGCTTCACACTGGATGTACTGGACCATTTAATATTTTTATTTGTAAGGTTTGTTTGTAATCTGCCAAATTTCTGTGCCAGAGGTTTAATTATTTGAAATTTAAAGTGTATTTACAGTATAATAACTGATTAGCTGTCCAGTTAACTGAATTAATCTTGAATTATTTTAAAAACATTCCCACAGAAGGACCATTTCTTGCATTGATGTCATTTCTGGATCACCAGCAAGATAGTTGGGCCAAGTGTATAGAGCAGTCCTTAAGGAGTTTGTAGTTGTTTGTTCAACAGTTTTTATGCAGTTTATGGAACCAGAACATCTGTTACTGTATTCGTAAGAGCTTACCACTGGATCCTATCCTGACTTAGGTTAATTAAGTCAACAATGGTACACTCTGCTTCTTTAAGATTCACTTCAGTATTTTTCTTCCATTTGCTCTGTGGTCTCCAGAGTGGTCTGTTTCCTTGAGGTCTTCTGGCTAGTAATAAATAATTGGTAATTCTGTGCAGGCATTGTGCATGAGTTCTTTTATCAGAAAATAGTTTTGTGTGGAGATAACATTGATGCATATGCATCACTGGGACCCATATGTCTCTTTGTTATATGTGAACTTTCTTTTCAAAGAACTTTTACAGAGTATAACTACAGTTTTATTGTTACAATTAGGAAGCTGGTGAAGAAACACAGAACAAACCATTTTATGGTGATGAAGATGAAGATGATGATGATGATGATGAAGATGATTGTGAAGAACAAAAGAAAGAGGAAAAGACAAAAAAGACGTACACACTGGACCCAGATCATCGGCTGCTCCTGAGAAACACTAAACCCCTTCTGCAGAGTCGTAGTGCGTCGGTGAGTGTGTTTGTCACAAAAATTCATGTTAGAAGTTGGTATTGTAGTGATAATGATTTATTTTTTTTTTAAATTAACTGAAATTAAATTTATGCACACAAAACCGAAATCAGCAACAAAATTGTAACATATTTATTATTAGTAAATCATTCTAGACTTTTTAAAAATTTGAGTGTGTGGGAACAATACTCTCAAAGAGTAATGGGGTTTGTGATGAAACTGGAAGAAGACTAAATCCTGAAAATTATTATAATTACCGTATATTCTCGAATCTAATCCGCACTTCTTTTACAGTTTTAGAGGGCTAAAAAATCAGATGCGGATTAGATTCGCGTGCGGATTAGATTCGCGGTCTAGAGCTGGATTTTGGAAAAATGATTGAGCTGCTGTACAATATAACAATAACGTAATTAATAAACAACGTAAGAACAATACAGTACAATAATCTATTATTTTATTATTTATTATTATAATTTATTATTCATCAGACTCGCCGTCATCACTCATAATTCGAGGAATGTTCAAAGATCTGGCCTTCTTTATCGCCTCCTCGTGAGTAGATCATAACTCACAAACAGTCCAGTCTTGCGTCTCTCTTGAAAAAACGTGAAGACTGCATCATCAATTTCAGGAAATCGTCCTTTCTTGGGTCCAGTGAATTTCCTTCGTGACGCCTCACACCCGCTGATCGCTGCCTTGTGTTTCCGCCATAGTCGAACGTTGCTTTCATCAACTCCAAAAATTGCAGCGGCTTTGCGGTTTCCATTCTCCTCTGCGCACCGAATAACTTCACGTTTGAACTTTGCCGTATATGAGAGTCGTTTAGATTTCAGGTGTCCCTCTTCCATAACTACGGTACACGACAAATTGGAACAAGCACCTCCCACGTTTCAACAACTAAAGATCAGCTGGCTTCAGACGAGATTGCGCACGTCTGTTGAGAAAGACCCCGCCTCTATCGGTATGACTCATCGGCCACAGGCGTAGCGTCGGATTTTAACGCATTGGTAACATCCAATATTATTCAATCAGTCGCCCCGTGGGCAAGGGGTGGTTGAAGGAAAGGTGCGGATTAGAATGGCGAACTAACTTTTTTTCGTTTAAGAAGTCGCCAAAAACTGGGTGCGGATTAGATTCGGGTGCGGTTTAGATTCGAGAATATATGGTATTCAAAGCTGTTATTATCATCTATAATTCTCAAAATACTGACTGTTATGGTTTGTACAACATTATTTGCCAGTTGTTTCTGTGTGGTGTGGTCTTTTGTCTCTTACTTGTATGGAAGAACTTAAATTATAAGCGTGTGGAAACAAAGTGTCTGGGTAAAAGAAGGTTAGTGAGTTCTGGGATGTGTCATCATACTGTCTGGTAGATAGTTACCAGCATTTTGGAGAAATATGTTGCCTCCATTTTTGTTCCGCTTTCCCAGTTGTTTGAGCAAACAGAAGTAGCCATCTGTTCCTTGTTGAAAAGGACATGCATAGTGTACACTTTTCTTTGAGGGGCCATAGTTGTATTTTATACTTTATATTTATTATAATATGTCATGTTCTGTCCCCTAAAACATGCTTGCTTCATCAGAAACACTCACTTAGTTCTTAATTCTCACGAGGATTTTTGTTTTGTGCAGGTTGTGATGGGAGTTGCCCAGCTTTATCATCATTTGGCTCCAAGATCTGAAGTAATGGTTGTAGCAAAGGCTTTGATTCGGTTATTGAGGTCACATCGGGAAGTTCAGTCAGTAGTTCTAAATTGCATAGCATCTATCTCAACTTTAAGAAAGGTATGTATCTGTTACATGTATCTTTGCTGCAAGTAAGAATTAAGTGCATTTCTTGCAAGGTGTAATCAACACGGATGTGAATACATCAGCATTTTTAAATGTTGGTGTGTTTAAATCATGCCTTACATAGGGTTTTGAATTGCAGGTTTTGTTTTATGTTTATCCCTATAGATTAGGAAAATGTTCTTGTGCTGTGTGTCCCAAGTAATATATATATATATATATATATTTTTTTTTTTTTTCCAAAATGACTCATCGCAGAGAAGAAATGTATATTATGTTGAAATACTGCAGAATTTCTCTAAGTGAAAGCATGGCTTACATATTTTTTATGGGAGTTTTGTGATAATGTTCAAGTAGTATACTGAAAATATAAAATTGATTTTATGTGAGGTATTTTGATCAGGCAAAACCAGTTGGGGTAATGTACAGTTAACCTTTTGACAGTGTAGATTTGAATTTCTAGTATTTTGTCAGTTCAAATTGGACAGTAATATATTTTAATGGATTCTGCTAGTAGGCCTGTTACATTGAATTGGAAAACCTGTCTAGTTTTTTTTTATGCAGATGCACAGTGATGCTGTTTTGTTTTGTTTGTTTACAACATTATGAAATTTGGTCTGTTAGTGTGTTGGTAGAGCACAGACTACAAGTGTTTGAGAAGAAAGTGCTCAGGAAAGTATTTGGTCCTAACAAGTTGGAGGTTGGCCTTAGTGAACAGTTTAAATAATGAGAAACTTTGTCATTTATATAGCCCATGAAGTGGTCGGATAGTGAAATCTAGAAGGCTGCAGGTGAACAGACATATATCTAGGGTGGGATAGATGAGGAATGCATACAGAATTTGTTGGGGATGCTCTTGAAATACATTCATCTGTAAGGCATGGAAGGGGATGAGAATATAACAGCTGCATGAATTGTAGGGGATAGGATGTGAGAGGGAGGTGAATGGAACCTGGTCAGGACTGTGTCCAAAGATAGACTTTGGTATTAGTTGGGTTAAGCTTTTGGATTCTGTGATGCAACATTATTTTCAATGTGGCTACCATCAGAAGAACAAGAAAATATATGTTTTGTGTGCATTACAATATTGACTTCACACTGATTGAAAGTTCCTTTCAGGGAATGTTTGAACCCTTCCTGAAGAGCTTCTTTGTAAGGACAAGTGATCCAACTCACATAAAACTGCTGAAGCTAGAAATTCTTACAAACTTAGCCACAGAAACAAGTATTTCTGTGATTCTTCGTGAATTCCAGACATATATTTCAAGCCATGATAAGGAATTTGTTGCAGCTGCTATTCAGGCTATTGGAAGGTAACTGTGAATTGTTTTAGTTTTTGTATTTCATTTATATTGCTCCAGGTAGGTCCAGTACCAAACTCTTGTGGACACAGTAGCAATCTTTGGGCTTCTGCATTAGTTGGGAATATCTTGACTGTCTAAGCATTGTCATCTTGTCAAGAAGTCTTCTGTGCTTCTTCAAAATTTGCAACCTTATTTACATGAACTGTGTTGGAGCTGTACAGGTTTCTTGGGCTAAATACAGTAAAACCTCGATGCATCATTTTTAGGGGATGGAAAACAAAAATGATATATAGGAGAAAACAGTAGTACCGGGAAACCATTAAAAATTATAGATAAGAACAATTTAATGATTATTATTACCTCTTGCTGAAAAAATCTTTGATTGACATTTGTTTTGTGCAAACTTTACACCTCAATTCAAAGTATGATTTTTCAAGGGCTAGAACACTTTCACTTTCACTGTCACTCGTGCTGTGCGCATAAAAGAAAGATTTTACTTTCATCAACGCTTCATGCGTCTCATCAAAGCTCGGATCAACTTCGTGTTTGCCATCTTCTTCTTCTCCTCCTCCTCTTCTTCACCCTCCACACTCCCAGACGCCACGAGGCTCTCGCACAGCTCCTGCACTGTTTCTACACCACTGGTTGCCACGTGACTGTCCACAGAGACGTAGTCCTCGAATTTATCTTTGTTCATGCCACTGAACTTTTCCCAGTCTTGGCGGAAATCGTCATCATCGTTGGTCAATATAATGTCACTATCGCCTGAAGATTGTCCCTGCACGTAACCAGCTTTCCGAAAACAATTTTCGATTGCCTGCTGGGTTGCTTGTTGCAAGGCTGCCACAGTGTAGTGCAAAGCTTCCAACACATTAATTTTCTTTTTCGTATCATTGCCTGTATCCATTAAGCAAACGGCTGATTGCACGAGGCATTTTCTATAAAGCTGCTTATAACACTTTATTACCCCTAAATCAAGGGGCTGGAGCACACTTGTACAAATTGCAGGGTACCGTATGCCTTTTACATTTCTTAGAAATGATGTTTTGTGCTTGGAGCCAACCCAAGGCGTTTGGCAATGTCGACACGTTTCTCTCCAGGATTCTTCTCCACCTCTTCTACTATTTTCAATCGCTCGTGCAGAGTTCTCACTTGCTTTTTAGGTTGGGACATGGTCCACGGATAATAAAATAAATAACAGGAATAAAATATAATGAAGTAATAAAAACAGGAATGAATTAATAACAAAAATAAAATATTATAGGAAAAGGATAATAAACGATGGAAATGGTTAAGCCAGGGTAACGGATGAAACTATGAAGCACACCAGAATGCACAGAACCACTTGCAATGAAGTAAAACTCGACAGCAGTGTTGCCAAGTCTTTACCTAGTCCAAAGAAAAGGATGGAGAGCAAAGAGTACAGAATGCAATTCCATACTCTTTGATGGAGATACGATCTGCACTTGCAGCAGCATCGAGGTTTAATATCCCCTGGAGGTATTATTGTTTTATTTGAAGAAGTTCCCAACTTCTCCCGAATTTTCGAAGATCTTGTATAAAAATATACATGCATCTCAATCTCGCGGAAAACCAAAATGATAGAAATTCAGGCAATTTTCTCATTCTGGTATTTGGTTCAACATGCGGCAGGCAATCCAGGCGGCACTAAGAAAGCAATACACGCACGCGCAGCACACTAAATCATCGTTTCAAATTTTTAAAAACTATCCATGTGGGAAAATGTTGCGTCAGGACCGTGATTTTTCAATGATCGACGTGATAAAATGACAGTTCGAAGACTGATGGAGGCGGAAAAAATAGTGTTATTTATATGGGGCTAGTTCTGAGACCAAATAAGGCAGACAATATATGCAGGAAAACGAAGGTAATGGGAACGATGCAATGAGGTTCCACTGTACATTTATTATCTTCCTCAAGTCTGCTTCTTGTTTCCCCAAATTTTTGGACAGTGATTTCATCCTTCCTTCTTTTCTTTCTTTCTTGCTTATTTTCTTTATTTTTTATTTCCTTTCTTCCTGTGCTTCATTTTTTTCTGTATTATTTATTTAACTGCACTCAGTAACTAGACTATATAGAATTAAATGACTGGATGATATCAAGTAATGAATTCATAAGGATATGGAAGGAAGTAGTTACAGCTTAATTGAAGGCAATATCCAGGAATTTGGCTGGAGGGACAGAGGAAAACCACAAAATCTTCAGGGTATTTGGTGTTTTGGCCGAGATTTGTACCAGGCACTCATCAAATACAAATCAGAGGCATTACCACTTGCTTGGTGTGGATGGCAATGTAGATGCAAGATTTAGACTCAGACACAAGTGTAGTAGTACAGTGCCCTCCTTCCCCCATCACATCACCTTCTGCATGCTGCTGTCCTTAGAAATACAGTAGCTTTCCTTCCCCCAGCACTTCTGCATCCAACTGTCTACTAACACAGTACCCTTCCTTGCCCCAGCACTTCACCTTGTCCATCATTGAATTGTCTGAGCAGTGCCCTCCCTTCCCATAGCACTTTCGAAGTTTGTGTCCAACTGTCTGTACTAGTACAGTGCCCTTACTTCCCCCATTACAGCCACCTTGTGGGTCAAAGAATCTAGTTGTACCCTTTCACCAACACTTTGACTTTTTGCATACAACTGTCTTAAGTAGCCTAGTGCCCTCCTTTCCCCTAGCATTTGACTGTGCAGCAGTACAGTGACTCCCCTTCCCTCTAGTTCTACCCCCAACACTGCGGCCTATTGGAAAGTGCGTTTTGTCTTCACTTTATTGATGGTGAAGTGTAAGAAGTGCAATCCAAAGGTGGGACTCACAGATACAACCAGTTCATCACTGGAAAACATAAGGTTGAGTATTACGTAAAGAAATAGAGTACATGACTTAAAGGGCTGTGTATGACTACTGTGTGGTGCAAATCATTCGGAATTCTTGAAGAAAATTAGGAAACATTGTTTGTGGAACAGATCACAGAAAATGTTAGCATAGTGAGCATTTTGCAGTTATTTGTTGCATTTGCTTGTAGGATTGTGATCGTACACATGATTCCTTTGTTTCAATATATTCACTCAAGTTGTTTTTTGCTTCATCAGTTTTTTCATTTGCAAGTACATTTGCAGTTTTATTTATACTTCTGTCTGCTGTAGTATATTCTTCAGGGCTCTGAGGAGTTTCATCTTTGCAGTTTGCACCCTCATTTCATCACCTTTCATACAACAACTGTATAAAGTTCTAGTTGGGTTTCCCAAGTATGAGTGTATTTGTGAGGTGCATTTTCCCCTTCAGACTAAGTAATTGTAAATGTTATGTGATGCTTTAAATACAACTGCATGTATGGTCAGGTAAGGGATGACATTTAAAATTTATGTGACACTAAAATGCTTCAGAGCCATGATAATGAGTCCAGGTGCTGAATTCATACAAGAAGACATGAAGTACAGGAAGCCCTGGTGGATTTGGAATGCAGGAAAGGATGCAAGTGGCATTTAGGAAATTTTAAAGTTATTTTCAATAACAAACTTGTGAGAGACCTGATGTTACACAGAATGATACATGAGTTGTAAGACCCGTGTGTTCCAGTTGAGTTCCTCTTTGCACAGATGGAAGCAACTGACAATTTATGAAACTTATGTTTTACTTGAGATGTTTATTCTTACAGGGATTTATTGTAATCTATCTTTCATTCCTGTTTCAGTGCCAAAAAAATTGACATTTTACTTTTAAGATATCAGAAGAGAGACTGGAGCCCTTATATAAACGTTTACATTTTTTGAACAATGAAAATGATTCTTTTCGAGGCACCTTGGAATTGCCAAAAAGTTTACCCAGTAATTCCCAGGAATACTATTTATATAAACATAAGTTCCTGACATGATGGAAGAGTTGCCTGTTATTCAGGTGGCAGCTTTGCCAAACATTGTGATGTTGGCCTCTGTCGTGCTGCAATGCTCTGCTAATGTACATCACATTCATGTATCTTTCATATATCAGCAAAACTTCTGTACCAAGTTTTAATGAATTTTGTTTAGAATTGTGGAAGTTCAAACCATTTTGGTCAAAGCGTATACCTTTTATGATTTGAAACCCACTTGACCTCATCCTTGGGTTATTAACATTTTTGTTAAATCCCCTGGTTCTGAGGTATTAAAGTAGTTTACTTTACCTTTGTAGGAAACTTACACTGAAGTATACAACAAGCAAGGAGTTTTTTAAGAAAAATGTTGACCTCTGCTTCATATTATTTATGTATTGTAAGTTTCAGGTGTACCAGTCATTTAAAAGATGTTGCTGTACTCTGTATGACTTTTGTAGTATTTGTAATCTTCACATTTCAGGTGTGCATCCAACATAAAAGAAGTGACTGATTCATGCTTGAATGGGCTGGTGTCTTTGTTGTCTAATAGAGATGGTAAGTTTGCTGTAAGAATTGACATGAAGGGCATGTGAAAAGTTTTCAGTGTAAGACAGATGGAGTACATAACCTTCATTCACTTCTATGTTGGTCCTTTATTTAATGACATGTCTGATAGTATTGTTTCTACCTGTATAGTGAAAATCAGTCTTAAGTTGATTTCATCAGAACAGCAACTTTTTACTTGTCCCCAATAATCTTATAGACACGAATAGTGCCTGCATCTATGGCATATCCAAGATAAAAAATTGAGTGTTTTCCCATGCACTAGTTGGTCACGTTTCATGTATCATTGTTGTTCTCACTAAGCATAACAATTTTGTCACATTGATTTTCTCATGTGTTCAGGCCAGCACTCTGCAAAAGACTAAGCAGTTTTAATTTTTTCTGGGTTATCTTAGTGATAAGAGGTGTATATTGCTAGAGAACAGCTATTGCTGACTCTTTATCACCATTGATACCTGGAGAATCTGCATATTTGTTTTTATGGCCTTGTATGGAAATAAACTACATTGGTAACTTCCATTTCATTACATATGCTTTTGTGTGTGAACATTCACAGTTCACCAAGAATAATGGATTGGGATTACATTTAATGTAGAAAGTTTGTAATAGAAGTCGACACAAAGATATTTTCATACTTATTGGTTAGTTAAGATTATTGTATCTGTGGAGATTTATAAGATATTATAAATATTCTTACCACATTGAAGAAAATGTCTTCAATAAAAGAATTGTATCTGGAACCTTGTCATCGTCGTCATTGTGTGGTAACCTGTTTTGAGGATATGGCATATGCCAACTGAAATGCATTTATATAACACTGATATTTATGCTAAGGCACCATAACTAGGTAAAGTAGTGAGCCAATTAACCTTTTCTGTGCTGATGTTTATTTAAGAAACATTGTATTTACACACATATAACTCCATTGTAATGTACAGTTTGCTTGTTGGTAAGCTTTAACTGTTGAGAGCTAGTGAGATGTTATTTTTAACCATTAAATTGAGACAATTAAAAGCCAGTGTTTTCAGATATCTTGCATGCAGTATGGGAACTGTTCAAAAAGATAATGTTTTGTTCTTTGATTGTTATAAGTCTGGTTACTATGGAATGTTTAATTTTTAGAGCTTTCAGGACTGTCATGACTTAGTGTCATCTCATTTATGCAGCATGTGTTGGATTAACATAATTCCTTTTGTATGCAGAGGCAGTGGTGGCTGAAAGTGTGGTGGTTATCAAGAAACTGCTGCAGACACAGCCCAATGAACATAAAGACATAATCATTCACATGGCGAAGTTGGTTGACTTCATAACCGTGCCCCAGGCAAGAGCTTCTATACTGTGGCTTCTTGGGGAATATTCAGATAGAGTTCCAAAGATAGCACCAGATGTGCTGCGTAAAATGGCCAAAACTTTTATAAACGAGGTACGGAATGTATTTGTAAAAGAATGAGCTATAGAATGAAGTTCCGCTGTTTGAAACGTATATTTAAGTTAAGAGTAGAATAATCACTTACTGGAGGAAGGGTCCAAAGAAATTTAGGTGTGTATTTACCCAAATATGAAGTGACTCTGTATATAAGATGACCTTCCTTCACAATTTTCAGTTTTCAGGAAAATCTGTATATTTACTTTAGTCAAGTTTCTATGTCACTTTGTGTTTACATGCTTAATATTCTGGAGTGAAATAACCATCAGAGTTAAAATATTCAGATTATTATTGTAGTAACAAGTTACAAACATGTCACCGAGTTAACTAGTTGCTACCCACAATTTCACAGTAGAAGAAGAGTTTTCTTCATGATCTTCCTCCCAAACAACTGTTCCATTCATGTTATTTGACACACAGCACTTTTTAAACTCCTTGACACTGGAGTCTGATGAAGTGTTATTCCAAGCAGTCTTAATCCACTGCCCAGGCATATTGCTTAAAGTGGTGGTTTTATGTTCCCTGCTTGTGTTAGTGGGCAGTTCCCAGGTAGCAGCCATTCCCGGTAATGGTAATGTAGTTGATGTTTGGATGGAGGGAAATAACAGAAATGTAAGAAGCAGGTTTAAGCATCACAACTAGTGTATGGCTCAAGCTGTTATTCTGAAGCAAGAACTGCTCCCTACTTGTTACATTACACTGTTACTGAGTGATGTGCATTTTCAGTTTTGTTTTTTGTTTTGTGTGTTTCTTTTACTTTTTCCAGCAGTTCAATGAAGTATTCCGCACCTGTTTTGTCAGTAGCTTGGCTCAGTTGTTTCATGTTCATGCCAAGAGTGCTTCTTCTTATGTAAATTCTAGGAAGTATAGTTTGGGACAAAATTTTATAAACAGAAAACATATTCGGTAGGCTGTTTTATGTTCAAGTTCCTCTCTCCCATTTGTTTCCACAATAAGTAAATTTATATTCTTGGACTGTCAACATTTTCTGATTAGACTTTTAGTGTAATTGATGTTATGCTTTAGACACTTATTTCTGCATTTAAGCTTGATAGACATAATGTTTCATTACAGTTGTCTTGTACTTGATTCTTATTTCGGACAAAATTTTGTTATTATTTCAGGAGGACATTGTGAAACTTCAGATCCTAAATCTTGCTGTGAAACTGTACCTTACCAATCCAAAGCAAACAAAATTGCTTTGTCAGTATGTATTCAGCCTGGCTCGTTATGACCAGAACTATGACATTCGGGACCGAGCCAGGTTCCTTCGTCAGTTCATCTTCCCATCTGCTGGTGTGGAAAACTCCAAATTAGCAAAACATGCTAAGAAGATTTTCCTTGCACCAAAACCAGCTCCTGTACTTGAATCAAAATTTAAAGGTAAGTAATGGAAAGGGCCAACTGAAAAATTCTGTATGTGATGGAACACAAATGGGTGTTATTTTCAAACTCAGTGCATGTGGATTACTCTGAAGCAAGTATAATTTTTCAAACAGTGAATCCATCTCAGTTCAGTATAATTTTTGTAGAATATCCCAAGCATAAATTTAAAAGAAATTGAGGCCACTTTAATTTTTACTGTATGGAATTCCATTAACTTTTAAATATTATGCATTATAGAAGTTGACCCTCACAATACGCCAGAAAATGTTGTCATTGTTATCATTATTATCATTATCATTGTGGTGCTAATACTACTATTTCTGCTGCTATTATTAGTATTGTTACTGTTGTAGGTATTGTGTATGTTTACCATAAAACCATATTTATATCTTGCAGGTCGTGAACAATTCCAGTTAGGTTCTCTCTCCCATTACATAAATGCCCGAGCAAATGGGTACCATGATTTACCTATGTTCCCTGATGTACCTTCCGATTCTTCTGTCCGAGATGTTGAACCGATTGTGAATGATCAAGAGACACGTGTCAAGAAACAGCATGCTGTGAAGAAACATTCTTTCTATTCAGAATCAGAACAAAGTTCACCAGCTGATGAAGGTATTTATTTAAGCTGTTGAGTTTGTAGTTTTTAAATGCATAATGGTACTGGAAAACACGCTGTGTTTACTATTGCAGCACTCCATAGAATCTTGCAAGTAACCATGGTAGTTCAACACCTGCCATTCTAGAAATATATTTTTCATTCTTGTTTCTGAACTGACTGTTCTTAGTACATTTTAAATCAACATACAATAGAATTCCTGTAGTCTGACACCCACAGGATTGGACAGGTGCTGGATTATCAAATATTCCACACTGTCAGACTGTACCTATAGTGACCTAAATTCTTACAGGTAATATTTTGTTACTGCCATCAGAGGATGTGCACTTATCAGGTATTTTCATTTCACAACAAAAAGACTGAGCTTTTTCAATTATCACAGGCCAGTCACCGGTTTTCCTTCAGAACACATTGCTGTAAACCACTTATACAGCACCTAGTTCAATTGCACTAATTTAGGCTCTTTCAATGTGTCACTTGAAAAGGTCTTTCACACTTTTGCTTGATGTCATAAATGATTGTAACTGATTCTTCCATTTCTTTATATAGTAGGTAGTTGACAATCCATTGTTTTATGAAGTCATAACCTCTTTTGCGCTTTCACCAAGCCTCCTAATTACTTAAAGGTTCTGAGGAATCGTTGAATTTGCATGTTTCCTCTTGCCAGCAGTACCTTGTTTACTCATCTTTGGATCTTTGTGAAGTCATTGGTATAGCTCAGTGAGCTCAATAAGGTCCAGATAACCCAAGATAACGTCACAGAATTAATATGCACACTGGAAGTTATGGACAGCGGAACTTCCAGTCTTGGGACTACTTTTGTCAAGTGTCGAACTATCAGGAATGCTGGATTATCAGGTTCCAAATTAAAGGAATTCTACTGTATTTTCAACTTTGCTAAAATTTGTTTATCCGTGCACATAATCAGTTGGTAAAACTGAGTGCAAATGTACCGTGAGAGAATTTGTTCTGATTTAAGTCATTACTGCCTGAAGTTTCCTTAGGCACAACTCTTAACCCTTTGGTGCTTAGAGCACCGTAGAAATTATCTTCCTTAAGGTGCTGTAGTGTAATATATAAATGGTTTTAAATTAACTGATCTGATAGTGTTAGGATGCAATGAATATAAGTGGTGCAGCAAACATTGGTCCATCTAAAATTAATGTTGAGGTAAAATTTAAATGACTGAGATGCAATGGTGATACACTACTATCAGATGTACTATAAATAATTATGTTTGTTAATCTGTTTTAATCTTCAGATCTTATATGGCAAAGAGTGATTAACATTTTCATAAAATCATTTCATTTTTCTGGAAGAGCTTTGTCCCATGTGGCAGTAAAACGTAGTAAGGTACATATTTTATGCAGCATACACTTCTTCAATACACTTGCAATTTCCATGAGAAAGGGAGAACTAGTTTTTATGCCCTGATTAGTATATCATAGTAATTTCTTCATGCACAATTCTTTTTAGTTTGGTGTAAACTGAGCTGGAAAAAAATGTGGTTTATTAATATGATATGCTATAAAATTTTTGTGATGTAGAAGAGTGATACATAGTAGATGTGCCAGTGCTTCATGGGAAACCTGTGTTTGTAATTTTAGCATACTTTCTTGCAGCAGCAGCGTGTTTGAAATTTTTACTTTGATTCTCAGTCTCTTTATAACAAGCTGTAACCCAACAGTGAGCTCCAGGGGTGTGTATTATGTTCTGTTGGTATAGATTCAGAAGAAGAAAGCAGTGAAGGAGGTACAAGTGAAGAGGAAGATTCTTCAGAAGTAGAAGATAGCAGCAGAGAAGAGAGTGAATCAGGGAGCTCAGTTAGTGATGTTCAAGAATCGGAAGAGGAAAAAGAAACAAAGGTAATTACACGCTAAGTGTGTTAAGTGTATTATGTCTGAAAATTTGTGTCAAGTAACAGTGCAAAGACCAGAGAGAGAGGTTATTTGAAGCTGACAAAAGGAGATGGATGTAGCCAAAATTGACACATATCTGACTTTCTGTTTTATACAATCTTATTCAGTTGATCTTTCACATTTTGTGGCAGCTAAACTGATCTCACAAATTAAAAAAAAAAAAAACGAGTGTGCAAATGCATCATTGGAGGTAACTGTCTTCAGGGGTGTAAGGCTGTGTATTCTGATAAATACCCGTGTTGTGGAGGTACGTGCTGCTCTCTCCATCTTCGGGGAAGGAGACTGAAATAACCTACCAAACTATTGTGGGGCGTGGCGTTGACCACCCACCCCCATCTAGTACCTAGGTTAGAGAAAGAGTAGAGCTATACCTCTGCTCCCCCTCTGGACCTTCATGGCATGTTCTAGGCGTGAACTTTACCAAACTATGTTGCATGAAGTATTCTTTTTGGTTACTGCCTTGCAGTCCTGAAATTTATATGCGCCATTGATGAAGGTTAAGTTATGCATGATGTGAGCTGTGTAGGTTTATGCAGTGCTGTGTAAATTGACAGGACAACCTTTTTTTTTGTGTGGGTGTGAAACTTCAAATTTTTGCCCGAGGGAAGAATGTAGGTTGAGGATGTTTTAGAAGAAAGGGGTGAGGATATGATTTAGACCTAAGAGAGGCTGTGAGAGAAAATGGAGAAATTACGTAAAGAGGAGCTAAATAATTTGTGCTGTGTATCAGATATTAGTTATGTCAAAGGTGGTGAGATGGGTGACACATGTAATATATATGAGAAAGATGAGAATTGCATGGAGAATTTCTTGACTAGCTGAATAACTGTTAGCTTCTCAAGGACTCTGTTCCATGTAGTTATTAGTAAGTCAGTCATGGTTATATATGTGTAATAGAAGGGCTGCAGAGTCAGAATCATCAAAATCTGGTGAAAGGTTAAAAAATATTCATACACTAAAATTTATATAGGCCCTAAGTTCCTTAAAATTAATTACAGTTGGCTGGCAGTATGTAAAAGTATATACAGTAGAACCTCGATTATCCGAAATAAAGGGGACCGATTCGGATAAGCAAATTTAGATAATTCGTTGATGATAGTGCAATAAAAATAACATTTATTCCAACCAACCCAAAACTCGCGGTAAAACTTTTACATTGGTCCCCCATCATTTTTGCGAGCATTTTCGCTTTTCCTTGATAATCGGCCCTGACAAAGGAGTCCCCTTTTTCTGCTGTTGCGTGAACCACAAATAAAGGGCCTCATTCAGTTTTTCATACTCAGCAGTTTTCATTGTTTTCTGATTCAGCATTTTAGACAAATGTTTGAGTTTCGATTTTGATTTTACCCAATCTGAAACCATTGATATGCCAACACCGAAATCCGTCCGTGACATTTCGCAACATTTCGCCTTTTTTTAATTCATCTCACAGCCTCCAATTTCTGTTCAGTTGTTATTACATCACGTTTTTGTTTAGCCGACATTGTTTGGCATCACTGTTAAATGAAATTTTAAAATTGCACTGTAAGAAGCACACATGTCAATTTGCCACTCGTCCGCACCCGTCAACTTTTACAACAAACTGATGGGGAGAGGCTCAGAGGTGTCTCATGGCAGGCAGTTCTGGGAATCGCAGCGCCTGACAGGCATTTCAGTTAACCCGAGTTTTGGTTAAGTGAAGTTCATATAACCGAGGTTCTTCTGTATTTACAATAACTGTGTGCGGTAAAATGTCCCTTAAAATAATCCAAGGTGAAGGAAACTTATATATAGCATTCTGCATAAAAGATCAAGTATGGTCGAAGTACACGGGTCACTGTAGCGCACACCTTTCTTGTATTCTGTTCTGTATATAATGTAATATAATTTCCATGTTTCAAGTTTAATCACGGTTTATCAAGGAAAAAAACCCAAAGCAGTATGGCTTACAGTTAATTTAGACCCTTAAGTATTGAGGCTGTAAATGAATTAAAGTGAATAAAACATACATGGTAATACTCATATTACTGTGCCTATTATCATAATCTAGTTAGGCCCCTCAGTAAATGAGCCATTATTGTGAACCACACTAAACCAAAATAAGACTGGCCCAGCAATGTTTAGACCAGAAAGCACTGATAGAAGGGAAAAGACACAGAGTAGTTAATGTTCCGAAGTATTATATACCAAATATTTATGGAAGAGGTGTTCATATTTAATGCAGAAATTTAGCAGATTCAAAAAATGGCGTGGTTTGTACTGTATAATATTAAAAACAAATAACGTGGTACATAGTATATGTTTCAATTTTTGGGGTTTGATTAAAATAATGTATTATTTAGTATTTTGCATGCTTGTACTTTGCATATGATACACAGTGCAGGTGAGGAATAAGATGGAGCCCATGAAGTCCCTAATATGGCTCAGGTTGTGTTCTGGTATTTCCAAACTAGAGTTGATTTATGCTTTTCCAGTTTGTTGTGTGTACACTATATTGCTAACTAGAGTGATTACATAATACACATTATTAAGAATAAAGACAAGTTTGTTTTATCATTGTTTTGCTGCCTTGTCTATTCAAGTTGGCATTCTGTTACATACCAAAGGCATTTGGTTTGACTAATTAACATTTTATTACATATACCATCTGTCACATGCTCTTATAACCAGGGTCAGTTACTGTTTGTATCGCTACCTCTGTCTTTTCCTGTCTTTTTATAAGAAACCACAGAGAGCAGTAGAATAGTAACAAGTGGTGAGTTTCTTTATGTTATACCATTGCATAAAGTTGTATAATGTCATTGGTGATAGATTTGTCACTTTAGTTTCCATGGTAGTTTTGAATTTGTTTTTGAATTTATTTTGAACTTTGTGTTGTAAGATTTGAGGTCTTCATAGCGCTGCATGTTCACATTAAGGTTTTGTGGGTGTCAACACCGTGTAGTCATTTTGGTGGGTACCAACATTCTGGAGGAATGTTTCAACACTGACAATAGAGGCAGCATGTCCCTCCAAAATGTTGGTGTACACCAGTAACACTACAAAGTTTCTTGATCCAGAAGACAATAATCTGAACTGTAAACTGTGCTTCTTCTTTGTAGTGTGTACAATTTCATAATTACTACTCTAAGTAACTCTAAATTGGGAACCATATGCATGATAGTGTTGTAAAGTGACAGAAATATACCATATAGTGAGAACTCTAAATTAGGTTGTCTGTTACCATTATTTTTAACTAAATAAAATGATATGAAGTGAAATGTAATTTTATTGTGTTGTATGTTTCAAGCCTAGTACAAAACCAAAGAAGACTGAAGTAAAAAAAGCACGAAAAGAGGACAATAATAAAACCTCAGAAGAATCTGCCAGTGATGAAGCTGAGGATGACTCGTCTGAAGAGGAAGAAAGTGACTCATCAGAATCATCTTCAGCTGATAAGAAGAAACCACAAGCAAAGAAAGGTCCTGCTAAAAATGCTGATGATGACAGCACAACTCCAGTAGTGAAACCAAAGAGTAATCTTGACCTTCTGTTAGAACTGGATGATGGTAAGTGTAAAGTAAAGTGTGCAGAGTAATTTGGTAGTGTATTTAGATGTACGGACAAGTGTCATGTAAATCCCAATCCTGTTCAGATAATTTGTTTTATACATCGTGTGCTCTGTTTTTTTATACAAAAGGGTGTGTATATGAAAGTTAGTGAGCTCCAGGAATATAAAGGGCATTTCTAAAAGGATCTTTAAATAGTGGGTTTAAATATTGAATTTTATTTTAAAGTCTTTTATGTAGCAAAATTGTTCCATTGTACTGGAAACTGGTAGGTACCTCCTGCTGATCATACATATCTCTAAGGCAGACCGTTTTTCCAGAATTAAAAAAGATTCAAAGTGACTTTTGCTTGTTTATGCCTCCAAATATTGCTCTTTCAGCCTTTTTTATAAGCAACATTTATTTTGTTTTATGAAGAATATGGTGCTTGTGTTCTGTTAGGAAGAAGTATGGAATGAAGATTCAAATCTTCTGGGATGCTGCACCATGTTGACTAGTAAACAGTTACTAAAATTTTGAAGGCTTGTATTGCCTTCATCTCCAGGCTCAAGCAGTCTAAGAAGAGTGGGCTGCTTGACCCTGCCCCTCTCTTGTCTTGGACGGCTTGACTCTGAAGATGAAGGCAGTTTGATCTTCTGAAGTGTCAGTAACTACTTACCAGTCAACTCATTGTAACATCCAGAAGACTTGAACCCTCAGCAACACCACTGTGGGAATCTCAAATCTTGTGAAGAATGGAATGCTTATAAAAATATCTTCCATCTTGCTACTTGTACCAGTAACTCAGTTGCCTGTGAAATTGTATGCCATTTAACAAGAACATTTTGAGTGCTATTCAGTCTAATGTGCTGTAGGAAAACTTTAAAAATGAGATTCTGCTAGATTGACATAACGTTGAATTGTACACTGATACATTATCTTCATTGACACTTGTCCTCAGTGACATGGAAGCGTACAGTCCGAATGGCAGAATACATGCAGTTTCTTTACACTAGACACTTTAGAACAAAATGTTTGGCTTTTTGTTACATGTGCTCCTTCAAATTTTGAATGTATTATTTTTTAACGTAATTTGAATGTAATTTTTGTAATTGGAAGTTTTTAGCAGTAATTTACATATAAATATTCTCTCCCTTTTTATTTAAGTGAAGTCTGGTTTAACTGAAGCCCAAAGACCATAATGAGACACCTTGACACAATTTGCTTTTTTCCACAGTGCCACCAACTATAACACCTGTACTGACACCATCTTTAGGTGGTTTCCTCACGCCTCTTTCAGCACCTGTAATGCCTGTTACCTCAGCTTCTGTTCAGGTATGTGATGTGGTATGTAGTACATTCCATTCCAACATCAGCTGTTTTTGAGGCTCTGATGATATCCCAGGCACTTAAAACTAGTATATTTCTCTGTCGGTTACAGGCAAATTATTTCATTGATATGAAAGAAGAGTTAACAGTTATAGTCTTGTGTACATGCACATGCATGTGTGCGTGCACATTCTGTTGTGTAAATTTGTCAGTATTTACATAACCCATCATGTGGGAGTGTTACCTGAGGCCTCCGACAGGTAATGCAGTCCATATTTGTCAATAACATTTTTCATCCCTTAGTTTTTGATTAACTCTAGCATTTATTTGCACATGTCATTTACAGATGGCAGTGAGGTAGTGTTTCTTTATCATTAATTTACTTGATGCAGCTGTTTACTATCGATACATGAAGACTTGATGAAAAGTAATACTTCCATTTTTCCTAAGAAACATACCCATATAACATTTGTCAACTAAACTGCATTGATTCAGACATTGCCACACTTAAGTACAATTTCATAGCTCTGCCACTAGAGGTCTGTGAATTACAGCCATAAAATAGTGAATGGAAGATGTCCATGGGGATGATTGTATAGGCATCATTAGTGGTCATTGTTGGATTTTACATGGCCGTGATGCAGACTTCAGACATGTCAGCATGAATGACATGCAGCATAGTGAGAGGTCCCAAGCAGCATTTAATAAGGCTGACCAAAAGTAAGTTAATGAAGTTGCCAAGGAGCATAACATAGCAGGAGAACTCAAGCAGCAGCTGTCAGTGCCCACCGACATTCTGTTCATGAAATAATCAAGTAGTGTAGCACAGTGGGAGACCTTGGAACAGCAACCAGTGTGGCTCATGGAACTCATGTTTTGATGAAATTGTTAAGCAGAAGAGTGGACATTTCACAGTTTTGTACAGTACACAATACTGCCTAGACCTTGCTCCATGTGGCTTCTCTGTCTTCCGAAAACTGAAAGAACACATGATACATCACTTTCTTGTCAGGTGATGAAGTGATTTGTGACAGTACTTGAACATTGGTGGAAGTGTATAGACTGCAGAGGTACTATGTTCAGAAATAATTATATAAAATTACAGAATAAATTTACAGAAAAGTACCCATTTTTGTTTCATGAGGTACCTATTCACATTATAGAGGAAGAAACTAGGAGGCATCATGTTTTGGCACACCTTTATATCATTTCTTTGTGTTTGGATCCTTGATTTCCAAGAAAATATTGAGCCAAAAAAGCCTTAATGCATATGTGAATGGCCACTCCACGCACTGCAGCAGGCCATTTAAATGCCCACAAAATGGTTAATGTCATAAGATTGTTAAACCATGACTAAGTGTCATGTTGTATGTAAAATTATATTGTTGCTGCTTTGAATTCTCAAACCTCCTAATAGCTCAGAGTTAGTTTAATTAACCTTAGTTCCTTAGCTAGTTTCATAATGTAGTGAAACTTAAAATAAACCTGAAACTTTGGCCCCATATACTAGTGCAGAATTTGATAATTTTAAATATTCCAGGATAATTTTAAGGTATAAATTATTTTAAAATAACAGTTTTGGTGACATACATTTTTCACTATAGGCATTTCTTTTATTGCAGTCTGCAAGTCCAAGTTTCATTCCTATGAAAACAACAGAATTGCTGAACAAAATCAGTGGCCGAGGACTTCATGTGCTGTACCGTTTTACTCGGTCACCACACCTTTTCTCTCCAGCTATGGTGTCTGTCGAGCTTACATTCACAAATTTGGGTACTGAAGAGTTGATGGACATCAAAGTAGGTCAGAAAGTAAGTTTGTAATACTTTATATTATATTGTCTGCAATATACTAAGGTCGTTCAAATTTAAACGAGAATTCGTTTCTAAAAAATTTATTCACAATAAAATGGAAAAGTATTACTCACTGCTTTTCAATGTAGTCCCTGTTGACTGCCATACACTTGTGCCAACGTTCTGGAAGCTTCTTAATTCCAGTTTCAAAGGAGGTTTTCGGTTGCTTGTGTATCCAACTTTGCACAGCTGTAATGACCTCATCATTATTCTGGAATCTCTTGCCTCCTAAAACCCTCTTCATTGGTCCAAACAAATGATAATCAAATGGAGCTAAGTCTGGACTGTACAGTGGATGAGGCAGGACATCCCACTTCAGTTTCAGTGGAGTTGCCATCATGAAAGTCACAGTGTGAGAACGAGCGTTGTCTTGGAGGAGGAAAACTGAATCCTGCCTTTTTCTTCGCTTTAAGCGGATTGCCGACTTCACTTTTTCATTCAGGAGAGTTGAATAGTACTGCGCATTGATGGTTTTTTGACCAGTGAGAAAATCCAGGTCAATGATACCCTTTGAATCCCAGAACACAGCAGTCATGATCTTCCCCGCTGAAAAAATTGCTTCCGCTTTTTTTGGGGGGTGGAGAATGGGTGTGTTTGCACTGCTTGCTTGCTCCTTTTGATTCAGGAGTGAAGTAGTGGACCCAGGTCTCATCACAGGTCACAATTGAGTCCAAAAATTTGGCTCCTTCTCTCTCGTATCATTGCAAAAGTTGAGTAACGGCCACTAAACGTCTTTCCCTGTGCTCCAGTGACAGGAGCCATGGGACCCACCTTGCGCTCACTCTACTGACTTTCAACTCGTGCAGAATTTGTTCAACACTCCCTGCACTAATTCCTACTTCCTGTGACAGTTCAAGAACAGTTATGCGACGATTAGCCCGAATAAGTTCACCAATTTTCAAAACGTTGTCTGGATTGACAGAAGTTCTTGGTCGCCGAGCGTGAGGTTCATTTTCAACACGGTCTCTTCCTTCTCGAAATGATTTCGCCCAACTGAACACCCTTGGCTGTGACAAACATTCATCCCCAAACTGTGCTTGAAGCCTGGTAAAGATTTCAGAAGGAATGACACCTTCCTTCATGAGAAATTTGATAATTATACGCTACGCAACACTGTTGGGTACTGCTTGCACTGCCATCTTGATTGCACCTGATGGTTGAGGCAGAGAGGGACCTGACTAGTGTGGATTGCAAGTTTAAACATGTCATAACCTGTCAGCGCAAGCACGTTCATACAAGTTGATTTGTGCTCGAAAGGGAACTAAATTCTCGTTTAAATTTGAACGGCCCACGTACATATATATATATATAATATATATATAATGTGTGTGTGTACTATATATATGTGTATATACTATTATATATACACACACACACACACACATCAGGTATCAACATATGACATACACATTATTTGTAGATTATTTATGTACTGGGTTAAGATTTTCCGTGATTAGAAAAATCTGGTAAGCTAAAAATAACAATAATTATTTGACACAGAATTACCAAATTATGTAGTCACATGATCCAACACATTCCAGCTCATGTATATTATAAGTTGCTGCTTAGAAGTGTTAGCTTAGTTAGTTGTCAGGCTTCATGAATGTGTCTAAAATCCTGGGGACATGGTATTATTAAGAGCCTTAATACAGGTGCCAATGGAGTTACTCAAAATATAAAATGTATAATTCTGATGGAGGAGCATAAATAACTGGAATTTATTATAATCACTGAAATGTGCAAGTTTTACAAATAACTGGATTTTTTATTGTCTTATTACAGACTCTGCCCCCTGGCATGTCTATGCATGACTTTGCAACAGTTTCGGTCCTACCAGTAAATGTTACTCTTCCTGGAACAATTGGTGTGGATTTCAATGACTCAACACAGCCAGTGAGCTTTACCATTACTGTTGGAGGAAGACAGAGTAATCAAGTCAGTATCAAAGCTCCAGTGGGCGAGTTGATTCGAGCAGTCACCATGCCAGAACCTCTCTTTATCTCTGAACAGAGTGAGTATTGTAACACAGGGCATGTTATGGCCTCTGATTATAAATTGCTTTTGATGTAATACATTGAAATGAGGTGAGTCAGAAAGTTCATAAATGCTGTATAATTCCAGTGTAATGAGCACAGGTGTAATGAAAATTTTCTTACAAACCACCTGTTTATTTATGTCAGGTAGCAATAGTCTTCTCTTTGTACAAAAGTAAATTTTTCAGAATTTCCTTTGTAATGAGTGTTCTCACAGTTCTGGATTTATGTCAACATGTTTGGCATTGTGGCTTATCCTGTAGTTCATATTCTTCATGAGTCAAATGAGCAAAACTGGCAGCACAGTCTTCAGTTGGGATTTGTGTTTTTCACAATGGCATTGCTGAAGACCGAAGTCTTATGGGATGTGACACTGTGTTGTTGGGTGGGTAGTTTCCAGTGTTTCAAGGGCTCATAGTGCCTTCATTTTCAGAGTCAGGTGGTCCAAGAAGATTGCTTGACCCTAAAGGTGAAGGCTCTATGATCCTTCAAAATGTCAGTAGCTACTCACCCTGTAATACAGCATTTATCCCAGAAGACTTCAAGCTTCATGTCTTGAGTCACTAGAAACCTGGATAAAAAAGTTAAAAAAAAATTTATGTCTCTTGCTACATACTTCATGTAATATTAAATACTAAAATTTATTTTTAATGAGTAGAAACTTAATTTCAGCGCATAAGGATGTGATGTTTGGATTTGTCTTTATTCTTAGGTAAACTCAGAGGTATGAATGAACACAGTGCTTTAGTGAATTTGCTTCCGTCGTGTAATGATCAAAGGACAATTTGTCAGCGAGTCTTTGAGGTGTCGAATGTAGCATCTATTCCTAGCACTGATTCAAAATGTCTCAGGTAAGACAGATGTAGCATCAGTGCCAGTATCCGCAGATACAATACACTTACTGTTCCCATATCTGTGGTGTATTAAAGCACAATTCAAACCTTGTGACATGTGGCAACAACCAATAATAAGTTACTGGGGTTTTGCTAGAAGCCCCACACACACACAACACACACACACACACAACACACACACACACAGTAGTAGGATGTTAGCTGATATACACCACTTTTCTGTGTATATCAGCTAACGTGCAAAGACTGGAAAGAAATATTCAGGACAAACCGGCCGTAGCTTCAAGAAATAAGATTTAAAGAACATCGTTCATTTAAAAATAATAACTGTAATTCTAAATTCTCACAACATCTTTTAGAATTGGCCATGCCTTTGGGAAAATTTAAAGACATTATGGAAATATTATACAATGACAAGGATGGCATTTAGATACAATGGAAAGATATCACATCTACTGAGAAACAATGAAAAATAATCAATTAAATGACAATCATACAGTTACATGTAACAATATTTGACACGATCATAAAAAGAGAGGTCATTTGACTAATGCCACTACCCCTATATAAGGCGTGGCCCTAAGACGTAGTGTGACAGTCGACTGTAAATACAGCAGTACTGTTAGAGCAACACAAAAAACCAGTGAAAATGCGTGCCTAACACGCAAACTCCTGTTAAGTACCTTTTTATACTAATTGTTTCTTTTATTAATACAAAATTTTATTGCATTATTAATTGGTGAAGATTGATTTGTATTTTAATGGGTAAAGTATCCACACAAAATAAAAGTCTAGTTTTTTGTACATGTGTGGATGCTACATAAAATACCAGGAGTGCAAGAAAAGTGTATACAAGTGATCTACCTTAAGGACCAATTTATCTGGTTGTACGAAGACCTGTATGTAATGTACAGGATTGACATTAGTTTTTTACATTAGTACTGCCACACATACTCGTACATCCACATCTTACTGTCTGCTGCCATTTTTTATATTCACATTTTTATACTTATATGGTTTTTATATTTTACATTTTTTTATATTTATATTTTAACACATACTTCTCTCAGGCAGCACATTTATATATTGATATACATTTTTTATATATGTAATTGTAAAAAAAGGGGGAGTTTTTCCTCTTACCAAATGTATGGAGTTTTGATATTCATAGTTTTCTGTCCTAGGCCTGGTGATGGCTCTCTGAGCTGAAACCGGTAGCCTGATTACATATTGCAAGTGTACGAGGGCTGTCCAAAAAGTATCCGACTATATTTTTTCCCGCGGTAAGTAATGGCGAAAGGGTGGGGAAACTGAGCGTAGTGGTAGAAGGGACTTTCATGCGTATGCGTGATTTTTTGCTGCCTTGCAACACCGCCGGATGCGTCTGTCGCTGCCAGATAGCGAAGTGGTGTAACACGTGTTCGTCGCATTCTCGTTTCGCTCAAGATGACAGAATGTTTGGAGCAGCGATACTGCATCAAGTTTTGTCAGAAACTTGGGGATACCCAAGCGGAAACAATCCGCAAAATTCAGCAGGCTTTCGGTGATGATGCATGGGGGTCACTCAAATTAAAGAGTGGTTCAACCGCTTTAAAGATGGCCGCATGTCGGCGGACAGTGACCAGCATTCCGTGAGACCGTCAACGAGCCGAAATGCTGATGTCATTGACAAAGTGCGGACATTGATCATGGAGGACCGTCGTTTGACCGTCCGGGAAATTGCTGATGAGGTTGGGATCAGCAGAGGTTCCGCAAACACGATTTTAACTGAGGATGTGGGCATGCGAAGAGTGGCGGCAAAATTTGTGCCCAAGCTGCTTTCGCCGGAGCAGCAACAACTCCGCCTTGAGGTCGCGCAGGACATGCTGGAGTGCGCCAACAGGGATCCTGAGTTCCTGAAGACTGTGATCACTGGTGACGAGTCGTGGGTGTACGGATATGACCCGGAAACCAAGGTCCAGTCGTCACAATGGAAGCATCCAACATCCCCGAGGCCCAAAAAAGCACGACACGTTCGGAGCAATGTGAAGGTGATACTGACTGTTTTCTTCGATTACCGGGGTGTTGTGCATCATGAGTACGCACCACTAGGCCAAACTGTTAATAAGGAGTACTACCAAGAAGTCCTCCGTCATCTTCGTGATGCAGTTCGGCGCAAGAGACCGGAGCTGTGGGACGCACGCAACTGGCAGCTGCATCATGACAATGCCCCAGCTCATTCATCACACCTGATCCAGGGTTTCCTGGCTAAGCACGACATTCCGCAGGTTCGCCAGGCTCCCTACTCTCCTGACATGGCTCCTTGTGATTTCTGGCTGTTCCCGAGATTGAAGACACTGCTAAAAGGCGCCCGTTTTGACAGCCGCGAGGACATCATACAGAACGCTACGGCGCAGCTGCACACCATTCCAAAATAAGCCTTCCAGAATTGCTTCCAGCGATGGAAGGACCGCTGGGCTAAGTGTGTGGAGTCACAAGGGGCCTACTATGAAGGGGATTAGGTATTGTAACCACCCAGATACAGAACTTTTTTTCCCCGGCCCAAGGTCGGATACTTTTTGGACAGACCTCGTATGTGTTGGTTGTGTCTGTGCTATTGATAAGAGTAAAATATCCGTCTCTGTTTACACTAACCTAAGGATAAGTAATGCCTATGCAAGAATGTTTCATGGATGATGATATTTTCTTTCACTGTCAAACTGGACTTCATTGCACACGACTTTGAGTGACAAACGAAGCACCGTAAAATAATAACCAATGAGACTTGAAATGTAAGACTTGAACCATTGCCTTTCTGGTAATGTTCTGTGTATTGACATTTCTATTGCATGTTGTCAGTATATACTGAGGATGTTTTATTGATGTATCTAGTTATCATTGCATTGCTGCTGTCATCTTGTAAGGCATGATGTTGTGATAATCCTGGGAGGAAGTGTTTTCCTATATACATATATGTATCATGTTGTAGTTGCATTGTTACTGTTCAAACATTTACATTTTAAATGATTTGTGAGAGTGTTGTGACAAGGCAGCCAACATTTCTTTTTAGATTACATAATTTTCCTTTCCCAGATCTTACACGTTCCTCTACTGTACACTCAGAAGTCTAAAATAGAGGTTTCACTGTATAAATATATCATACCTGAGAACTGTGTGAGGTTTTAATAATCACTGCACACACATGCATGCACGCAGCTCTCACAGTACACAAGTATTTTAAGAAGCCAAGAACATGTGACCGAAAACGGGGTGTTTCTTCCAATGGTGTTGTAATTGTATTTGTTTTGTTTTCAGGTTTGCAGGCCAGACCTTGTCTTCCAAGTCTCTTGTCCTGGTGACAATTATGGCACTTGAGAATGAACAAGTGAATATTTCTGTTAACTGTGAAAAAATGGTTATAGGTTCTATGTTGCTGAATGAAATTAAGAGTCACTTAAGAAACTAAGCAATGTATGAAGTTGATCGGTACAAGACTTTTTCTTATTATGTTAGAATATGTACTGACTTCCTTTCCTCATACATTAGCGGAGTTGTAAGTGAAGAAAGAGCATTCCAAAATAGGTATGATCCAGTGTATATTATTTATAATTTTCAGATATCAGTTTCAACAAACCATGCTTAAGATGCACAGAACTTCACAAGAGTTAACAACATATATTTTTATTGATCATTTGAGTCTTTGCTTGTGTGTCCTCTTGGAACAGTCTGTTGGGATTTTGTTCCATCTTGAATATTTCAGTTCATATCCTTTTGGTTTCCTGGCCTTTCCTCATTTCACTGATAAAGAACAACTTTGTCTTCGTAGAAAGAGGAAATTTACTGCTGGGGAAAATGTTCCTGTATACATATTGTGAAAAATATTTAAACTATGTGCTAGAATCTTTTAAAGACTACACCACACTCTTACGCTAGGTTCTAGATGCCATTGTCCAGTGTGCTTGCATGTACATGCAATTCCTTGTGCTGCCTGTTATTTCATTGGTATGTGCCCCCTATGGGACAGTGTAACAGGGTCATTGAGTACAGCATACCAGCCATATCTTTAGTCAATTATAAATAACAGTCTGAGAACACATAAACATAAGATATTTCAAAATTAATGTCAGAATCCGCGGAACTTCAATGAGTTCAGGGTAGATCTGAATACATATTTTGTATAGAACAATTTTTTTTAACAATTTTTCATAAACGAATAACCACTGTTGCTGAGCATTAAGATTGCAGTGCATGGAAGCAGAAATTAACATATGCCCAGAAATATACAGGACCATGATGGTTGACACACCCAAGGGTGCCTCTGGAATTGTGTATATGCATGCATGATGGCACCTAGCTAATGTCCCTAACAGAACACGTGGTAAGGAACAACCCTCAGGAATTTCTTATGAAATAAATAGACTGTCAAAGTATGTGACCATTACACATGACAGTATTGCAGATTCATGGCATCTTTATGAGTTGTGATTTTACGTGTATAAAGCCTACCTTTTGAACTTCTCTATAAATAGTAATTGCATGGAGTCAGAGTAGGTGAATGAGCAGTTCACCAAGGGTGACCTATTTATTCATGTGACATATGGTGGTCTCAGCATGATGATTTACTGTATTTGTGGGCAGTTGCATTCTGTTTTTGGAAAAATGCTTATTCCTTCCTATCATCAGTTAAATTTTGAAAAAGTGGCATGAGAATTTGTTTCATGTATCTTTCTGAATTTCTGAAATTTGATACACAGAATGAAGAATGAATATGTATAATTATGTGTAATTTTACCTCTGTATTTGTCTATACATCATGTGCAGTAAAAATGCACAGATAACAATAGGGAAAATTTATAAAAAATGCATTCACATCCAAGGGTATGGTGTTGTTATTATTAACACATTCTTACAAAATTAATTAGTAATGTAACATATGTCTCCATAAATAAACAAGTCATAAGTCTTGAAAATTTATAACAAACTGCAGTGCAGAACCTAGGCTAGGGCGGTGCTATAATTAGCACATTTTTACAAAATTTATTAGTAATGTATGTCTCCATAAATAAGCAGCTCATAATATTTCAAAATTGCTTCTGCATTCTATCTTGGCTTTGCCAGGGAAAGGGTTAAAAGATGTTATCTCGTTTCAAGTGTCTCCATAGGCAACATAACACTTTGTTGCGGGCAACCTGCTGCCTGCGAGCTGTGGTTTGAGTGGGCCTGCTTTAAATAAAGCAACTGTGGCTCGGTGCACAGATGACTGACATACTAGTCTGCTGAGATAACTGTCTTCAGACGTACACCATAATTCTTAGACAATGGTGTAACATGCAAAATATCACTGATGTCTATTTAGACTTTTTCCATCGTCACTGATTATACAAACACGATGTTTCTAAACTAGACTGCTTTCATCTTCAGGTGAACTACAATTTTAAGAATAAGTAAACATCTAAAAGAGCCAAAAACCTACAAATTCATACGAATTTGTAGGTTCATGTTTGTATAATCAGTGACGATGGAAAAAGTCCAAATACACATCAGTGATATTTCACATGTCTTCAGATGTTTCATAGGGATGCTTATAAATGAACTCACTATCTGACGTTTTTTCTGTAAGGACATATTGTGTTCACTTGTGTTGTGTATCTAACAAGGAACCTGTTTTAAAAAATTTGTTCAGTACTTGCTGTATCATTGTTTTTGAAGGAACTGACGTTACTTTATTCTGAAGTTTTCATGACACTTTACAAAAGAGTTCTGCCCAGTATGGTTTTCAACATCAAACATAGTATGTGCTGTGCTGCCCTTTATCTTACACTTTTCTGTTATGCAGCAGTATGAGACTGATGAATGGCAAGTGGCAGTCTTGTTGGAAGGCGAGTCACTGGCAAACTGATAACACTGCCAGGTGTGTTCCTACATATATGGGACTCCCCATTCAATAAAGCTTGTGCATTAAGGGCACTTCACATGAAAACCAATGTACATTAGCTTGTATCTCACCTCCTATTATAGGGACTTTCCTCAAGATTCATATCTGGGACATTACACCCATTCGCTACAAACTTTATAAGTTTGCTTGCACTCAGTCTATAATTAAGGGTACTCTACATGAAGTCCAGTGTATGTTTTCACCTGCATCTCTGCTACCATTTGAGGGGTTTTGCTGAAAATCTGTATCTGGGACACAATACATTTTCGTTACAATTGAAGTTTCACTGTGATTTGTCAAATTAAGGGCCCTTGACATGAAGACCAATGTATGTTTTTGCCTGTATCTCCTCTGCCATTAGAGGGATTTTCCTCAAGATTCAAACCTGGGAAACTATCATAAGCATGGTTGCGATCCATCAATAATTAAGGACACTTTACATGAAGACCAGTGTATGTTCTCACCCATTTCTCAACTCACATTAGAGGGATTTTCCTGAATATTCATATCTGCGACACCACGCACATTTGCAACAAACAAACAAAGTTTGGTTGTGATTGGTCTATAATTGAGGCAGTTTGCATGAAGACTGATGTATGTTTTCGCCTGTATCTCGGCTCACATAGGAGGAATTTAAGAAGGATGGGAATTGTTAATTGGAGACAAGTAGCTCAAGATAGGGATGGATGGAGGAGAGCAACTAGGGAGGCACTTATCCTTCTTGGATAGCAGAGCCACAGAAGAAGAAGAAGAGTGGAGGGGTTTTTCTGAAAATTTGTATCTGGGACACCACATGCATGCACTACAAACATTGTAATTTTAACAGACGACAACCCGTTGTGTATCAGTAACTCAGTATATTAAAGTGGTACAGAACAGAACTATTTTTTATTATAAAAACATTATTAGTTCTTAGAATAGCTACATGTTTCAACCCAAAGGGTCTTCATCGGGCAAGAAATATAAAAATATAAAAAGGTTGGTGGTTACAACAGTTCTCACAAGAAATTATGATGCATAACTACATATGTCCTTTAAATGTGTCCATTATGTATTTTATGAAGTTTAGTATTTATTTTTCTTTACATTCTATCTTCCATAAGAGGTTGAAAAACCTACTGGATATAGAACCAGTCAATATACACAAAACAAATATACATAGTAGATTAACAAACAATTAGATAAAAAATGGAATTGGTTCTTATTTAATCAGTGATTACATTGAATTTAATAACATAAACATTAATACAAATGCTTATCAATCAAGGCATATGACACAAACATTGAGCATATAAATAACAAAGTTTGTGTGTCATTTGATAAGAAGTCAGTGCCAATTAAAATGTTAAAATTAACAATGAATTAGTTTAAGAGACAGTGGTTAATAACCAAGAACTTTGTCTTTATTACCATTAAATATTAACTAATGAACAGAACATAAATGGAAAATTCATTTTTATAAAAGAAAGTGACGTATGTCTGTGCAAACTTGCACTTAGTAGAGTACTTCAACCTGAAACTGTTCAGACGTTGTGCCCTAATTTTGTACCATGTCTTTATCTTTGGTACTGTTCATTGATATTACTATGTGAGCCTTCAGGTTTTTGCAGCACTGTAATTGAGGTATAATTTCTTCAAGGATGTTGTACCTCATCACTGGGTGATGGGTTCCTAACATTTTGAGACAACATAGTGGTCTCACGTTCAGGGTTGAAGTGTCCAGGACGACATTTCTTGCAGAGAACAAACAGTCTCCATTACAAAGCCTAATCAGTTAATGCTGTTTATGAAAATAATCACTGTTTGTTCTGAAAACTGAAAGAAACCAATACATATGCTCTGGCTAAAATGCCAATTTTTAATCCTAAAGCAAGTGGTATGTATAGTAACCACTGTACTTTAAAAGGGTTAAGGTGATGTGTAAGTACTGTGGTAGTAGGGTTTCTGCAGTTTCTTCATTTGCATTTTTAATTATGTGACTACACTTCAATCTCTTCCCATCTCTGAATAATAACCTACTGTTTTATTTTATAAATTACTGGAATAAACTTTAATTCAGTCCCAATGTAACCTACCCCAACTCAATTCTACTATTAGTTTTACTAGGACTAGTTACTTCAAATTCTCTCATACTGATTTTAAACTATATTTTGGGCATTAGGGGTTTAGATGTTTAACCACATTCATTTCACCATCTGGGATGAAGACATACAAACATCAGCAGCAGATGTTCTCTAGACGTGTATTGGTCCCTTGCAATGACAATAAACTTGAGAGATTACGTAGAAACATAGGTTGCATACATTTGACATTACAAGCAGAAACGTTTGCATCAAGAAATATTACCATACTTCATTGTTTACAATTGTTCATGACGAAAACACGAAAGGGGGCAGGGCGACTTCAATTGTACCTCATCTGGGGCACAATTTTGTCTACAGCTGATTTTGTATAACATTCAATAAGACCGATATCAAATGTATTCCAATGAACGTATTCCAACATGTTTCAAGTTAACGTTCAGTCGTAATGCGGTTACGAATCAAGAAAAAATCTGGATCCAGACCCATCCACTTAACTGGTAATCCTTAAATACAATATTCAGTTACTGTAAGTTTTAGGAATCGTGTTACCACGTTACAAATTTGAAAGTGTATTTAGTGGTGGCACGAGGGATATGGGGGCAAACAAAACTTCAGAAGGGCTACGGCAAATTCAAAATTTTGTGAGAAAGAATGATCAGACCAATATTGTCTTACTATGTGTACCTTACAGATGTGATCTAAAAAGTTGGTCGTGTTAATAATGAGGTTACAGTATTTAACTGGAAATTGACTAAAAGTATGAAGTGTTATGAGCATGTAACAGTAATAAATCATGATTTTAAACGAGAGTTTTATACAAGACATGGCCTTCATTTAAACAACTTAGGTAAAGATTGTCTTTCTAAGAGTATAGCATCAATTTATTCTACGACACTGCATAAGGAAATAAGGTCAATTCATTTGTCTTGGAAAGAAAAGTACAATCATTCTGACAATAAGGGAAAAGATGATCAGTATGCTGTGAATCAAATAAAGGATTCTATATGTAAGTCAAACAGAGTAACAAAATCAATGAAATTGAGAAGTGATGATTTTTTATGGTAAGGGAACAACAAAAGAATGAGAGCATAAATTTTAATAATTCTGGGCAGGATGGTGATGATATCAATAAGATTCTGGCTACAACTGAGGTTTTTGCTCTTACTAGTAAACAACAACATAATACTAGGATGTTAAAACAAATATGTAACTATAAAGGTTTTACAGTTTACCATCAGAATATTTGTGGATTAGTTAATAAGGTAAATGAACTTACTACCTTTTTGTATCCTACATTTCCCCATATCTTGTGTATTACCGAGCATCATTTAAAGCAGCCCCAAATTGAATATTTGTCTGTTGAAAACTATAACCTTGGTGCTAGTTTTTGTACGGCGTCTACTACTATGGGTGGTGTTTGTATATATCTACGTAAATCTTTGGAATTTCAATGAATTGTGCAGAGACAGACATAGAGGCTTGTGCAGTGAAGGTCGAACCAAAATATGCATTATAGCACTTTATAGATCTCCTTTGGGTAACCATTTTGACAAAACTCTATAAACCTAATCTACAAATTATAGTTTATGGAGATATTAATATCAACTATATGCTTGATAATAATAATAAGAAATTACTTAATTTGATGTTCAATTCCTTTAATTTACATAGTGTGGTATATTTTCCTACGAGAACTAATACTAGGTCTAGCACTATGATTGATATCTTCTTGAACTCGACCAAATTTCAAAACTACACTATTTCCCCAATGATTAATTTGGTTGTCAGACCATGATGCCCAATTGTTATCAATTCATTTTGCTAATTTGAATAGTAATAAAACAAGTAATAATGCTATTACTATAAGGAAAATAAATAACATGACAATTAATGAATTAAAAATTAGGTTAAGTTTTGAATTGTGGGAAGATATTTTTAATGATAAAAAGGATGATGTTGATACAATATTTAATTCTTTTTTAAATAGATATTTACAAATACTCTATGCTTGTTTTCCTAAAAGGAAGTTTTATGATAGATCACAAACTAAATCTTGGATAACCACCGGAATAAAAGTTCCCTGTCAAAGGAAAAGGGATCTTTACTTATTGACTAAGGTGAATAATAGTATTACTTTAAAACAATTCTATACTAAGTACTGCAAGATATTGTCTAATGTCATTAAAGAAGCTAAAAGACATAAATATAATGAACTAATCATGAAATCACATAATAAAGTTAAAACTATATGGAAAATCATAAAAGCTGAAATGGTAATAAAGGAAGGAGTGAGCAGTTAAATAACACGTGTAGACTTAATCCTGATGCTTTCAATAATCATTTTCTAATGATAGCTAATGAGATTTCTGACAACATATCCAGAAATACCATACAAAATTCTAATGAACCTAAAAGTCCAATACTATATTTACTTAACACTTTTAAAAGTTCCTTCCCTAGAATAAAATTTAACAGCACATCAACGATTGAGATTGAAAAAATAATTTGCACCTTAAAACCAAAGAACTTGCATGGTAATGATGGTATATCAATACGAATTTTAAAAGTTAGTGCTCCCTTTATAAGGTCTCCTTTGTGTTATATATTCGACAAAGCTGTCCCATCTGGAATATTTCCATCTCGTTTAACATACTCTATTGTTATGCCCTTGCATAAAAAAGGGGACAGCGAAAATCTTAGTAATTATAGGCCAATCTCAATCTTGACTGCATTCTCCAAGGTTTTGGAGAAGATAATATTCAAGAGATTAATTGATCGTGTACTTGGTAACGACATTTTGGCAAATGAACAGTTTGGTTTTCGTCCAAAATCTTCTACAGTGACAGCCTTATATAATTTAATTACACATTTTACCTTTAGCTTCACAATATATATACTCTATAGCTGTATTTCTGGTAAACAATAAAAATTTATTCAAAATGAACTTTGAGGTACATAGTTTTAATACCAGAAACAATACAAATTTTTTCCAACCTTCTACGCAGTTTAAAGATTTGTCAAAAGGGACCCTACCATTCTGGCATCAAGGTGTTTAATAGATTAGTCTCCCCCTTGAAATTAGGAATTCATCCTGTAATGATCAGAGGTTTAAGCTTGTTCTAAAGAAATTTTTATTAACACAATCATTTTATACATTGAATGAATATTTCGATTATAAGCCTTGTAATGTGATTGTATAGTTGCCATATTGTAATTGTGATTAATTTAGATTCCTCTTTTTAATATTCTAATTATAAACCATGTTATGCATTAATAACATTGAAGCTATGTTATGGCAATGACTAGGTTGGATTTATATTATATTAATATTTTTCAAACTATCTGTATTATTACTTTATGACAAACTCAATGTAATGTTTTTTGAGCGATGTTTTTAATGACAAATTCTACATCCAAAGGTCGTGTACCATTGAAGGATCAATGAATACAAATAAAAATGAAATGAAATTTAAAAAAAAGTGATAAGCCAGTGTCATTAGCCTTAAGCATCAGCTTGCTATTTTGGAAGAAATTGTGGATGTCCAGACACTTAGATGATGTGTGAATATGATGCATCTGTTACATCGTGATCTGTATTACGGACGGCGCAGTACTTCAACTGTAGTGTGCACATGAACCCAAAAAGGCGTCAACAAGCGTTGTGTATTCCACAGATTGGTGTATTCCAACATGCATCTGACGACCAACATGTTTGGTTAGCTGAAGCAGTTTCGTTTATAGACATGCATACAATTCTCACAAATTATTTAAGCAGAATGACCTGAACATTGCACCTCTTAAATATATTTGAATGTATACGTATGTTCTACAATTATGTTTGTTTTATTATTAGACACCCTTACGGAACATTAAATCTCAATTGTGGAAATCCTGGTTGATAACATAATTTTCATCTGTTGTATTCATTTAACTAAGTGTAACTCTTTACAATTGCATTCATCGAAACTGTAATTCTTATATTACATTTTAAACTGTTAGGTAATATGTAATAATGATTCCAGATCTAATGGTATCTATTTTGACTTTGAAAACGGATGTGTGAAATGTAAGATGGCTGCTTGTGAGACGTGACGTATAATTTGTGATTGTTTACAAGATATTTTATTATGCAAACTGTTTGCTGCATTTATTTGTGACGTTATTAATATGGATATGCTTATCACTTTTGGTATGTGTTTAGAATAATGTATAAAGGTAGGTTATTAAAGTAAAACCTCTGTTAGTGAAGATGTCCAACAAGTTGTCATATGTCTAGTGCACTGGTAGGATGTTTGTGGTATATAGGTCTGCTGTATCAAGATCATGGGATGCATGTTGAAGCTAGTATGTAAAACATTTAATCGCAATATTATGTAATTTTATTGGCTTTGTGATAACCTCGTGCCCAACTGCGTGATTGGTGATGTCTGTCACATTTGTTACAGTAACATTTTATTTGGGAAACAGGATATTACATTCCATGAATAGTATTATTTTTTATGTCATAGGGTTTTTCCTCCACCTTCAGAGGTAAAGTGCATTGACAAGTGGTTACATCTAAGAAAACAATGGAACGATCAATTTAAGGAACCTGGAAGGGGTGGTCTTTCATGACATTGACTATTCATGCTAAGAATCATATACTGCTGAGTCAGTGTGAAGGTATCAGTAATTTAAACCCGAACCCTATGCTATTTACATATTGTTGCATTTTTTTTGGAAATGTATATGTTATATGAAAATATATTCAGGCCATAATAGTTGAATGGAAACCCAAACTCTATATGTGTGCATGCTCCTTAACCATATTTTCCATTTTAGTCTGGAGCGTCATATTGATGTTATTGTTAAAGACTGAATCTTGCTAGACCATGTTTTAACACACAAACAGTGAAGTTTTCTCAGCATTTTTTCACATACCCTTGCCCAGTTTAGCCAAATACAACAAGGTGTGAAATGAAGAAGTGGCCTTAACATTTAAGACTGCCGTGGTAACCATATGTAGCATCTACTGTAACATTTAGGACACTGCATTTTTATGTTAGCCATCCCGTTGTGTACATATAGTCACGTAAACCAGCATATTTCCATGAGACACAACCCTTTATTATTCTTTTAAACACTACATGTTGGCATTTTGCCACATAGTGTATAGAACTGTTTTGTATGAATTTGGCCATAGACTGATAATTTTTGTAAATAATATTCACTGATTGGTTTTTATGATGGATGTGTACTGTGTTCTCTGTGAGGTAGAAACAGCTTTTGTATGTATTTTAGATAAACATCAGTCTTGAAAGGGTTAACAGCCTCTTCCAAACTCGTCTAATCTGCTACTAAATGTAGATTTTTCACACATGTTCTGGACAAAGTAGTATTCTACTGTCATAATGTAACACTAATCTCTTCTGCATACTTTTGGTTGTGAGACCTGTCGCTCGGTTCATAAAGGAAGTTCCAGGGTGAAGCAGCCACAAATTCAGTTCTAGTCAAATTCACTGTAGGGTTTTAAAATTATCCTGCATCATGGCATGATATGTTGTTGTTTAGAGTAGCGTCCAGATAGTTTTTTGTCATTTGACTCTGCAGGTGATGGTGCAGATTAGTCTGCACCTCTAATACTTGCACAAGTTAAATTCCATGCCACCTAATAGCATTGTAGATGAAATGTCTATCAACCATGTGCAAATGAGAGCCAAAAATTTTGGTGTTCTGAGTGTCCACTGTGTAGTGTTGAATGATGGGGTGATTAGTGAATAATGAATTTAACGTATGTGGAAGAAAGTGGGCATGTTTTAATTTTAGTTACTGTTATATTCAGAGGGTACCAGGGGCTCTTTCCCCATGCCTAAAGTGACCAAGGCATGTAGCTGGCCACTTGTCTCAGTCTAGTGCTGAAGTTAAGAATCAGTGCACCTATGCTTCCGCTCACCATGTGCCTTCATGGTGTGCACAGGGGCAAATTTACCTTTCATCTTGGTATTAGCGTTGTGGAACTGAGGTTAACCACAGAAAACTGCAGTCAGGTTAGTCATCCTACCTGAGTTTCGAATCAGCCACGTCCCTAGTACAAGTCATTAGGACTACTGTGTGAGCCATCTTTGTAGTTACTTTACTATGTTTGTCATTTATGAGTTACTGTGTTTAATTGTAAATAGTAATGTCTCACAGAGCTGTTGAAAATGATTTATTCCATCAGCTGTGGACTGGATCTTGGTATGGGTGAAGTAATTGTCTGTGGTGTTATTGTTGTCTTGTGTTTATGAATAACCAGTTGCAGTTGTTTCTTTCTTGTGGCTTTCTGGCAAATGATAGTACTTAGTTTATTGATAGTCTGGTATATTACTGAAATGGACTTGGGGTCTTTTATTATTATGCATATGCATGTGTTGTTAGAGGTAATTAGAGATAGTATGTTTGTTGTTACCTTACCATTAGGTCTTAGTAGTTGCATATGGGCCTTTAGATATACTGCTAGAAATATTGGCTGTGAAATGTCACTGAAATTGGGTCTCAACAATTTATACTTATTGGGCAGCCAGTGTAGTATATATAAGAATACTGTGTTGGACATTGTCCATAGTTTGATATATGTTTGTTGTACACAGATTTTTCAAAGCTGGCTGTGATTCTGTTGTCAAGTGAAAGTAATGTTGAGGTACATACACACCTATAAACATTGCTGGAAAACATTTTGCAAACAAGTTCAGTCTCTTTTTGAGACTGTTTGCAAACAGCCCAAAAGCAGTATTCAGTGTTTCTTTTTTTGTCCCCCAATTGGAAACAGAAAACAAGGTGTGTTATGTGCAAGTTTGGACATGTTTTTGAACATGTCAACAGTCCATTATGCATTGCAGTTGAGGCATGTGCTCAGAATATAGACAAGTGAGAATATGTTAAAGTTTATTGGAAGATTTGCATTCACTGCCCTGTTTGTGGGGTGTCAGATTGTAAAAACTGCAGTAAAGAAGTTTATGCTTATGTTGCTATAGCTAACAAATGCAGTGTTAGTTTGTTGGAGTCAGAGAAGAAAATACAGGTGTTGAAAGTGCAGTTTTGTAGGGAACACAGGCAATTGGTGCTTTTCAAGAGAACTGGGAATTATTTGAGGAATGCTGTTTGGTTTAGGTACGAACAGTTATTGAGATCTGCGCTCTTCTGGGTTATTACACCCTTGAAGATGGGACCGATATGTTGTCCCGAAACATTGGTAAAGGCTTACCATTCGACACTGTGTAATAACCCAGAAGAGCGCAGATCTCATCAACATCGCAGCGGAAGCCTGAAATCACGGATGAGCAGTTACTGTTTCTGCTTCAGGGAAACATCTCCAGTTTCTTCATTGCTGCCTTTCATTTAACAAAAATACTGTATGTGGCCAGCACAAATTCCAGCCACACATTCACTGCAGATCATGATATATTGAGGTGGCTGATTGGTATGCTGGCTGGACACAAAACGGTGTTTGTCAACTGTTTGCCGACTCTGCAAATATAGTTGGCATTCTGTTTGCCAATAATGTTTGCACGTGTGTACTAGCCCTTATAGACCTTATTCTGTTAGTGTACATTAGATTGAGTTAACACATATCCTAGGGCAACAACAGTAGTTGTAGCCAGGGTATATAAAATATAAATTTCAAATGCTAGAAGTGGGGCATCAGAGGTACAACCAGCTCCTTATAATTGTGAAATTAATTATGTGACCTCAGAACAGTGCGCCACATCCCACATGAAGCAGGAACCATAATAACAGGTGGGGGTGATAATTTTACCTGAAATCGGAAGTGGGATTGGTTTTTGAAATGTTGCGTATACCAAATGTACATCAGATTATGGTCATTCACAATTAATGTATTGTTACAATGGATCAGCCATTGTCAGGATTAAATGGGAAGAAGCTTTCTCTGAACACATGGCGAACCACAAACTTATGCATTATGCCACACTAGTGGAATTATGGTATTATTTTACCTGTTTATAGAAGTATGATAATACTGGTAGTGGTAATTGTTGGCTATATTGCTCTTGTCAGTTAATACAAAATTTTATCTGCAAATTGGCAAGAGAGTTGGGTTACAGACATTAAGAAAGCCTTAAACATGGATAGAAGAGAGTACTGTACAACATTCGTATTGAATTTGGAATAGATTCATAGTGAGGAGAGCATGTAAATTTTGCAAATGTGGCCAAGTTCAAGTACTTGGGTGTAAGAGTAACAGATTTGTATTATATTTATAGTTAAATTAAGAGCAGATTGAATTTGGGAAATGCTTGCTAACCATTCAGTTCAGAATCATTTATCTTTGTCATGCATTTCTAAGAACTACAGGACGGGTGCACGGATTTTCCAGAATCTAGGAGCCACCTCAAAATTCTGGGTGACGTGAAGCAAGTTCATACTGGGGACCTACAAATATTAGGCACCACCGTACAAAAATTTAGTCACCTGGGCAACACGGCACCCAGGATTAGTGCGTGTGCGCTAAAGGATTAAAATATACACAGGACTGTAATTTTACCTACTGTGGCATTGACAGTTGTTCTGCCACTGTGAAAATATAACACAGATTAAGGGTGTGCAAGAAAGTACTGAGGAGAATATTTGTACATAAGAGGGATGACATAACAAGAGAATGGTATAAGTTAGATGAGGAATTTCATAATTTGTACTCTTTACCATGTAACATATGAGTATTCGGGTGATCAGATCAGTAAGGATGAGGTTTGTGATTCACATGAAAAATTGCTTAGAAAGCCTCAAGAAAAGACCATTTGGGAAGAACTAGATGTGGGTGGGATGATAATACTATATGAGTATTAAAGCCGTACTGTGATTAATAGTGTTTGCTTGCTCGCACCCACGTGTGTGTGAGTGAGTGGGTGAGTGAGGTTGTGGATTGGATTTTAGTGACACTAGACTTTTTAAATATTGACAAATATGGAAGATTTCAGTCCCTTGGGATATGATGTCTTGTAGACTGGTATATAGGTACCTGACAAAGGTAGTGTAGAATTTCATGTGTGAAATTATACCTGTATGTTGTCTTTACAGTTAGTTAGTGCTTTTTTTAAGTTTTCTGAAAAGAGGTGCCTAAACTACATACAGTTGTATATTATCAAACAGAATCCCAGAAGGTTGCCAGTATGATTTGCAATATTTACTTCCTGATGATGTGTCCCATACTAAGAAGTCATGCATTCATATGTATGAATCTGGTGTACATGTGAAGTGTACTCAGTTTTGTCTATTGTTAACTGAGTATGTCACATTTCCTGCTTGGTGGAGGTCATGAGAAGGAAAAACAAAAAGAATGGATGGGAATATTATATTCAGCATTAACATGGTAACTTCATTTTATGGTGAGATAAAACCAAGAGTCTTATTATATTAGTCACTTCATGAGGTCACTGAAGGAAACTGTGCAGATGATCCATTTACACCCACATAAACCCATTGGCTGTTGTCTGGTACACATAGAGGCCTCATAATGGGCTGATCGTCTGTTGAGGTAGTTATACCATATGTTTGTAAAGAAGATACAGAAACTCAGAATGTTTGGAGCTTGTGGGTCAAGTTGGCTTGTACATATCCTTGAAGAGAGCAGGTGTCCTCTAATAGAAAGTATTTACTGCCTTACTCTAAACAAATATTAATTGACTAGCATGCCTGTCTGGATTTTAAATACATTCCATTCGTAAATGTGTTTGTATGTTAATGTATGTCAGTGGTCATTTGTAGCAGAAACTACTTCACAACTCCCCACAAGTCATTATTTTAGCATCACTGTCAAGAGCAGCAGTATTTCTGTGTCTTCTGTAGAGAGAGGTGATTGATATATTTATTTGATGAAAAAATCAGATCCATAAAATAATTCATGACCATTTATCTTTGGATGGAACAGGGACTTCATTTGCAAAAGCAAAACAGGATGTAGAATGTCAAAACTGTTATTTGATGCTTATTTGGAAATGGAAGAGGTTTACAGTAATGTACATAATCTGTTGTTGATTTATTTCTTCCTGCTAATAAATGTTTCATTCTAACATTTTCCATTCTTTCCTGTTTAGCTTTTGGAACATGTAGCTGTCTGCCTGTATGTATAGAAACAGGTTTGTCGTTTACACAGTTATTGATTACCATATTATTTTTTACAGGAACTGATGATACATTGCAGCTAAAGTAGTTAGGCCATTGCCATCTCAGTCATCCATATAAGAGTCATAATTATTGGAAGGTTCATCTCTTACAAGTTGATTTTTGCAAGGAGTCATCAAGTGCATATTATTTTTTATATGAATGATTGAGCAGATGATGACCTGAATGCTTTGGGCTGAAATGTTAATTCTAATATGACTGATACTGTAATAAATAGCTGTGTAAGTGATAACTTGTGTCTATATGTAGTGAATCACACAGTGGGACACCTCTGACGGATTGTTTGCCTATACTTATGAATGATTTAACTGAGCTGAATTTTAAAATTTGAGACTCAGGAGGAAGAGAGCCTCTGACCATCTATTGGACCACATTGACAGAATCGTAAAACTGTTCGTTGATGTCAAGATTGTGGTACATCGTCCTTAGAAAGGTACACTTACCGCATTATACACAAGAAACAAAGGAGGACAGAGACAGAGAGGCTTGAGACATGTAGGGCTATCAGTTTGCCGTACGCAGACTGACAGCGTTTGCAGTTGTTCTTTGTACAGAATACATGAGCTGAAAACATACATGGGGAGGTTGTGAATGGATTTCAGTGAAATTTGATATGTGGATCTACTTTATCGTAGCAAAGTGAATTTTAATTTTTGTTCACATTGTTTCATTATAACCTGTACTTCATGTGAAGCTCAAATCAAACTTTTATCAGTTTTTGAAAAAGAAAAACCCGTACATAAAATTGGTACTGTACATAAATATTGATTCAACTAAGATGTACAATTTTTATTTGAAACATTTCTCAGTATGGTGGACATTTAATAGAATGCAAGAAGGAGTATTTTCTGTTTGTGTGTGGTGTAATTGGATTAGGAAGTGCAGAGTCACAGACAGCGCATTTTCAAAGACATTTATGCATTGTGTGACCCACAATTTGGCATCTGCTTCTCTTTTCACTGCTTCTTTATGTCTGAACTATTAGTCTAATGGCTACTGTAAACTTTTCACACACATTTTTATGAAATGTCTCTGATAACAACACAAACTAAAGGTAATGAGATGGGGGGACTTGTAGCATGCATGGGAATAATGAGAGTGACAACCGAATTATAGTCGGGGAAACCTGAAGGAAAGGGACCACAAAGCTCAAGAATAGGTAGGAGAATAATGTTAGAATGGCTCTTCAAGAAGTCGGTTTGGAGGGTGTGGGCTGGATTTGTCTGGCTCAAAATAGGACCCAGTTGTGATTAGGGTAATGAGCCATGAGGTCCCATAAGAGACTGACAATTCCTTGAGTCTGGGCTTATCAAGAAGAACCATACTTCATGGAGTGCTTGGGGCATCCCATATTCATTGTAATGACTGTGAAGTTGTATGATGCTTCTGAAACATATGTGTACATTCAGGGTGCCTGGTCCATACAGTTTCCTTCTGAGTCTCAACGTAGAGCAGCTATTTCTCAATCAAGAAAAATAAATTGCTATCAACACAGCTAGTAAGTATTATATCTTTAATTTGGCAACATGTTTCGACCTCAGAGGGTCATCTTCAGGCCAGTGGTATAAAATACTTAAAAGGAATTGTGTACAATATTATTAAGTTTTTAATTGAGATCTCATACTCATCTACTACGTCAATATACAATAGTACAATTGGAGAATGTTTTAACAGTCATTAAACCTTTTCTTGTATGTAATTAATTTGACAGAGCAACATGTATTTCATCCAGCTGTAAAACTAATATCTCAGTTCAAAACTTAACACAGTTTTACACAATTCCTTTTATGTATTTTATACTACTGGCCTGAAGGTGACCCTCTGATGTCGAAACATGTTGCCAAATTAAAGATATTACACTTATTAGTTGTGTTGATGGCAGTTTATTTATCTTGTTATTGTATCTAACACAACGAGATGACAAACGTAAAAATTTCTCTATCGTTGATCAGAAGATTATTGCAACAGCTGAAATAGGATGGAACTTTATCTGTCAGTTCACAAACTGATAATCTGACATGGTGTATGAGTGAAGGACATGCATGCCATATGATAAGAATGTTTATCAAAGTAGCAGATATGCAATATGTGTGATGCACAACTTACATGCTGGGGTTCATTTTTGAAGTTCGACCATTTTTAAGAAAGCTGTAAACTGTGCAGTTCATTTGAACATATACGTCCTATAAATAAAGTTTTCCCAGTACCTAAACATTGCAGAATGACAGACGTTAGGTCTCATCAGTTGTCAGGTTATAGGTTGGTCAGTTGCGTAGGGTCATTTTATAAATCTTGTGGTCTTAGTCTTCTTCTTCCTCCTCCTCCTCCTCTACTTCTTCTTCTTCTTCTTCCTCATCTTCTTGAAAGTATGAATTATCATTTTGGATAGGTGCTAATATAAAATGTAAATAGTTCAGCCATCTCCCATAGGTACTTCTATGAGAATGATCACATATTTCTTATTGCATAAAGAAATGCATTGTTTATTGAAGGTCACCATCTTCTGGGATGTAGCACTATGTAGTTCCTGTCTTCTGTCCAGAATACGAAGGAAGCATATTCTTCTGAAACGGATAAATTTCTAATAAACTACACAGCATTACATACCAAAAGATAATTCTCTGCAATAGTCATCACCAGGGATACACAAATCCCAGGTGTCTGGTTGCCCAGGCGACTGACTTTTGTCTGGTGGTGCCTTATATTTTCAGCATAATCATTGTAGTTTTTACCTTATATACAAAAATGTGTATCAGTTCACATGCACCAAGCAGAAAGCACCAGATAGCAGTGAGGTTCACAGGTCACTCCAGAATTATGGGTCCTCGGTATGGAACTTGCTTCATGTCACCTTTCTGGTGCCTAGAATTAGGAGGTGGCTCCTAGATTTGTGGACACCTGGTCACCACCATTGGCACCCCTTATGAATAGTGTTCTCAGAATTTAGATGAATTAGTAACACAAATCATATATTCGAGCACCCCAGATATTAAATTATTTATTTATTAAGTAACATTAAAAGCAGTTGTCTGTTGAGAGTTAGTACATGTACAAATTGGTGTGTGTCTGGGATGTTTTTGTAATATTTTGAATGACTTAATGGAAAGCAAAATTAATTCCTTCAGTGTAGTATCCACATGTGTTTGTTTGATATGGACTGAGTAACTGGCTTGAAGTTACTAGAAGGAAAACATTATGTTAGCGGTAGTAGTTAAATTAACAGCAAAGGAAATTTGAATCAGTTTTTCTGCCCAAACGTGCATGATTTTGAAGTTTGCTGAAGCAGTAAGACTTCTGATTTGTATTATGGAGGTGAACGTTTCGAATCTCTGCTTTACTGCCAACTATTCTGACAGATTTCTCTTGGTTTTCCTCAGTTCTTAAGCAGATGTCAGGGTAGTGACTCTGGGCTACGACAACAGCTTGCTTTAAACATTATTCACGGATTAATCTACCATTCGTTGTTTATATATATATATATATATATATATATGTATTGACAGCATCGTTGAATGAATTACAAATGGTAATGTATATGTCTAGTCATATTATGATTTATCAGAGAGGATAAATATATCTTGAAATCCCCAGATATCTAATCAGAGTACACGGTGAATATATTCGTCGTTTGACGAGTACGTGTGGCGGTTTCAGGAAATTGATTTTTTGACCGGTGACGTAAGCATGTACTGTCTTCTCCTAGCCCTTTAAGGGTCGAAGTACCGATGAAAATAAACACTAGCGCCCTTGAGGAAAAGCGCATTCCCTGTTTGGATGGGGTATATATCCTTAACCTCCGCCACATTACCGGGGTTTCGTGCTACCTTTCGTATACTCCCGGTACACACTGGACCTCCCCCCATAGTTGCGCATGTAATTCTGATCATCTGGTCCCGAGCAGTATTATACCCTGGGACAAGCTCCTGGAAGATAGGTCATGTTATCGGGCATCCAGGTTAGTGTAGTTCTGATGGTGGGAGCTGCGAAGTCACGCACGCTGGCGAGACGTGGTTAGGAGGGGAAGGAGGGAGTGCTGGCGTAGAGCCGGTCGTACGTTTGGGTTGGGGAATGGGCTGCTTGGCTGGCTGGGTGAGGTAACCGATCCAACTCGTATTACTACGAATACAGAGTAGTGTCGTGCGGATTGAGCTACCAGCTTTTGCGCGATGGTGCAGCTGAAGGAAACGTAACGTGGGTGGATAATAGTGTATTGTACGCGAAAGTGCCAGATTCCTGTTGAATATGAGTCAATAGGCCGTCAATACAATTTGTTTCCTTCCGCCGTCCCCGCCGCCAAAGTTTTTGTGACTGACAGACAGTACGTACTTATTAAGTCTGTGTGTGTGATTACTGCTGCTGTTTCTCTCCGAAACTGTGCTGTCAAACCAGTTTTCTCTTAGCTAACCTTATAGGAGTGGAGAAATCATGGTGCGTGTTTTTAGAATATGGATGAAGAAGGCGTATCGTACAATACTGTACTAGTACTACGTAATGCGGACACGCTGTCCGAATAAGAACAACGTGTGTGCTGCATAACATAGATGTGCGCTGTTAAACGAGACAGCTTTGGTATTGAAGGGTCAATTTTTTTTCAAGGTTGTAGTCGGACAAGATCGTAACTCCGGGAACTTTTTTAAATTAATGCACCGCGCAAATAATTTTTTTAATTGCACGTAGCAGGAAAGACGTTCTACGCTAAATGTTGTATGTCTTTTCAGTAGGTATAGATCTAAACGACGGTATTGTTTTACAGGTGTCGTAATGTACAGCTGACGGATGACGATACCATTCATGCTGTCTGTTGTGATGACGTAACTGAAAACTGAACGGTAAGTCAGTGCATTTCCTTGTAATTGTGTTCTGTTTAGTATAAACGATTAGGTGTTTATTCAGTTGTCTTGTGTTGCCTGTTTACGTAACCGATCAAACGCACATCGTACGGTATTATATTGTGGCTTGGCGTGGACAGACACGTATACGAAATTTGGAGATAGGTGGTGAATTGTTACTGAGTGAAATTTGGTGTTCTTATGGTGGTGGATATGAAGACTACGTTCTTCTGGGATGTGACGCCGTGTTGTTTAGTCAGTAGGTACCAACCAACTCGTCGGAGGAACATGCCGTATTCGTGGAAGTTTCCGAGAAACAGTTTTATGTAATCAATTATTGGAAAAGGGCGAACACTTCTGATTTTGTGTTTGATCTTTGTGTTTTAATCGCGTTTTTAGTGTAACGAATTGACAGGTGTGTGTAATTTTTACCTTCAGTATGTATCATTTTAAAATGTTTTTCGAATTACGCACTTGTATATAATATAAAGACTTAATACCGTCGACACAAGTATTTAGTAATGTTCTTTATTAGTTTGTATTGTTTGGCAACACGTTTTGACCAACCGTAATCATCTTCAGGCCTTTATCAAAATTAGAAAGTACAGATATACAGGTGCGTTAATTGTGTAGGTAATTAAGATCTCAATTTTATATTATTTTTTGCTGGAAGTGCAGCTTGTTATATTCCGTTTTAATTAATGGTTTAAAATGTGACAAATTATATATGTTAAAGTACTTATTAACTTCAGAAATTGCTGATTATAAGTGCATCTTTCTTAGGATTTCTTTTGTTTGGTGATGGACAGATTATTAGATGTTTGGTTGTTTAAAATTATGAAGTTATGTTTTAGTAGAAATTGCGTGTAAACTTTCTCGCATATTGTTTGTTTAAGTTGTATTGATACGATTTTCTTTGTAGTCCTTGTACAGTTGATTTTGGTATAACGTACTTATGCTTTTAAAGACTGGTACACTCACTTTTCACTGTTACCTTTAGGAAGATACTGTTCACGGTTATGTTTTCGACACTACAGGTGGATGTAACGTTCTGATACCTTCTTAAGTCGTGAAAACATATTCTTTGCCGCGTACACCTGTAGCACCAGGCAGTGTGACATCGATTTGTTTCAGCTCAGGGTTGTTTCAGAACGCCATGTCACGTACTGAGATTTGACCATATTCATTACTGATACAAGGTCGATAGTATGGGTGGGAGGATGAAAGGTAAAGACATTCAGGGCTCTCCTGGACATCATGCCTCAAAGCAGCTTTGTATACGAATCACATTTTACGCCCTGTCTCGAGCTGGGGTCCTGGTGCGAGAGATGTGTGCAATAACCGTACGATTAGCCACGCGGCACGTAATGATGTGTGTTCGGGTGGATGTGCTTCGGTTTTGTACTGAACTTTCGCTATCAGTCTAAAGGAGATGATTGGTTACAGGATGGTCGTAATGCGCCGCGCTGGAATTCATTCCGAGACACCTATTCCCTGTGATTACCGAGCACTGGGATTTCTTCACTTACCCCCCCACATACAAATCAAACGCATACAGTTCAATGTTAACTACTGTGTTGTTCATTTTTGATGGACGTGAAAAGTTTTGATTTAGTACGTGAATGTTTTTGATCATTTTGTTGTGCAAACGTATTAAAACCTTTATTTGTTGTTCATCTGCGACTATTTAAATCGCTGTTTTTTTGTCGCGTTCGTTACGAAAAGGTATAAAGATATGCTTGTCGGCTGCATTATGTCTGTCACTCCATATAACGGCTCAACTGCTTAACGTATTTTCGTAAAAGTTGATATTGGGCAGTCTTGTTTGCTCATCCCACTTTATGTTTAAAATTCGGGCAACAACAAACGATCACTTTACTTGCAGATCTGCATATGTTTCTGTGCCCATCTGGGGCATAACTTGCTAATTATTTTTCGGATCCTAAGATGTTTCGGAATGGAGTTGCAGGGAAACGTGAAGCACATTTAATACCATATACCAGAGGCTGCACAAATCCCGGGCGCGTGGTTGCCCGAGCGACAAAATATTCTACTGTGGCGCCTAATATTTTCAGTATAATCATTGCAGGTTTTTTCCTTACGTGCAAAATGTGGATCCTCTGTGTAACTACCTTTATGTCACCTTCTGGCGCCTAAAATTTGTAGGTGGCACCTATATTTTTGGAAAATTTGCCATGTACGCTTTATTCCGTAAGTCGTGCTGTTGCCGAAACGATGAAACAAAAGGGAACAAACGCCCCAGAATTGTTGCACTGTACGTATCCTTAATTTCAAAACCTTTTTTAATTTTTCATGTTTTTTTTTGTGAAGATTTTTGTTTCGCCTTATTGCAAGGTAATTCTTTTCAATTTAACTCTAGAACTTGAGCAACGTAAGTTTGCCCTCTACCAGAATTATGCTTTCATCAAATGACAGAATTTATTTCTGTAACTTTTTACCGCAAAGAACTAAAAATGGGTTTACATTTTCATAACTTTGAGTTAAGCCTTCATTTTTCTTTTCGTAAATTCATCTGCATACAAGCTTGGTAAATTTGATGAAAAGTCAAACGACTCGCCGTTTAAGGAATTTTCTTTTTGTCATTTACTCCAAACGAATGCCCGTTAGTACTTTAAAGTAGGCCATGACCGCTTCTTCCCTCCCCCAGTCCTTTAAAATAGAGCACTGCCATACCCATGTTTCGCCTTTAAATAACCTTAATGGTTGATACGATGCCATTATGCTACGATCTATCCATACAACCTAGGTTGAAGTCCTTACCACAAGCAGGGTTATTAAAAACGTCACTGCTACTTTAATGTTTTCCATGTTCCGTGCAGCGTTTAAGCCAACAGTTGCACAATCAACAACAAACAACCATTTGTCACTTTACAGTATGCCTGCTACAGGTTTCGGCCTTAGCATGACCATCATCATCGGGGAGGCCTCCAACAAAGTAATATAAAAATGGCAGATTCTGTTACGGACATGTATATGTGGAGTCGAAGTACAATGTTTTCGGTGAAAATTGTTAAACTATTTAAAATGTGGGCTAATTGCAAAAATGTTTTACATTTCATGTGAATATCTGTCCATCGTTGCCGACAAACATCTATATGAACAGGTAATCATGACTTCTGTCGCTGTTGTCACAGTAGTCAGGTTGCTGGAATACATGGTGGTGTCTTTAGCACAGGAAAATTTGTAACGTAACAGACACACACATATTTTGACATTATTTACGAACAGATAAATTTGCACTTCTACAGATTGGTGGATTTAGGTTTTATCCCTCAAGATTACTTTATTTTACATCCTTCAAAGTGGAAAGTTTGACACTCGAGACGTCTGAAATTTTGACTTGTCGACTTCTGTCGTTTAGAGAACTCTGTTGTAACATTGGGTCTGTGTAACATACAAGTAAAAAGTTACGGAAGTTATGATCCCCACTCTCCATGGAGTGTTTTCACCTGTATAATATGACTAGCGGTCCAATGATACCTACATGAATGATTGTGCTATTTATTTGTGTGATTTACCTTTACGCATAATTCGCTTTGGTATATATTATTTTGCAGTACCAGAGAACTGGTACACGTAGTGTCAAAGTTTTGCACCGACGCCTTATTTGCAGTGTTTGACGTAACGTTCAAGACAGTATTTCTAACAGATTTGCTAGGCATGTTTGTGATGTCACCATAACCCGATTTCGCGTACCTGACTGGAACGGTTAATATATTACTGCTGTTTGAAGAAAAATAAATATGGACTTTTTGCCCTCTTGCCGTGTTTGTATCTTGTATTTGGACCCGACGTTAATTGGTGCCAGTGCTTAAAACGCCAAGTTTCGTACCTTCTCCGGAGGAAAAGTGAAGCGTGTTAACTGACGTCCGTGTTATGTTAAAAGTGCACGTCCCCTGCATCTTGATGCTGTGGTGCGCAGGGCAGTTTCACCGTACGCAGTAGGCATGCTGTAGGCCTGTGTAATGTATCGTTCAATACGTTCTGCATTGTCAGGTACGGTAGGTCACGAATACACAGTTTTCGGGTAGGAATCCAAGGTTCTTGATTGGGCATACAGGTCCGTTAGTACCATTACAACCATCTGCTGATAATACTGAGGATTCCTCCACGAAACTTGCAAAATTGACTGATTTTTTCAAATAAATATTAATCTGTTTATTTCTTTTACAAATTTCTCGATATTAGTTGGTTTGAAGATTATATAAAAATGCTGTATCAGCTGAAGAGGTTATGAAATTGTGTTTTAACGTGAGGTTTCATGTTTTGGAATGACCATGTCTGGAAGCTTATCCTTTCAGGAACATAGATGCCGATGGGAGGGAAAACAGCTAAATGATATCACCGTGTTTGAAAGGATAGTTCCTGAAGAAACATGCGGACATCAGAGAGGAAGCAATACAACTAGTGCGTCACATTTCCGCCTCCAGTATTTTAATGGGTGTAGGATGTCATATTACACGCATGACTGTACCATATCCTCCTTGGTTCGTAAATAGGTCAGCTTTGTTGCATCCTCGTTTTACTGGCACTTACAACAGACGTCCGGGCGCCTATTAGCTTCGTCATGTCCGTCCGCCCGTCCTTTGGCCTTTATCAGAGCGCCTCCTGTTGGACGGATTTTCGTGACATTTGCTGTTGGGGATTATTATGAAAATATGTCGAGAAACTCCGAATTTGGTTAAGATCTGTTCAAAATATCGGACACTTTATATGAATATCTAAGTACATTTTATTATTGCAGGCAACATTAAATCGGCATAAAAGTGCTCTCTTCGAATGAAATGGTATCATGCGCTTAGGGTAACCGAGGAGGTATAAACCTTACGCTAACGCGCCACGTTGTTATGTTATACGTACATACGTATCTTGTTGAACTTGTTTAACAATCACAACGTAACATACTACAAGGATGAACTTCGAGTGAAATCTTGACCTTCGTTGAATGTGTGCTGTTCTGTTTTACGGAATACGGGAAAATAACTGCTTTGGCTCTGTTTTCCCATTTCTGCAGAAAGATGTGTGATAACGCACGGTGTTACAGATGGTTGTCCTACTCGTGGGAAGGTCGTGGCCGTCGTCTTGCATGTTATGTCATGTCAGTTACGTAAGCGTTAATGTAATTTGGTTCGGGAAACACACTAAAAGTTAGCGTACTAGTTTAATTTGGTTTATGTCGGTGGGATAAACCACGCTGTTCGTAATTCTTTTTCAATTCCCACAAAAACTACAAAAAATCGGTACGTGGCTTAAAATACAGAGGTCTACAACTTTCAGTTGGTTCGAAAGTGATAAACATTTAACTAAATGCAGTGTTGTTTACTATCTTTCATTCGATGTTTCTGGTGTGATATTTTTTTAACATTTTCGTTCCAAATATGTGTGCCTCCACCCCCCCCCCCCCCCCACAAGATGACGAACCAGATGACGATTTTGGTGAAACTTTTATTAGACTCCATTCTATTAGATGCTGTACCACGGTTGTACGATTTTATTTTCTGCTCTCAGTAATACTAACATGGCGACCGTACAAATATGTGAGTTGGCAGGAATAGTAGCTCATATTCATCCAGATTAGACCTATACAGAGTCTTTTGTGGCAATATATTCTCGAAAAATATGCGACTTTATTTTTTATGCAGTGTGGAATAATATGGCATCCGTGCGAAATTCACAGTAAATGTACGTTTTATGGCAGCAAGTAATGAACCATTCGACATGAGCATCTGGCATTTTGTATGGGGATAGATCATGAGCGTGCCTACAAATTTGTATGAAATAGTTACCGTGTGTTTGCCACTAGAAACATGGTGACAGTTGGAATGTGGATGTTATATCGAACAAATTTATCATATTCGAAATCTGTACCAGTGGAAATTATACACAACAAGATAGCAGTGTGCGTATAACGTAACGCTGTGGTGCGTTCGCGTAATGTTTATACCTCGTGTATCCTAACAGCCTGATATCGTTTGACTCGAAGAGAACTATTTTATTCTGATTTAACGTCGCCGGCAGCACTAAAACGTACTTAGGTCTTTATCAAAAGTGCCTGATACTTTTACCCAGTTTCAGCCAAATTTGGATTTTCTCGACAGATTTTCATAATAAAAGTCCCCAATATTAAACGTCACGGAAATCCGTCCAGTGGGAGCTGCGCTGATACATGCGAATGGACGGGCGGATGTGACGAAGCTAATTGGCGCTTTTCGCGACTGTTCGAACGCACCTAAATGATTCACCAGATGGTGTAATTATTAATGATGTTGCTAATCTCACGGGACGGGTTGAAGCAGTTGAAGTAAAGCGCGTTTTCGTAATTTCCTGCCACAACTTTAAGTGTATTGTGTGGTGCAATTTGTGTTAGCTCCGAACTGCATTCTCCTTTCTTGTCGTACTTTCCATTTACATCTTCCAGGGGAATCTTGTATCTCCAATCTCTGCTCACTCGACAGCTAGGCCTGCCTCGCGGTTTTCAGTAGGGTACTGGTACTGAATGGACGGCTTACTGCAGAATTCACATTCTGGTGAGTCATGCAGGCACAGAGGACGTAACACGTAGGGTCATTTTATCTGACAACTGTTGATTGCTAGTTTCCGTCGGCACGTTATCATATTAACGTAGCGAACTCGTCCAACCGTCCACACGCTCGCAGAATATGGAGGGTGGAAAGGAACAGTATCAACCGAGATTTCAGTTAAACGAGCCCGGATGTTTACACCCATAGGTGAGGTCTGTATGGATAGGCTTATAATACATAGTGACATGCTACACACATTTGACGATGAACACTGTTCTAGGAATGCACATTGTTGCCAGATGTTTTCACGGCGTGCCAGTAAACTAGGGTCCGGCGTCATCTTCGAACCTTGTAACCTTTCTGTAATGTAGTTTCAGTGCTGTCCACACATCTTCTTGGTCTTCCAGATGAGCCTTTATGAGATGAGATTTTGTCGCAAAATTCTGTAAGCGTTTATGGCTCTTAGAAGCTACTTAATTCCATTCCACAGCTTTGAGCCCTATTTTTCTGTAAATCCACTGTCTCACCTTCACTTTGGTCTCCGTAGTGGTCTTTTCCCTTCAGCTTTCATAATCAACATTTTGCATACATTTTGAGAGTATGACATCCCGTTGCGTTTTATACATCCAAAAGATAAATGAAGCACTTTGGTGCAGTCGACACATCTTCTTACTGTATTTAATAACAAGTTAGGACATATTTCGACCTTTCTTATTAGGTCATCTTCAGGTCTGTATACCTAAAACACTAGAGAAGAATTAAAATATGCGCCTATCATTTATTTTAATATTGAAGGAAATTGAGATTTTACGTTCCTCTTACACTGTCAGTATGTTACATGAGAATCCCGCTCATTTCATCTTTCTTTGTATAATTACTTTACAATATGAAAATTATGAGGTTTCTCATTAGGCTATATAACTTAGTTGCTTGATAAAATACATTCAGTACCTGGACTTGGTTCAAGAGGTGCAGAGTATCGAAGGAGATGCTTAGCACCTATAGAAAACATGAACCGTAACACTTACTGTGGCAAACTAGTTTTTATAATTTAATAAGAAAATGAGGCTTACCCTGACCAAGAAAGAGACGGAAGGAAGATTGCAGTTACCCTTGCAGCTGTTCATGAATCAAAGGTATCTCTGTCGTTGTAGTTGTAAACAAACTCACGCCGCTTGCTGATTGCGTCCAAGTGGATTCTGTGCTCTCTCCATATCATCGTCTTTTCTTCCTTCATTATAACATCTTCACTTTGATCCTGACATCATTTTGTTCCTTCTCTTGAGAAATGTTCCAGAAATGGGATGTTGTTCGCCTGCAATATCTCGCCTTAACAGCCTCTCCCTTTATCAAAATTACAGCACCCACTGACTGATTAAGCTTGTCAGCTGATTTGTTTCCCCTTATAATAAGAAGAAGCCAAAAAAAACGTAGCTGTAAGCTTCGCCTAATTTCAGATCTAAGGACGAGTGGATTTCAAATTGCGTGAAAGCGAAACTAATTACGTCGTGTTACTTCCTCTGCTGTGGCAGGAAGAAGAATGTAATTGTATCTTCTGGCGAGTTCTCAGTGAAATGTTGCAAAATGCCTCTGTTAGTTCTACCATGTCTCTTCGTCCACCGTATGTAACAGTAGAGAACTGCGAAACGCGTTATCCAATCATCGGATATTGGTGAGTTTTACTGAAATTTGTGACCCATTCTAATTTTGATTAAAATCGGACAACAGTAACGGACACTTTGCATTAAAACTCACATGCATGTCCGCTCACATCTCGAGCATAACTCGCTATATGCTCGGAGCGAAAAATGTTTCCAACCGGCGTGGGAGAGAAGAGCGAAACACGTGATAATGCTTAATACGTTTTTTTCGTAAGTCGTAGGTTTCCAGAATTATTAAATAAGAGGGATATTTAGACTATATAATAATGCGAACGTTAACTTATTATGAGATTAGAAATTAGACTAGAAGTGTTGCTATTTCTAAATCCATGGAACAGAATTTTTTTGAGAAGCTAATACTCGCCCATTTCTTCAAGAAATTTCCCTCCCTTTTTGGTACTCGAAAACTCATTACTGTGTACGCAGAAGTCCACCACTGATACCTGTCATGTGCCACATGAATCCAGTTCTCATATCCTGTTTACCATGTCACGCTTTCAGGAACACAATTTAGTTAAGTTTGATGTTTGCTATTTGGTATTAAATCCGTCATGAAAACGGTGCAATCAGTGTTCCTGATTTATGTGCATGTCTTTAGTATATTATTAAAAAGGTGTGGCGAAACATTTACCAGGCCTGATACGTTATACAAAGTCTGTCTGCTTATACGGGATAACACAACCCAAAAAGAACTTGTGCAGATATTCTCCTAGGAGGATGGACCCTGCGGACTCTGAGTACACTCAATTCAGTGTAAACATGAAGTGTGCCTGTATTATGATGTTCGTCTAGACTACATTCACACTTGTGCCAATTCTTAACATCAGACTGTGGCTAATAGGCCTATTCTATATTTTGTGATGACGGTAATGTGACAAGGTAGGAAACGTCCGCAGTGTAACGCTTTTGGCGCGTTCGATTTATTATTGTCCCTAGATTTTAAATTTGTGACACAAATTCGAGTATTTTAAATGTGCCTTTCACGTTTTCCACAATGGACACTATAAAATTTCTCAGTATCTTAGTAACAGATTTACAGTTCATCATAGTCGGCATCTCGTAAACGTGTTAGTTGTGAACGGGGAGATCTACAATCGATCGTTCTCGATTATAAGTTTTGCTGCCGCTTTCCACATCCTTTCCAATTCGTCATTGACAGATTATCCCACTATTCGACACCTCGTAACCACAGACGTTGACAAGGCATAGCTAAGTAAGCCGAGAATGCATATGTTCTGTATGTCACGAATCTCCACTGTTGAAGAATAGGCTAGTCAAATATTCATACTCTCGTTACGACAGGTGGCTGTGCATGTAGGTCGGCTTGCTCACATTTTCTGAGTATTCTCGTTTTGGTCACATTCTTTCCTTCCGCTGGGGAGTGAGCAGTTTGACACCCAGTTGAAAGACATGACATTATACATGGGTACACCGTTTCAAGGACCAATTCGAACATGAGAATATGCTGTTCTGTGTGTGCTTCCGTTTGTGTAGAGTTGGCATGCCGTGGGCAGACACTTTATGTGGTTGTATATTTGGTGTGTGGCAGTGTTTAAAATGTTCGATTTTCACTGCGTCCGTTGGTATTGGTTGGTTTTATGCCTTCTTTGTTGAGTGCTTGAAATGGAAGCTAGAGTATTGATTGTAAATGTGAATATTATATAAATGCCGATGCGGTAGGCTATACAAATCAGAAATTAAAGAAAGACGTACAGTAATTCAGCTAGAGACAGAAATATATCCTACACTGTGGTGGGGGGAGGGAGTTCGCAAATTTTATTAAAATTGTGCTTCAGACTGGCCGTTATATCAAAACGCTTCGATAACGTTTTGTAATTAAAACGTAATTTAGGATGTCTGCTGAATTGGGGTTTTAACGCACTTGAAATGGACAAAACTCTCAATTCTGCAGAGTATAATACCTGACACGTACTGATCACGTGATAAACTGTTATCGGATAGGGTATTGGCCATACGTTTGGCTTCTTTCGGCAATAATTACTCTGTATCCGGAGTGCGAGTTTTTTTTCAGTGTCTCTCCAAAGGAATGAAAAATGGGAGCCAAATTTCAGGAGTTATGTAAAAGTAACCAAGCTCGTCGTTCCCATTAAAATATGTTTTTCAATTCGATTGTTTCTTTTGTTCACTGCGAATCAAAGGGGTTAATTTCATAAATTTGTAAGGTACCATTGTTGTTTTATTTAGGGTGCAGATTAAAATTGGATTATTAGAAGTAAGTGGTACCTTTATTTCTTGTCCAAACAGGTTTCCTCTTACAAAATGCATGGAGTTTGTTTTTCATGGTTTTCTGTCATAGGCCTGATGATGGCTCCTTGAAGCTGACACCGGTAGCCTGATTACGTGTTGAAGGTGTGTGTGTTGGTTGTGACTGTGCTATTGATAAGAGAAAAATATACTTTTTCATGTACATACCAACGGGGATGTCTAATATTGAAATTAACCCCAGTAAAATCATGTTTCAAAAATGGGGGGAGGAATCACGCCAATTCCTTAATCATTTTACTGGGTCGCGGTATCGCAGTTTCAGAACCACTGGCCTAAAGGATTGTCATGACATTTGATACTGCTGGATTTTATTGATTTTATAGACACAAAAACACTGAGAATCATACTAAAGTATGTGACACCTCGCATGAAGACCTGTATGTGTATCGGCGCGTGTCTGCAGTGACACTCAGTATTTAACGGGGCTGGATAGTAAGCAAGCAAGCTTCATGCTTCGTCAGCGTGTTCTTCTTGGGATGCTGGGTCCTTCAACCAGGGCGAGGTGCTTCCTACAAAGGGGCCTAGAAGTCTTACTGGTCGTTACAGATAACTGTGGTTACCAGGAATCAAGTACAGATATTTCTTGGCCACTGTACTTAGCACAACTGTTATAAATCTCATGGACAGCTACAGGCATTCTGTTTTAGCTGGCGCAAGAGATCGTATGTAGAATGTACAAGGAAGGGAAGAAACGTGACTGCATGGTCGTTAGCAGGAGGAATCAGAAGAAAAACAGATAAAGTAAATTGTCCGCTGTGTTTAGGTAAGGAGGATGTCAAACATATATTGCTGAGCTGCCCAGAAACAAGAAAATGGAGAACTGAAAAAGTGATTGGACATGAATGAAGATGTAGCCTGTAGGAAAATATTAAATTGTACAAATAAAGCATATGTTAGAAATTCAGGTAGTTACTTAGACAAGGTAAAAAGTGAAGTAAAAGTAGTGTCAATAGTCTAACACAAGCTGCTCCACTGTGGAAGGGGCTACCACTGTGATAGCCCGGTGTTAATTGGTTGGTAGTCTTAGAAGCATGTAGAAGGTTTGAACTGATTTATTTTATTTATTTGTGCCTTGCTTCTGGAACACTGAAAATATATCGTGGATGCTGTATATTTGATACATGACAGGTTAACATACGTATAATAAAATAATACACAAGCATTCATAGGGACGACATTTGAGGGAAGTGAGTGACCAGGTTCACACTGAATTTAGGCCTGTCTGTAGGAAAGGAGTGTCCGGTACGTCCTGGATAGGCTCGTGTGCAGGCATAAAAGCCGGTACAACGTGATGGTAAAACAAAAGTCTCAGTCGCCTTCCTTTTCGAGACCTCGCCAATTTGTGTGACTCAACTTTACACGGGTCACGTCTGATATGTCGTCGTAAAAGTTTCTAGTAGCCATTCATTCTATTCCGTAGTCTTACTCTTCCAAAGCGAGTTATAAACAGTGCGATCTAGTGCTTCCGCTTTCAATTTCCATTAACCTCTCGTTTCCTTAAGGTCATCCAGTAGCTGCTTACGTCTTGTTCCACGTCTTCCCCTCGCTTCTGTCCTTCCGTCTATCTTTCCTTCATATCAGTCACAAATTGGGTTCAGTTTAACTCGTGATTATTCAAACCGTAGTGGCTTGAGACGAAATATGTAGCTAGCTAGTTACTGTTCAGGGTCGTACTGACAACAGCAGATCCAAATGCAGACAACCAAGCAGGTGGATGATCAAGGGGCGCAGTAAGAACTTCGCCTGTACAGTAGTGTTTAGCCTACTCTCACAACACTCGTGTCGTAGAAGTTGCCTCAGTACCACGGCGTCCCGTGTTTGTACAGCGAAGATTTTGATTCTCCAAATTACGAAATTGACAGCATCTCTAGTTAGGAAGGTCGTCGGTGCATACGTTATTTAACGACGCCATACTTATCGGAAAAGCTGTTAGGTGAATAATGAGATAAAGGATTAGATGCTCCTGTAAGAACGGAATTGAAAATCGCAAGTGAAAAGACGTACTCTCTCGAATGGGGACTGAGGAAAACCAGAGAAATCTCGGTCGGTGTAACCGAAGATCACGTCACAATGTTATAGTCAAGTAAAGGGTAACAAACGAGCCTTAATTTTAAAACGCGAAGTTTACCCTGCGCTTAAATATGTACGCTGTAGTTCACTCATTCTAACCTCCTCGCTGTATGGAGGTCAGAGGTCACCGCACCCTCCGGTCCCTTATACCCTCGGTACGTATTTTATAGGAAGCGGGGTGGGCCACAGAGTCCGGCTGGACGTGGTGTACCTGCCGGGAGTCGAACCCGGATTATCCAGCCCGTAGCCAGTCGCTTTTTGGAGCTGTCCCGATTCGTACCAAAGATATTAAGGTCAAGGTGAAGTTGTCCCTGTTCACACCATGAAGGCGCATGGGGAAGTTGTATGGCTTCACTCATTCTTAAGGGGCCCATACACGTACGAGTCTGGCTCGCGAGTCCGGCTCGGCTCGGGTTCCAATGAGCCAAACTCGTCCGTGTGTGGGTCGCCACGAGCCGGGCTTGGCCGAGTCCAGCGAGGCTCGCCAGGGCCTTCCGTGGGACTCGGCTCGGCGACGGCTCGCTATTGGTTCGTACGTGTGTGGGCGGTCCCGAGCCAGACTCGCGTATCTACACGTTTTCTTACCTTCAAATATTCTTCTTTTAGAGCCTTGTATATAGCCTTGCAGGTCTCTGGAATGATTTTTCCCAAAGCTTGAGGTGATATAATCGTGGCAAACTTGAGATCTTCAAACGACCGTCCCGTGGCAAGAAAACGAAGAGTCGCTGCGATACGTGCTTCAGGTGTAACAGCATTCCGCATCACAGTATTTTGTTTCACTATGAACGGTTTTACTTTTGCTAGCAAGTACTTGAAGTTTTCATCTGACATTCTGAAGTAGTTTTTGTAGTCTTCAGGTCTATCATTTCTAATAAAGTTCAATAAATTTAAATGGGTAAATCTGTCTCTACTTAACAGCCAGTTCTTAGCCCATATTTCCCTCCTTTTTCTATGCTTTTTTCTCCCGAACACACCGCATTCATCCAGTATTATCACCGCTGCTGCAACTTGCTTCGATGAACTCATTCTGGATACTGATATGTACGAGCAAAGTTGGGAGTCAGCTCATGCGTGTGTGGTGAAATATATCCGAGCCCGGCTCCCGAGTCAAGCTCGCCGAGCCGGACTCGCGAGCCAGACTCGTATGTGTATGGGCCCCTTTAGCCTCGAAACTAGAGGGGGTTAGTGGTCAGCTTTACGTCTTGGCCGCTTTACCCCCCGGAGAAGGAATCCCATCTACCTATTAAATGGGATGCTGGGTGGGCTTCAGAGCCGTCTGGGCGCTTTGGGCAAGGAAATGTCTTGCCCTTGCCAGAAAGCGAACTACGATTTCTCTGACGTCCAGCTTGTAGTCTAGTTACTATACTGACTGAGCTGTGCCGGCTTGTACCAAGGTTATGTTAAATGAAACTCGCCGAGAAGTGATTAATAATATAAGTGCACATAATTCGTGGTTTGTTTTTCATGAAAGACGTCTGTGAAGTGTGTCTTAAAAGAAGTGACATGCGTATTGTGAACGATGTATTGAATCTTTGGGTTTCATAGAAGTCGGGCAATTTCGTGACAAGTTGGGCGACTAATCTGTTTCTAAAGGACATTTCCATAGAGTTAGTTAAATGTAGACCTATATTATCATGTATCACAGATGCTTAAAAGTGATTTTCCACAGTTGGTTTGGCAGTATGTTATGTTTTAGCTTTAAAATTTCACCATAAAACGCAATTTAATCTAAAAAATTTATAGTAGCAATAAGAAAGTTAATGTTCCTGAACTGAGTTTCAAAATTTTCAAGTCCTTTGTATTTTGTGTATTATGGGCTTGCAAAATTCTTCGTCGAACTAACACGAATTTATAAACTTTGCACTTCTGAAGCCGTTGCATTATGCAACTGAAAGGCAAACCTGTATCTGACGGGGTGGGCATTTAGATTGTAGGGTATGTTTTATGAGAAACATGAATGTTATTTGAACAGAAAAAGATAAAATCATGAAGTGAATGGCATTTAATAGAAGATGAAACAGAGATTATGTAGCATGTCTTAAAAATGCATAAGTGCTCTTGTTACCTAAATATGTAAAATTAATTTGTATGGGTGTTTTCGTACGTTCGTACTACTATAGTACTTCTGCTAAAAATTTCGTTCAGTTTTTTAATGGGACAGTCTACGACATGAACATCATTGCATGTGTCTTTAAAGTCGTCGGAATAAAAAAATGTACTATGTCATTGTAATCACCTCGAAAGCTTGGTATTATGTACACGCTTTTCGTCAGAATGAGACGGCGCGACGCGTCGTTAAAGCAGTACAAACTGGAATTGAAGGTACCCTTTATCAGTTTCTCGCATTTGGTTTCGAAAATCTTGATTCTTCTGAACGCCACGTCACAAGCAAAAAGAGAGGAACGGCATTTATTCATAATGTGTATAATTTGGTACATAATTAATGACGACAGTACGTACATAATTTTAATTATAACGGCGTAACCGTACGGTGATGTGCAAGTAGGTGTTATAGTTAATTACTCTGTGTGGCCATTAACCTTGCTACTTAATTTGTATGGAGTGTCTAGGCCTACTTCACACAGGAACCTAGAAAAGTAGGTCACCTCGCGCTTTTAATTGAGTCGTACAAAATGACCGTGAAATCGGGATATACATACCAGAATCTGATACACAAATCTGTCCGCAACCCACGTACCTAGATTCCAAAATGAGTTCACACTACCGCTTTGCCGATTGAGAATCAAGCGTAGGGATTTTTGCATGCTCATTTGACCACCAAGAAAACAGGCTATGGATGGGAGAAGGAAATATTAAAAACTGAAGGACAGTTTAAAACGCGAACATCTGCAGATTGGATTTCATTTAAGGATTATGGATACGAATGTGTACTGACGAAAGTCAGAAACGGCATGAACTTAGTGGCCCAAATCTGTCGAGAAAATTCGTTTCTTTAAAATCTGACGAGAAACGGGTACTTGACGTTAAGACGTATGTACGTTTATGATAGTATCTCGCTCAGTTCGTCGTAGAATGAGAAATGTTTTAGACAAACGTTGTAGAAAATATCGAAACACATTTTATGTTCAATACATTTTTCCCGAAATCGTGCCGTTTATGAGATAATGTGGAAAATATGGTAAAGAGTCAGGCAGGCCACAGTTGACAGTATATACGGCGCATGCGCTTTGCATGCTGGATAACAGGCTACACACGCACACTCATAATATGTAATACTTATTGCTTTTTCACGGCAGCAGTGATTACACGAATGCGCCTCAAAGTTACGTGTATACGTACATTGCCTGTCTTGTTACTTTCTGTCTTTCCCATCCATCGCCTACTTTCCTGGTGGTCAGATGTGTAAATACGCAGAAAAATCGCTATCTGGATTCTCACTGCGTGAAGTGTTAGTGTGAATTTGAGAGCACGAAGTTAATTTTAGTAAACCACGCGAAGGTCAAAATGACTATTGAAGAGTGTAAACTGTATGAAACGAGCGTGTTTTGAGAGCAAAGCCGTCACAGTTTCGCTTAGGAAAGCAGCAGGCTTGCTCTCCGTGGGTCGCATATGGCCCGCGTACAGTAGACTGTGTGTGCCTGTTGTGTAGACTGTATATAAAGTGCAGTAGTACAGCCTGTTGAACACAATAAGCCTGACTGATGTTTCGGACATTGTCCCTCGGCTTCTTTTTTTTTTATTCCACGACGTTTCGAGAACTGGTTCTGTTTTTGTATTCACGTGCTGGGGGGGGGGGGGGAAGGAACCCAATTAGGTGGGACCGTTTGGAGGAACTAGTCTCCTCTATCACTGGACGATGTACAATTCCCGAAACATTAGTCCTGCTTATTGTAATGCGCCATCGTCAGAGTCCTCCATGGTTGGCTGCTTAACGGAAACTGAGTCTCGTTTAAAGTAGAATATTCTGTTTAAAACACAAACACCCGCAAAATTTAACAAGTGAATGAGAATAATATTTAGGAGGAATAAGTCTGGAAATGAGAGTCAGAAAGCGTTCGACAAACTTTCATTTACATTCGCCTTATTTCTTCCTCAGAATCGTGCTAATAAGCCTGTCCGTTACCTGTTTCAGTTTCGGACCAAAGTATTATATATACTACTTGCCAGATTTTCGGGAAATTTGGTACGAATATCACACAAATGCCAGCTCTCCGCAATGATTCAGCTTCATGTTGTCTGCCTTACAAACATGCCTTGTGCGATCTTGTGAAATGCATGCCGCTCACTTACAATAATGAGATTCAACTAATGATTGTAATTTGAGACTTCGTTTATGAATGCGGTTTTGTTTCTAGATTTGTTGTGCACTGGTGCAGCAAATTGTAAAACCCCTCGAGTGTATGCTTAGTGTCACTTATTTTCAGGGTGCATTGTAGTAACGGAAATTTCGCATCGCAGATATTACGTTTGTGATGCAAATTAGATAGAAATTACAGCCCTTAACATACAGCGTCTGATCACTCAGAACAGTAAAACGCGCCACATTAACGGCATTTTAACGCACAGATTGCCTCGCGTAAGGGCTGTTCGTCTCCACACAACATGGACAGTTGTTGCTAAGGTGGCACGACACAACTCAACTCAATGAACACACGTTCGCCACAAATTATTGACACTTCAAATCATTCGAAGCTTCGCTCAGGGGTATAAAAGTACTGGAATGCTGCTAGGATGGTTTTCTTATGATGAAAGTATCGCATGTACAAACGTCGATATTATAGCCTGTGCAAAAGGTGCCAACCGATGATTGCCAGTTCGTATATTCGCGAATATGTGAAGACTCTTACAATTTGTATTTTATGTTCTCTCACGGAATTATATACTATACTATACTATATACTACGAGCAGTTTTAAGAATCTTCCGCGTACTGAAGTGAACTTAGTACAGGGGTGCACAAATCCCGGGCGCCAGGTCGCCGTGGCGACAAAATTTTGAACTGTTGCGCCTAATACTTGTGGGTCCTCAGTCTTGACTTGCTTCATGTCACCCTTCTAGCGCCTAGGATTTTCAAGGGGCTGCTAGATTTTTAGAAAAGTTGTGCAACTCTTACTTAATAATTTAAAAGTGTATTTACTACGTGCTATTTCTAATAACTCATAGTTTAAAGTCAGTATTTAAAATGCTACCGTGTTTTGTATTCCTAACCAGGCAAACCGGAAACTTAAATGTGTTTCAGGTGTAACTGAATAAATTAAAACACCGATATAGCACGACTGTTCACCGCAATTTGTGGCAGTATATCGAGGGTGGCGGTAAATCGAAATACTTTATTGTAGGGAATTTCTTTTCACATACTTCTGTGGGGAGCTAAGTGAGGGTGGCGCTATATCAGGGTTTGACTGAATTTATATGGCGTTTTTGTTCCTGAAATTTTGTTGCATGTACCTGGTGGAACCTCATAATTTGTCCTATTTGCCAATATTATTACTGTGATCAAATCAACAAGGATGAGGTGAGTGGGAGATGAGAAAATTGTGTGCCAGATTTTAATTGGAAAACCAGAAGATAAGATATATAATTTAGGAGGCACGCGTAGATTGGAGTATAATATTAAAATTTATCTTAAATAGGTTTTCGGTGCGGCCAAGATTCAGGTGGCTGCGAACTGAGGCTGGGTCTTGTAAACGCGATGATTGATATTCGGTTTCCATTGAAAGCAAGGAGTTTCGTGACAAACTGAGCTTCTCACGGCGGCCTGTACTCCGTGGAGTTTTTTTTTTGAGTTCATTCAACTCCTCCGATAGAATAATAGTGTAGTATCTCAAAGAACCACTACCCGTTCATTCATTTGTCCGGATTCCTGCGCCACTTAAACTGTTGAATCTGTTCCATGTCGTTACGACCCACAGAGCAGTTAATCTCCCATGATCACAATGAAACCGTAAAACGATATATGCAATGACCTGGCACTGACAGGCGTCCAGTACGACTATACTGATTTGTTCTTCGAACAGCACGCATGTGACTGGCCCAAATTAGGAATGACCACAAATGAAATGAATTTATCAACCATTACGAGTGTGATAGGCCGACATACTTCCCTAATCTAGAAACATAAGGACAAATGTGTGCTTTTGACACCTGTGCGCCTGCTTCTTCATTACGATGTCCAGGAAGGCATCTGAATTTGAAAACTCCCGTATACTCAGTTTTGAGTACTGTTAATTCGATTGTTTCTTGATACAGTATCACATGCGTACGTTATAGGGTAGTGTCAAATGAAACAAACAGTTCGAACAAAACTTATATAAGACATGCTTTCCTCTTGCATCGATTTATAGCGCTACACATCTATTATTGTAGTTAGTATGGGGAGGCCAAGTTAACGCTTAACGTAGTGTCTTAACACTAACTGAGCTCTTGAAAGGATAGACGAGACTGTCATAGAGAAGGCAGTTTATTTGAGGCAAGGAACCTTAAAGGAAAAGCTAGGAAAGACGTGCCTCCTTCCTCATAGCGAAGACAGTCCGTCTAAGAGATGGAAATTAACAGAAAAGTCTTGGCTCTGCAGGTTCTGCTGTAGGTTGGAAATCCATCCACGTAAAAACGATGGTGCTAGACCGTATGAGGATTAAGTACGACGGAATTGTACGTTTATTTGAGGAAGGAACCGTTTTAATCTCTGTAGCTGAAGTAGGCCTAAAGCTTGATCCCAGATGTGAAATTGTAAAATTATTAGTAGTTTATTGAACATCGCCATCATTAGTTCAGTCTATGTAGTGTCGAATGGTAGGATGATCAGTATGCTAGTAACTGGAAACGATGTGGAAGAAAGCAGCTGTTGTAGCAGGATTAATTCCACAAAGTCTCCAGCTTCAGGCGCAGGTAACGTTAGCGGGCCTATGCTGATGTCACAAGTCGGGAGATTGTGCGAAGTCGTGTGCGCGGAGATCAGTGAGCTTCTGCAGTCAGAGCTTTTGAGGTGCCAGTATTCGTCTGCATACGTAGTGACTGCAATCATGTGACTGAGGAAGGAGAACCGTAAGGTTTGTGAGACTCGCAGTGAAGGTTGTCAAGCAAAATGAAAGGGACTTTGTGGATGTAATCCTACTATGCCTAATTTGAGGTATAGTCCTGGTATTTGCCTGCAGACACTGAGGAAAATCACGAGTGAATTGAGGATCGCTGATTTTCCGGCCGAGATGTTGGTGACGTGAAATTAGGCAGTCGAATAGACGGTGAGCCAGCTGTAGAAAGGAGCAAGCTGGTAGATATCTGTGTACGGCAACTGGCTGTAAGGCTCACTAGCTCTGTGTGTCAGCAATCAGCCGTTGAAACTCCAAAGACATAAATGCTTCACTCGTGCATGCAGGAAGTTCTGCTGTTTGTTCCCGAACGTTACGAACCACTTGACATTGTTGAAAAATTACGTGGGATGGACGTACATGCATCCGTGATTTAACATATTCGTCGCCTTTCGGAGAACAGAGAGAGCTGTTTAATATTTAAACGGACGGTTGCTTTTCATCGGGTGGTCCATGCACTTCGTCATTTTCCGCATTCGTTCGTCTGTGCACTTGTTGGGTACAGTGTGAAACACATCTGTCCGGGTTGTGACCGTTAATATGAGAAAGGGTGTTTTTCGTTTGTGAACTGCCCCTGTGATACTAGTCATTACAATAAATTGTGTATTCACCTGGACTGTTGATGTACTTTATACATAGGATAATGTTTTTGAAACGCAGAATAGGAGTAACATTACGCCGTTCCCCTGACTCCAGCGCTGACATAGTTCGCTCACACAGTTCTCGGGCGCGGGGCCTGTAAAGTGTTCCGTTAACATTAATATAAATTCTGTCGAAATTCCGACGGGAAAATTGTACATTCCCGTCTCTAGCTGTGATTTCCTCAGACAGGCCTTCCGTTTGATCCACTCTCACACGGTATGTCTCTGAGGGATACTGTGGAATTACGATTTCACTGCATGCCATGAATTGCAGACGTTCTTGAAAAACAGCTTGATACAAGACGTGGTAGTAGTACCCAAGAGAAAACTTTTATCGGTAGAGGCCGGGGCTGCAACACCGACCGGTGCATAGGTACATACCTCTCGACTGCTCGATAGCGACAGGGGGTAAATTTACCGATAAACAGAATACGTGTTGAGTAAAGCGCATGTCGATGAGCGTGCACGGGACAACCGCAGAATTGTCAATCGTGTGATTACTTCTAATTTTTGGCTTTCTGTCGTAATTGTGATGCTAAGTACATCAAATCCTTTGTCTAAAGCAGTGAATGACCTTCCGTACGACCCGCATAATATCGGTTGTGTTACGAGAGCTTGTAACAGGAACTGCCGGTACGAAGGCAGGTGGCGGCTGTCTGCTTTATACACTGTTGCATTGAACTTGTCCTTTCCTGAAAAGAGAAGCGCAGTCTGAATTTACAGTAGGGCGTCGCTAGGCCGGATTTGGCGATGATCCAGGTCAGGCCGGCAAGAAGACTTGATTAACGGCGAAATCTGAAATGATACATTATAGCCATTATAACACTACAGTGGAGACTGTGGGTCTCTATCCGGTATCCGCCAGGATGGTTCAGGATATTTTATTATTGGGAGACGGCGAAAGGCACCAAAATTTTCCATGTCTGCTGAATACTTTTTGAAGCGAAGATGATGTATGAATAGGGAACTGTGAAGGTCCCTGGTCATCTCATGACCTCTCTTTACGCTTTGTTGTGGTCGTTGCGACGAATGACAACCACGTGTTAACGGCATGGACGATGGAGCATGATTTAACTGAATGGTAGTGAGTTGATATGTACGAGCTCTGAATGTGTGGTATACGTGTGATGACATTGTAATGCGTTAGAAATGTTTTTTTTTTTTACTATTTTTTCTTCTTGTTTCTTTCTTCCCACGCCATTCGGTCTCAGCACAAGTGTATCAGGTACAAGTAATTAGGTTAAAAACATGGCCATCCTGTGGTACTGAAATAGCTTTATGCAGGTCATTCACAACACCCACATTGTGTGTAACATGTTTTACTGTACCATCGTTACTCATAATGGTGGTAATGGCGATGATTATGTGATACGGGCTGATTAGTCATCGGCATACTTTTCCTGAAACGAACTGAGTCTTCGGTTATCGTGAATAAACAAACAAAGGAGTATAACCTATGTGACATAGTTTAGTCATCTGTAAGACAGCTTGTAATGATGGTCTTCTTTGTTACCTTATAGGAGTCGCGAAAATGTGTAGCAGATTCAGAATTGTCTTCCTGCGACAAGTGGTGAGTAAATGACAGAAATGCACTTCACTACCAAAGGAGAACGTATTTAAACGTATTTTATACATATACAGCTAGAGTATTTTTAGTATGCTGTCCTTCCCTGAAGAAAAACTTGGGAATACGTGCATCAGATCACCGTACTGTGGATATGTCCTACCTTGCAGCTATTCAACCCATTGTCCAATTTGCACATCGTTTGGTGTGAACGTTATTCTGTTAGAAGCCACCACAACCTCGTGTCTTTAGTTTCCTACAAACGTACGTAACAATATGGCGGACGCACGAAATTATGAGGTGAGTGACGCTACCGCCACCCAGTTTAGAGTTTGGAAATCTGTATGCCTGGGATTCCTGTATACGCAGGCTTTACTGTAGTAGCAATTATTGTTTTTTTTTCTGATATACAGAACAGTTTCATCTGAAAACAGTTCTGTGACTATGAAGAATATATCTCTTGGGATTGGGGTCGTGTAGTTTGGTAGCTGCGTACGAGAGTTGCGGAAGATTGTGATGCCTCCATCTGCGCAGTAGAAGAGTAGGGCAAGCGTCAGTCACAAGAGTTGTGAAATGTGTTTGCTGGTGAGTCTTTAGGTGTTCTAGGGCGGTGTGGTAGAGGAGTGATTTCTTTTTGGTCTAGACCCTTGAAGATGAAAGCACTATGTTCCTTTGAAACGTCGAGAACCGAGTACCCAGTGATACGGCGTCGTATTACGGATGAACGGAGTCCTCAGTATTGGCTGACGTTTCTGACGTGTGTAAGTCCCAAAGCCTTGCGAGTAAGGTGTTTAGTGCCTTCAGTTTATAAATATTTAGTTGTTAAATAGAGCTGTTTAAAACTTGTTTTTGTTGAAACCCTGCCTCTGTAAAAGAGTGACGGGAAATTTTCTGTTTTTGACACCAGCAAGGGGAGCTCAGCTCTGTGACCCTACAACGGATTTCTGCTATCTAGAGTTTACGTGGTAACAAACCCACCCGCTAGGGTGACATGCATGCTACAGTGAGTAGTAAAATTAACTTGCTTTGGCCTGTCCGACTTAATGCATAGCCGCATCCAGTACATAATTTATTTTTTAAAGAAAATGCGTATTTTCCCAACCTGAGGTCAAAACAGGATTGAAATTCGAGTGGTAATCGATAATGGTGTTACGTGGATGGTTATACTTTGATGACACGACGGGTTTGGAAAGCTAACACGGAGTGTGTATTTAGGATAGGCCTGCCACACAGAACTCTATGCATATTGTATTCACTACGTACGCGGTAACCGCGTAAGTATTGACCCACGCACGCGATGTTGTACGCTTGATTTTCATTGACTGTCACCATCGGACACAGTTGTAAGCGGAGTCGCACTGAAGTCATGGCAATGGTGCCAAACCCACGCATTCTGACTGCTCGTGGCTTTCGTAGTGAAACTATTAGGAGTTTGAATTTGTCGTATGTTGGAATGCTGTCTGTCATAAAGAACTAAATTCTGGAGATCGTTACAACGTATCGTGAAACAAGTTGCTAGCCACCCTTTTAAAATGACAGATGACGTAGTGTTGTCCCTTCGCACGTAAAAACCATTGGAAATCGATTTAATGTGTGACAGGCCCGAATTATTCTGGGAATGCTTGCTACCATTCAGTTCAGAATCTTTTTGTCTTTCCATCTTCTGGTTAAAATGTACAAAAAATATAGTTGAATAGGTTAGTTTGAAAGTGTATCAGGAGAGGCACGCACGTAATCAGATGTCCCGCTTTTTATGAAACACGTTCATTGCCATGTTCACAGGAGCCGGCCACACATCACTAGCGTGAACCACAGGAATTGATTCCACATCTATCTTATTTCTGTAAGATACATTTTAATATTATCCTTTACCCAAGTCTTCCAAATAATTCCTCCTGCCTGCATTTTGTATTTCCCCAGTTATTTCAATATAGACTCGCCCATGTCTTTCTTGATTTGGTCACCCTAATAATGTTTAATGAAGAGTACAAGTCCTGTTTTCTCCAGCTTCCTGTCGATATACTTTATTTTACAATACTGTTAGTAACTCAGGTTATACTTAGTCAAATGGCAGGATGAACAGAGCAGAGAGAATTTTAAAGAAAATGAAACGATGTGGTCGTGTTCCGATTTAAGTTACTACACCGGCATGTATTTAGGCTGAGTGAGAAAAGTCACTAATATCGCAGGGTAACTGGTCTTCGGACGTAGATTTCAACCTGACACTTCCCGGATTCGAAGCAGCTGTACTAACCACTTCACCGCGCAGTTCGATCGGCCACCACGTGTTTCCCTTCTTTACTTAGAGTATTTGGACTAAAGACTGAAGAAGTAACAGGAGGATGTAAAAAATGCTTATGAGGAGCGTAAGTTTTGGCATTTTTCACCAAATATAGTGTGTTACTGTGAGCAATTCCGTCCTTTGTCGCGTAGTGCCATGTATGGTTCACCGAATATGCGTATTGCCATATATGTCAAGTAATTTTAGGTGTGTCATCGTACCATTTACTTTCATTTCAACTGCATCGAGATCAATTCTTTCGTCTTACTCATAGATCAGCCCATAATTTTGACCAGAAGCACATACTTGTGTCTCGTGGGGCCCAGTGGCCGTCAAACAACTTTCGTACACGATTGTTTCATTCCACCATTTTTCCACTTCGCGTTTAGTGTAGGTCTTCCATCAGCTGTAGAATGTATATATATATATGTCCCCACCTCCGATAAATAAACAACATTCTTATTTTATGTAATGTTGTATATGCCGTGCATTTTATCGTAAGTCGAAATCAACCAACAAATGCACAGGATTATTGGCAATAGTCTTGTGCATTTGTGGGTTGATGTAGACAAGCAACATTCTTGTCTCATTTTGTTCACAGTTCAGAAAACAGACATGTTCGTGGCTGTTTTTGTAATAATTCTGTATGACTGTGCCCGCCAAATTAAACTTCTCTGCTTGGTATTTTTTGGAGGGTGGGGCCTGCCGTTTGCGAGATAACAGATGACTTTTGCAAGAGGATGCTGCCATGTGTTACCCAGCTTCCAAGATTATACAGTACAACACGCTACTTATCAGGAAGAGCTGTTTTTATCCTACGTTCTGTGGTTCATTAATTGCAGCTTATGGTATCATGCCTGATCTTTGTGTGTTTCTCCGTATTTTGTACCAACTAGCCAGTAATTGTTTCGAAGGTATGATGTTTTGTTGAGACCATCTGTGTCTTAGAATGTGTATAAACAAATGGAAGCGGCGAGAAATCTTTAGTCACGTCTGGCGATTTTAACCCAGGAAATAGTGCAAGGTTTAGTAAATAACGAACCAGTATATTGTGGCAGAACTCGGAACGTTCGGTATCTACCATGCCTAAACCCACCACGATCCTGAGCCAGTTTAATCCACATCCCGTTCCCGCATCCTTTTACCCTAAAATCATTCTTAGTGATACACCTTACTTATGTCTCGGTTTTCCCCACCAAAATTCTGTATGTATTAGTCGTCTCACATCCTAGCCACATGCCTACCTTATCGTAGCTACCTAGATTTCATTATCCTAACAGTGCTAGGTGAGCCGATCCCATTGGCTACTCGCTTGCTGGGATTGCGGGTTCGAATCTTGCCAGCGGGCATGGATGTCTAGCTCTTGTGAGTGTTGTGTGTTGTCAGGTAGAGGTCTCTGCGTCGGGCTGATCACTCGTCCAGAGGAGTCCTACCGAGTGTGGTGTGCTGAGTGTGATCATGAAGCCTCCATAATAATGAGGCCCTGGCCCACTGGGGGGCTGTTGCGCCATGGGGGGGGGGGGGGGGGCTATACTGGGTGATCTGTGTATGTCACGATATTCCTCGTTATTTATACTGTCATAATATCCTAAACTGTCTGTTACTGCATTCTTCCTAGCGTCATATTTTCCACAGCATTTTGGTTTGGAAGTCTTGTGATCTGTTTTTTTTCCCCCTGCCCAAAGTAAGAGGCTCCGTGCGACACCCATGCGTTAGGAACTCGAGAAATTATTTTTCGGTATATCTCGATATTTAGCATTTTGGAAAGTAGACAGAATGATGACCGGTTTCGAAATGAGTAAATAGAGAGATGTTAGTGTTTATTCATCTCATAATTTTATCTTGAGCCTGATCCGTAGGGTTTGTCTGACTAAATGAAGTCTTAAGGCTCGTATGATTCATATTTTGATATACTGAAGATTCCCTTACAAGTACGTGTAGGCCTGTTTGTGTGAGTTCCTCTGTTCTTTCTTGTCTGTTTAAAAAAGTACGTCACGGTTTCTCCGTAGATCTTGGTCAGTTGCATGGCGTGTTATTGGAGAGATTAGCTGTTACCTAGTTACATGATTTCAATTTTCCTGCCTTTATGATAACACTTTAAAGCATTTAAGGCCGATGGGTTATCGTATGTGCATTTCACTTTCTAACAGCGCCTTTTACGCATTTTGTAATGGCAATCTAGCTAGATAAGCAACTGAGTCATCTTTGTATATTTGTATTAGCAGAATTACAAACAGCAGGAATTTCATCTACCAGCAGAGCACGTCACGTGTTTAGTTCATTTGGTTTTAAATCCGAGGACACTGCCTCCATAGTGCAGAGTCACCTGTTCTATCGTCCGTAAGATCATAGGCCTTGATTGACAAAGCTCTCCTGACCCAAGGTTGCTTGCGTTTCACTGTCATTCCTTCCTTCATTTCTTCATAAGGCACCACTTGTACATGAACATGAAGTAATGCATGTAGCAGTTGCAGAATATGTTGTTCTGTTCCATTCAGTTTTGTGTCCATATTTCTCTGTCTAGATGTCGGCGTAATACCTTAAATTAGGTCTCTACGGCTTTCTTCCACATCCTGTCCAATTTATCACTATCATCATCCAGTCATTCGACACTGTGTAGCCTCCCACCACTGCATGAATAAAATAAAAGCTGCTGCTGAAGTCCGCCTTTGGACAGCCCCGAAATACTGTCATCAACCTCCGATCCTTATAATTTTACTTCCTTAAGATCCATCTTAAGGGGCACGCGGTGGCGCAGTTGGTTGAGGCACTGCGCTACAAACCGGAAGGTCGCGGGTTCGATTCCCGATGGTGTCATTGGAATTTTTCATTGACATAATCCTTTCGGTCGCACTATGGCCCTGGGGGTCGACTCAGCCTCGAACAGAAATGAGTACCAGGAATACTTCCTGGGGGGTAAAGGCGGCCGGTGCGTAGGGCTGACAACCTTACCACCTTCATGTGCCGATTGTCTAGAAATCTGGGAGCCTCAACCTCCTGGAACCCTAAGGGCCTGTCCAGGCCTGTAATGGGATTGCTTTATCTTTGCTTTAAGATCCATCTTAATGTGACACTCACATTTCATTCTCGGTGTTCCAAGAGCTTGCCTCACCAAAATCATGTATGCAGTTTTTGTCCTTCCCATCGTAACCCCCTAAATTCAGCCGTCCTAAAAATAATAACTCACCGGTAAAGGCCTGTGTGATATTTCGGGATCCAAGTTCGAAGGTGAATGAGTCCTGCAGTTGGTTAACCTTTCACGTAATACGAGTATTAACAGTTTTACTAAGGTGTTCACTTAGCAGAAGTGAATCACATGAAATCGCGCAGCGCTGGCAGAACTAATGTGTTTTACCTGTAGCGTATGGATGTACGTTGGCAGATGGCTCTTTGGTCGGAGACTACAGAAGGACATAATGGTCGTTCAGCGAATGTATAGTGGACACGGTCTTATGTACGAATATTGTGGTCTTCTGGAATGTGAGGCTGTGTCGTTGGGCGATTAGTTCCCGACGTTTCGAAAGACTGTAATACCTTCATCGTCGCGGTCAAGCAGTCCAGTGTTTTTTTTAATCTACAGACTTTTTTATTTGTTAATTTTATTTTTACAAAGCAAAATCACAAAATTGTTCCTGTAACCAATTTAGCTAATTTGTGCGTGAAACAAAAGTTAAAGAGAGGGAAATATAAGTAACATTAGTGAAATAATTCTCTTTTTCTTTTAATTTACAGACTTTTTTTATTTGCTAATTTCATTTTTACAAAGAAAAGTCACTAGGTCCAGTCTCGGTCATAAATGTTCTCAAACATAACCGAAATAATAAGTCAGGTGTATACAGAATATTCAATTTATACAACCCTTTTGTTACTTTAACCATGTTTCCTAAAGGATAAATTTATAGAGGTTATGTCCGCATTTCTCTCCTTCAGTCTGTTTGTAGTCAGTTAATAATCTTAAAGTAACTCGAGTGGCGAGTATTGGAGCCGATTTGGAAATTGTACATATGAGGCTAGAGTAGTACAGTTGAACCCGGTTATAATGACATCGCTTTATGCGACACTTCGTATATAGCGTCAGGTATTCTGTGGTACCAATTAATTCCTCACTATTAACCATAGCATTAGACTCCTCTGTTAGAACAACATTCCTTTACAACGACACAAAATATTCAGTCCCTTTCATGACGTTATAACCGAGTTCGTTTGTACTTTTACTGTACGCAGTGTTGTCGTAGCATTCAGGAATTGTGAGTGAAATAGGTAAGTGGTCTTCGGATTCTTAATATATATGGAACACTTTTGATTAAATCCGAGTTTTCACGGAACCCCTATAAAGCAAAGTGTATTTGTGGGGGTGCAAAAATGAAATGAAACTGTTTAAAACATGAACTTTTATTTTGAAACGTAAAATACGGACGCACATTTATAAAAAAAAATTGTTTTTGGTTATTTGCAGTGACAATAAATGCAGCGGCGATGAGGTACAAAGATGGGGAGGGAAACAAAGTATGCAATTAAACATTATCAAAATTACAATTACGAATTTCGGTATAAAGGAAGTGTGCTTGTGGGACGCCATAACACTAAGGAAAGCGGCTCGTTCTATGCATGTTTCCAGTTTTTGGAGCATTTAGTAAGAGTTGTGAAGAGTCGTCTACGTTGTGTGGGCGGCTGTCTGTCCGCTGTAGTGAACGGATTTAGATTCGGTATTCACAGAGTATCGACCAGCTACAATTTTGGAACAGCTGGAGGACGCAGAGCGGAGCTTTCCTTTAAAGCCACAAAATATGTTTAAACCCTACATGTCTATTGAAGGAGTTCATAGTCGCGAATAACTATTGCAGTTAAATCGGCGTTGAACCCATTAGTCAACCATCAATAACCATTTAGCGCATCGAAACTCTTTGGAGACGAAACTTGCAATTAAGAAGGATGATGAATGTGTTTTATTGTGTTAGCTTTCTTGTTACGTTGTTCTGCCCATAATTAGTGTACACTACCGGATATTAAGTCGCACTGTGACAACACTGATTCGATTTCAGACGTTTCTGTTACATCCAAACGAAACCATTGTCTTTAAGGATTGATTGCTCAACAGACCGACGAATGGATGCTCATCTTTTGTTTCGTTTCGTGTGACACCATCCGTACACGCCAAAGTAAAGCTTTGGGTTGATGACGGAAAACTTTTGTTGCCTACAGCGGTATTACTTCTTGTAACTTTCTTGACTTTGTGCAAGAAACTGTTACCAGCTGTGTGTGCTACTAAAGTAATTCATCCTTTATCGCGTTGCAGCAAGCAGATGGCACAGTGCTGTGTAGTGCTGGAACCAGTGTTTTGCTGCTCATAGGCCTTGAACACAAACGGTTTTCCTACCTGACAGTGCCCTTAAACAAAATCCTTGCAAATTTAAATATATTTGGTGTCTTTGATGGACGAACATAAATTTAATGTGTACTTAAGTGGTACTGAAAGAGTCGACAGTCAAACTCATTCGTTTGTTAGCTCAAGAAAATTTTGCGAAGAGTAACCATGTGTTTGGGAACAGTTAACTAAACGGGCTGAAGTAATCAAACACGATTCGCTGGTAATATAAATACTTCTGCAAGTGAGAAGTGAAGACATTTTTGTGTTAGAAATCCAGTATGTTATTACATAAAATTTTAGGTTATATATATATATATATATATATATATATATACGGGCACGCGGTGGCGCAGTTGGTTGAGCGCTACAAGCCGGAACGTTGCGGGTTCGATTTCCGATGGTGTCACTGGAATTTTTCATTGACATAATCGTTTCGGTCGCACTATGGCCCTGGGGTCGACTCAGCCTCTAACAGAAATGAGTACCAGGAATCTTGCCTGGTGGGTAAAGGCGGCCGGTGCGTAGGGCTGACAACCTTACCACCTTCATGTGCCGATTGTCTAGAAATCTGGGAGCCTCAACCTCCTGGAACCCTAAGGGCCTGTCCAGGCCTGTAATGGGATTGCTATATATATATATATGTAAGTCTGTTTCCAAACATCTGTCTCGTAACCACTTCCAGTTTTGTGGGGTGGAGACCCCTGGCTGTGGTACCCGATATTTATTCCCCACAAAACTGGAAGTGGTTACGAGACAGATGTTTGGAAAAAGACTTTTATATGTATTTTATACCTAAAAATTTGATGTAATAGCACACTGGATTTTATCATACACAATTTAAACCACAAAATCAGTGACTGCGGCTGTAATATATGCACATTTTACCATTCAGTGACACGCTGCACGCTGCGTACGTCTATAGAGATTGACTCCCTGATGATGGCTGAGGTAAGTCGAAACATGTAGGAACATACAGAATTATTGTGCAGTAGTTGTTAATAAATAACTTATATGTATCGGATTATTTTGCACCAGACGTACCATTCGGAAAAACTTCGATGAAATGATAAGTTGGGAAATGTACGCATAGCGTAAGGATTTTGGAGCGTTTTAGTTTTTCAGGTAAAATGCTGCTGTATGATGCAACGTAATAAGTGGCTTTAAAATAGTATTCAAAGAAAAACACAAGTGCTAGCACTTTTTACACACACAGTGGCTGGTCGTGTGAACTAAAAATAAATAAATAAATAAATAAATTAGTTCTCTGACAAACTGATTGTCGCACGGCAGGTCAGTAAATTCCCTTCTCTGTACTGTCACTTGGTCCTTTCCATTTCGACACACCCTACTTGTGTAACATCCATGTTAGTAATATCCTCCGACATATGCCTGGGTCTCCTGTGCGTAGTCCCTGGATAGAAGAGTCGAGCTTAGTGCTCATTATGATATCCGCTGGCTGCTACGACCTTCATATGTACGTGCCTAGTCACCCAGTGGGAAGACACGAGATGTTTGCATATGTGCGCGAATGAAGTTACCTCCAATTTAAGGTCAGTTGATGCCTTTCATGCTATTAATCGTCTTGCAGTGACGACGTTACGAGTCGCAGGGGATGTTTCGTGTCGAGACCTACTTTTTGCCCTGTGAAGTCACAGTGTTGCTTAATTTGAGTTTAGTTTCTTTGATGCGTCATTTCAGGCTTCCGCCACCGTATAAATGAGCTCTGCGTACTTTTGGGACTTTTACGCATCGTAGAATGGTAGTTTCTTACCGACGTTTCGGGACAGCCTATCGGTCCCATCTTCAAGGGTCAAGCAGCCCAAGAAGAAATATGAGACCGATAGGTCGTCCCGAAGCGTCGGTAAGAAACTACCGTTCTACGCTGCGTAAAATCCCAAAAGAACGCAAATGTCATCTAGTTTCTTTGATGTTATCCTTGCACAAGCAGTTAACATGGACATTCTTACGTCATGTTGGGTACTAAAAGATTAGCTCTGCGTGTCGCGTGTGGCATTTCTTCGCGACGGTTTAGGCTGCATGTGGTGGCAAGCCAAATTATGAACCATTATGTAACTGTACGCCATATTGTGTGTTGTGAAGGTTGGACCGAAATGTAGTTAGTAAGTGGACAGTTACAAATGTGACGACGGCGCGAAACTTTGAGGTGTACCCGATAAATTAAACTTGCGCAGAATCTGTATTTAGGTGGTAGGTTATTTACAATAGTAATAATAATAATAAGAAGAAGAAGAAGAGTCACGGTAGTAGGGTAAATATCTGTGCAAAATGTACACGACGTAGGTTTACTTCACATCAGAAACAAACCCGAGTCGTTATACGGTATTTAGCAAAGCTTACATCTGGTCCCCATGCTGAGTTACATGAATTCCCTCCACGCACTCATAAGCCTTCACAACATTGTCCTCTAATCTGCTCCCGAGTCTTCCAGACGAGAGAGCACTTGTCTTCAGGTTTTCCCGTCCGAAATTGAGTATGAATTTATCTGGAATGCGTGCCGCATGTCCTGCCCTTCTCATCCTCCGTGAATCCACCCTAAAATTTGGTGTAGAGTTCAGATTATTAGGAGGAACCCATTTGCCTCACAGTTTCCCTAGAATTGGCAGCGGCGCGTTGCAGCCGTACGGACCATCGCTGCTGCATCTGGATGCAACAAGGAGGCCAGGTTTGCACCGCCAAATGTTTTTAATAGTACTGTGGTTAAGAGTAGACCGACTAGACTTAGTCTGAAGTATGGGGATGCAAGAGGGCAGAGGTGAGGTAGTGGGAAGTGTGCGGTGGTCGTGTTCGTGTTTGTTGTCACGGCAGATTGGTCTGGTGTTAGGTCTACCTGTTGGATAGGTGTTGATGGGAACCACAGCCGGATTGGATGCGGTGGCTAGGAAAGGATTTCTTCCTCTGCAGGGGATTGAACCTAATTACTATACGGCCAGAGGTAGCCCGGCTTCACCCTGGAAGAGGCCATGAAGGCCCAGAGGGGGAGTAGAGGTTTAGCTCTAGTCTTTCCTTAACCTCGGCGCTAGATGGGGGTGGGTGGTTAACGCCACGCCCCGGCCGCTTTACCCCCGGGAAAGAGACCCCGTACCTATTTTACAGGAGGCTGGGTGGGCCCCAGGGCCGGTCTGGACTGATGCGAAAAGTCTCGATCTCCGGACCGTTCAGCCCGTAGCGAGTCGCTGTACCTACTACGCTATCCCGTCCCACCCCGGCTCCATACATAGATGAACTGAATATATCAAAAAGATAAGAAAAATAACATTTTTCGTCTAAGTCATTACAAATACAAAGCAGAAATGCAAGCTACAAATTGACGTAAGCTCGTATAGGAAAACCACAGAAACCTAGCGGCAAAGCTGCGTCAAAATGGTATTAAGCTTGCTTGCCAGAACATGTGAGAGCCAGCTTAAGTGCGTAGTGTTTACATCCGCCAGGCTACAGCGGTAGGCTTGTACACATCATTGTCACGTGTGAATCATCGTGCAGTGTTTCTGTGGGCTTCATGAGTAGACTTCGAATATGGTTGGCGCATCATGCCACCAGTCATGTCTGAGCGCTTCCGTTGTATTTATTTATTGCTTTATTGTTCTTGTCATGGTAGTTACCTTAATGAGTAGACACGGGCATTGCTAGGTAGACACGAAAGCACAGCACTTGAAGGGTACTAAATGAAGGTCACATAGTTGACTGTGACACAACTAACGTAGGATGTTCAGTGCAGCAGTTTTTATGCGTCTCTGCGCGAAGTGTGTAAATGAGCCCATGATGAGAAAGTTGTCAGCATGCTTCATCTCCGAATCTACTGACCGGATTTTTCGATGAAACTTTGTAATGACATTCAATATCAAAGCTGTTGGGGAATTTAATTTTGATTCTCATCGGTCCACTAAAATACATGTTTTACATGAGACTACAGCGGAACATCGACTTTCTTGAAATAAGTTCGTTGTACATTGTACTGTGATAGATGTCAACTATAGACCGCATGGAGATCAACTTTGAAATATTTTCGAACTGGTGATTATTTAATGCAATACAAGGAAAAATAATTTGTGCGTACGTAAGACTATTGGGTAGCTTCAAAACGAGAGTTTTAAGTCAGTACCGTAATGTACAGGACGGCTCTCGATCGTTTGATTTTAGTCTACTTTTGTGGCAACACTTGTGGTATGACAGTACTTGACAGGCGGTCCATCCGACCGGCCTGTGTTTGTACGAGATTTGAGGCTCTCACAGCGGTGTTGCTGCGGATTGAAGTCGTCAGGGATGTTATGCCATGTAGACTGTTAGTGCTTTACCCTGAAAATGAAGACACTGCGATGGTTCGAAACGTCGGCGACTGTTTTATCAGTCGACACGGCGTAACATCCCAGAAGACTTGAATCTTCGACCTGTGTGTCCCCATAATAACTTTGAATTGATTTTTTATGGAACTACATGTACCACGCCAGTAGAGGCCACATGACGATTGTTATTAAGTATTTTTACAATCTCTTATACTAACAGTCCTGCCATATAAACTAAGAGTTGTGAGCGACACTAGAATCGTTTTAGGGCGTTAGAATACGATACACTATTGCACGGTGGATGTTATCGGTCTTCGAAAAATATGCGACTTTTTAAGGCAGTTTTTTTTTTTTTGCGAATTGTGGAAAAGGCAGGACGTGGCAGGCCCTCAAAATAGGTACAGTATTTCGCTTTCGGTTTGTAACGATCACCAGCTTCTAAGCACATCTGCAGTTTCTGTGTCAAGCATGTTTATAAGCCCGAAAACATGGCAGCGATGCGAAACTTTCATATTCTGTGGAGCAAATGTAACGTGTCGGAATCAGTATCATGCTAGTGGAAGTTATGCATAGAAATGAATCATTGTGTAACTTTCGTAGATATTTATTTCTGCTCTCACCTTATAAGCCTAAGATAACGGTAAAGCAGTCCCATACAGGCCTAGGAAGGCCCTTAGGGCTCCAGGAGGTCGAGGCCCCCAGGTTGTTAGACAATCGGCACATGAAGGTGGTAAGGTTGTCAGCCCTACGCACCGGCCGCCTTTACCCCCCAGGAACACCTTATAAGCCTAGGTCTAAATATTGACGGGAAGTAGGCGTCATACATTCTTCCAATAACTTTCCAGCTCCCGCCGAACGGATTGTCATGAAATTTTGTACTGGGGTTTTAGGTGTCCTTTTAATAAATGCTGTCGCGCAACATCGAAAAAGCTTAGTGTCACTCCTGAGCTGTGTATTTCACATTAAACAGCTCTTTTCGTGCAACTTGTTGTCGAGATTATTTATTTATGAGTTATTTAAACACAGCCACTCAGACTGAAGGCCTGTCGTGTCGAATGATTGGATGGTAGTAAATAATGAACTGGAAAGAATATGAAAAGAAGCGGCCTTGGCCTACTTTAAGGTACTTCCCCGACATTTGCCTGGAAGACGTGAATAAAACCGCGAAAAAACCTCAGGTGAATTGGTGTCCCGGTCAAGAGTCTAACCGAGTATCTCCCGAATACAAGTCCGAAGCGTTACCGCTTTGGCCAGTTGTTCGGTAGTGATCAAATACTGGTCACTTTTAAGACACAATTTTTTTCCCCATGGCTCAACAGCCCCTAGTGGGCCAGGGCCTCCTCATTGTCGAGGCTTCACGATCACACTCGGACACACCGCACTCGGTAGGGCTCCTCTAGACGAGTGATCAGCCTGTCGCAGAGACCTCTACCTGACAACACACAACACTCACAAGAGACAGACATCCATGCCCCCAGCGGGATTCGAACCTGCAGAACCAGTAAGCGAGCGGCCGCAGACCCATGCCTTGGACCGCGCGGTCACTGGGATCGGCTTTAACACACACATGCGCCGTGTAAAAAGTAGAAATGCCCGTGTGCTTAATTAGGCATCATGTCATGCAGATATATGGAGAGTGAAGGTCTTGGCACTTCCTGGAGTTAGTGGTGAGCTTCACGCTCAAACGGATTTATCTCCTAAGAAAGAGCTCCAGGTACCCATTGGATAGGTGGCTGTATGGGCCCCAAACCGGTCTGGACGTACTGATGACAGAAAAGAACTCTGCCCCACCGGGAATCGAACTCCGTCGTTCCACCCTAACAGTCACTATACTGACTCAGCTGCCCGCCTTGTGTCATTAGCTGTGTACCTCGTCATGCGTGGTGCCGGAAACTACATTGGTTTCTTTTAACCGTCTCCGTGCAGGTTTTATTTATAGAGACCACCATCTTTTTATGTATTTCCAGAGTAGCCTGAATTTTCTGTTGTTCGGAAGCTTAGAGCCTAAAGTGTTGAGAGGCTGAACGTACTCCTTTCGCTGAAATTAAGAAGGCAGAATAATTAATAATTCTGTGTTTGTCCATGTACACTGACTGAGGTTCATGTGTCGTAGGTTATAGTTCCCAGTTACTGGCTACTGTACATGTAGATCATTGGTTATCAACTGCTATGCCGCAGAACACTGCGTTTGTGAAACGTTCCTCGAGGCTTTGAATGGTAGAATGATTATGTAAAAGCAGATATGCAAATTGAAATTTTATACACACAAAATTAAGACAGGAAATGGGTGTTCAGTGATGGCTTAGCTAAGCTGGGGGCGATTATTACAGAAATTTTAGAAACCACTGAATTTTCTTGTGCTCTTTAAAGTGACATTTGCATCAACAACTTGACCGTACAGTAAATTACATTGTTTAAATTAGACTTGCTCTTATTATAAATTTTAGTTCTCTGTTCTAATTCTAGTGTACCGCGAGCATCAAAAGGTGAACCAGTGTAGACGATTTATGTAGTACAGTTAAGCGGGATGGCGTAACCGATGTAGCGATTAGGCTATTGGTTGGACTACCGCCCGGCAGAGGCAAGAGATTTTTTTCAATTCTCCGAAGCGTTCAGACCGCCTCTGGGACCCATCCTGCCTCCTATTCGGTGGGTACCGGCGAGTAGATCGGCCGGAGCGCGAAGCCGATCACTCACCTCCGTCAAGTGCCGAGGTTAAGAACGAGTAGAAGTAACTATGCCATTGTATCTCCCCACATGCCGCCATGGCATGCCCAGAGACTTGACCGTTGTCAAGTAGGCCTACAAGACGTGTCTTCAAGAAATAAGAAACTTCGTTCTTTCAGCACAGTTTAAGAACAGCCTTAGATCGGGTACTTGAAGCTAGTACCAAATAAATCCAGACCAGGAGAACTCGTATTTATGGCGTAGTTGGTTGAGGCACTGCACTACAAGCCGGAAGGTCGCGGGTTCGATTCCCGATGTCATTGGAATTTTTCATTGACTTGATCCTTTAGGCCGCACTATGGCCCTGGGGTCGACCCAGCCTCTAACAGAAATGAGTACCAGGAATATTTCCTGGGGTTAAAGGCGGCCGGTGCTTAGGGCTGACAACCTTACCACCTTCATGTGTCGATTGTCTAGAAATCTGGGAGCCTGAACCTCCTGGGACCCTAAGGGCCTGTCCAGGCCTGTAATGGGATTGCTTTACCTTTTTTTTTTTTTTTTTTAAGGTTTAAGGATAAGGAGCACAATGCGTAATATGAAGTCTGTCCCACCTTGGTGGAAAACTGGAGCCCCACGTGATACACCTGAGGCTTGGCGCCTGACTCATGTTCGTGTGGCCAATCACAAAACGGATTGGTGACTGAATTGGTTTTACGCGCATTTAAATCTGAAGGTTATGTTCGGTTCTCTCGTTCATAGGACACTAGAGCTCCATTCTTGGTGCACGTAGTGTGATGTTAATCTGTACGTGACACGAGCATGGGGCGAAACTTGGCTTGCAGCCGAAATTTGTGACCTTAAGGTCTGAATATTGTACATTGTATTGTACATACAAAGTTCGTAGCCTGAACGCGTATAGGAGAGGCCGTGTTCATTTGCCCTCAAACTAAATCGCCGATACTATTGAACGGATTTTCACGAAAATTTGTACTTAAGGGGGGGGGGGGGGCGTGATCAAAGTGGATGTAATCTGGCGAATTTAATTTTAGTTTGTATTGTTCCAATACATCATATCGAACTGCGTCATTTTTTTAAGAAGACGATTCGTGTAAAATATTCTTCTCGTCTGTAGGTCCTGACTTAAAAATGGGAACGAATTTTTATGTATCGGAAAGGTAGAAATAATGTATATTTTGCGGTGTGATAACTGTAGTAAGCAGAGTGGAATTGGTAGTGAAAGTGGTCGGTATTTTGATTCGCACGTGGCTGTACAAGATAAGCCGGTGTTTGTGTATGTTTAATATGAAGGCCGCTTATCTAGAACTGACGGTTCTAGTTGAAAGATATTGCTGGAGCACCTTCCTTGTAAACTTTTTTGCTTGGAACGTACAGTATAACATAGTGCTGTCATTTTGTGTAGCCGTCTATGTCGAAGACACTAGTAACATGCCGTTACTGACGTGGTTTTAAACGTACGGTAATGTAAAATTATCTGCGTGTTTTCTTTGTGCGAGGGCCGGTCTGAAAATAAGTTTGCGTGATGTAGAGTTCTATATCTGAAGAACCTACGCTGATTGTGATTAATTAGGGGAATTAGTCGAGATATCATTTGTTTCCATCGTTGAAGCAAAATCTTGTGGGCCACAAGTTTAAATATGATCGCGAGGTGGAAACTGTTGTGACACGATGGCTGATAACACAGGACACGGACTTCTATTCAACAGAGAATGGAAAAGCTCGTCCCGCGATGAGACAAATACCCCAATTTCGGCGGGGGCCATGTGGAAAAGTAGTGGCGTGGGATATCAGTACAATTATATCTGAACTGTTCTAACTGAAGTTAAAAATAAAGAACCCAAAGTGCTTTTCTTTTATCGCTGTCGTGGGCACCACCTCTTACAGGATGTCTGGCGCATGCAGACTTTCAGTGCTGTAAAGCCCCCGTCCTCGATTCGACTAAAAAAGCTGCATATGCATTGTAAACTTATTTTCTCACCAACCTTTGCTTATTACCCACTTTCTGTATCGAAACACCAAGCAGGGTAGCTAAGTCGGTAATGTTTCTGATGTGTATCAAGTGGGTACTAGGTTCGAATGGGCAGGGATACCTACTGTCCGCGCTTTGCTTGTTATGGTTTCCTGGAGCATATTCCTCCGCGCTCCTTGAACGCGAACACCTTATATAATTCGATGCTAAATAACCATTGGTACAGTTGAAACGTCGTACTTATATGATATACTATCCATCCATCACTTATCGAAAAGATGCATGACGTAGCCGAGCTGTCTGTGTCCATTTCGGGAAATACGAACTATCTCACTGGTGCAATGTCCAGAGATAATCCCCATGACAGTGTCGATGCGTTCCTGAGCATGTAATTCGTGGACTTGTTGGTTAAGTTATTTGCACCAGATCAGAGTTCATTTTCGTAATTTTATTATGCAGCACGTCATGTTAGCTCACACACCAGACGTAAAGCAGTAGAATGTAAATCACTGAATGTCCTGGTCGAGTGGTTGACACTCCTGCATCGTATTCGGGAGGTCCCGGGCTCATATTTCAGCCTGGTGATTGCAACGTTACCAAGCAGTTTTCGGGATAAGACATCGATTTTTGCGACGACCGCGTCATTCTTCGTCTTTTTCCGTTTATTACTCACGAATCATCCTGTATAACTCTGATCTGTTGGACAGCGTCGTTAGATAAATTAAAAATAAGTATGTGAAGCTTTTTTAATGAGTGTCGGGAAGGATGAACGAAGAATGCAAGAGTGAATGGTTTGTATTTTTCTTTGCGCAGTATAAGAAAACGTGTCAAGTGAGGTGAAGTCAAGTGTGTGGTCAAGATGTCTGGTTCACTGACTACTAATGTTACCTTCGTAAGCTTAAAATATGACAAAATGCGTTTCTCCGTTGTTGAACCTTTGGCATACTTTCGGATTTTACATCGAACGTAGCGGTGTTGCGGTTAGCGAGCTTCTTGTTCGTCGGAAGATCTCGGAAAATGGGCTCTCCTGATTGATATTTGTCTGGGTTTCCTCAATCCGTCCAAATACTAGAGTAACACGAAGGTCCAGAAAGTGAGGTAACAATATTTTAGTAATTTACACGGCAGTCAGGGCAGATACAGTAGTCCTTCGGTTTACGAGCTAAATTGGTTCCCCTAAGACTGCTTGGACGTCCTAAATTCGTCAAAGAAAATTAATTTCACATTGCTTCCCACGTTATAAATTTTACTTAGTTCCAGGGATACAATGATTTCTCCCTGAACATATGAAGTTCACTTTAATGCAATACACCGGTACGTCAGTATGGAAAAATAACACATGGTCAGTTACGATATTTGAATAACAGCCTTATTTATTAACTTTATTAAACGTTATTAAAGCTGAGTTAGTTACCATCGTTATTGTACATATGGTACACAACAATTCCTTAAGAGTCAGTCGATTCAGAATGACTAACGCCGAGAAGAGCGAACTTAACAACAAACCTACGAGAGCGATGAGTGACGATGGGCGCATTCGAGACGATTTTGTAACGATCACGGCCTGGAAGAGGAGCCGGAAACAAAAATCGGTTTGCGAGAAGAGTGAGGTCGAAGAAGCGAAAATGTTTGAAGCGATTGCCCGTATACCGAAGGATTACTGTACTTATTCTATTTTTCAACACATTCGGCTTACCTTTTCAGGCATTTATCCCATCGTGCGATGAGATTGTCCATCAAAAGTCTGGGCTTAACCGCAGTGCCCAATGATGCACGTGGAACAAATAGAAATTGGAATATATGTGGCTTCAGTCGTGAGCGTGTTAATTGGTGTTGAATAAAATTCCTGACAGCAAATGACTGTATTACGTGCTTGGGCCTCGTGTCTTAAAATAGGCTACGACAGTTTCCGTCCACATCCTTCTTATTTCAGCATTCACAGTTCTGCATTTTATTATAATTTTGAGTACACGTACGGAGTCTTCTCGAAATTACTATTTTAAGTTTTTTGTGGGGAGGGGGGTCATGTGTTCTGATGTTGGTACGTTTGCGTAAAGTAATACTGGCAATGTAGTCGAACGACTAGTTATGAAGATGCCGTCTTCACTACAGAACAGAGGGTGTTTATTGTGGGAGAATTTTTTAAACCTCGGAGTGTGAGAAGAAATTACCGACAACAGTTCATTTTGCTCTTCAAGAAACTGTGTAATGAAAATGACACGGAGACTTCTAGAAAGCGGTCCGTGGAAGATAAAAGTAAACGTAAAGTTCTTTCTAGAACGGGCCATGAAGGCCCAGAGGGGGAGTAGAGGTATAGCTCTACTCTTTATTTAACCCTGGCACTAGATGAGGATGGTTGGTCAACTCTACGCCCCCGCCGCTTTACCCAGCGGGAAAGAAACCCGGTAACCATTGTATAGGAGGCTTGGTGGGCCGGGTGCGGAAAATCTCGCCCCACCGGGATGTTTTTTTTTTTTTTTTTGCTTGTCCGGGGTTTTCCCCCTTTGATCCACCTTTGTACTGTGTAAATCCTTTCGCCCTTCATGTCACTTTACATTCCATGCTACCGTCCTTACAACAAACACAACACAAACATCCATGCCCCCGGTGGGATTTTTTTTATACTAATTCCTGGGTTTTCCCCTTTGATCCATTTTTGTTCTGTATTAATCCTTTTTCGTCCTTTCATGTCACTTACGGGCCACAACCGTCTTTTTACAACACAACACAAACATCCATGCCCCCGGTGGGATTCGAACCCACAATCCCAGTAAGCGAGCGGCCGTAGACCCACGCCTTAGACCGCACGGCCACTGGGATCGGCGGATTCGATCCCCGGACCGTCCAGCCAGTAGTGAGTCGCTAAACCGACTACGGTATCCCGGCCCACTCCGTGGCAGATAATGTCAACTCTATCGCAACACGTTATGTTTAGGCTATACTGTGATACATGCAGAATAACACGTGTAAGTAGCAGTGTAGGCTAGTTCAGTGAAACGTATCAAACAAAGAAATGAGGAGAACAGTACTAAAATTGTAGACCGTAGTGTCAATAAATAGGTGTACCAGCGGGAGGAAGTTAAAAACATCATACCAGTGATAATGAAATTAGCACTTTAGAATGACCAGACCCGCAAAATGCGAAAATAAATCCAGGATAATCATAAATTATGTGTAGTTCGAATTAATGAACAACCGAGAAAACAAATATCACAAATGCACCCAAAACACCGATTATTTAATCTAAGGTAAAAGTTTGTAAACATGCAGACCTATAAGGCCTGTAATAAATAACAAATTATCTGCTCTTAAACTGGTAAAAGAAATGACTCTGCAAATTAAATAGTTTGTACCCTTACAGAATGAATATGTCATCAGTTCGATAAAACTGGTCGAGGAGGTTAAAAGAAACTAAAATTAAACGTTCGACTTGCAGATGCTTGTTGACGAAACCATCCGAATTGTCAGTGTGCCGGTGAAGTGTAATAATACTGCCAAAACAAAGTAACAAATATATGGTAATCTTACTGAGAACATTATACCACAGTTTACTGCAATAAAATGAAACATCGTACAGGGAGTTCAATGGAAATTCGAAGCCAGACGCACGGCAAGCTTAACGGCTTTGCATTTCCTTATATAATATATACAATACGTATAACTTAACCGCATGTTAGAGTAGGTGCTGGAAATGACCTTCAGCTCTCACACGTTCTTGAAACCTGGTGAGCAGATTATTAAATACTATTTGAAGCTTTTGTCTGAGGGCCGGGATAGCGTAGTCGGTATAGCGACTCGCTACTGGATGGACGGTTCGGACCTCGAATCCCTGTGGGAGCGAGATTTTTCGCACCCGTCCAGACCGGCCCTGGGGCCCACTCAGCCTCCTGTACAGTAGGTACCGGGTCTCTTGCGCGGGCGTATAGCGGCCGGGGCGTTGACCACCCACCCCTATCTACGGCCGAGGTCAAAGAAAGAATACAGCTATAACTCTACTCCCTCCTGGGCCATCATGGCCTGTTCTAGGGTGAATTTTACCTTTTTACGTCCTTGTCTAGAAATCGCCGGTACTGCGCGGTAGGTTGAAAGACAGCTGTTTGTCACACTGCCAGTTTTGTCGTCTCGTGTACGGTACGCTGCAATCGCTTAGTCACACGGTCCAGTTAATCTGCAGTCTGTAACAGACGTGTGAAGCACAATGTAACGTACATTTCTTTTAAGCTGTATGTTCCGTGTGGCATATTGTAAGTTGTGTCATGTAGAGTCTAACTACCTTTATCACTTTAGTATCTTTCGTTGCGACATTCCCATATGTCGCAACGAAAGATGCTAAAGTGCTAAAGGTACTTGGACTCTACACAACACAACTTACATTTATTTTGTTCGTGAGTATGCAGTGCAGTTTAATACAGAGGATCGTCATTGTGGAAACCTATATAAGGAAGAAATTCTATGAAAATTGACGTATGAAATGCAGAACACGGTTTCCCGGTGTTTCAGTTCCTTCGAAATCAAGCATGTCTGAGTGATGGAAGAGCGTTACCTACTCTGATATGCGGTAAGTTGTATTTATTTATTTGTATTTGTTTATTATACGCGGAAATGTAAGGCCGTTAAACGTGCCGTGCGTCTTGGTTCGGTTTTCTGTTGAACTCCCTGAACAAACCAAAAACGTTTTGTTAATGGCGTTGCCAAGATCAGTTCTATTGCCGAAATATCCCAACAGAGTATGGAATAACAGATAAGCATATTATAGAACTCGATTAATGCTGAGAAAACGTAAGCACATGGTCATGTCTCGCAATCAGAATGCAGGACAAAAATCACAATATAAAGGTAGATAATAAATCCCTTTGAAAGGGTGGAACAGTTCAAATGTTTGGGAACAACCCTAACGAATCGAAATTCCATTCAGGAAGAAATTAAGAGCAGATTGAAGTCGGGGAGTGCTTGTTATCATTCGGTGCAGGATCTGCTGTCTTCCAGTTTGCTATCCAAAAATACAAAGATTAAGATATACAGAACTGTAAGTTTGCCTGTTGTTTTGTATGGATGTGAGACTTGGTCTCTCACACTGAGGGAGGAACACAGGCTGAGGGTGTTCGAGAATAGGGTGCTGAGGAGGATATTTGGGCCTAAGAGGGACGAGGTAACAGGGGAGTGGAGAAAGCTACAAAACGAGGAACTTATTGACCTGTACTCATCACCAAATATTATTCGGGTGATCAAATCAAGAAGAATGATGTGGGTGGGACATGTAGCACGTATGGGTGAGGGGAGAGGTGTATACAGGTTTTTGGTGGGGAAACCTGAGGGAAGGAGGCCACTTGGAAGACCCAGGCGTAGATGGGAGGATAATATTAAAATGGATCTTCAAGAAGTGGGATGGGGACATGGATAGGGACAGGTGACGGGCTCTTGTGAATGCGGTAATGAACCTTCGGGTTCCATAAAACGCGGGGAATTTCTTGACTAGCTGACGACCTGTTTGCTTCTCAAGAAGGACTCTGCTGCATGGAGTTAGTTAGTTAGAACTCGATTAAATTTCGTGGAAATGTGTAGACCAGGGCTGAATCAATCCCGACAGCCAGGTCGCCGTGGCGACTAAATTTTGTACTGTGGCACCTAATATTTGTGTATCTTCAGTATTAAACTTCCTTCATGTCACCTTCTGGCGTCTAGAATTTTGAGGTGGCTCCTAGATTTTTGAAAATTTGTGTACCCCAGGTGTAGACGGTATTCTTATTGTTCATAATAAGAATGAGATTACACCGGAAAGTGAGGAGCTACAGAAATTGTTCAACATCTGATAGAAACAAAAGCTATTGTACCCACAGATTTGCCAACTGTTGCACATAAAAACTGAGCGCAAGTGAAAGTAATCACAGTTAAGTACTTTAGTATCTCGGTAAAGGACTTTTATATAGTATGTATAGATACAGGGACCATCACCAATAGACGTCATAATAAAAAAATGCCAGCCTTCTACAACTGCTTTTACAGATTAAGTAGTTTACAGCTACGCAAAGCAAACTTAAAGAACACACAGTTGTCAGTGTTGATGTGCGTGGGCTTATAACTTTTACAAGAAAGGTCTGACTTCATGGAGTAGAGTTCTTCTTGAGAAGCTAGTAATTCCTCAGTCAATAAATTCTCCTCATTTAATGGAACCCAAAGGTTGATTATCGTGTTCACAGGAGTCCGCCAAGTGTCCTTGTCCTGAGCCAGACGAATCCAGTACACTCATTCTATTTAAGAACCATATTAATGTTATCTTTCCATTTATGCCTAGGGCTTACAAGAGCTATTTTTCTGTCAAGTTTACGTACCAAAACCTGCATGCATTTTTCTGCTCTCCCATGCGTGCCACATGCCCCTCCCATCTCATCCTCCTAAATTTGACCACCTTTTGATGTTAGGTGAGGAGCAGAAAGCTTGAAGTTTGTCATTATTATGTAGTTTCCTCCACATTCCCATGATTTCCTCCCTGTTGGGGCCAAATATCTTTCTCAGCACCTTGTTATCGAACATAGCCCTCGTCTTACACATTTTACACACATGTAAAAAACGGGCAAATTGTTGTTCTTATAGTTCTTTGTTTAGGTGACAAGTGGGAAGGTGAAAAATTCTGGACCGAATGTTAGCAAACGTTCTCCCGAGTTTTTATGTTTGAACTTTGCTATCACAAAACGAACTCAAGGTTAGAATAGCATTTCAGACTAACAACACAATTAGGATTTACTAAACACAGCATGTGCCTCGAATACGGTAGCGTCTGTCAGTATAGACAGACTCCGCACGGGTACTTGGGCAGTGAATCAGGTGACAGATTGATTTTTTTTTCTGTAGGGTTTTGAGCAGTTGGAGAGTCCAGCTGTGAAGTTCGTAAATGGAGTATACAAAATAATGAGCTAATTTTGTGCAGTAAGGTGTATTGTTTTAGACAGTTGTAGCACACGCCACACGATTACTGTTGGCACTGTTTTGACTACAAAACATGTACGGTTCACGCCTTACCTAAACAAAAGGAGCAATATACTTGTGTCCTAATTTTAGTTTTGATATTCCAGATACTTAGTTTTACGTGAAGTCTCAGCAAGTAACGTGGCCCTATTATCTGCATCGTATAATGTGTAATGTGAGTGACACTGTGGTCCAATTTTGGACGTAAGCCAGTATGGGTGCAAGTGTTCCATCAGTCTTCCGTGCAGCCCTATGCCGCTTACGTTGGCAATGGTATTCGTTCCAGTTTTAGAGGTCACCATGCTTCATGGTGTGTTAACAAATGCAACGTTATACTTTATCCAGCTTCCTAGTTTTTTTTTTTTTTTATTTACGACTAACTTTTGCTCTCGTTCTGACTACTTTCTTTTGTTTCCTGCATAAAGATGAAAAACAACTGTTCCACGTTTCGTACTTACGAACAACGTCGAGCATGTAAATTTCAGCTTTTCGTAAAAGCGTCGCAAAATAAACCATGACAGAGAACCAGGCACAGGCGGGTAGCTCATTCAGTATTGTGACTGTACTACGTGCTGAACGACCGGAGTTCGGCTCCGTAGAGGGGCAGCCAACCTATCCAGTGGTTACCAGCGACGCTTTCCCGGAGGTTAATCATCCGAGGCGTGACACTAACCACTCACTGCCATCTAGTGCCAAGCTGTAGCTGTTCTTCCAGAAGAAGACTATGGTTCTCGGTAGTCCGTAGTGCCAGTCCTTTAAGTTTTGCTAAGCATAAAGCAGTACACTTAAACATGTATACTGGATTGCGTATGGGCACCAGGGTGTACCCCTGCATGCGGATCAGTGCCAGTATAATATTACGAAGTGTGAAGCGTCGCGTTTTAGGGTGGCACTTGTTCGTATTCGGGAGGTTCCGGGTTCGAATATCTTCCCGATGACCAACAGTCATGAGATCCTCAATTTTGTTCTCAGTGTCTAGAGTACAACAAACTCTCCTCCAACGCATATTCGATCTTGTTGTCTGCCAAACATGCTGTAATAGTAGTAGCCTACGAGAAATAGAGCTACTTTTCAAAAGCGAAAGACAGTTTCACTTTTTCATATGTATTTGTATATCTGCATTACTGTTTTTATTCAGCATATGCAGCAGTGCAAATACTCAGATGAACTGTCATCCCGCGATGCATTTATCCAGCCTCTTTGAACTTCCCCCTTCATGCCACCAAACTGCATGTTCACAAATAAATGTGGCTGTTGTATATTAATGGTTTTGTTGTGTATTGACCGCGTTCCTTATCCCCACTAATTCCATACCATATTAAGTTCGTTCAACGCGGATTCACCGAACGCATTGCTTCCAAGGAACGTATCCTCCGCGGTGGTCAAGGGTTTGTGCAGGCCCTTAACATGTGCCTTGATGGCTTTTTCCTCCATACATTCCAGCTCATTTTCTGTCGTGCCATTCAATGCTACATAACTTGTTGGCATTCAGTGCTGCATAACCTCTGCAGATGAAAAAGAGACGCGGTTGTCTTGAAGCCTAGTAAACGCTTCTGTTTGTCACAGTGTTGAGTAAGGAATAGCTGTAAATGGTTCTGAAATGTGTTTGCATACACGTGAGTCATGATAGGAGTATTGCATTTCAATGTCGTGTGCAGGACATTGCATATGCTGTTACATAACGTGCATAGAAAGGAAAAGTCAACACTGCAGGAAGATTACCGTGCATACTCGTACAGTGCATTGGACTTCGTGTATTATGTCAGTTATTCGTTGATCTTGTTTCTGTGAACGCCGGAGGCACGAATGGAGTACAAGAAAACTTGTTGCTGCTAACTCTCTTTGTTGTTAAGGACTGCCTTGGACATAGTCTTGTCTGAGTCGCATTTATAACACGTCATCTACAGAAACTAACAAGGACTTCCGGGCAGACCTAAAGCCCCCTTTCCTGCAGAGTGCGCAGGCTTCTGTCGTAGGAATCTCGTGTTGATGAATTACGGCAAGCGCACACTACACCGAAACGAAACGAATTGCCGGTTGGTGACGCATGTTACAGAGCGCTTGTTGTTGTTGTTTTTGTTTTTGTCGTCGTCGTCGTCGTCGTCGTCGTGTGTCGTGAGCCGGAATAGCGTTGTGGGTATAGTGACTAGGCTAGGGCTGAACGATACGGGGTTCGATTGCCGACAGGGGCAAGAGATTTTTCTTCTCCAGATCGTCCAGAGTGGCTCTGGGGCCCACCAAACCTCATATTCAATGGGTATCGGCCGTTATTTCCTCGGTGGTACAACGTCCAGTGGCTTGAAGCTGACCGCTTAACCTACATCCAGTACCTAGGTTAGGATTGCGTGGAGCAACATCTTCACTTCTCCGAATGCCTTTGTGTTGCGCAAAGAGGACAAATAAATTACTTTAGAGAAATAAGTTGCGAAGTTGTGAAATTATTTATTCGGCTCTGGGATGTGTCCATTGGCAGTTGGTTGTGACGGAGTGACATTTGGCTTCCAGTATGACAGAAAATAACTTTGTCAAGTACAGCGTTCAATATTTCGAGAGGAGAGTGACGTGCGGTTGACTGGGGAGGATTGGGGGAGGGACAGAAATTGTCCGAAATGTATCCCAGGAAGGGCTGAAAAAATCTCACGTAATCTCTGGTAGCCTGTCACCGTTGAACACAGAAAAAAAAATGCCATGATATATGTGTGTATGTGTGCATACGCGCAGAGTTTTTTAACACGGGTCTGATTGCTACATTTTGGGGGGCCGTCATCGGTCGCTGTGCAGCAGTTGTCCGCTCTACGGTGCGCGGTCCCGCGTTAAAGCGGGAGTCGCGGGACTGTCTGTTAGTACTGCAGAGCGAGCGGCGTTGTCAGTCGCTGTGCAGCAAAACAGCTATAAGCGGGTTCCGCGTTCAGCTGATCATCCTGTATGTACGAGTATATTCATACAGCGTGAAAAACAGTTCGTGTACATGCTGTCCATAGTGCGATTCCTTGTTTTAAAAAGCGTCGAGAATGTTATACAACATTAGTCCTGAGACGTTTAGTTTTCGAGATTCGTGTCACCGTCAAATTGCATAATGTATAAATTGAACAAACCATGGATGTCTCATAGACAGTCCCGACGAGGGGGGGAGGGGAAGCCATTACAAATTCCCTGGGCCCGGCGGTCCGGAAAGGGGTCCGGGGCCCGACTGCGTTGCATGTGTTTTTGTCTTTCTCGGTAGTATCATTATTTGTCGATTGTACAAGTTAGCCCTTTCAGACCACGCCCAAGTCACTCTGCAAAGGAGAGTAAGTCTTTCCGATTTAGTGCAAAGGTTTTTAGCGGGTCCGCCCTTTTTTTGGGAGGGGGGCCGAAAAAGTTTTTTGGCCGGGACCCGAACCCGCTGTTGGCGGCCCTTCTCATGGACGCACGTACAGTAGGTGTGGCGGACGATGGTCTGGAAACAGATGTGCCATCCTCAATGAGTGGCGTGGGGCCAACTGATCATCACGAGGTACTTTGAGGACTGTCGGTTGGGGTAGTCCCAGTTCACGTGCGATATCGCGTGAACTTGTCCGCGGTTATCGTTCCACAGCTTCAATTATGACAACTTCATTGGCTTGTGTCCGTACATTCCGTGGGCGACGTGCATTCACAAATACCGTAGGTGTATGATAACGTGCATCAGTACCGTCTCGAGAGCGTGTTGCAGTATTCGTCATGTGTGTATTCCGTTATTTTATGTCGGCTGAGCCCTGCTGTGCGCTGTTTGTCTTAGTACTCCTAACGACGCGCTTTATCGTCGTGTGCATAAATAACACTGCTTAGAAGTGTGTTACTGCATTTCACGGTGATCTGTATCTCGGAAACTAAGCGTTTCAGGACGCGTTGTGTAATATTCGCGCCTTGTTTTGTAACAAGGAATCACGCCATGGAGAGCTTAAGCGCGAATTTCTTTTCATCTTTTGTGTGTGTGTGTGTGTGTGTGTGTGTGTGTGTGTGCGCGCGCGCGCGTGCGTACATATATGCAGAATGTTCTGCTTCAGGTGTGCCGAAATCCAGGATGATAATGAGTCATTTTGAGTAAAAATGTTATATCAACATATGCCCGAATATCAACCCGTTACATCGCTATGATTATGTGTATATATATATATATGTATGTATATGTATATATATATAAAACGCCGATTCAAATTTGTATGATCAATCCTTTGCCATGCCGTTTTCGTGGCGCTTATTTACGTGGATGCCCTAAGCATAGTTTTATTTATACCTTGATTTAGGGCACCGAATTTGTGTTCTTTCGGTTTCTTGGCCATAACTAACGGGATTTTGCCTGTGAAATTCTGTATGTATGGTGCGAGATATGAACCGAAAAGTTTTGCTTGAAACGTGTTTGTGTGTGTTGCGTTTTATGTCAGAAATCTTATATTAAAATTGGGGTTTCCTTCTTGAGGTAGCATTTGGACACAGTGAAGTCTGGTTTGCTGGTTTAGTTCACTGAATGGGTGATCATGTATCAGTATAACGATCTTGCCGCAAAGTCGTAATTAATTGGTGACGTCGGTGTTAACCGTCGAATCGGCCGTGAGTTTATCTCAGTACCGATTACTTCACCTCGTTATAAATTACTCTCTGGTCGACAGTGTTGCGAGCTGTCATGGAATAGACCGTTCTTATCGATTTTATGAATTCCTTAGTTATAGTGGGTTTTGACATGAAACTGAATCCCGCAGGGTTTAATGACTATGAAATGAGATCTTGTATTGTTGGCAGTTTTTTTTATCGGACTAAACAGCGCAGGCTTGACACAGACTATTACGGTTGTTTATCTTTTGCTGAAAACTTATCGTAAAATCTGGAGATAAACTGAACACGGCGTAGTTCGTTTTGTGCTATTCTTGTTCTGTTTTCCATGTTTAGCTAAACACGATGGTATTAAAGTCCTCAACATACAGTCTGAATTTTCAGTAGAGGCGGCATTGCCCTTGTAGGTTATCTTATGTTCTCGATAGCTCCCAGTTCGGCTCTGAAGGATTGTTCAGCTGCACAGTACAGGAGTGTTTTTCTAAGACACCGTCACTGGAAGAAAACATGAATTGTGCGAGATACGAGGTTCTGACAGCGGTGCTGACTAGGAGTCAGGCTTTGATATTGGCAGTGGGGAGTGGGGGAAAGACAGTTACGTAGTTGTTACCAGTAGGCTAAACGACGAACTGCAAGGGTCTGGATAGGGTGGTTGGTGTAGTGAATGTGGTTCGAGCTGGAAGATTCGGGGTTTGAATCCCGACAGGGGAAGGGATTTTTTTCATCTGCTAAACGTCCAGACCGACTGAAGGGTCCACACAGCCTCCACGTCAGTGGGTACCGGAGTTCTTTACCGGGGATAAAGCGACCGAGGCGTGAAGTTGACTTCTCACATTCGTCTAGTGCCGAGGTTAAGAATGTAGAGCTATACCTCCCTTCTCCCTGTATGCCGTCATGGCGTAGACAGAGACAAGTTTAACCGATGTATTTCAGTAAAACGTATACAGTATATTAGGCTGAAGTGCAGTCATGTTTTGTGCGTGAGAGTTAATTCTGTCATTTTCTGTTGTGGTCTGTCTGGTTAGAGCTGTGCATAAACTTGACTTCAGGTTTATTATGAACCGACCACCAAACAAGTGGAAGTAAATATTGGCACAAACTGGATAACGTTTACTACCTCACGACAATAATAATTTCCAACAGTGAGCAGCCTCCAATCAATATATTTACCAGCAGACATGTTTTGATATTTTAATTTATCAGTGTCTCAAGCACAAACAGTGATCAATACCTGTGACGTTGTGCCCACGCAGGATGCATCGTTAAGGTGGCCAACCGTTCCCCTGCCTATCTTACCTTGTGCACAGTATGAGCCATATAGTGCACCGCAACACATTGCATGCACAGATATTGACACAGTGTTGCCATACACCGCTTTCAGGTTTCACAGTGTGCCCTGGCACGTACAATTTCACATGGTAAATAAGTAGGGGCTATGGTGATCTCTCAGCCAAGCTGTACATTGCAGAGTCATTAAAGCCCCTTAAAATCGCTGCGTAATTAATTTGTTGTTAGTTTTCGTTTGTGTCTGGCTGTATCACGTTTCTAACAGACTGATGTATATAAAAATGTACGTGCAGGTGGCATTTTGCATATTGGGCATTTTAAAACTGTTAACAAACCATGTGCTCAGCAATTCATGTAAACATGATATACCCAGCTGCATTAGCTACAACCGTCCACGGTACAGGGAAGAGTTTCATAATTTGTTGTATATTTTATTCTGGACTGTACTGCATGAGAAGGGGAAGGCTAGCAAGATCGTCAGTTCTGCCTGTACATGCATTCGTATGTACACATATGTACGTTCTTATATATACATGCCAAGCGCAGTAGGTAATAAGGTGTGGAATGGGTCATTAGATATGAATGTTGAAATGAGGAGGATATTGAAGGAAGCAGTTGTCATTTGTTTTAAGGCATTATCCCAGCAATTTCCTGGTGGGACTGGGACAACCATAAAATGCTTGAGGTATGAGCCTCTGGACCGGTAGTCAAACCAGAAAGTTCTAGAGTGTTGAACTGAAGGGCTAATGAGTCAGTTATGACAGTTGTATTGTATACTGGTGTGTGCTTGTAATGCATTTATCGTATTTCCCCTAACATGATACGTAGACAATCCTGCATGTAAGACCTCACCCCCGCACAATCTTCAGTTTCCAGCAAAATATAAAGACGTGACGTGTTTAACTTTGTGTGCAGTTACAGGGTGACCCGCCATTTTTCAGATGACGAATTAGGAAACAGTTGTCTTACATTCGTGGGAATACGGTGTGTAAAGTTCAGTGGTCAATGAAGGCCAAAGGAATACATAGGTTGGGGAGGGTCCTTGCTCCCAGGAGGGTACGAGGATGCTGTCACTCTAAATGAATAAATTATTTTTAGATGTATAACAATGTTTAACATGTCCAGGGTATTTGTTTCTGAGAGTTTGTCTTGACATCTTTTCAGATGATGATAAGTGAGTGCAGAATTCTGGATTGAAGTGTTGTATGGAGAAAAGCAGTGATGAGCCAGAACCTGCAGAACACAGCCTTGACACAGGTAGAACTTGTTCTTCATCATGTTTTTAGAGCTGTAACATTGATCTTACAAATTTTTACAAGTACCATCTTAAAAAAGATTTATTTTATAACCTTTTCAAAGAAAATAAATTTGTATCCTTCAAGATTATTTCTGCCAATAAAAGAAATGGGATAATTCTAATGATTCAACTGACATGGTGTCCTTTTTAAAAGTCTGTTACTGTACTTTTTATACCCTGAAGGTTAAAGCTCCGAAACGTCAGTAAATTTATATTGCCAGACTGTACGGCGTCACATTTCAGACGATAGTAATATTCTTATTCCATTTTACATCGATTGGTAGGAATGGTGGAACGAATGCGGTTGCGTGCGACCCACACATGTTTATATTCTGTAACCAACACTCTGTTGTACCTTGCCTGTTCAGCGGCATGAAAGATATAAAGAATCCACACTAAATTACTGAGAATGATGAAAAATGTGAGTGATGTTTTGGACCCTGTTGTCTCAGGCCAGAAAGTCCACATTGTTTTGGATACTGGCTCTGTCTCCATCGTCAGGTGGAACGGAGAGCGGGTGACCGTACTGTGGTGGGCCGTTTAGAAATGGAATCGTACAGCGCCTATTACAATGCATCATCGTCAGAGTTCTTGAAAGCTGATAAAGGTCACATTTTGCGCTTTCAGTACTTTCTTAGGTATCTAAAATTTACTTCTAGACATAATGCACATAAGTAATGTATTTTTGGAATTGATTTTCACTTTTAGTGATGGTTTGTTTCTCTGTTCAAATACTGTGTCAGATTATATAACAATGAGTGAGATACAGTTGTGTGATCACAAACGATGAAGCAATTGGCATGTAGGGGGAACCGTTATATATATAGTGTATGTTTAATCATTTTATACCCACAGTAGGAAAATACGAGTTGGATGCGTAAGACGAGTCTGCTGATTGTTACGTTATCATGTCAGCGTTATGTGACACATGGCCTTATCTGTTGTGTCTGATACCGAGTAATTCCATGCGTGTTCAAAATGTGTGTTCATTTGAAATACTGTACTTATGTAAAGTTAGGCATCATGAAAAACAAGACAGGCAATGTACTATAACGTAACATTGACGCGCGTTCGTGTAACCATTGTTGCTGTTGAAAAGCAGTAAATATTACATATCCTGAGTGTGTGTCTGTAGCTGTAGTTATCCAGCATGCAAAGCGGTGCATGCGCCGTATTATATTGTCGTATGTGGCCTGTCCGGCTCTACCATATTTTTCCACATTATTTCGTAAACGGCGCGACTTTCGGAAAAAGTTACCGAGCGTGAAAATTGTGTTTTGATTTTCTCAACAACTTTTGCCTGAAACATTTCTAATTCTAAAAAAATTCAGCGAGATACTATCATAAATGTACTTAGGTCTTCATGTAAAGTATCCTTTATTCTTGTCAGATTGTAATGAAACTTGAATTTTTTCGTCAGACTTTCGAAAAATACTCAAATATGAAATTTCATGAAAATGCGTCCACCGGGAGCCGAGTTGTTCCATGCGGACGGACGAAGGGACAGACGGACAGACATGACGAAGCTAATAGTCGCTTTCCGCAATTTTGCGAACGCGCCTAAAAATGTTGCCAGAAGTTTTGTAAAAAAAATATGCTGCATGAGCGGTGCTGTATAAAAGAACAATATACAGAATGGTGGAAATATTTTTAATGATAGGTTCAGTGCTGGACAGAAAGGAAATTAAAAAATATTATCTTTTAGCTGAATTGTGGTGCCAAAAATCCTCAGGTCACAGGGAAATGAAGCTTTTAAAACTATGTCCATATAAAATTAGAGCATGTAAAAACCCTTTCCTCTAGACTGGGAAGCAAGAAGCCAGTGATGCAGTTGGTTTGAAGAATTGGTAGCCAATGGATTTATTGATCCAGAACTCATATTTTTTCTCAGATGAGGCATTATGTACATTGAAGGGGAATGTAAACAGCCAGAGTAACAGATTTAATGTTCAGGAGAATCGCTGTGCAGTTTACAGCTTTCCTTTACATGACCTTAAACTTGGAGTATGGTGTACAGTGAGTGCATACAAATTCATAGGCCCTATGTTTTTCAAAGGAACAATAAATTCCTGTAGCTACATTATTTTTTTAATTCAGACATTCTCTAGACTGATCTCCAGACTTGATTCTGTGCAGTTATTATTTGTGTGGGACACTGAATGATAGAGTTTATGTGAATAATATACATTAATTTCAAGAGCTTAAAGAAAGTATTTGAAGAGAAATTGCCAGTATTTAAGACATGAGCTCTGTCATGTGTTGAGTAATATTTTAGCGGGTCTGAGGCCCGCTTAGAAGCTGGAGTTGAGCACTTGGAAGATTCTTGTCTGAAATAAGGTAGTTGAGGTGGCAGGGCAATATGAACTATAAACTCACAGTGGAGGCAGCCTTCGTATATGATAAAGCTCCCGTGACAGCTGCTGTATTGGGACTGGAGACTAAATATATGCTCTGTAGTTGATATAAGGTATTGTTCTGGCATTTGGCTGAAGGGTCTGAATAAATATGACAGAAGGTGTTGGATAATATAGCTAATTGTTAGTCTGAATTTGTCTAGGTGCCTCTATGTTTAAAAGAGGTACTACTGCTCTTCATATCCATTCAGTGTTGTAGGTGACATTATTGCCATTCACCTTCACTTGAATAGTGGGGTGTGATTTGAAGTCAACTTTTTTGTTGATTATTTCTTCTCTGAATGGCAAATCCAAATTTGAAAAGTTTTTTGATGTCACTGTTAGTAATAGGCATAACTTGGATAATATTGGGGGGGGGGGGGGGGGTACAAAATCGACCATGGGTATTAGGACCTTCACGAAGTAGTCAAGTTAGAAAGAGGGGGAAGATTGGCTTGAACCAGTCCGTAATATACATACACCCCTTTGTCCCACTCTCACCCCAATTTTTTTATTTGCCTCTTTTCAATTCAGTAGCCAAAAGAAACTATTCTTAGGTAGAAAAAATATTGGGAGGGGGAATTTGCTCCCTTTTGCCGTCCTCCCCACCAAAGTTATGCCTATGCTGTTAGTTATTGTTGCATATCACTCAGAAAATTTTCTGTACAGGCAGCGTGGCATATGAATGATATAGATTTATGAATCTGGTGTTCCTAACCCACATGTATTGAACATGCAGCGAAATGTTGACACCCTTCAGTCATTGTCAGGACATAACCAGTATATGATATAAACCCCTAGTCAGGTTATGTCAATAATGAAATGCCATTTTCAGCGGTACCAGCCAGTTACCATAGTGGGTCCATTCGAAGACCCTGGAGGCTGCTGGTTCCTCCCTTCAAAACATTCAACTACGTCACCCACTATCATGGACAACAAGCTGTCTCCCACCTTTGCCCAGAAAAAGGCAGAGGTGAAGCTCAATGCAATGCCGTAAGTATGCATTGTGATATTTTTGTACAAAAGTGACGTTCAGTTGTTCGATTTCTTAGTGTGTTGGGTCATCATTATTCTCAATATGGTTTTGAATTCATATTAAGGAAACTGGACCGTCATTATGTAATGATTCTAAGCAGGACATTGGTTGTTCATTTCTAAAGAAATAAAAGTAATATCCTAGTTATTTAAGATAAATAGCAGCAGCAGATGGCAGCAGTGAATTATGGTTGAGTGTCTGCGTTAGTTGAAATTGTTATGGTGACAATAAAACTAACTATTATATCCAACTAACATAACTTGTATTTTAGTGGTATAAACCCAGCTACGCGTTACGGCTTTCAGCAAGCCATCATCAGGCTGTGTATAAGAAAGGAGAAGGATAAAACTTTACGACTGCAATCGATAGTTACTGAAGGTTGAGATCTCAATCTTGTTAGAGATACATATTCATAATATCAACTATAAAAATAAATTTTAATAAGACCGGCAGTGTATGTATAACATTACATTGAGGCACTTTCGAGTAACCATTGTTGCTGTGGAAAAGCAATAGGTATTACATATTCTGAGTGTGTGTCTGTAGCCTTAGTTATCCAGCATGCAAACCACATGCACTGTATTATATTTTCATCTGTGGCCTGCCTGGCTGTACTGTGTTTTTCCGCATTACCTCATAAATGGCACGATTTTCAGAAAAAAGTTATTGAACAAAAAATGTGTGTTGTGATTTTCTCTACAACTTTTGTCTAAAACATTTCTCATTCTAAGAAGAATCGAGTGACCTACTATCATAAATTTAATTACATCTTCATGTAAAGTACCTGTTATTCTTGTCATATTTTAATGACACTTGAATTTGCTTGACAGAATTTAGAAATAGTCAAATATCAAATTTCATGAAAATCCATCCAGAGGGAAATGAGTTGTTACATGCAGACAGGCAGACATGACGAAGCTAACAGTCACTTTTCGCAGTTTTGTGAACACAACTAAAAAAGTATGAAAAATATAAAATCTTCAGACCCAAAACCTTGATAATGTGAAAATGATGGCTTGGGGCCATAGCTGTACCTCATGTAAAATAAATTATCTTATCTAGACAAATAAAGTAGGCTTGAAGGCAGGTGGCAGATATGGCATGTATGGTCAGGGAATTCTGATATGTGATTGCTGAAATGTTAATTTAAAATGGGATGGTCAGATCATGTTGAATCCAATTATGAAGTGAATTGTTACTTATAACTGAATTCTGTGAAGCATAACTGCTTTAATAGTAAAATTGTTAAATTCATGATGTATATGGCAAGGTAAGATAATTTATTTTATGTGCTGTACAGTTAATGACCCCAAGTCATCATTTTCACATGTATAACCTATAAGTTTTTATACCTTGTATACTTGATTTTTATAGTTGATGTTATGAATATTTGTAACGAGACTGAGATCTCAGTGACTATCAACTGCAGTTGTTAAAGTTTTATCTTTCTGCTTTTTTATACACAGCCTGATGGCTTGATGAAGCCAAAACGTGTAACTGGGTTTATACCACGGAAATATAAGTTGTGTTTGATGGATATTATAGTTGGTTTTAGTTCACAACACAATGGGATCAGTGGCCTTACGATTGTTATGGTCACCATTTCTGTAAAGGTTATGTGTAACATTAATAATCTATCAAGCTGTCTTTACACAATTTGAAGAAGTCCATGTTCAATGTTTCAGATGTTTAGTGTGCATTTAGAGGACATTACAAACATAAAAATAAATCATTGAAGAGAAAAGTAGTGTTTCTGTGCTGAGAAAAGGTACCTTGGACTATTGGCATGATTTCCAATATGGGTGTGCTCATAGTCCAGGAAAGTATTTTTTGCCTGTATTTAAATCCGTCTGTTTGTCAGCATACCTTGCCTTGAATGTGACTGCTAGTGTAGAAACTCCTATTCAGACACAGTGAATAATGTTTTACCACCTTGTGAATGGAACTTGACTTGCACTGTAGTGTGAATTGACCCTTGATATTAGTCATCATGAACATTCACAGCCTGCTTGTTCAGTGACATATCAGAGTATCTCTGAAGGGCTGTAATGTATAATAGTGGATTAATAGAAGGGTTATCTGTGAAATGGAATTTTTCAAATTTTTACATTACGTTTTTACTGAGTGTTCCACTAATATTGATAAAATGCATTTTTTTACTGCTAAGTGTTAATCTATTCATATCATGACACATTTTAATTTGGTTTATAAAGAACAGTAACATTTATAAACTGAAAAGTGGTACTTTAAGCAATGATATTTGTTCTATGAGTATAACACAATTTCCATATTGATTCTTATTGGTAGATTTTGAACTTCAATGATTTACATGCTGAAAGGACGAAACATTGTTGTTTGCAGTTGGTTTCATGGGAAAATATCTCGTGATCATGCAGAGCAGCTCCTGTCACCCAAGGAGGACGGCTTGTTCCTGGTGCGAGAGTCGACTAACTTCCCTGGTGACTACACACTGTGTGTTTGCTACCAGGGAAAAGTTGAGCATTACAGAGTCAAATACAAAGACAACCAGCTCACAATTGATGATGAGGAATTCTTTGAGAATTTGTCACAGCTTGTGGAGGTACAGGAATTTCTGTTTTTATTCTGTTATAAATAGATGGAACATGTTTATGATAATGACATTTATGGTTTTATTTGCCATGTCACAGAATATGTTCATGACACAAATTAGTGGGTTTGAGGAAAACAGAACACTTTGTGCTGTCAGTTCAGAACCTATACTTGAACCATTCTGTAAAAAAAATGAGTCAGGGTGCAGAATGGGACTTTGTTTTGGTGCTGCTGTGGTAGCACCTTTGCTAATGTGACTGCTTAAGAACAACATATCATTATCATTTGATCAAGCCTTGTGTGTTATACCATGTTTTCAGAAAATAGGACTGTAAGGAGAACTCATTTGAACATTTAATTTCTGAATGCTCTCTCTGAATGTGAAATTGAATTGTAAGTGTTTGTTTTTTAATTGTGATGTGTAATTGTTGCAACTTTTGTTTTCAGCATTATGAACAAGATGCTGATGGTCTGTGTACACAGTTGACAAAAAGTTTACCAAAGAAAGGAAAACAGGATTTTTGTGTGGATCCCAAAGCCTTTGTGGAAGCTGGTTGGATGATTCAAGAACATGAATTAGAGGTATGTAATCCTAAGACTTTTTTTCCTTTTCTTTTCTTTTCTTGGGTAAGTAACTTTGAGTATTATATGAGAAGGAACATGTGGTATTTTAGGTTTTCACAGTGGCATTATTGAAGAAAAAAGTCATTTGGCTTGTTATTCTGCACTGGGTGAGTAGTGCTGAACAACATAGCCTCACATCCCAGAAAACTTGAATCTTCAAGAAGGAACTTACCCAGACACAAAATAAAATAGTACGGTAGCATATAACTGAATGAAATAAGGACGTGTATAGGAAGGAATGGGAGGGAGGTGCAGATGTTTGTGTACATATATGTTAATTGTATTTTAATATCGTAGCAAAGTTCCAGCAGTTGTTTAAATTGATACACACCTCTTAAAGTCGGACAGTTAATGCCATCATTTGTAGAGTGCTAGTAATTTTGTATTTAATTATAGTGTATTTTTAAATAGTGCTGTATTTGATGATTTATAATACTAATTTATAAAGGAAATGTTTTGAAATGAACACTGAGCTTCTGCTTCAACCAACTTAAAACTTCTGTAGTAAAAGGAAATGTTTATAAAATCATTTGATGTAAGTTGTGACTGAAATATTGAATGCTACAAGTGAATGCATGATGCTGTTTCTCATCTGAATTCTTGTGCTAGCACCTTCTTCTGTGTATGAAGATGAGCATGTGTGCACAGTCCTTAAGAACCAGTAGTTTTACAAATGGTTTTAACAGGAAGCGATGGAAAGTGACGTATTTTCACTACACTGTTAAGCATGATATATTCTGAGTAAATGAAACCTCTGATTATGAATCAGGTATCTCATTCATAGCATGGAAGAGGTTAAACATGTTCATTTATCCTTCCACTGTTTAGTTTTTACACGGATCACAGTGTAGGTTTCTGATCTTCTGTTGCAGCTGAGGGAATCGATAGGGAAAGGTGAATTTGGTGACGTGATGCTGGGGATCCTTAGAGGTGAGAAGGTAGCAGTAAAGATGTTGAAGGATTCGAGTGAAGCAGCACAGAAGTTTCTTACTGAGGCTTCTCTGATGACGTAAGTCTGTTAAAATTTTAACCTTTATGAGACGAATTTAAATGTCAGTTGTATTTCTTGATGGCCTGAGTTTTTCTGATGTAGCGTGGATGTTTAAATTCCTACCAAGTAAGTGCACAGAGACCAGCATGTTAGGCCATTTGCCAGTACATTTTAGAGACCATTGTTGGTCTCCTGGGATGATAAAGGTTAAACATTTTGTACACCATTCCTAACCAGTGTGTTGGTTGTTCAGTTTTTGGCTTATAGATCTTACTATTCATTTTGGAGACTTAGGTGGAGATCAAAGGATAATATTAAAACAGGTCTTAAAGAAACAGTGTGAAGGTGCTGGCTCTACATAGGGTCTGATTTTAGTCTTTGGGGACATGTTAATGTACTTTCATGTTCCATAAAATCTGGGGAATTTCTTGACCAGCTGTGTGACTGTTAGCTTCTAAGAAGAAACCTGTGCTATGGATTTAGTTAGATATTCCTGTCAGACATAGTTGAAGAAAGCTGCATGCCGTGGTATATTTAACTGAAAAGTACCAGTGGTATACTGGGTATCTCTTTTTTTTAACAAGATGGTTGTTACAATCAACACCCATGTTGTTTTACAAACACTTGTTATGAGATTGATTTTCGCTTGTAAATTGACTACTGCCATGTTCATACTTTTTTAAAAATGTGTGTTTTGAAGGATGATTTATGAATAGTGCCAGCTCAGAAGTAATCTGGTATCATGGGTCAGATATTCTTGAATTCTGCGGTAAATTGAGTGAGCCCCAATGAACTATACTTTCTTCCCATTTTGAAATGTATTGTTGTGGTTGTGTTCATATAACATTACATATTACATTTTTTGTTGTGTGTGGTATCTTGGAACAGCCAAATGGCAAAACAGAGGCAGTCCATTCTCAGGTATAATAATGATGTGGCCTGTTGCCCACATCATCTCCATTTGGAAGTGTCTTTAATGGTTTTTGAGATGCTGTGTTATGTATTGTATAGTCAGTATACTGACGGCTACAGCCTGGATAACAAAGGACTTGTGGTTTGAGTCCCAGCAGGGGCAAGGATTTTTCTCTTCTACAAAATGTACCAAATTGGCTCTGGGGCCCACCCAGCCTCCCATTGAATGGGTACTGAGAGCTCTTTCTCTAGGGGTAAGGCAGCTGGGGCATGAGGCTGATCACTCACCCCTATCTGGTGTCTAGGTGAAGAGTGACCACACCTATACCTCAACTCTACCATGTGCCTTCAATGGCCTGCACAGGGACAAATTTTGTGTGTGGTACTTATTGTGTATATTGCTTGAAGATGCCCTGTCTGAAACATCTTGATTATAGAGAAGGTTATGAAGCAGGTATGTTACTGTAAAATTTATGGTGTTTTATTGTAGAAATAGTTATAGCAAACAGTATTAACCCTTGTGGGTCCAATGTTGTGTTACACTCGATACTTTTCGTTGTACCAGGTCCAATGTCGAGCTCAAATCAACATGTTATTTTAAAGTGTTTTATGTTGTTTCTCCTAAGCTTCTGACATGTAATGGCTGCTTGTAAACTTCGAAACAGTATATAATATATGTCATATTTTTCAGATCACTAAGGCATGAAAACCTGGTGCAGTTACTGGGCTTAGTGTTTAACAACAAGAACAAACACATCTATCTGGTGACAGAGTATATGAGTAAAGGCAGCTTAGTTGACTACCTGAGGTCGAGGGGACGGCTTCATGTTACCAAAAAGGATCAGATCAACTTTGCATTGTAAGAACCAGTATTTGTATTATTGTACTGTAGAGCACTGAAACATTTGTGCTTGTATTAATCCTTCGCGGGTGAATTATCATCCGTTATATTCTCACTAAGCTGCCATCTGGTGTATCAAGCTTCGTGCAAGTAGTAAACCATGTGATTGTGACATCTGATACAGATTTAGCAAACTCACTATTTAAATAAAAAGGAGAGAAAATTGTAATTAAAATGTTCTCCTTGTTACAAGGTTGTGTGTTGCAAATCTATATAGCTTTTGCTTGTAAAGCATTATGGAGAGTGATACTTGAGGTCAGAAGATGTGATAACTAGTAAGTGCTTTGCAGCATAATAGTATTATGAGATGACACATATTGTCAGTGTATCTTGAATTCCTGTCTTTGCAGCAGTGTGAGTTTTTATGTTAGAAATTATACTAGAGTCCCTTGAGTTTTGTGGGATGAACTGTTAATGTATGCAATTTTGTCATGCTAGTTTGTGAAAAGTGGATGTAACACCATAATCTTTTCTGTTGTACATTGCTTTTTTCATTCAGTGATAACTAATAAACTTGGTGTTCTGAATGATTCGTGCATAAGTGTTTGTGGTTTTAATGCATTCTGCTTGTAGTATAATATGTGGTTATTCAGTCACTCATATCATACCCCTGTGAGTATTGTGTTCCTCAGAAATTGTACAGTGTTCTGATTTTATGAATTCTTCAACTTGATCCAGGCTGCAGTTTTTGAGTACTCAATTGAATGTGCAGTGATATTTACTGCACCGCTGTGTCACAGAGATTGGCTGATGCAGAAAAGTGTCTGTCTACAGACTGGATGCTTGGGGTTTGATTTCCAGAATTACGAGGGATTTTTCGCATTGTCACTACATTCATATCAGTTTCCAGGCCTACACAGCCTCGTAACTAGTGAATACTTGTTCTTCTGTATTGTTGTAGCTCCTCCCAAAATGTAAAAAATAGAATAATATGAAATTCATTCAAAAAGCCGTATATTAATCTTTGCAGTGATACGTGTTCTGGTATGGAATACCTGGAATCTCGGAAGGTTGTTCATCGAGATCTTGCAGCTCGAAATGTTTTAATATCAGAGGAGGGTGTAGCCAAAGTGTCAGACTTTGGGTTGGCAAGGGAGGAAAATTTTACTTTGGAAGGAGGAAAACTACCTATCAAATGGACAGCACCTGAAGCACTGAAACAAAGTGTATGTACTGAATGTTTCTGTAGTTGGCATACCATGTTAATCCCTCACTGCAGTATATTTAATATTTTTAGTGTGGCAGGCCTGAGCATCATATGTGAGCATCTTATATACTTCAATGTCAGTAACACTGCTCACTTTGCATGTACTTTGCATGATCAATTTACTCACATTCATCTGGTGCCAAGGTTAGGAATGCATGGAGCTGTACACCCACATATGCCTTCATGGTGTACCTTTACCTTTCACCTTTTGGTATGTCCTGAAAAATGAGAATTTGAACTTTTTGCTCTTTTTTATACTGACTATTTATGGTATGGCTAGTTAACTGTTCTGCCATTCTTTTGCTGACAATTTTCAGTCTGGAACTCATTCATAACACTCTGAAATTTATTTGATCTTTTTGGCTTGGAATTTTTATTAAAAACAAGCCATAATATGGCCAGCTGCAGAATTGAATATTTAAATAGAAAAGTGACCTGGCTTTGAGTAAACAAATCAAATTTGAAAGGCCATGCAATAGTGGTTGAACAGTGAATGATGAATAATAGTTATCAGAACATACCCATTCCCCATGTGAAACACACAAGAAAGTCATGATTGTATTTGGATTGTACTGCAATCAGATCACCATCACAAATTAAAAAACCAACAAATGCACTGTATTTCCACAAATATAGTATAATGTCCCTACATATGTGCACAGTGAATATAATGTGAAATTTATTAACAGATCACCATATTCATCTGATAAAATATATTATGGCTTTGAAGTATATATTATTCAGGTTTTATAAATATTTAATTCTCTTCCATGGGTGTAATAGCATCGAGCATTGAATCCTTAATATTAATTGTTTATTCATTTATATATAGTGCTGGCTTTCACCAGTTTGATTGCAGGAGTGGTTCATCACAGTTATTCAGTTGAGTGAAGATTTGTATGTTCACAGATGATCTGCATGGAAACACACCTGTTCTGAGTACTCTGTATAGTGTTACTGTTTAGTTTTATGTTATTTTCCAGAAATTTTCAAACAAGTCAGACATGTGGAGTTTTGGAATTTTGCTTTGGGAAATCTATTCCTTTGGAAGAGTGCCTTATCCAAGAATAGTAAGTACACAGTTTGTTTTATTTGAAGCCGAGAATGTGATACCATCCAGACTATGGTGTATTTGAATGTCAAGACTGTATTAAAGGAGTAATGTTGCTGACATTCTAGCAGTGAGAATTCTGCTGTGTGTAATGTTAGATTCTGAGTATCCCTTTTACAACTTCAAAAGCTCTTGTACATATTTGTCACTCGTAACTGAAAAACTATTTCTTATAATTTTCTAAGACTGTTACAAATGTCACTGGACTGTAATGTGTTTACAGGTCTCTTGTTTTCATGGTGTTATTTATGTTATCTGGTACATTTGTTGAGGAATTTCTTACGTTAAAAAATGCCTTATAATCAAATTATCAACTGTATATAAGAATATGCATAACATTTTAATACTGTGTGTGACATACTTTGTATTGTATGTTTTGTACTTGTAATGTATTCATGTGACTTATTCCACATCATGTTGTCACTTTGACTAAATTTTGGATCTGTGGAGTGCATAACGTGTGTGTGTGTGCGCGCGCGTGCGCATGCACACGTAAATCAGTTCTTACAGTCACCATGAAGGTTTACTTGAATGCCCATATAGAGTGTCAACATGAGAATATTTCTGCTGCAAGCACCACTCTTTTGGGTGAGCAGTAGAAAAGGCATTGCACATTTGGATGTTGTGCATTAATCATTAGAATTTTTTACCATTCAGTAAAAAATTCTAATGATTAATGCTTTTGAAACATTTTATATTGATACAGTGCTCTTGAGGGGCTCTAAATAAGTTTAAAAATATGATATTGGTCAGTTTTTTTTCATAAATTGTAGAATTGTGTTTGTTTATCATAAATTTTTCTTCAGTCACAAATATGTAACTGAAAGAAAATTTGCAACCCACAGTCAGATAAATGTGGTTTTTCTGAGATTGTATGTGAGCCACATTGGAAATGGAGGTAGTGAAATCATTAACACATTTTCTGGTGTCAGCCTCTTGCAGATGTGGTGAAGCATGTGGAAAAAGGCTACAAGATGGAAGCTCCAGAGGGGTGTCCTCCAGAAGTATATGAAATAATGAGACAGGTTGGTTCATTTCAGTTCAGTTCAGCCAAGTTCATGCGTTGATACACAGGATCACATGCTTTCAGTTTCATGCGTTAAATCACTTGGAAAGTAAACACATGCAGATAAGAACTTGTTCTGTAGTAAATGTACAATGTGAAGTTGGGATGTGGAAATAACTGAAAGGTGATAGTGAACACGTGGCAAGATGCATTAAAAACTGATGTGGACTTTGTGAGACAGAGACAGTAGTCATTTTGTGGTCATTTGATATCAGATGAGCCTGATATATTTTTGTCCAACAGAGTGTAATTTAATCTACTGTCTGATGGTTCATGTGAAAGCCAACCCATCATCAAGTTCAGTAAAGTAACACCATCACCAGTTTACTATAGAGGAAATAAACTAATTTTCACATTACATGCATTTATTTCCTATTGCTAACTGGCAATATGCTTTGTGGGGAATTAAGACCAGACTTTGTGCATGTTGCATGTAATATAATTTAAATTACTCAGCAGACAAACTTTACACATATGTTACAGAACTTTAAATGTAAAAGTACCCTCTGATGAAACAAACAAAATGCTGTGGCCTGTCACCTAGCTGCAGTCAGTTACTTGTTGATGAAGTACTGGATGGTGAAGGGTCCCACTTAAGAATGAGACATCAAACAGACTGATTTTGCTGCTGTTTCCAGTTATTGGTTAAGAAATTCTCTGCCTTTTAAAGACAACAAACATTATTACCTTATTTACAAAAGTATACCATTATGCTTCTGTCAAAGATTAACCCACATGTTATGGAGCAGTGTAACATGTCATCATGCTAGTTTTTTTATGATAAGTTGTTTGCCTTCCACTTAACCCCCAAACTGGCTCAGTGTTAAATTAGCGAATATTGTGTGATCCTCTGTTTTCAGCCAAGAAAAATCTTCTGTTACATTTGATGTGTCATATTCTAGTGGCTATTAAATTCCAGAGAATCTGACAAACCACTTCTATACTGAACAGATTATGAATAACATTTTTGAAACATTTTCAGGCATGGCATCTGCAACCTGATGAGAGACCAACCTTCCGAGGTGTAAAAGATGAATTGGGGCGGCTTAAATCTAAGACAGTTTGAACAGATAAGCTGCAGTTATTCTGGAAAAGAAATTGGTCTGGCTGTGTGTAGCTTAAGTGTCTGTTGAACACTAGCTGTTAACTGGAGACAATGTGGTATTCAAATGACTTGTAGGAACTTGGACATCACATTTCAGTTCAGGACTGTCAAGCTGTGCACTACTTCCAGACACTTCATACTGCAGTTGCAGTGACATCTAGCACAAAATGAGGTATCCCTCTTAATGGCAGTATGAGATACAATCCAATAGACTGATATTGCTGGTGTTCTGAGTCAGCTGTGTATATCTAGTGTGTGTACATATGTGTGTGTGTGCATAAGAATGAGTGATTGTACATTGGGAGAAGGTTTATGGTATTAGAAGAATGAGATGAACTTTGTGTGTATACATTATGCTAAAATAAGTAAAAGAATCCACTCATAAAAAATGTGAATGTGAGTAGTCTGTGAATCTGTAATATTGTAAGCAGAGTTAGGAACGGTTATATAAAGTTTACAGTAGCTACACTTTGTCTTACTGCTAAGATTGTGTTTCTGTCATTTTCCATCTACATCCATTGACAACCTGCCTTCAGCTGCACCTTCAGTTTCATCCCAGTATGAGGCTAGACCGATCCAGGAATAGTGCAGTCAGCAAGTGCTGTTCAAATTACAGGCAGTCATCATTTAACATTACCCCAAATAACATTGTTTCACTTTGACACTGACAAGTTTTAGTGACCAAAGACTCGATGAAAGTTGCCCCAACTTCAATTAATTGTGTGTTCTAGGATATTTTGATTAATTTTTATTTATTTAATTTGTATGGGGAAAATGTTCTGTGTTGTTTCACTCTCTGTTGGGGATGTTCAGGACAGTGTTAAATGAGGACTGACTGTGTTTGTACTGGAGTGAATAGACACCCAGTTTTGCTTTGGCCTCCCTAATATCAGGGAACATGTTAAGGAATGATTATTGTTTTGAGTGGGTAAGGCTGCAGTAGTGTTATAGCTTGTGTGTTACTGGCTATAGCGAGTGGGTGATGTAGTATGTTTTCAAAATATTATTTTTTATGAACTCCATGTGAAGTGTGGTTCTGCTACAAAATGTTGAAGACACTGCCAGTATGTATTATTACTGGAACAGCAATTTTGAAGCACAGTAGATGTGGAGAAAATGAAGGTTAGGCTAGAATGCTCACCTTGACATTACTGAGATGCCTTGCATTAGAGATCGGTTTATCAAAATCAGCAGCAGCAGAAATGATGACTGCTTAAACTTTTCTGTATAAAACAGCATTTTTCTTTTGGAGAACTTATTTTCATCACCGTCACCTGTTACAGTATGTGTGCATACACAGTGTCTGCATATTCTGCACTTCCTGTGATCGATGTAAGATGAGCTTACTGCTGTTGTTCTAAAATGATCCTGTACTCAGTGGTATTAACTGGTAGCCTGCAGTTGGAAGAGGCTGTGTCTGTCTGCTAGATGAGAAGTTCCAGCAGTGTGTGAAGTTGGCAGGAAAGCACTGTATTCAGTTTTAAACGATACATATCATTCTGGATTATAGAAAGGAACTAACAACCACATTGATGAGGAATGTGTTTGCTACTCCTTAATACATGACCTGTGGACTATATATGTAAGAAGATGGAAAATTGTGTAGTTTGTATTGCCAGGTAGTATGGTAATGTAAACATGTATGGGATTTGCTTGAAAGAAGGTGCTGTTGCATGCCGTGTTGGTGAATTATGTTACTGTGTTGGTATGTTAGAAAAACTGTATGTCACCATATTGGGTTAACTCAGTAATCTGAGGGGTTTGTAAGGACAGTGGTAATTGTCAATCTTATATCAAGTAATGTGGCCATCTGGGTTTCCTGATATACTAGATGCAGAGTGGGGTTAACCCTTTGTTGTCAGATATTTTTCTTGTGTCATTTTGCAGTAGCTGGATTATTGTCATAAACAATTTAAAGAATTGCCATGTACAGGTAACACCAAGAAAAAAGTAAATTAACCTGTTTTTGATACACACACTGTTACATGGTAGTTCCCAATATGGAAATGTTGTCATTAGTGTCTTGAATGCCTCTTGCTTATAGATTTTTTTTTCAGTATAATGCTTTTGAAAAGGACGTCCAGGATGTAGTCCTGTATTTCCAGAAGTAGTTCCCTCCTGGCATCCTTCCATCTGTCACAGCAAGCAGAACAGTGTTTGCTGTTGCTTTAAGATTTGGTTAGATGAAGTGTTACTTGCCATTGGGCCATTCATCCATATCACTTGTTGCAGGTTGTCATCTCTTCCATCTACTTTTATTGCAGACTTAACCAGCCAGCTTCCAACCAGTTCCTTCATTTTTTTTTTTTTCTTTTTCTTTTATTCAGAGGCTTCTGGTGTTGTGAAGGCTGCTAGAAGCTGTACAAAATAAAACTATTTACAACACACATCAAATAGTCAAATGAACTCCTTTTGGCATAATTTTGTATGCTGACGTGTAATGGTCAGCAACATGAATCCTTTCTATGTTTTAGGGTAGGCACTTATTACAGTGGGCTTTGCGATGGGCTCCACATTCTTGTTTTTAAGTCTGTCTTCCTATACGTCCCATTTGTGCCATGAGTTCAGCACACTAATGATTGATTCATGAATGCCACATCATCATGCTTTTTCCATTTTATTCAGCATTTGGGGCTTTATTTTCACGAGAATACCTTTTGTGTTTGTGCAGTTCTTTTCAAAGGGAAACCTGTCTTTAGCGATTCCCAAGTGAGGTTGCTGCTTGTATAAAATCTGTCGGTGTACAGTTCAGAGCCTGTAGTGCCATTGATGTTTAGGAGAAGTTTTGTCACACATTTCTGTTTCTGCTGTTGTAGTGAAGGGCTTGTTTAGGAGTATATGATGCTCTAATGGTTGGATGATGATTCTGATACATGCCATGGAAGGACCATCTGTTATAATGTCATTGTTTATGTTGTTTGAGCTGTTGTTCCTTTCCATCCACCATGTAATTTTACTGAGCATATTTTTACCCCTTTTTATAATGTTCATTTCTCAGTATAATCTGTTTTACAGTAATTTATATTAGTATACACTAATAGTGAAATTGCTGCAGGTTGGCTGCTTTGGGCCATGTTAACAAAACTAAGGTAACCACTTTTTCAGAGTTTTAGTATGGAGCATAGAAGAGTATTTGATTCCCAATTAGCTTTTCATGTGCCTAAATTCAAGTAAGTGCTCTATGAGCTTAAAACAATAATAATATTTGTAATAAACTTTTTTTTCCTCATGGTGTTCCCATTCATCCATCTAGTTGATGATGTAAGTATTCAAATAGTATCATTTTGAAGTTGTTGGCTTCTTCGCCTAATTGAAACAAAATAAGAGGAAATTTGTTGTCGTAGGATAAATGTATCTTTTATACTGTGCAGGATTTGCGTTATAACCTTCAATGATTGTAAGTGTCCTGTGAATACACTGGTTCTTAGGAGTGACACAATGTGTTCATTAATGTACAAACTTATTAATATACATTTATTCATTAACATATTCTTAGTTAATGCAAGATACAGATGAGTATCAGAACTACTTTCAGAAGTCTGTACACAGTTCACTAACATGGAGAGACTAACCTGGTTGTGGTTACAGTTGTGTCATTCATGGCATGGCATTAGACAGTCTTAGTCGCTGGCTTGGATCCCATTCTCAGTTGTAGATTATTTTTATTTTTCATACCTTTCCTGGGAAAACGTGAAGCAGTTCTCTGACCGTGGAAGTGACATTTTTGCCCTCAGATTTGTGTATATTTCTGTGTCATAACCACTTTATTAGAACACAGTGAAACCAAGATTAACAGAGTATAAAGCAGGAAAAGACATTTAACCTTTAGTGGCCTCGTGTTGCATTATTGCAGTGGCACATGAACATGTTTAGCTGCCCAAGAAATTATAGCATCCCATATTCTGGGGTGATAAACTGCTACCTGCAAGTTAAAATTGACCACCAACCCAGTAGTACCAGACTTAAAATTCCTTCTTCCTAAATGATACAGGTTAACTTAACTGGTATAACAGCATAAGGATGCAGTGAATATAAATGACATGCATTGTCTAATGTGGCAGATTCACACAATTTGACCGTAGAGTTTTTCATATGGTGTATTCCCACAATGATTAGATGTGTCAACATTCAAGTATTATGACACACCATTTGTCATAGTAGTTCGATTAGAATTAGGACTTTTGCTACAAAAGAGAGGACTTGTAAAGTGTGTCACAAATGCAGTGTGCAGGTTGTACAATCATATTACAACAACAAATGATGATGATTATGGTTATGATTATGATGATGATTATGGTTTCTCATAGCAGATGAGTTAACATTAATGATTAGTTAAGACAAGCATCTCCTGTTTCACTGATTCTGTTCAGTATTTATGTTGATGATACCACCAAAGAATGGCAGGATGAAACTGAAGTTGATGTTGATAATAATCTAAAGTTGTGCTGCTTGTTGTTTGCAGTTGATGCAAGGAGTTATGACAAAATCAGAATGTAACATAAAGAAATAAACATATTTATTTTATCAGATAACAAGAGTATAAAATCCTAAGTCTTAACAATCACAACAAGACAGTGATAGAGAGTTCAGTAACAGACTGGGTTGATGAATTTAATTGTGTAGGGTGTCAGACATTGTATTGAAAAACAAGCATATAGGAAATAAATTAATATAGTTCCAGAGAGTAAGTGGTACACTTTAAACAATCTTAAAAAATAAAAATTGTACAGATCAGTGGCAATACCTGCCCTTTCATACAGTTGTACACAAGACCAGGTATTTGTAATGCTGCTGTAGGGTGCAAAGTGATGAGACAGCAACATGGAAGACATTAAAAATGACAGAAAAATGGGAACTGCTGAAATGAGTTTTCGGAGATCATAGCAGGAGTTACGCTCCTATGATTAAACCAGAAGTGAAGATAGAAAGGAATTTTAAGATTAAGATTAAGAATAAATGGTGTGAGAATGTTTAAAAAGCAGCTAGAAGGTAATTTTTTAAAGAGTTTTGAATTGTGGTCCACAAGGCAGAAGGAATATTTGAAGACCTATAAAAATATGGACTTATTAAAATAGATGTTAATGATGAAAGGTATTTAAATTACAAAATAATATTCTTTGAAATGTCACATTTTTGGTACAGTTTTGATAAGAAAAGTACTATCTCCTAGTACATGGTCTTGTGTAGTTTGGTAGATGAGTGTAATTGTTTTGATGAACCTGGGTGGCTGAAGATGGTAGAAGCAGGTTCCTTCAAAACATTGGTATGTGTCTGGCAGACTGCATGATGTCATATCTCAGAGGACAATAATGATCATAACCACCATGATGAAAACCTCAAATTTCAGTTGTATTATGTTGACATATTTTTGCCTATGTGAAACTTCTTTTGTTGGAATCTAGTTTGAGAAATGCCTGTGTTTTTTAGTACTCACCAGGATCATTTTATTCACATTTGCTCACTGAACAAAATGAACTATTGTAAAATCATGGTCGACTAATGACTATATTAAATGTAAGTTGCCATTTTCTACTCCACTCAGAATCCAGAAACTCATTTCACTTAATTCATATCAAAACCAGGTAAATTTTTTTTCGTTGTTCTTCAGGATGTCAGCGAATATAAGTGACCCTTGATTTCAGGCTTCCGCCGCGATGTTGATGAGATCTGTGCTCTTCTGGGATATTGCGTGGCATCGTGTGGTAATTGTTGACTGATGTTTCGGGACAACGTCGGTAAAGAATTACCACACGACGCCACGTAATATCCCAGAAGAGCGCAGATCTCACAAGTGACCCTTAATCTGAAACAGAAGAAACAGCATTAATTTTTAAATGTATGAATATTTCAGACATTGTTGTTTTTTATGAAGTTCTTTTTATTGTGATTTCTTTCTAATAAGTGCTGCCATATTTGCCCAGAGTATGTGACATGAATGAAGATAACTGTAAATGTAAGGGTGCTTAGACTTAATCAGCTAATGTAGACATGTTATTAAGGTTGGCTGTGCTTGTCAAGATGCCGTGCACCACAGCTTTAGTTGAAGTGACTGATATTGTTGGTGATCAAGCTGTCAAGGAGGAGATGTGACAGGCAAGCGTTTGCTTTCCCCTTTATCTCGTAGGCCATTGCTCCCATAGGGACAGAACTGTTCTTATTCCCCTATTTCCTGCTTTATTATATATCATCTGACATAACATCATTATTGATATGCTACAACATACTGAGCAAGTTTGCACAATGAGCTGTGCTTCTGGAGTGTATTCGGAAATGTCTGGTTCAAGTCTTGGCAGGGATATAAGCTGTCCTGACAGGTTCCTGTGGTTTCCCTCCGTCCCTCCAGGTAAATGCCGGAATAGTACCTTAGTTAGGCTATGATCATGTCCTTTTAGAACCAGTTCATCATGGTTCACTCATTTTGCTGTGGATGCTGCAGAGTAAATGTAAATAAATAAATAAATAATGCTCCAACATAAAACCATTTCATGTCGGCATTTTACATGTAGTGGCATCCATTATATACCACCAGAAGGCCATTATGACTACAGCAATTTTCTGAACATTTAAAAAGTCTTTTGGGATGTTATGCTGTGTCATCTGGTATATAGTTACTGAGGTGGGTATTTTGAAGGTTGGTAGTGTCTTCGTCTTGAACTGCGTGACCCTGAAGATGAAGGCACTATGATTGTTGAAAATATCGTTCAGTCATCATTGAGTAAGATCCCCAGAAGACCTGAATCTTCAGCAGCACCTCTGTGAGAACTTAGATCATCTTGCATATAGTTTTTTGTAATGAGTTTATATGAAATCCGGTTTGGTGTTGTCATATTGTATGGGCCATATTCCTAAATGTTTGCTACATGATTATAATCCTTGTGCCTTGGGTTTGACTACATCCCTCCTGTTGCAATCTGCTGCAGTATATGTATATAGTCCAAAGAGGAGTGTTCTGATGTATTTACCTTGAATCTCAGTTAATTCTTGGTAGTATGAATGTGTGATGAAGGGAATTTGGAAATGTCGGATTGCTCAAAGTTCAAAACTAATAAAGAAGGTCAACTTCATGTAACTAAAGTTTTGTGAAATGTTTAATAATAAAAGTGAAATGCTTCTGTTTGTTGTTGTATAGTGTACCTGTAAATATTTACTGTATGTGTATGTATATATATGTATAAATATATGAATATATTTTATGCTTTGCATACTTACACCCAATAATGACAATCCATTGAATTGGATATTATTTCATATTTTAGTTCCAATGTAGTAAACAGTTATTTTACAGCTTCACAATTTAAATTAATTTAAGTTGCCCATTTCATTGTGTTTGTAAATTACTGTAAATAATAAAAAGCAGTTGTCATCCAGTTGTGGTTATGTTACTTGTAGAGCTTTGTTGTCCATATGGATTTGTTCACTTACTTGACTAGCAGTGAAGGAATTGAGTCACTGTGATTCCAAGATTCTTTCCTGATTAATTGGACTGGGACCAGAAATGGATATAATGTTCACTGAATTCGTCCACATGTACAGAAAGTCATATGATACAGACAGCAACAGCTTGTTGGTTGAGTAATGTGAATTACTTTCTTCGTAGTAACATACAACACAATTAAATTGTGAAAGAACTGTTAAAGTCATTTGCGCAGGAGGCATCAGACATTTTGGTGTAGTCATGTGAGAATTACTAAAATTAGACTCTGTAGAACAGAACCCAATAATGGAAACTAATAGCATTTATTGTTGATGTAATTATGGTAGTGAACAGATATTAAATTTTATTTCATATATCAAAACAAATTTTAATATATGTGGTAATTTATTTTCATTGGCTTTATGGCTGTCTTACAAGTTCTTTACGGTGATTTTCTCTTCACACCTGTCCTCTACCAAATTGTGTCTTTGAACAGAATGTATTCCGTTGTCAATAAGTATGGTTTGTAATGTTTTATGTTGGTAGTTTGATGTAATGTATACCCTTTTGATGGTTTTGAAATTGAGTGTATATCATTTTATGAAGATGCCTATTATGAGACCATGTAATCTGCATGCTTTAGTGGTGTCTTGTCATTTTGTAGATTGTAATACTGTACCAATTTACAGACTTCAGACACAATTTGTTTTTACTTTCATTTCCTACATTCAAATTATTTTAGACTGGATGTGTACTTAAAATTTGTATGGCTTTCCTTTTTTTAAATGTACGACTGACAAGAGCAAAGATTTGTGTTTAACTTCCAGTTGTGCTTGACTTGGTGAAGCAAAACTGTGTAAAATTGGTTTATATAGTTACCCATGTATTTAAAAAAATGAAGAAAAATTTCCATGTCCAGTTTATAATTCATTTTCTGTTCAAAATATTTGTGAGATTTGTTTGATACCAACAAAGGAGCAATTTTTTGTCTATTGAGTACTGAAAATATACAACATTTCACATGCTGGCTGTGTGCTTGTGTTTGTCTTGAGGTAGAAGGAAATTCACCTAGCCTGTGGTAATTTGATAAAGTTGAACCATCTCAGAATCAGAGTTGCTTTGACAGAAAACAATTTTGACAGAGCCAGCCTCAGAAATGTTGTAATCTGTTTTATCAAGCCTATGGATGGTGTCCGAAGATGATTCTTCCATGCCTGTTCATTTCCAGATATACTGCTGATGCAGAATTTCTCCACGCTAAGACTGTCAGGTTCCTTTTAAAACTTCCGTCATTTCATGGTAATGCCACATTTCATGTACTTATAGTAAATCTATGTAATAAAGGTATGTTAACTGATGTGCATATGTGTGTATCAAAATAGAACCATTTTAATAGCAGGACCATTTGTAGAAGTGTCTATTTGTCGTCAGATTAGTGGGATGGCTGGAGATTTTAACAAGTATGTCGCGGAAGAAATTTCTACTTCATTCAGTATGTGTAGTGAAATTTATGTGAGTAATTTATAATATTATGTAATTAGGACATTTTGTCCATTGTTATGCTGTGTTGAAAGGCCCCTTGGTGAATTCATATTTATTAAAATTATAACCACAGGCTGGACGGGTAGGGGTTCGAACCCCAATAGGGCCAAGAGATTTTTCTTAGAAATGTCAAGACCGGCCTTGGGGCTCACTCAGCCTCCTATCCAGTGTGTGCCAAAGGTAAGAAGGAGTGGAGCTCTGTCTCTACTCCCCCTATATGCCTTTATGGTGTGGACGGGGAGGGCTTTAACCTATGTATTTTCAGTGATTATGAAAAGAGGAAGAGAAGGTGGTGTTAGCACTGTGGGAGAAAGTTGCAACATTATCTAGGTATGCTGCAGATAGTGACCTCAGTAATTCAGTTTTACTCAGGCTTGGTAATTGTGATAATCTGTCACCAGTAAATGTGAATTCTTCAATTGGGAATGCAGATACCTCAGATTTTCTCTGATGAGTGAACTTGGTCAACATTTGTTGATGTCTGGACGTTGATTACTTGGAAATTTTGAAGTTCAGGCAACCTGGGTTGAAGGAAGTGAATATTTGACCTCATTACTAAAATGGCAGTCTTATACAAGACAAGTGAAAAGCTTGTGAAGGTGAATGTAGAAAGTTGCTGTGCTCAGGGTAGCTCTCAATCACCATCGACATATCTATTTATTATGTTTTATAAGATGAGTTCACGGCTTCATATTTCGACCACTGAGTGGCCCTTTTCAGGTCATTAAAATACAGAAAATTAAAATTACAATTCCAACTTCATATTTGTATGGTTAGACTGAGATCCCAGCCCATGGGTGTTACAATATACATGTCAATATAAAATGTTAAAATCAATTTAATGTTATCCATCCGTTGCGTTCAGTTGTATAAATACATGCTACTCCGTGTAACACAGCAGTTTTTTTAATTTCGTTTTAACACTACAAAGTAAAATTTTGCCTTGTTTTTAAGAATTTGTATAACACGCCTGATAGTGATCGATAACGATCGACATGTAGCGTTAAAACGAAATTTAAAAAGTGTTGTGTTAGACGGATTAGCGTGTATTGATATATATAAAATGTTAAAATCGATGAAATACGTGACAAGTAATGCGATGGTAAAGTAGTGTTAGCGTTCAGAGGGCACAGTCTCTTCGGTCCTTTCCTGAAGATTGATTGTGTTATTTTCTCTTGTCGTCCCCAGGGAATGCGGCTTGTTTACTGCGTGGTGTGCTATAGTATGTTGGGCACATAATAACTATGTTAAAGTTGGTACATAATGTTTATATATTGGTGATGGGCTTCGTTTTTTTGTCATTTGTCTAGTAAATACGAAAGTGGTGGTGTTTATATTTAAAATTCCTTTGTGTGTTATATCGTGGTATTGGTGAAAATTGTAATCCCTGTTCTCAAACATGAAGGTAAATGTGGGAGTGGAGGTAAGACTCCACTCATTCTTAACCTGTGCATTGTGTGACGATTTGTTAGCGTCACGCCTGACCACTTTACCACCGGGAAAAGAACGCCCGTAGCCATGGAATAGAAATGTGGGTGGGTCCTAGAGCCGGTCTGGACGTTGAGAAAATAAAAATCCCTTGTCACTCTAGGAAACGAATCACGATCCCTCGATTGGATGCCCCGTAGCCTATTAACTACACCGAGCGAGCTGTCCCGGCTCAAAGTTCGGGCATCCAATAGGCCTATGTGTGATGGAATGAAATTTATTTTTCAGTACTCGTAATTTTAATTCTCTTGAACAGCAGTACTCGAACCATAATGCTGTTCGCTTGATATAAATATGTTAAAAAGCATTGCGATTGATACAACTGCATTAAATTCATTTCCTGCTTCGTAGAGCATTTACAGTACAGTTCCTGTAAATTGAACCCACCCCCATCTAGCGCCGAGGTTAAAGAAAGAGTATAGCTATACCGCTACTCCCCCTGTGGGCCTTCATGGCCTCTTCTGCTGTGAACTTAGCCTTCTGGTAAATTGAAGCTTGCAAGGTGAGGAAGTGGGGAAAGGAACAAGCGAAAGGGAGGCGCAGGGTTAGAGGCTGGTACCCGTTTTATGGCACTAGATGACAATGAAAAATACCAGTCCCAAATACATTAGCCGCTAGAACATCTGGAGCTGGCACAGTGTAAGAAATAAATGTTTGTGCGCATATAGCAGCCGCTGAGTCATGTACCTCGCCCAGCGAATACCCCCACCCCATGCAACCCGCATTCCTTAAATCCCTTCCCTAGTCTCAATTTACTTCCCAAGATTCGCAAAAGGAAACAGTTAAAGGAACTTGGGTTCTCCCATTATGCCCTTCTGCTTCCACATTCCTCTGCAGAGGCAGCATTATTTCGTAAGGACAAGCTAAGCGCTAATCCCGTCAGCCCCAACCCTTAACAGGTAAAGGCCGGCATACGTAGAAAGGTTTGGGCCTTTGTTTCAGAAACGCAGGTCTCGCCCTTTGTATTCCCAGATTTTAAAACCGTTGTCTTCCGTAAGTGTTCACGAAGTCTAGGAGTGGATGCGGTCAAGATAAGACGGTGAAGCACAACACAGGATATTTGGTAACTATAGACTTCTCTTAGATTTTAGCTAACATGTATTTCATACATGATTTTTTTTTTTTTTTTTTTTTCCAGCGACGGTAAGATACTTCTTGTCGCATTTTTCAGTTTTAACGTTCAAAGTAGACAATTGTGTGCCCAAAAAGAGACTCGGTCATAGAAAGTCCCAAGTCAAAAATGTGTGGTTAGTCTGATTAAAAATTGTTTGTCAGTATTTCACCCACAAATTTACTGTGATGGCCACCTAGTCTTCTTGGCTTTTTAAAGTGCGTGTAAACTTGTATTTTGTGGCAACTCATCCAGTGAAATATTGGGCCAAAAGACACATGAAGTCTCGTATTTGATCAATGTCTTTTATAAACTATAATATTTATAGCTTAGTTAACGATGATATTTCCGGACTCTTGACCCTTGAAGATGGGACCGATAAGTTGTCCCGAAACGTCGGTAAACAATTACCACACGCCGCCGCATAATATCCCAGAAGAGCGCAGATCTCGTAGGGGATAATGTTATAAAAAAACTACGCCAATGGCTAGCACGTAGCTTTCTCATAACCGTAGCATGGAAGGTGGGTGCTTGTCTAGGACCAAGAAATGAAGTATGGCAGAGCTGCGCAACCCTTTTTTGTGCTGGCAACTTCGGCAAAAATTTTGCCTATGCGGGCAACATGAAGTTCACTACATAAAATGTGGAATGTATACGTAGACGTGTAATTATAAATACAGTAAAAGTCTATCCCTGACAGTGACAGTTAAAAATGTACAATCATAAGTTGATATGTGACGAATTTCTAATATAACACGTTTTCTCGGATATTTACTAGATAAACGGAACAAGAATTTTATTCTGTACACAATCTATTAATATATACCATAATTAAACATACATACCACCACATATCAATTGCTCTATCCTACGCCACCGGAAACAAAGAAGCAAATGCTTCAGGGAAGACACTGCAGAAAATAAGGAATTCTGAATATTGGAATTATTTTAATATTATTGAACTGTCACCTAATTAAATTATTTTAACATCGTAAATTTAATATGTAATATGTACTATATATTATATAGGGATTGAGATTTCAATCTATTAACATATAATTAAGTATGCAATCGTAATTTATTTTATGTAAAATATTGGCCTTAAGATGACCTAAAAGTGGGCCGAAACATGTTATTATAGTATTAAATATCTATCAGTAATATTAATGCGGGTCACGCGGTGGCGCAGTTGGTTGAGGCACTGCGCTACAAACCGGAACGTCGCGGGTTAGATTCCCGATGGTGTCACTGGAATTTTTCACTGACATAATCGTTTCGGTCGCACTATGGCCCTGGGGTCGACTCAGACTCTAACAGAAATGAGTACCGGGAATCTTTTCTGGGGAGTAAAGGCGGCCGGTGCGTAGGGCTGACATCCTTACCACCTTCATGTGCCGATTGTCTAAAAACCTGGGAGCCTCGACCTCCTGGAGCCCTAAGGGCCTTCCTAGGCCTGTATGGGACTGCTTTACCTTTTAATATTAATGCATTAATACATTTGCCTGCATTTTTCTGTGCATTATGTATAGTAAAAGTACACTGATAATAATACGCGAAGTTTTAAAAGTGCAATCCACAACCCGGGCAATGACGATTTTCCTCCCCTTTTATACCCATACTGGTATCATTTGAAAGAGATTAGAAAGCCGGGATTAGACGGCGCGTGGCTCGGCTCGTTTTACGTCATAACTGACGTCATTGACAAAGAATCGTATTCAAACGCGCCGTGTATCCGGCCTGGCTCGGCGCGGCTTGTGATTGGGCGAGCGAGGCTCGTTGGATCGCCGCAGAAGCTGTTTTTTCACGATCCTCAAAGGGACTCGGCGCGGGCAGCTGTTGCGGCTACACGGGGCTTGCAGTCTACGCGCCAAGTCAGTCTCGTCCAAGTCGCTATACACTTAGGTCTGGTCTTTGTTTTCTGCTGTCGGGGTGCGCGAAGAGTGAAATTTTCTGTCCCACAATTGGTATTGGCTAGAATGGAGTGGTCAAACGAGGACATTTTTAAGTTCATAGAACAACACGACTTATTCCACAAGACGAGCCGAACCTACCCGAGCAAGGCCGCAGGTCCTCCATTTGCCGAGCTGCGCCGCGTCGTGTAGCCAGATTGTCTTTTCTGTTCCGATCTGTTGGCCGAGCAAGTGACGTCAGGTCACTCGACGAGCCGCGCGCCGTCTAATCCCGGCTGTAGTGAACGACACTAACTCCATAGGGCAGAGTCCTTCTTCAGAAGCTAATCGTTCCTCAGCTAATCCAGAAATGTTTTCATCTTCTTTATGTACCGTGTTTGAGCCAATACCGACTGTCGAAGTTTTACGGTTATAGATTAAGTTTTAAGCGTCTCTTTGCAAATGTTGTAAGTCAACAGTGAACATCCGTAATGCGGCGTAACGTTAATTTACAGCTACAAAGCCTCGGCGTAATTTCAGGTAGGACACATGTTACCTGTCGTGTCTGAGATAACAGGAACAGTGTTGGAGAAATTTTATATTGCTTTCACCGTGCATTTTTCTCACTTTTCAGTTTACCAACAAATGCACACACACAAACTACTTTTATAGTTTTATTAGTATCGATGTATTCCCCTACACGTGTTTCGGTCCGTAAACCATCTTCAGGGGGTAAATAGGCTACTACACTTCACATCGCATGTTAAAAGGGCCCGAAGAGCACACTTGTCTCAGTAATAAGTTTTAAAACATTTGAATTTGTAAAATATGTAAAACTGTAAAACTTATAATTTTATCATACAAGTTAACGTCAAGATATAAAATAGCAGCGTTTGTCACTTGGTGCACAGAATCGTGGTATTGTATTTGTTGTTGAGTATAAGCGTGTTGTTTCGCGTGCTGTTGTATGGAGTATACAACAGCACGCGAAACAACACGTAATATTTTGTGTAACACTTAACGACCCGAATCCAAACGGTCCGCTTGCGAATTCACTCATCCAGGGATGACACCAGTAGCAGGTGGCTCCCCTGTACGGAATACGGCTAGATTTTGGCGGGCGGCCGTTGATAGTAGCGTTGGTTATTGTGCTGTATGGAAATATTTACGGAAATAAGGAACTCGGAATCAGTTTTAATGATCTAGTGTAGTAGATGTAGTTTCATAGTGTGTTCACATATATTAATACGAGAACATGTAGTGAAATAACATCATTTAATATACACTGTTTATTAAGTCGTTTTTAACTACATGGTTCTGACTTGAACGTGTGACGTATGTGTTTTCATTTTTTTATGTACTGTGTTTGAGTCAGTACCGATTGTCGAAGTTTTACGGTTATTAAGTTTTAAGTGTCTCTTGGGAGATGTAACTCGACCGTGAATATCCGTAATGCGACGTAACAAATTTACAGCTACAAACCCTTTGCGTCATTTCAGGTAGGACACATGTTACCCGTCGTGCCTGAGATAACAAGAGCAGTGTTGGAGAAGTTTGTTTTGCGTTTTGGGTAATGGCACCATGTGTAAGAGGGCTGTGGCACCAATGTTACAGAGGAACATGCTACTTCCATCTTCAGATTCGATGTGATTGGGGTTAGGACAGACGCTGGCAAAGTGACAGGATAATGGTCAGTCAGAGTTGGGAGTGGGGGAGAGGTCAATAAGAGAGTGAACATGGAAGAGTGAAAAATCTTTTTCATAAGGACCACTGTGGATGGGAAAGAATAATGATGAGATGCCCCTTGTTTGGCCCACTGCATAGGTTAAAGGAAGAAACGAGCGCAGTAATATGTAAGAGTTTAGCACATGTAATATTTTGTGTAACACTTTAACTGTTTACAGTTATTCAGTTTTTGTTATAATCTGTGCTTATCATACTCGTTTCCTAAGGTGACATGCTAATAGCTGGGTATATTTTTTCAATTTCTTGGCATGTTCACCCATAAATACTGCTCTCATTAGAGTGCAGCTGTCGTTTGGGATGTCCCCGAGTAAAGTGCTGTAAATGGTTTTATAATACTGGCAAAATAACAGGCTAAACTATTATACATTGTTTGCTTTATTATTCTTTGACAATGGGATGGGAATTTCAAAAATTGTTTTTATATTCATTATACAAAGCTCCTACATGTTTCAGCCATATATTCTGGCCATCTTCAGGGGGTTACAAGTTTTGTCAGTGTGTGCAGCTTATATGGAAACTTTCTAAGATCAATAAAATACAGTTTTAACATTGTAACTACCTATTTATATATTGATGACTTAAATAGTGGCAATTATCATTGTATTCTTATTACATTATATATGTATATAGTCTGCCACTTATCTATGACAAGTTGCCATATACGCTGTACACGTTGACCAAACTTGTAATTCGCTGAACATGGCCAGGATATATGGCCGTAACATGTAGAAGCTTTGTATAATAAATATAAGAACACTGTACAACTAGTTGATGGTAAATTTGTATTCGACATTAGTTCGAGGAGAGAAAGGGTGGAATGTTGGGATGTAACAGGGAATTTGCCCTGAAAAGCATGGGGCATAAATTAAACTGTCAAGTTGGTACTGCTGTTTTGCACTGGTGAGAGGCCTGTGGGTAATGTATGCATATGGTGTGCTCTATGCATCCCAATTGTATATATGTTCGGGACTAATGTAGTTTCGCTCCACCGCTGTGTATCGAGTGTGCCATGACGAAGTTCACGTACGCTCAGGGGCGTGGAGCGTTGTGGCCGTGCCCCCATCTCCCTCCTTCAACTTGGCGCAATCATTTCAAAGTTTCCTTTTCTATACAAGCGGGCATTATATGGTCAACCGAGACAGATGTAGGTTAGGGTGTAGGCTATGTCTCTGTTACAGTCGGTGCGATATTTCAACCCTGCCCTCCTTACTCCACTAACGTTTCTCGGGCTGTGTATTAACTCCATGGCCACTCGAGACAGACTTAGGTTAGGGTGTACGCTATGTCTCTGGTACATTGGTGTGCATGTTAACCACACAACCACTCTAGACAAACTTAGGTTAGGGTGTAGGCTATGTCTCTGTTCTGTATATTAACTACATGGCCACTCGAGACAAACTTAGGTTAGGGTGTAGGCTATGTCTCTTCTGTATATTAACTACATGGCCATTCGAGACAAACTTAGGTTAGGATGTAGGCTATGTCTCTGTTCTGTATATTAACTACATGGCCACACGAGACAAACTTAGGTTAGGGTGTAGGCTCTGTCTCTGTTCTGTGTACTAACTACATGGCCACACGAGACAAACTTCGGTTAGGGTGTAGGCTATATCTCTGTTACAGTCGGCGCGATATTCGAACCTTGTCCTGGGCGGACTGACGCCGATACAAACACTATAGAGGCAACCTGGAAACATGTTAACGTTTTCCTCAACACGTACAACCGCCACACAAACTACATCTATTAGCTTTCACAATACATGTTCCCATCTCTTTGTCACGCACGTGCCATTGACCCCTTCACAATGTTCCTTTACATCATCCCACATGTGGACTGGTTGCTCCGGCCTGCACACACATCACAGCACTCTCCACTGCACCAAACACCCACATAACATTGCTCCGCCTCTTTCCATCACCCCTACCACACACAGTCTTCTAGACACACTCTGCCTTCATAACTACTGAAAATTTTCCTGCTGCGGTGGAGCGAAACTACATTAGAGCCATATGTTCTTCCATGACAGCCCCTTTCTGGATTGGAGTTATGGTGTAAATTGGTGTCTTTGACTTCATGAATAATAGGTGGTGTGATGGCAGCATCTAATACAGGATAGGAGCTCCAGTTATTAATCTTCCAAGACATAACTTTTTATAAAGCTTCACTGACTAGCATATGATTTTAATGACAGACACTTAACATACTGATAAAACAACAATAATTTAATCCTGAAATTGTGTTATGTGGCATCCCATTGTACTTCTCAAACTGAATTAAAAAAACCTTTTTATTCCATTAATGTAACTTTATTAGTAAGCAATCCTTATTTACACTTAACTTAGCTACATGTTTCAGCTTTGTAGTAAAGCCATCCTCACACTAACCTGTTGTAAAAATACAAAAGAGGCCTTATATGTCAAATCAAAATGGTAGTGAGATTGCATCCTTAAAAATTTGTTATGTACATTATTTAGCCCTAGATTCTGTTGTGTTTATTACATATAGTTAGAATTATTTCAAGTATCATATTTTAAAACTTTTCTAAAATCTCACAAAATTTGTTGATTGTATCTTCCCTTGCTGTATAATTATATTTGTCATTATCCTTTTTCAACGCTGGTACATTTGATTTTGTTTCTTAGTGATATTATATGTGATCTAGCATTATATTTATCTTGTTACTTGCTTTTGTAAAACTGGTATTCCATATTCAGAGGCGAGTATCAAATATTAATTCTGCATGGTCTGTATTGATGTCCCAGACGACGTATGTCCTTGATGTTTGATTATGATGTTAAATTTCGTGTTTGAGTAAGAACTTTTCAAATATTGTTCCTATAACAGCTGCTTGTGTATACACATGTCATATGGCAAGATACAGTGATTTAATTTGCTAGTGTTGTACTTTGAGGTTTCATTTTTGTGACAAACTTAAACAAAAAATTTCAATAATGTTGCACTTTCAGGTTTGTTTTAGTTGCAGAAACTCATGTGAAACAGAAACATTTATGGTGTTCTACGAAGGTTTGGTTTTCGGGTTTAATTTTATCTGTCAAATAAAAGTATATAATGTAAAGTTGTCCCTGTCCGTGCCATGCAGGCATATAGGGGGAACTAGTGTAGTTCCACTCTCTGTCTTAACTTTGGCACTAGTTGGAGGTGAGATGTTAACTTCACATCTTGGTTGCTTTACCACATGGGAAAGAACCCTCGGTATGCATTGAACAGGAGGCAGGGTGGTCTCCAGAGCCAGTCTGGGCTCTTTGAGGAGAAAAATATCTTGTCCTTGCCAGGAATTGAACGCCAGATTGCCCAGCCTGTGGTGTAGTCACTGTTTGGACTTCCCAGTGTACATGAAAAACAGTTACAGAAACTCAAGGCAAAACAGCATATTCCACTGAGGTTAGGCATTGAGGTTTTATTTTAGTGAAGGAACAAAATTTAATCCTCCATGGTTATGCTTTGAGGTTTAAGTAACATTCTTTCTAGGTGTTGGTGAATGTGGAATTGTTAAGACTGCTGGATTACTATGGAAATAAGAGGCTCTTATTATGTACTATTATGCAGTCTGTATTAATTATGTTTGGAGATGCTAGTGAATGAAGATTTGTATAAAGTTATATTTCAAAAGATGAATAAGTGGGTCTCCTTTATTTATGCATAATAGCTTTGTGAATGCTGTTATGCAAAGTGTCTTCCCTCCCCTTCCACTGGTCTCACTTTTCCCCTCTACAGTGGTATTTTTATAAGTCTGTTGTTCTCACATTCCTCTCTGCCATTGACTAAAATAACATTGTTACACCTAGTGTGGTGAAAATAACAGAATTTATGAAACCCGACCCCTATAACAGAAGTATGACCTGTGAGACAAAGTAATACAAATCATAAAACAGTTTACTAAAGCAAATGATAGGCATTTAAAATGAGAATAAAAGTTCAAGAAATATGTACTGTAATGATTAACAAATTATGATTGTTAGATGTGTGGTATAATAATTACATATCTTACATGTTTGGGCTTTGTTTTCATATTCTTCTTTTAATGTAGATTTTGTAGCTGTTCTCTTTGATGAGACGTACAGGATGTCTGCAATACCTATTTAGTCACTGTCTAATCATAGTTGGTCTTGTGTATTTCTAGAGTGGCATTTTTAGTCAGTTATAAAAGTTGCCATTGAGTGTTGTGGTTCATGTATTGAGCTCTACCCCTATTTTGCTTATATGCATTTGATGTGTGGATATTAAGCCCAGAAATAACTTCATCATTTAACCCCAATATTTGATGCTAGAGTTATCAACATTAAGGAACAAATGTTCATAGTTGGTAGTTTTGCATGGTTTGTGTACCTTCTTGGAAAGTAGTGGAATTATGATTTATTCTCTGTATTTGAAGAAATGGAAGTATTTGAACTGTGTACGAGCCTGTGGTACTAAATTTTAACCCCAATACGAGAAACATGGGAGAACTTGTCCAGGAAAAGCTGAACTGGGACTATGGAGATTAAATCCAAAACAAAGAAACCCCTTATCTAGGATGTCACAGTACAGGCACACTTTTCCAAGATGGTCACAGTTAGGAAAATTTACAAATGAGGTCACAGAATTTGATAAGGGCATGTGTGTTATTATTTTCTTTCTTCACATCTTCTGTGCTTCCATTTGCATTGCTAACATACTTATCTTTCTTTTTGGAGGTATGGGTGCATGGAAAATGCAGAAAGAAAGGTGCTAAGCTTTGCAGTATGTTGCTGAACAACAATGAGGCAAGAGGCTGAGGAGAATCGTGATGTAGTGCACGTGGGTTGGATACTAAGATGCCAGCAAAATATGTGAAGTTGCACCAAATGAAACTCTTCTGAGAAGTTCTTTATAATTTGTAGGGAGCTGAACTGTAAACTGAAACTTACAGGTAGAAAATTTTGAATGTGGAGGGAGGACTGTACTGAGTAATGAAGGTGAACTGTGTGTAAGGAGAAAGTGGATCAGGAAGAAAGAAAAGGAATAGATGTGTTATTGTGTTTCTGACTAGATAAGTGTGAGGATGTAAAATTAGCAGGTATGGGTAAGAAGAATAAAAATTTTGTTAATTTAGAAAGGAAGGAAACTGGATTTAATCAGCTGCCAAAGAAAATAAATCTGATTCTGGGGGCAGTGAAACTGATAATCAAGAATGTGTTTCAGAGTACTGAAGTTGCAGTAACTATAGTTCAATCATCCACTTCAAAAGACGAGCTAACAAAAGTTGTAGAGACTGTTTTTGAGAGCAAGGAAATTGAAGCAGTCAAATCTTAATTTTTTAAGTGTGAGGAACGTGACATAGAATCCGCTAGAAAGGATACACAAGTAAAATTTCATGAATCAAGATCTGTTAACAAAAAAGAAGTTGATTGTACAAGCAGTGATGGTGTAGCATTCCCGAACATCCATGTGACAGGAATATTCTAAGTACAGTGATGAAGTCGTCAGATGAATTTCCAGAACCTCCTGTCATACCTGAGGGTCAGGCAGAAGAGTTACCTGTGACACAAGTTATTGATGAAGCGGGAAGCAATACTGACATTCAGGAACAAGATGCTGGAAGTATTAAAACTGAAGGACGACAGGGGCCTCTTGCTAGGTTACCAGAGATACAAATTAAAAAAGTGGTTGACAGTAATGGCAGCCAGAACACAGAATGCATGAACAGTGAACTGCTGGAGCCTCCAGTTATATTTAGAGATGTAGAGGAGGTGCCAGTGACACAGGTTAAAGAAACAGCAAAGGGAAGTAGTGACAGTGAAAGGAAAGAATGCCAAGATACTCAACAAGGTGATGAAGAGGGTAGTTCGCAAGAGACATACTGCAGTGAATCAAGGTAATGTAGCGGATAAATTCTTGAGATCAATTCTGTCCTCTCAAATTATTGTTCCTTCTCTATGGATTACATCCACAAAGTGACTGATGAAGAAAAACACTTTTTCTGGCTCTGGAGTACCTAAATGCAGATATGTGATAAAATATGGAGATTTTCTGGTGCAGAGTTCTTGGTATTATTATGCATGTGAAAGAAATTATACAGAATTTAAAATATTTAAATTTTCAAGCTAAAACAGAAATGGAGGGCTCCTTGGGGTTAAAGTATGCACAAATTGGTGTGATGTTAATCCATTTGGTTACTATTTTTGTTGTGTTTTTGTATTGGAAGAGTGACTTATTATGAACATGGTAACAAACTTTCAGATTTAATGAAACAGGATTCCTTATGCAGCTGTGTGTGTGTGTATATATATATCTCAGGGACTCTGCTTCATGGAGTCAGTGAAAGTGGCTACTTTTTAGCCAGCTTTCCTTCCTAAGAAAATTAGCCTTTTGAGATCACTAAGTTCTGTGTGTCGCCCTATTGATCAGTTTGCACAAAACTTATGAGTCTTGTGCCATTGGTGCATGGATGCCCACATGTCAGCCTTTCTAAAGCCCTGAAATTCATTAATAAAAAAATGGTGCATGTGCAAAATTTTGAGGGATGAGAAAACTAACAAGTCACTTCAGGGTTGTGAAATTATATATGGTAATAGATATTGACAGAGTATGCAACTTTTGTTAGAGTAATATGTTTGCAAAATGTAAAATACTATAGCAGCCATGTCAGAATTTTGATGACAGTATGTACAAACCCTTGGAGGTGGGCATGTGAAATTTGGTACATGGTTATTACATATATACTTAACTCATTTTGTGTGAAATATTGTGGGTAAGCTAACAATTACAAATGTGGCAATGATGTGAAACGTTGAGGTTCTGTCTGACAGATTTAATGTGTGCAGCAGTGTTTCTCAACCTTTTTGAGCCACGACCCAAATTAGGCCAACAACATTGTCTTGCAACCCAAGGACTGCAAGGTAGGTGTGAAATAAAAAACATGAATCAGTATAATTAATGTGAAATTTTAATGATTTAAGGAAATTAATATAAACATATATGCATTTACATACTCTGCATGAGCCTGAGTTTGGCAGTGTGACTCTTCATATGGGCTCTTGTATCTACAGTTAGTCTTCATGACCATACAAATATGAATTTCCCTATGTTTTTTGAGGTGTTCCTGAACTTGAGAAAATTTTGCCAATGATACAATAACTTCAGGGGAAAAAAAATGATTTTGTGTGGCTGATCTCATAATTTTTCATTGAGAGGGTAGCAAACCTGGTAGTCAATCTGTTTTATTTTTATAACATGGCGGTCATGCTGGCATTGCTAGTCACTACAAGTGATTCCATTTACAAAAAATAATGCTGCCTTTATTACGCTCACCAAAGTAGTGTGTGTAGTAATAAGTAGATTCATGAAATTGTTTTGTGACCCAGTCACATTAGCTTCATAACCCAAATTTGGGTTGCAACCCAAAATTGAGAAATACTGGTATACAGAATCTGTACTTTCGTAACTAGTCCATTACAGTAAAACAACAGTAATGATATAAATAGATTTGTAGAACTAGAAATCTCTGAAACAGGAAAAGTAGACTTTCTGAGCTCTGCTTTTTACTTCTTGTTTTTGGCACAAGTCTGGGAGTAGACTAAATTTTATTTGCCTGAAGAAATACCAGTTCTCCTGAAGAACAGAATTTACCCTACTGTCTGGTATCATTTCTTCGCATCTTGGTAAAGAATCATACGTGGTGTGCTGTCTGTTCAGGCAAATAGCTAAATGTTGATTTCTGTCACTGTAACTTGTACTGATTTCAGTTGTATTAGAGCACCTTCATCTTGGCAGGGATTATTGCTGCTCTACCTGTTGTCACACTGTGCAAGTTATGTTTCTGTTGCAGCTTCCAGAGAACTGAATGCACAACACACAAACACATTCATATAGTACTTGAGTCTGACAGTGAGTGCCACCAACTGTCAGGAGGAACTGGCAGTTTGGGTATGTCTGATAACATTGCTGTTTTTTGCTGTACAGTATTTGTCTTCTGTAAAGAGCTTTGTTTAGCACATAGGCTTCTGATTATATAGATTGGGATGTAGTCTAGATTCTTTGTAAAGCCAACACAATAAAACTCTAGTGATGCTTACAGAATTGCTGTACAGATGACAATTAAGGCATGTATTGGAAAGTAGCGTACTGCCATGTAAATTGCTTTGTAGCATACAAACTGTGTGTGGGCGTGTTTCTGTTCTGTAGGCTGTATTTTTCTTGTCTTTCAACTACTTATTTCTGTGGAGTGTGATGTTAGCTAGATCCATTGCTCAGGTTTTAAAAAGGGCCAGGTGATTTGACAAAAAACAAGGGCTATTTTTGATTATGAAATGTAGATTTTTGGAGACCATGTTAAGTGGCGCCATGGTACCATGGCAAGGCACATCTCCACACTGCAGATGGATGAGATATAATCCAGATATGAAGGGTAGCTCTACGAATGTGTTGAATAGGCAGTCTTGAGCAACTGATGAGGTGTTGTCCCACAGCTTGTGGGGTGGGTGAGAGGCTGACAACTTACTATAAAAGACTAGCATGTTACACAGTATTACATAGGGCCTTATACTTGGTTAGATTCTTTGAACTGACCTATATACTGGAAACTGGAGATGAGATTTGGAAGTTGGAATATCAGTCTCTGTAGATTAGGTTTACAGAAAGCAGCAGTAAAAGCACTAGCATCGTGTAAGGATATTCAGTGGGAGTATAGAGGGTCTGCCATGGTAAGGGTGGCACAGCCAGCAGTTTATCATCTGCATGTGTATAAAAAGGGAGTGAGAGAAATTTATCTAGGAGCAGGATTTTTTATATGCTATATACATAAGAATAATTTTGTTGTAATACTGCACCTTACATAAGTAAGATAATTAGTAATGTAATACAGTAAGAATAAGGTTACCTCAGAATGCAGGAAGTAAAGGAACAGCATGAAAGTGAGCTATTTAAGTAACACATTTTGCCACGAGAATTAGACTAACAAGTAGCTAAAACAGTACAACGGGATTGAAGTTATATTTTAGACAATCAGCATTAAATAGTGAAGTGCTGAAAAGAGAGAAAAAAAAAAGGCTCATTGCTTTGGCTTGTGAATGGTAATGTCGCATAGTATCTTGATCAAGTATGACAGTGGTCAATAACTGGTAGCTGTGGCTTTTTCCATGTAGTGTATGCTACTGACAATAATATGTTTAAAAATGTACTTCTCACTTTTTAGGAGGAGCCAGTGAAGCCACCACTGTTGACATTGCTGGTAATATTGAAGGTAACTGTATTTGTGGATTTGGACTCTGATAAACAGTTGTGGTCACATACAGAGTTATGTTATTATTTTATTTAATTCTCTTATTTCAGTGATGCCATGTTCAGAAGCTGATATGTTCACCAGTCAAAGTGAGGAGGATGCAGAGGTTTCAGGAGAGTTATCAGGGACAGTTCCTGACTATAGTGACTTTGTTAAAGGATCTTATGACGGGAGGTGAGGTAGTAGAATAGTGGGAGATTGTATTAGGTGCCAATATACAAAATTCAGTTGCCAGGGTGACCTGGCACTTGGGATTTGTGCACCACTGATATGCAGGTGCAGGATTAGGGTTGAAGCACTTTTTAGATAAGCATGAACTTCAGCAAGACACCTGACACATTTGCTTAGATTAGAAGGACAAGCCTGTCTTTCATTGCCTTGAACCTTGTAGCAGGTTTGTCATGCTTAGAGATGAATGTTCTTGCAGGCATTGTCTTCGAAGAAAATTGAGCAGCATGGTGTGTGGTTAGCACTTGATGGCTGGCCACATGGGAAATACATTTTTTGTCCCAGCTAACTTTGGACCCCATAAAGGTCCATTTGTCACATTCCTTGTTCATTGCTGTTATTGGTCTGGACCATCTCCCCATCGCATGTGTCTGAGGAACCGCCTTCCTCAATATGCTGTGTGCTTTCTTGCATACACATTCAGGAGGTCCACTAAGCTTTCAAGTGCTACAATTCAAGTGTCTTCGTATTATGACTGATGCACTGTAGTATGTTAGTAACAGACAAATTAATGAGGATTTGGAGGTTCCATTTTTCTTGAACCATATTAGCACTCTGACAAAATTTTAACATTTAATCTTAGTTGATGTGAAAACCCTGTATTTCATCAGCATGGAAGGCACTGGTGCTGACTAAGGGCTGTCTGAAGTCACCCACAGTCTTAAGCAAAGGTACTGAAGTTCTGTAGGGCCAGAACAACACTTAGTGTTGACAATTATCCTGATTTAGGTTTTTGGTTTTTGTCATTCATAAGATAGCTGTCAGGATATAATAAAATGGACACAGCCTGCTTCACCCATTTGCTGAAGCCCTGGATCAGTGCAGTCACAACTTTTCTGGGTTACTTCAGACAGCCATCCAACCAAAGTTGTTCCAGAAGGACTGATGGCCAGATAGGAGTCTCCTGCCACTAGTAGCAACAGTTCTTTGTATGAATATGTCATGGCCTTCATCCAGAGAGTTAAGCCCGGTGGCACATCACACAACCTGTAGTAGTTTGTAAGGCATTGTTTATACATTCCAGCCATGCATTTTGTATGCAGGGGTGGTTTAATCTAACATGGAGGGGTGGTTTATGCTTTGCATGAGTCTCCCTGTAGATTTTCAGGTGGTTGGTTGGTTGGTCCCTGCTGACTTGACTTTGCAGATATTGTCTGTGTTTGACATGCTGAAAAGGCAGCCCACTGCCACATGGACCAGGATCACTATTAACAATGAATCACTGTGTAAGCTTAAAATTGATTGATGAAATGTGTATTTGATTTCAGCAAACAGTTAATGCAGTCAAGCACAGCATTATCAATAGATGGGTCACAAGATTCTAGCAGCACACGTCAAACATCACATACTGAGTCAGTAAGGAAACGTAAGCATGACGAATCAGTATTGTCACACCCACTGTCTAAATTGCAACGGATTGCTGAGGATGACAAAGGAGAGGATTTTAATGTAGAACAGGCAAGATACTCCAAAGAAAGAGCTTCTCTGGGTGTTGATGCCCTCCCCTCCTCACCTGTACATTCATATAGTACAGATGATGGGGCACAGGACAAGACCATTTTACAAGCAGCGTCCCCTACTAATGTAACCTTGAAAGAGAAAGAAGTAGTACTTGGTCAAAAAGCAAATGGGCAGCAACAGTCAGTTTTGGCTTCCTCTAAGGCAAACCGTAAACTTATTTTTGAAACAGAGAGCTGGAAACCTCAGTTTGTCCTCTCTTATAGCAGTAGTAAAGGGAATGTAGAGAAAGTTGAATTTAAGACAGACCAGTACAAGGAGGAGGAAGGACAGGATGATGCTCCGTCTGTACAACACAGTAATGATTATAGTCCTGAAATTGAAATAGTAAACTATACAAAGTCGAGACAAAGTACTGAAGTACTGTATGTAAGCTCACAGTCGTGTGATTCAACAAAGAGCAGTTTGCAGCTTGAAACTTCTCCAGGAAGGAAGAGGTCATCAGCAGATACTGTGGACAGACTGACGTTGGAAGTAATGCAGGCACAAAGAAAGATGCTGATACTGAAGCAGAATCTGATGATGAATTGTTTCTTCACCTATCACCTTCACCGTTTCAGAAGTCTGTTTATCTCACGCCTGTGTGTGACAAGAATGACAGCATTCATTCCATGTCATTAAATGTGGATCTTGCGAGCCCTTCTTACACAAATGGTACTGCAGGTGCCTTGAATTCAGAATCTCGAAGTGATCAAGAAACACGTGATGCCGCAACACAAAATAATAAACATGTTCCAGGTTGTTTTAATTCAGAAAGACATTCTGTATGCACAATTTATGAAGAAGAAATAGGAGGTGAAAAGTCTTCACAACTTCAGAACAATGGAAGCACTACAGACACAGTACATATTGATGTGTCTGGTAATGTCACAAGACAGAAGCTGTCTGTAAAGGATGCTGTGTCCCCAGAGGGTTCACATTGTGTTACAGAGTCATTTACAGCCTTCCACAAAGTGAAAGATGTGGTTGAGATGACATTAGTCGAACCGAGTCAGTGTGTGGCGCCAGTGGATAGTGAGAGGCAACTTAGGTGGTCTAAAAGAAAAAGGAGTGCTGGAAAACAATATTTCCCGGTTGTTAATATTGCCATAAGTGATAGTGAAAGTGATGGTCATTCCACTCCTTCAGAAGTACAAAAGAAGGCAAAAATGGTGACTGCTGACATGACCACTGGACATGGATTTACTCCCAGCAGTTTACCTCAGGAGGTCTCAGCTTTTCGACAAAAGGTAATTGGCATGTGTTTGTCATTTAAACAGCAAGGATATGTGATTGGAAAATGCATGTTGCAGAACTGTTCTTTCTGTATTGACATCGCCTGTACTGTACTGCATGCTAAACTTAGCAGTGCTTGCAGAAATGTTTTAACTGTTACTCTGGTCCATCTCTATCCCTTCAGAGTTTTTCAGAGTGTCTTGCTTTGTAGCTGAACCTTCTCCTTATGCCCCACACCAATGCCCACTGTCCCAGCCTGGACCAGTGTAGTGCTTTCCCCATACCAACTGCACAGCTGCAGTGAAATCTCCAAAATTGTTGCTTTGGATAGCAGTGGATTTGAACACTGAACTTAGGAAAGTCTTGAACTAAGAAACTGTAGCAGTAAAACTATTCACTTGTTATTGCTCGTCATCATCATCATGCTGTCAAGGACTTAGGCCTTGTGGCCTCTTCTTGTCTCAGTATTACAATCCAGAAGTCTTTAATGGGTGTTCTGTTTTCCTTTTTCCTGCTATTTGGCATTTCATAGGAACCTTCAGTAGTCTGATCTGTCTATTCTGCTGGAATGTCATATCTGATCTGTCTATTCTGCTGGAATGTCATATCCAAGTTCTTTCAGAATATTTTGATTTATTTTGTGTTCAAAGAGCGTGTATTTTGTGGTTTTTCTCAAAAATGTCATCTCTGCTGCTGTGGTTCTCGATGTGTCTTGTTCTTTTAGTGTCCATGTTTAACTGCCATGTAGTAGGGTGAGTATTGCTAATGTGTTGCTTAGTCATAGTCTGGTTTGTTTCTGGACTTTTGAAGGTTTTGGAACTCGATTGATGAATCCTATTATCAGTAAATCTTTTGTTAATTTGTAGGTTTTTTTTTTCTCTTCATGACGACAGTGTGCATCCCAGGTAATTGTACGTGTTTATTCATTCTGTTATTTTGTTATCTTGCTTCTGATGGGGTCTCTTCCTCTGAGTGCCATTGTTTTTGTTTTGTTGATCGGTGTTATTAATCGATAGTTTCATGTTATATGTTCTATTTGTGTGCAGACCTTTGTGAGAAGGTTTCAGATTCTGCTATTTTTACCTGATTGTCTGCAAAAAGGAAGGTTTTTTGTGTTTATTTCTTGTTATTTGTATCACCTCTATATTGTCTGTGTACCATTCCGAAAGTATTTTGTTTGTGCATATGTGTTTGAGAGAGGGCAGCCTACACATAGTCCTTTATTAATTTGTATTGATTGTGTCACTTCATTGTTCAGTCTTGTTTTTATTTCATTGTTTGTATATCCTTCCTAGTGCTGAAAGTCAGGGGTCAGTGATGTTTCTTTCATATAAGATGTTGAATACTGGTAGTGTAAGTCTCTTCATTTTGTTAAATGCTTTCTCATGGCCCAAAACAATAATAAAAAATGTGTTTGTATATTAAATTCCCTCATATTTTCTGGTATTAGTTTTAAGCTAAATACAGTAGAACCCTGTTAAGAAGTCTTTCAAGGGACCAGAGGATTAGGGACTTCTTAAGCGGGAAGACTTATTAAGAGGGAAAGCTTATAAAAAGCCTTTTTCCCCATAATTCCTTTGACTGTAGTTATGGGCATGTTCAGCCGCTTTGCCACTTCCACTCAGGTCAAGGTAGGATTTGATTCCACTTCTCTAATCACCCTCAACTTCTCTTTCAGTGATAAGGCTTTGCATTTTATTCCTTTCTGGGTCATGATTATTGCAATAACAATAAATATAATGAAAAAGTAACCAATTAAAATACAAAAAAAGACTCATACATGCTAATGACTGCAGTTATTAAACAATGTAAACACCACCAACAGCATCTAAAGAGACAAAGTAATGCATATAACTTACCGTAATTGCAACACTTTTCTGGGGTGTAGGATTCAGTAGTAGACAGATGTATGCAGATAGTAATACACAGCAGCCAGCAGTAGCACCCATCAATTGGTTCAATTGACGTAACCAGCGTGGTACTGTTCAAGACTTAAAGCAGCGTGTTGCCGTGTTTCTGTTCGGATCACCTTGGTAGAGATCGATCACATCATAGCATATATCGATAGTCTTATATATCGAAACTTATTAAACGGGTAAAATTTCATAAAAAGTCATACTTTTGGTATCATGAGTTTCAACTTCTTAGGTGGGAAGACTTAATAAGTGGGAAGCTTCATATCCGGAAAAAATTAATGTACGTCTTATGGATTTTATGTCGGGACTTTAAAAATCAGACTTCTTACAGGGGAAGACTTCTTATGCGGGGACTTCTTATCCGGGTTCTACTGTACTGCATCTGTTTTTAATCTTCCAATATGTAGTATATTGTGTATATTTTATAGCATGTGTTTAATAATCTGATACCTGTATAATTTTTGGGTTCTTTTTGTCTCCTTTTTGAAAATAGATATCATTATTGCATTATCCCAGTACCATTGTGTGTCTCCTGGTGTATATACGTTATTGTAAAAATTTAGTAATGTGTGTATGAGGTCATTACGTGCATATTTATGTAATTCTGAGTTGATGTTGTCTTCTTCTGGTGCTTTCTTATTTTGGAGGTTCTTTATAACTTTTTTTCCAGTTCCTGCAGCTTGTTATACCTTCATCATTCTCTTGTACTTGTTATTGGTATTGAACAGTAAATGAGGGGAAACCTCAAATCAAGGAAATCAAGCTTCCACTTTATCTTGGTTGTGAAATACTATGGTCCATATCCTTATATCTGAGCATTCTGAGTAAATCAGCAAGGAATATTGTTATTTGATTCAGAAGATTTTATCCCTAAGACAGTCCCCTTAAATGAGATCTTATAAATAATAGAGTCCAGACTGAATTTGGACTCCACCTACCTTTTTTACTTCCTTGCTGCTGAAGGACTCTTCCCAGAGGTGAATTTGGGCAGAGCATGAATCTAGCTACTCATCTCTCATTTCTTTCAAAATGAATGAAGTGTGAAATTTTATCTCCCTTCTCCCTAAGTCAAAGCAAGGGAAATAACAGACAGTTTCTTCTTTAGTAAGGAATTATAAATTTGGATGTTCCCTTTCATAATGTATTTCCTCTGTGGCACACACCTGTTGCTACATTTTGCATAATTTACTTGCCATAACCTGAAAAGTTGTGTAACGAGGTAACTTCAGATGGTAACACTCATGTTCAACTCTAGTAATAAACAATATGCATGAGGAAGTCCTATAGTTTTACAGTTTTTTACATTGCTCCATTTTTATAAGACATAATTTGAACATTTGTAAAAATATATAGATTTGTACAGTTACATGTAACATAATCTGATGATAGTGTAAAAGGAACATGAGATCCACTTGCTGTCGATAATATAGAATCATGTAAATATTTTAATTTTTCTCTAATGTGTTAATGTGTATGAACCTGAAGATGACCTCATAGGAAAGGTCATCATGTGTGTTGTTAACTGTTTATTATGAAGATGTGTTGACTGCAGTAAATTGTTTCATTATGTTATAGTTATATCCACAGGAGATTCAAAAAATGTCACAACATGCCTCATGTGAAATAGCATCATTTGATCACAGATTCCACCTTGTAATGGGCATATATTTGTTGCCTGTGTCATCATACAGCTGTGAGATGGCACCTTAAGCATGTCATATTACCATGTAGTCAGTTTAAAGATAACCTTTATTCTAAACAGCCTGTTGTGATAGTATATGAGGAGTTTGGAGGTGTTCAGGGCATGTGTATTGTCACAGTAAGAGGTGTGGATATGGTGCAGTGCTGTTGATAATACATATTCACCATAACATTTGCACCTTAGTGTTAAAGCAACTTGCTAACTCCATGGAATAGAGTCCTTTTTGAGAAGGTGATATCAGTGAACTGGACAAGAAATGAAACCAAAGTGTCGTAACCATACTCAAATGAGTCCACCTGTGGACACTATCCTAACCAAGTTGAATTCAGTCTACGTGTTAAGATCCACTTTGATGTTATCTCTATATCAATGCCTCAGGTCTCTTATTTCATCCCTTCCCTTGGTGTTTTCTGAAATTTTGTAACATCTCTCATGTCACCTATGCATGGTACTTGTCCCACTCTTCTCATAAAATTCTTGTTGTGGTTAATAGGAAGTTGTGATTTGTAAGTATTCAGTGATAGATGATCTTAGGGTAAATTTGTGGACTTTTTCTTAAACAGGGAATTTTAGGGCTGCATTCTACACCACAGATGGACCATGTGACACCAGCCAAACAGCCCAGTGCCAGTAGTATTGAACAGGTATGTATGTGACTTGCCTTCTGTAATTATGCCTTGTAGGGGGCTGTGTATGTTTATGTGTTCAGTGACTCAGAATATTAACCCTTTGGCACTGGAATTAATTTCATGAATTTAAGGGGGTGGGGAGGAACATTCTGATAAATAAACTTGCTTTCTCTCTTGAGCAGAGGCAACTACATATATCAGCTGAGGGCTGCACAAGAACGTGGCATAATTAAAACATTCTGGGTGAGTCATCCTTTGGTTTTATGAGCATCACACTGTGTGGTGACTAGTCATCATTCAGCACCAAAGGGGTAATTGAGAATATGTCACTTAAAGAAGTGTTGTTGTCACTTCATTAATACACAGTTTGTATTTGAGACTTCATGTGCTCTGACAGACAGATGTCAGTTTGGATAACCATCTGTTAATAAATATTTTTTCTAGTTTTTGTTGTATAGGTCCTATATAGTTAACAGAGTACAAGCCATTCCTGATTTCTCAAAAACAAACTTATATGCCTCTGCATTCAAAATGTTTTAGTGCTTCTTTCTGCTGCAAGAGTTCAGCTAAAGGTAATAAAATGAAATAAAAATAACATATTTTCATTGTTTACATCCTGTGAACAATTTACATATTCCTGACTTGGGCCTTAAAAGGTTAAAATACAGTATAAGAATAATATAATCCCTCCATTTCTGAGTAGCATTGTTGGTGTTGGATTGCTTAGGATTACTAGGTGCAGTAATTGCACATGACTAGGAACAGAGATGTAAAGTTACATAAAGACCAGCTATAGAAACTGTGTGCTCTGAAATGAGTTTCCATTTCTGTTATTACTTTTTTTAAAAATACGTTTGAATAAACAAACCATTGACCAATAATTTTTTCATGTGTCATGCATTCACCACCAGTATGTTACAGCTCTTACTTGATAAAGTTTGGAATCCAGCATAGGAGGGGTTTTAAGATTAGGTCTTCTGGGATGTGATACCACATAATGTATGTAGCAAGCTACATTGTGTCATGTGCCAGTTGACTGTACTCCTTAACAGTCACTGCCATAAGAAGCTTGGGGTCTCATTCATGAGTGGTTTTGTCATCAGACCATGTGATTTTTGTATAGTGCTGTCTCATTTTTTAACCAAAGTTTGTGTTGTCCAGTTTGTCTGTGAAATAAACTGTGCTGAATGTATGACATTGCTAATTGCTTGTATAATAGCTTTTAACAAACAAAGATAAAATATGTGATATGTAAGGTTTGCACAGTGGTGCCAGTGAAGATGCAGCTCTCCAGGGATGTTACATAGTGGCAGCTGGTAAATGGTTATCAGTGTTTCAAAGGAGCCTAGTGACTTGAAGATGGGAGTACTGTCCTCCTTCAGAACTTCAGTAATAATTTTCTATTCGACATGGTGTAACATCTAAGATAAATCTTTGTATGTTTAAAAGTGTGTATGTGTAATGGATTGATCTACGTGCATCTTCAGTAATCTTTACAAAGTGTAAAAATCTAACTCACATATGTAAGTTCTGTGCAGTGGGGAACCCTCAATTGAAAGAATGAGGGAACTGTTAGGGTTAAACAAGAATTAGTTGAGACAGGTGACTTGTATGACACTGTCAGCTGAAAAGTCACCTCTTCACACTAGGACTATTAGTCTCACCTGTGAAATGTGCCATTAACAAAAGATGGAAAACCCTGATGTGTCATATGTAGGGATCTCATTTTTTAAACACCAAAAACTGGAACACTTAATAAGAGTTATGTGGTGGGGGGTTTAGAAGACAAAATTTTTAACCTGTCACGCAATGAAAAAGGGAGTACTGTGTTAATATTGCTACAGTGCGATAACTCACATAAAAATTATGACAAACAGATTCAAAAAATGAAATAATAATAAAAAGAACATTACTCAAACCCAGACACTCAGTTCACTTACTGACTTTTCTTTACTCATCCTTTTGTTATCCTTTGCAGTCTCAGCCTTATTCTGTAATCACTAATCTATACATCTTCCTCTTGCTGTCCTACTCCTTCCTGTTGGTGGGTGGTTGATGGCTGTACAACTCCTATAGAAGTTTTCTCCCACTGTGGGGAAATCAGAATGTTTGTATGTATTATCAGAAATGTCATATGTTTATGACTTCAGAAAAGCTGGAACATTTGGTGTCCTGAACTGAATTTTGCGACACCAGGGCAGTACTTTTTAAAGCCTATTAAACTGGGACTATCCTGGGAAAACCAAGGTGAATGGGGTGCCTAGTCATATTTGACTGAGGTTTTGGCTCAAGGGAGATTTAGTTACCCAAGATTTCAGTTCATAAAACCTAGTGACTCAAAAGTCCCCATTAGGCAGTGTAACACACTTCATTGAAGTGACGGGCTGCTGGAGGGATAATTTTAGAAAGGGGGTGGATGTACACTATATTGGTAAATAGTTGGGTACAAGTGGCATTCACACATTCACCGTTACAGTCGGTCAAATCAACAGTGTGTGCAAAAGCAATCCTACCACCTCTAGTTTCTAAGGATCAGAAGATGCACCATTACACACCTTTTATGCTGTTTGCCACCATAACACTATGGTGATAAAGCCTGTAAATACCATACAGATTTCTTTATGCATTACACTGTATGTGGTTGACTAGTGATGAAACAGCAGTGGTCATAAGTTGCATTATGCATTATAGGTGTATGGTCTCTAGCAGCAGCCAAGCAGACAGGTTGGAGGGAAATGGGGGAGGCAGAGCTAAGTCACTCTTAAACCTTTAGCATATGGCTTTTAAATCTTATATTTCTGTAATGGCCAGAGCACTATTCAATTTAAATGCCTGTTGTGGGGCAGTGTTTCCCTTTTTTCCATTAAGTTTAAAATTTCTAATCAGCTGAGAAGTATACAGTGATTTTTTTCATTTTTAAGGACTCTGTGCAAGAAACTGACATGGAATGGGAAGTTATCTTGAAAGTTAAAGTGAAGCAGTTAAAGCAGAGTGATAAGGATGTCTACAGAGTGCAGCAGGTGGGTAACAGTTTGTGTTGCTGTCTCTTGATTGAAGACCTACATCCTGTATCTGGCAATCTTGCATTTTACTTCAAGCTTCAGTGACTGTGGCTGCAGCTGTAGGCCATTGTATAATTATGTGCTACTGTTTTGGATGTAGTTTTTCTTCTAAGAAACTACAAAGTAAATTTAATTTATATCAAAAGTGATGTTGGCAGACTTGAAGTAAATGCCATATTTTGACTTTGAGTTTCATTCTACAGGGTCCTTATTTTATCTGACTGTTTGCTTGTTTGTTAGTTCCTGCCATGTGAGTTGACAGGAAGTGTCAACCAGTGGTTGCATAAAATAGTGACCTTATATTTTCAGTGGTTATAGTACTTTACATCTCCAAACATGCAGTTTGGTTAGAAATACTAGTAGCATATGATAGATGTATCAGACAACTGTAAGATTTCTGCAGGAAATGAAATGTGTGTTGTATAAATGTTCTTCTGAGAGTAAGGAACCATTTCTTTGTTCGGTGTTATACTTCTATACTGATCTTCCAGTTTTGACAGCAGTACAATACAGTGAAACCTGTATCTGTTGTTTCTGAAGGGACCATGGAAAAAGCAATAAATATGGTAAAAGGACAGTTGCAGGTAAGTTTTAAATGTGTGCAACTTGTAGGGACCACAGTAAGTGAAGGGGAATGATGGATGGAGGTTTCACTGTATATAAAAATGTCGCATTTTTAAACCTCTCCAGTATACATTTTAAAACTGGAAAAGAGGAGAATTGTGCGAGTGTAAATTGCGCAAATTGTTATGTGGAGACAGTGTAGAAATTGTTTCAATATTTAGATATGTTTATTTCAGTGTGAAGATATTACAGAAGACTTTGCTCGGCTTACTGCTAGGATAGGCTGCGATTCTGCTTCCTCTGGTGGTTTGGCTGATACATCATCCAAGGATACTACTCCAAGTAGTACAGCCAGGTATGACAATTGTGTAACATGTGAATGGTGCCTGACATTTCAGATTGGTAGTGAAACTTCAGAATATTTTATAGGATTCAGAGGTTCATTCTGTGGCCAAATATGGGTATGATTAACTTGATTATGTAAAGTGGCCTAAAAGTCAGTTAACTGATTAGTAAAATGTACGCTATAATAGGGTTACCATATATATCTATGTGTCCATAACAATAAAAGAGGACATTTACCACTTATCAACCATAAAAAAGAGGACATACCAGGGAAGAGGAAGGTTAAAGGAAGGACATATAAATTGTCACAATTTTACTAAGTAATGTACCTTTATACCTTTTTCTGCTAGTAGTGCTTTCTATTCCATGGGTATGAAATTCTGAGTGAGGTGTTCTTTAAGCTTGTTTTTCAAGAGTGCAAGTCAGAATTTCCATACAGAAGTTTTCCGAGTCACTCTGAAGCTCAACTCCAGAACAGATGTTTTTATTTCTGACTCAGACAGTGATAATGTAATATTATAATTATATATTTCTTTATAAAAAAGTAGTGGAATATTTTTGCACTTTTAGTTCTATTAATATATGCAAAAGTTTTAAGAAATAAATGGTCAATAACCTGGGCATTTCTCCAAATTTAAAAAACCTGTCCGGACGGAAATTTTTGGATAAAAAAAAAGATGACGTGGCCAGGGAGAAGAGGACATATGATAGCCCTGTACTATAACATGTCAATTTGTCAATTTATGAATTTGTAAAACAGTATCAGAGCATGTGAGTTGTGCATTGAACAGGAGATATCATGTTGAACATTTGTTGTAAATTGAGTAAGTAATCAATTTACAGTGTATTTTAGTGCACATTTTACAAACTGGTTAATTGACTTTTGGGCCACAGTGAATTGTTTATGTTGTAGATTACCTCCCAAGTAAGGTTAGGAATTATAAGAGATAATAAAATTCTCCTTGATTTCTGTTACCTCATCAACAGCATGGGAGTGGGTGGGCAGAGAACAGATGAGGACATTCTCTCAGTGGTGGCTTTCTTCAGTTTCTGCAGTGTTGCGTCATAGTAATATACATTTACTTTTGTCTCATGATCCAGAAACTTGATGATGTGAATGTTCCTTACATCACAAAGTACTTCTAATAGTGTGCAAGATTGGAGGTTCTCACAATGGCAATGAACAGTCAAATCTTTTGGTATGTAATGCTGTATTGACTGGTATATTGTTACCAGTAACTGTTTATGAGTTGGCATGGCATTCTATCCCAGAAGACTTTGAATTATCTGCCAGGTACAATCTTGCATGTAGACAGCTATGCCTTGATCATCCTTTTGGGGAGGAGGGAGACAGATATTTCTGTTGCATGAAACAGTACAACTAACTACATGCTGAGGAACCAAGTACAGCAGAATATGTATGTACAAAAAACATATAACTTGAATATAATGTTTTCTCAGTAATGTAGTCCTAGTAAGAGCATGCTGAAGTGGATGCAACAAACATAGTGCATTTACTGTGGTGTGTAAAATACATGAATACTACTTTTAAGGGCATAATTTTACACATTATATTGATGCTAGGAAGATTACTGTTTTACAGTGTAAGAAAAGGTGTTATTTCTCATTCATTTCTGCTGAATTTACACCATCACTTTGAAACCTGCTGTGTGGCTTTTGTATCTTTCACTGTGGTTAACATGCTTTCAAACTGCTGCTTATTTAATATCTATAATTAACGGAATATTATACCAACAATACAAACTCCATTATTGTACTGAATGCAATAAGGAACCAAACATAGGGAGTCCTGCCGATAACGTGCTTTCAGTTTTCTGTGTGTGTGTGCCATCAGTGTTAAGTTGACATCAGTCTGTCTGGACACAAGGAAGTGGAAAAGAAAAGTAATGAGTGACAAAAAAAGAATGCCACTGCTGTGCACCAGTAACAGTCACCTATAGTTAGGCTGATGGAACTAGCAGAGGTAGCAGTGTTAAGACGGATAGTGAATGTGGAGGGTGGACCATTGGCATTGGCATGTTACAAGAGTGCATGGTAGCACATACATTATTAATGAAGGATTGTGGACATGCATAAGAATATTTTGGGCTACATGACACCTTTGTGTATATGTAAAAATTAACAACACCTCTTACTTTTTCTCATCTCCCCAAATTATTTGTGCCTGGGCATCTGGCCATGAACATAAGTGGGCCCTCATGCCTATATTTCATGAATTAATGAACTGTAAGTGCTTGTTTGCATTTCTTCAGAAGCTTCAGCTTGTTTGCCTCTCTGAACTTAAAATATAGAAATAGGGGGGCTGCCATTACAGAAAGTTACAGATTGTGATTGATTACTTATACAGGGTGTACCAGGAGGAATCTGCCATACTTTTGGAGATCTTTCCTTAGGTTAAATTACGTAGATATAACCAAACACACCTATGTCTGAATTGAACAGTTACAGAGATAATTATGAGACAAATTTTAAAAATTGGGAGTTATACGAGGTTGTCCGGAAAGTAATGAGAATGGAATTCCTACACTCCCTACGGCCGTGGGAGGGGAAGGGCAAGTCTAGGTCACTTACGGGTGGGGGGCCAGGTATAGGTTAGAACCCTTTTCAGTCTGATTCTGGCCTTCACAGAGTCGTGACAGTTATTGTTGTATCACCCTGTTCGAGTGCCTCGTCGTGAGAAAAATGCAGGCGAGTTTGGAACAACGGTATGCGATAAAATTTTGTGTGAAAATGGGTAACAGCGCATCGGAAACCCTCGAAATGTTGAGGAAAGCTTATGGACAAGCTACCCTCTCGTCTGCACAGGTCTCCCGATGGCACAAAGCTTTCAAGGATGGACGCGAGAGTGTGGAAGATGAACAACGATCAGGACGCGTCTCTTCATCAAAAACGCAACGGAATGTGGATGCAGTGATGTCTGTACTGAACCGTGCCAGACGGTTGACTGTCAGAATGATCGCAGAGGAATTGGGACTCGCGAAAACTGTGGTTCATGAAATTGTCAAACAAGAATTGATGATGAGAAAAGTTTGTGCAAAACTTGTTCCCAAGAATTTTTCATCAGAGCAGAAGGAACACCGTCAGTTTGTCAAGATTTGTTGGATCGTTTGGTAACTGAGCCGACTTTCATGACTCGAGTGATCACAGGAGACGAATCCTGGGTGTTTGAGTACGATCCAGAGACAAATAGGCAAAGTTTGGAATGGCACACGTCAACGTCACCTCGCCCAAAAAAAGCTCGAATGAGCAAATCAAATCAATGATCATAGTTTTTTTTTTACTCCCGTGGAATCGTCCATAAGGAATTTGTACCACCTGGTCAAACTGTAAATCAAGCATTTTATCAGGAAGTTCTTGGTCGCTTGAGCCAGAGGGTCATGCGTGTGCGTCGTGATATCGCCTCTTCGTGGATCCTTCATCATGACAACGCGCCGAGCCACACCTCATTGGCTGTCAGAGAGTTTTTGGCTGAAAAACAAATCGCAGTTCTTCCACATCCTCCCTACAGCCCTGACTTGGCACCCTGTGATTTTTTCATGTTCCCGAAGATAAAGAAGAATTTGAAAGGGCACCATTTCGGTACACTGACCAATGTCCAAACAGCCGCGACACAGGCACTGAACACCCTCACGGTTGAAGATTTTCAGGGCTGCTATGAAGAATGGAAGAACCGTTGGGAGCATTGCGTGCACTCCCAAGGATCATACTTTGAAGATCACATTAGTGTATAAAAATTTTCAATAAAAATATTTTTTTGAAAACCATTCTCATTGCTTTCCGGACAGACTACGTACATCTATTAATCACCAAATATGTATTAAACTGAGGCAGAATTAGTAGTTTCTGTAATTTTAACACCAGTACTTAATATATAATTAATATTTGAGTGAATTAAAGACATTAATCAACCCTTGTGCCTGAATTAAGTGCCCAGTGTACCCTGCAAGAGGCCGGGGATTTAAATGGCCCACCCATTGCTTTGCATGTTATTGGCCGATGACTGTAGTAGTCGTCCGGCTTTCTCACCATTACGCTGCGTGACAACTGTACTCATCCTTAAGCGCCAAAGGGCCAAGCTGGAGAAATTTGTACTAGTTTCATAAAAATCATCTGTAGGCTTCCAAGTACTTCACATATTGGGGGTGTGAAAAGACCACACTCTTACTCGAGTATTCCACCTTCGATGAACCTGATCAAGGAGCGGCTGTGGCTGCATACTTGATACGGAGGCTGTAGGCTCTGAGCCTTCGGAGTTATTATATAAGCATGGTCTCATTGAAAGACCTGTGTCTCTTTGTTAGAGGCACAGGGCTAATGAATCAGTGCTGAATTTGTTGTTGTGAGGCATTGGCTCGACAGTGTTATAAGTTCTTTGGGAAGCTGTTTGCTGAACCAAGGGATATAAGCATGGATTCATTGAAAGACCTATGTCTCTTTGGTAGAGGCACAGGGTTAATGAACCAATGCTGATTGAATGGCTAAGGGTTAGCACAATAAGCCTAAGGCTGCAGTGCATCCGGAGCTAATGCCGACGGGCCCATAGAAGGACGAAGGAGAAGAAGAAGTACTTCACATAGCAGGAAGTGGCCTGTGTATGGCTTGGCTTATCTGTTCGCTCAGGGACGTACCTGCGCTGAGTACAGATAATGTATCATGTTAAACAGGTACACTACATGTAACTGCAAGAAGACCAATAAAAATATGTTACTTAATTTCTTGTCTAAAAGTGGGGGTGCATAAATTAGACAGGTATGGTACATGGAAAAAAATCTTAATGTGGGACTTGAACATAAATGTGTAATTTGACATAATAACTGTGAATAACATGTCACATGAAAAACATGAATAAAAATGTGTATTTTTCTTGCAGGTATGGGTTTCTCATTTATATGACTTGCTTTATAGTCTACTCCATGAATTTCAGCACTGTGAGTGATGCCATGAGCATTAAACTCGCACCTTTCATGCAGAACAGTATATTTCTGTTTGGTAGTTCTTGTATGTGGTTGACTAGACTAGACCTTTTGAGTCTGCCAGAGTTTCTCATTCTGGGCTTTAGAATGATCAGCCACATATTTTGCTTTTGTGAGTATAAGAAGGTTCTATTTTGTACAATCTTCCATGTTTTTCAATAATATTGAACTGCCTTCCATTGCTTTGTTAGTAGTAGTCTTCTGCACATTCATCAACTTTTAATGTGAGGCATGGAAGGATTTCATTCTGAACAAACAGTTTAACTGCAGCTTATCAAGTTACTGTCGTAACTCTGGCCAACATGGAAAGTAGAAGGGACAGTTTTAAAAAAATAATTGGTGTCTCATGCACAGCAGTCATCTACCATGAACTGTGCCGATTGAAGATGCTGTAATTTGAAATGAAAGGACGGTTTGTAAGTTGACAGACATGTAACAGAAATGCAAGTTTTCAGGTTCTTGTAATGGTGTAGCTGAGGATTTTGTTCGTCTGGGATATGACACCACGTCATATCCCGAGAACTAAATCTTCAAGTAACAGAAATGTTTAAGGAAAACTAAAAGTATACAGTTTTGTAACATAAAATATCTTTGATTTGTATGTAATGGCAGCTTCTTCTTCTTCCCAAAGGACCCATCGGCAGAAGCTCTGGATGCACCGCAGCCTGAGGCTTATTGTGCAGCCCAATGTTATTCTCTCAGCACAGACTCATTAACCCTGTGTCTTTTGCAAAGCGACAGGTCTTTTAATGACGCCGTGCTTATGTCTTTTGGTTCAGCAAAGAACTTCTCAAAGATGTTATAATGCTGGCGAGCCAAGGCCTTGCAACAGCAAATAATATGGTATGCTGTTTCAGTCTCCAACTTGCAAAATCTGCAGTTTGGATCACCATCAAACAGGCCCATGATATTTAGGTGCTTCTTCACAGGAGCATGGCCCGTGAGGAATGCAACTACCCTTCTCAGCTGATGCCTGCTTAGTTTAAGCAGGTCATCAGCTCTAATGGCAGCTTATACCCACAAATATTGTATATTGATGGTGTCAGAACAAATTGCATGTATACCATTATATCCTGATTATTAGAACACAACTATGGGAAATAGTGTATATTGGTGCAACTTGAATTTATACATTTTTGCTTCTGACTCGAAAAAATCAAGTATTTATGCATTATATTTTCATGTATGTAGATTTTGTTATGTTTTTCAGCGTTCCTTTCTCTGCAACTACTGGTAGTCTTTTGTCTCACATAATTTGCCTTTGGCCTCAGTAATATCACTTATGTACTGTATCATAGAATTTCTTGTGATTCAGAATGTTACTAAGATTTCTTGACAGTGAATGTGGTATAATTATAGTGCATTTCCTTTATGTGTAGTGGTGGAGGTCCATTTCCTTTACCACCAAACAGGCTGTCATTAATTTCCGCAACATCTGGTAGTTCAACATCATCAGGAGGCAGTTCTGTAGTACAAGGAGGTAAATTTTTACATCTTTCTGTAGTTACCGAATGCACGGCCCCAACTAGCTGGTAAAACTGAATGAACATTTAGTTCTAATAAGTACATGCTGCATTTCCAGTAGAGTAATTCAGTATTTCTAAAGACCTGACTGGTTAAGAGAGAGCACTAGATTTTTGTAGAAACTTATTTGAGGTGACATATTGTAATGGTATTCAAAGCACATTCTCATTTTAATTGATTTTATTTTAGTGAAATTTTTAGTGTGCATTAATTCTTGAAGGCCATTAGAGTTTTTGCAGTCATTTACTGTATTGTGTTTTAAATCTAACTGTATTCTAAGCAAGAACATCAGATGGTGACTTCTGTAAAACTAAGTCCAGAAAGTATCAGTGAAAACTCTTGATACCTAAATTTTTATACAAACTGTAAAAAAAAGATGAAACTAATTTCCTTTAGGTACCTGTCTTATTTCTTTAGTGTACGTGTCTTAAATTAATTACTGGAAATGAATGTAGATGGTGTGAAAGTTGCTGTATTTACCTGATTCACTAATGATTCAGTTTTAACCACAGTTCAAGTATTGTTGCACTTAAATTGTGTTCAGTAGTTGAAAACTGCAACAAATTAGCTGTTAATACTCATATGTCATTGTTTGCTAAAAAAAATTACTATATCATTTTGTGTAAGCATTTTCAGTTTTATATTTTAAATTTTTCCTTTTTTTTGTTCTTGTGTTTTAGTCATGACACAGAAATGTGCCACAGATGGAGGGCCATTTTTAATTCCAAATCACCCTGGTCTGAGGGTGTCTAGGGACCGATCATTTCGAAGTGAAGAAGTTCTTTGTGGAATTCAGCCTGGCATTTGTAGCCCCATTGTAGAGGGTTGTGAGATTGTGCACAAAGTGATCAGTAGCTCCCATCCAGAGAGTTCTGAGAGAGATCAAGGAAGAAATATCAGGACTGATAGAGGTGATAGTGGAAAGAAATCTGACATTCAGAAGCCAGATGATGGGTCCATACTACATGATGATCTTGTAATGATAGAAAAAACAGATGCAGTCAGTTCAAGTGCTTCAGTACTAGTACCAGCAAATGTCTTGAAAGAGACCCCAAGGAGTACAGTAAAAGTGTTAAAGCGAAGAAGATCGCGATCATCAGTAAAGAAGCGTTCCTTGCCACTATCGTGTTCAAAGCAAAGTGTTGAGAAAAAGAAGGGACGACTGAGCCCAGTACAGGACAAGACACCAGTTACTACTTCTGTGCAAGTTGTGATGACTCCGACTGCGGAGTTAGAAACGACGGATGGATCAGATACTGTCGCAAATAATATTCTTACAAGTCCAGAAGATTCATCTGTGTTATTAGATTGCAGTCACCTTAAGCTTGGTATGTGGAATGTTGATTAGTTGGAACATTTAAAATATAATAATCACCAACTAAATGAATAACTTCATCTGGTGTGATCCTTGAGAAGCTTATAGTCACTGAGGGGGTCAAGAAGTTCCTGCCCTGTATGGAATCTGGTTCACCAGTGTACTGTATCCTGGGCCAGTTGAATCTCTCATATCCAGTTTTTCATAGATTCATTATCCTTCCTTCATCGAAATGGTCTCTTACTCCTGACTAAATGTTTCTTCATGTTTTCCTTCTACCTGGTGGATGTTACATTTTCACTCCATTTCACCATCTTTGTTTTTGTTACCCTAACCCTAATAATTTTTAAGCTCCTGCTAATGTCATTTTTTTTTTACCTGACTTTGCTTATTCCTATGTATGTCTACATATCCCCCCCCTCATCACTTCTCAAATTCTGTCAGTCTTCCTTTAGGCTGAAAACTCAAGTCTTACATAAAACAACAGGTAAAACTGTAAGAATTACAATTAAACCTCTATCCATCATTCCTGTATGTGTTGTTTACCTGGAAGTATTGTTAATTTTTTTCAGTCCTGAAAAATAACCCATATAAACAGTGTATAATTATATTGGATGTATTGTTGCTCAAATTGTCATTTTCCCAGGTCGGTTCAGAATCTTGGTCCTGACCCACAATATTCACAGAATAATTATTTTGAGAAAGACGTAATAAACAAGTAGGATGGTTTTGGAAAATACAATAGTAGTAACTTTCTTGTTCCAGTAATTAGCATTTACTTATGAAATGTCACCACACATCCGCCAAGTGTGAATGTTGATTGAGTGGTGGGGGTGATGCCATGGCATGAAGCTAACCACTTGCCTCTGTCTATGAGCTGAGGTTAAGAATGAGTGGAGCTGTACCCTTACTTTTACCCATTAGAATAGTGCTATAATTACAGTTTTCTATTTAGTTATAAGTATGTAATTTTTTTAGTTCAAGGGCAGGAAGAAAGAATATTCATAACTGAATGATAGTGCCAAGTCATAGGGTAATAAAGTAGCTCTTATAACCATGGCTACTGGTTCTGTCATACAGGATGCCTGTGTCATTGAAGGGATGATTCGGGTAATGTCAGTTAAAATCACTCCTTTATCTGAAATAGTAGCATGGCTGTCACAGGACACAGTTTATGTGAATGACAAAACAAAATGTAGGTGATATGACTGGCATCTGTGATATTGGATGTACTTTAAGACATAATTCCATTATTATTTCTATTGTATGATGCTAACATAACATTGTTTTGCAGGTACCCCTGTGTTTGCAAGATGGACAGACAAAAAGTATTATTCTGGCACAATACAAGAGAGTTGTAAAGATGGGCGTTGGAAGGTGCTGTTTGATGACACAAGGGTCAAGCTCTTAGTGGAAGACTTTGTGATTGCTGTGGATGAACTCCCTGTGGGACCACTGGTGTATGCTTTGGCAGAAAGTGGGGATTATGAGTCAGGGGTTATTGTAAATGTTGAAAAGTATGTACCATGTTATTACTGCATTGTAAAAAGTCTCTTTCAGAAGACTAGACTTCATAGTCATAGGAAGTTGTCAATATCTACTGTATCCATTGTGTACAGAGTTTATAAACATTGTACAAGCTACCAGTGGGTGTGTACATACTGAATGTATATTATATCTGTTGTATCTCACATGGGAATAGACCAAAATTGGGCAGTGTCTCAGATTACCTGGTCATTGTCAACAGTGAAGGCCTCCCCCCCCCCCCCAACCGGCACCATCATATTGTCCAGTCATTGCTATCTGGTTTTTGGGCAAAGACAGGAAAATATTTTGAAAACAGCTTGTGATACATAATTACCGTATATTCTCGAATCTAATCCGCACCCAGTTTTTGGCGACTTCTTAAACGAAAAAAAGTTAGTTCGCGATTCTAATCCGCACCTTTCCTTCAACCACCCCTTGCCCACGGGGCGACTGATTGAATAATATTGGATGTTACCAATGCGTTAAAATCTGACGCTACGCCTGTGGCCGATGAGTCATACCGATAGAGGCGGGGCCTTTCTCAACAGACGTGCGCAATCTCGTCTGAAGCCAGCTGATCTTTAGTTGTTGAAACGTGGGGGGTGCTTGTTCCAATTTGTCGTGTACCGTAGTTATGGAAGAGGGACACCTGAAATCTAAACGACTCTCATATACGGCAAAGTTCAAACGTGAAGTTATTCGGTGCGCAGAGGAGAATGGAAACTGCAAAGCCGCTGCAATTTTTGGAGTTGATGAAAGCAACGTTCGACTATGGCGGAAACACAAGGCAGCGATCAGCGGGTGTGAGGCGTCACGAAGGAAATTCACTGGACCCAAGAAAGGACGATTTCCTGAAATTGATGATGCAGTCTTCACGTTTTTTCAAGAGAGACGCAAGACTGGACTGTTTGTGAGTTATGATCTACTCGCGAGGAGGCGATAAAGAAGGCCAGATCTTTGAACATTCCTCGAATTATGAGTGATGACGGCGAGTCTGATGAATAATAAATTATAATAATAAATAATAAAATAATAGATTATTGTATTGTATTGTTCTTATGTTGTTTATTAATTACGTTATTGTTATATTGTACAGCAGCTCAATCATTTTTCCAAAATCCAGCTCTAGACCGCGAATCTAATCCGCACGCGAATCTAATCCGCATCTGATTTTTTAGCCCTCTAAAACTAAAAAAAAGTGCGGATTAGATTCGAGAATATACGGTACTTAAAGTGATTTAGCCTGTGGTAAGGCATTCAAGAGCTCTGAATTTATACTTACACAACTCTGTGATTGTATCATCACTGCATATGTAATCGTCAACATATAAAACAGGTTTTAGGTGGAATTTATAGATATGTTTATGACCTTGTTGTGATGGTTTATGAGTTACCACTAACTGACAAACCTACATACAGATTTTGGGTGGCTGCCATATTTTGTTTTGCTGTCTACAAAACAAGCAGCTGCCAAAACACATGCTCCCCTCCCCCTCCTTTTTTTTTTACATTTTCTTATTCCCCCCAAGATCCATTATCACATTTCAGGGCCCTGTGGTAAGTGTTACTCCCATGTGAGATGTTTTTGTAGACACTGCTTTGGTATTCATTGCATGAAATTAGAAAGGTGATGTAGCTTCCAGTAATGTGATGTTCTTACAGTGCAGTGAAAACTCTATCCATCATTTCTCATGGGGCCAGGGATAGAGAACACTAAAGATAAATGCATAAAAGTTGGGGGGAGGAATTAAAACATAACAGAAACACAAAGAAAACAACAAAAAGAAATTGAAATTTTAAATTTCCTGCTTAGGCCTACAAAATGATAAACAAGTAAACGTTATGTTAATAGGTGCATGCCGATAACTTTTTTCAAATCTGTAATTGACAACTGTGTAGTTGATGCCTTATGTTTTCAGATGAAACAACACCCATTATGTTTTCAGATGAAACAACACCCGTTCAAAGTGTCTTTTCATCCCGCTGAGTAATGCTGTGCGCATAAGGGAATGGATTTAACATTTTCTTAACCATCTTGCGCTTCTGTAAAACTTGGCACTGGTTCAAGGTCATGTTTGTTCCCCTCTTCATCTTTCCCACTGCCTCTCCCACTCACATGATTATGGTACAACTCACAACTTGTTGTGTAGTGCTAATCTGAGACACATAGCTAGACTGATCTGTTTCTTGGTCAGATTTGTCTCCACTTGTTCTATCATCTTCAATTGTTGACTTGCTTTCTAGGGTGTGACATGGCCAGCTAGGTGTGTAGACCTTATGTATAAGTAATAGTAATAGCAAAACAGGAATTACAGTACCTAAGAACGATAAAACACTGAATCACACAACCATAATTACTGAAATCAATGAAATGCAATCCAGATGATACAGCTAGCAACTGCAGAACATAGGTGTCAGGTTTGCCACCCTAGAAGTTGTGCCTTGCCGTGTATCCCTGCTACTCAGGTAACATTCCGCACTTGCTGATGTGTGGCAACATTTTGCAAGCATGACTATAACAGTAATTATTGGTATAGGCAGGTTAGTGCTACCAACTTTCCAAAAACATATCTTTACTTTCATTCCATGTTGTGTTGATGCGTTGTGCTGCTGTATGTTCCACAAACATATGTTACTTGCACTATTTTTTTTTTTCTTGGAAACGGCCATGTGGGCCAGGACCAGGAATTCTGAATAATTGACACAGGAAAACAACACTTTGTGAGGATCGATGAATCTGATATAATAATGCATTGTTTATATGGGCAGTTTTGGGGACTGGAAGGAATGAATGATAATTGTGGGAAAACGATGCCTACAGGAATGATGGATATAGGTTTTTCTGTATTTCATTAAATGTGCTAGTTGGTGCAAAAGTTAGTGATACCATAAGCCTATATTTCCTTGTAAAATCAGGAAAAAGGAAAATTTGCCAAAAATTGCTTGATTTTGTGTGTATTCAGGTAATGAAATGACAGTTGTTTGACATTTTCATTTTGATTCTCATTCTAGTGTAGAATATATATATTCAGCATTTGTAATTTTCAGAAAATGTGATGATACAATTTATACTGTGGAATTGGATGATAACAGTTTTGTAACTGTGTCACGATCATTATTGTGCATGACTGAAGACCAAGCCAAGATCCTGAGAGAGATGATGGCTACATCATTACCTACAAAGAGCCTTCATCGGGCAGATATCAGTTTAGGTGAGAGTAGCTAGCTTTATTTATTGCTGGTATCGAGTAAAGTCAAATTGTTCCTGTGCACACCATGAAGGCAATACAATACAATAACCTTTTTGCTTGATGTGTGCAAGTAATCAGCTTTGACCCCAGCCACTTTGTTGCTGTGATTCAAGTCAAATTGAGGCATTGTTGGTAGGTTAGACCATGTAGTATTGTTTGATGTCTGAGGCACCTGACAGTTATGATGCACATTAACTATGCAGCTGTATTTTCTCTTAATATTCACTTGCTGCTCATATCAAACATTATGTGCAGCAGGTAGCAGAGGAATCTGCAATATTTTGGGAGAATATTTCTTGTGTTAATTTGCATTGATATAACCAAAAATTCCTATATGCAAAGTTGAATGCTTACAGAGATGATTACTCGAGAGAAATGTCTGCCTGTGGTTCCATGTACTGTACCCGTTGAACGTGATGTGTTAACCGTACACTGCAGGTCGGTCCTTGAGCTAATAGCCAAGCCAAACCGAGCCATAAGCATGCCAGTTTATGGTTGGAACCCTATGTCTTTATATCGCTCAAATGTTAATTAGATGTTAAGTACAGATGTTAACAAGACGTTTAATGTACGTATAAAAATAACATTGAGGTTGTAACCGGCAGTTCGTGTTCGAACCCCGAACATGTCGATTACGAGATGTTACTATTTATTTTGGCATACAAATTGGGGTTTATGAGTACAACATCTGGCTTGAGAAATTAGGGGAGTAAAGTAAATTTAGAAAGCGACAGAGGCGACTACCGCTTCAAGGACGGTAGGGACATGTCGCGGTGTTTCTTTGTAAGATCCCGTGCTCCACAAGGGAAAGTTACTAGTAACCCACCCCATGATATTCGTTTGTTTGCGAGCTTGGGGTCTATGACCAAGATGAGAGCGGTCCAGCGAGCTGTTTGGTCTAGCCAATCAGGCTTAAAGATTTGAAAGATATTTCGGCCAATGTAGAGCAAAGTTTATGTGAAGGGGGAAGAATTTAGAAAAGAGGGAGTTTTGAGAAGCGGAGAGGTGAAGACGTACAAGACTGAGTAGTAGAGGCTAAGGGCTAGTTTTTCAAGTGCCGTCCTTAATCATATACTTAAAAAGCAAAAATTTGTATTAGACTGCAACGTTACAAGTATATCAATAAATATGTATACATAGTTATTACTTGTTTAATTGGGAACAAGACGTTTAATGTACGTATAAAAATAACATTGAGGTGCATTCACGTAACCGTTGTTGCTGTGCAAAAGCAAGACGTATTACATATTCTGAGTGTTTCTGTAGCCTCAGTTATCCAGTCTGCAAAGCAGTTGCATTGTATTATACTGTCATCTGTGGCCTGTTCCTGAAGGAACTGTGTTTGATGCTTCTTTGATCATGTCTCTGACTTCAGTTTCTTATTTACTCTGTAGATAATGTGTTGCTAGGAAAACGAAGCAGAATTGGTAGCAGGGACGTAGAGAATAAACTGGACTGTCCTGGTGTATCTGGCATGTCAAAGGCTTCACCTAGGAGGAAGGTTCCTACCCCTTCCATGTGAGTAAACCTCCACTTTTTTTGTTTTTAGGGATAAAAATCTGCATGTGATAAATTTATCATAAAGTTGATCAACAGTAATGTAGGTGATTAAGTTTTCATTGATAGTGCTATATCTATCCAGCTCGAAGACAGCTTCTTTATCAGTCAGACCCCTTCACAGTGGAAGATTTTGATAGTAAAAAAATAATTTTACTACTAATTTTTATGAGAGCATATATCACATTTCTCTGGCACAAATATAAATTTCTTTCCCACATTAATAATAATAATAACTTATTTTGGATCCACAGAATGTCTTAACTAAAATAAATGTTCTATGGATCCAAAATAAGTAAAGTGAAGCCTGGATTTTACATTCCTGAGGAGACCATTTAAAACTAGTGTAAAGTCAAAGAAATAAAAATTTATGTAGCTGTTGAAATTAAGTACAATAAATAAATACCATGTTGCATTAAAAATGTAATCTAGTCCACTCCTTTCACATGTACATTCAAGTAAGTAGTTGCTTGTTCATTTTCTGTTGAACCCTGTACACCTTGTTATTAGTACTACTGCGGGCAGCCATTGTGTTAGTGCCAACGTACGTATGTACTCGTACATACATACGTACATACATGCATTCCATGGATCCATTAATGTGTCACAAAGACAACTTAAAACATTATGAGGTATTTCCTCTCAGTGTTGATGCCCTCAGACATATCAGATGTAGAATTTTCATCCATCATTTGTTCTAAGGTTTGCACCTTGCATGTTGAAATGTCATTATCACTGGATACACATTCTTGAAATCATACATTTACTTTCAGCTGACCCCTTCGGCTTTGGCTTTGTTAAGTTCTATAGAGATTTGTGATTATTACATATTCAAAATTTCTACTGTGTCAGAGGTGAAGTTTGAGGTTGGGAGTAGAAAAATTTGTACTGGACATTCACTGTGATGCCAACACTTTATATTTGACCAATAAGTGTATGAGAGCTTTATGTTTGACCAATAAGTGTATGAGAGCTTTGTTACAACAGGAAGTTTGTTTACTGTCCTTTGAAGATTAATTTGCAAAAACTTCACTTAAAGTCGTAACATTACTCGTATCTTTGTGTGGTTGTATGACTGGACACAACAGGTCTTGTAGTATGTAGACAAACTGTTTCGGTTGTCTTACAGAAAAGTGTGAATTTTTATAGAACTGAGAGTGACACAAGCTCTGCAATGGAGGATGTTGATGGTGTGGAACAAGAAAGCCATGAAATCAAGTTAGGGAAAGTGAAGGGCCTTGATAGGAGGACTCCAAGGAAGAACTTGGGTAAGCATGAAGGCATCAGAGTAACCTACATCTAATGTACCACTGTATGAGGTCAGCAAACATTAATCCAACTTGACTGTCATGTAGTAATTATTTTCCCCCTTCGCTTCCTTGCCCTTTCTGCTTTTATCATTTTGTACAGGTCAGCAGACAACAGGTCTCCATCTCTTCTATCTTCTAGTCATTCCTTTTTTATTTCTTGTGAGCTCTTATCTCTTGTTTTTACCTTCTATTACCTAGCTGAATTATGTGTCCATTACTAATGTATATGAATGTGTAATCTGTGCTGAAGTAAAATTACTGTAATGTAATTTATTTAGTTGTTACTTTTTGTTCAATGAACACATTTATTTGTTCTTTTAACTCTATTTCTGCAATATGTTAAATCATATTCTCTTCTTTTCTGAATGGTTTTTCAGTGTGTTTCAGAGTGATCCATCTGTGGAAACAAAAAGAACACCAAAGTGCCCAATGAACCATTAAAATTTTGGATCTGTAATATATATAGTGTGCATGTGTGTTTGCACATGCATTCACATGTAATATGTGTGTAGTGTATTGTATATACATACACACACACACACGCACACAGTGAAATTTTAATGTAATGAAATTGTGTGGGTGGTGAAATTATATTTGTTGTAATTAAATTTTGTCACAAGAGAAATAAATTGCCATCAACACAACTAGTAAGTGTTATATCTATAATTTGACAACATGTTTTGTTGTCAGAGGGTCATCTTTAGGCCAGTAGTACAAATTACATAAAAGGAACTGTGTACAAGATGACCCTCTGAGCTCGAAACATGTTGCCAAGTTAAGGATGTAACACTGGTTGTGTTGACAGCAATTTATTTCTCTTATTTATCTATCACAGCAGGATAACATGTACAAATTTTGTCACATTGAACACATTAAAATGTAAGAGTGGTAATTAGGTATGTGTAAAAACACACAAATAGACTTACCATGTTTGCTTTGCAAAATGAAGTCTAATTTTTTCTGTGCAATCTATTTTAATAGTGATTTCTCCATAAACTTTTTCAGAATTCCACTGCTGTCCAATACATTGTCCAGCATGTCTTTTCTTGTCACTGTGACACATGGAAAACTTGCTTCTATAACAGTAGTGACAAATTAGGCAAATAATTCACGTGACAGACAGTATGTGAAAAAGTTGAGGATGTGGATGTTTATACACAAGAAATTTAGTTGTGCAGCTGCTGCTCATTTGACCCTTTCTTGGAGGGAGATGTATTATTATTACATGAGACTATTATTTTTATATTTAAAGTCCAACAAATGTACAATTTAATCACATTAATTGTGTAATTTCACTGTCCTACATGTTTCAAACCCTTAATTTGGGTTCATCTTCAGGGACTTATCTCAAATCACACACTATTTACACCAACTGGTACAATTGTTTAAATGAGTTCTTTATAATTGTGCATATACACTGTTTAAAACAAATAAAAGTTGACAATTGTGGTTGTTGGTTGTTTCAGTCTTACATTGGTTAAAAATTGTATAAAAGTTGAATAATCTATGTTGTTTTGATATCCTGTTTATCGGAGCAAGTTGCCTGCTGGGTGGTGAGAACAGTGCTGTTAAAATGTACGGAATGAATAATGTTAACTATTATTTTTGTTACATTGGTGTGATCTGTGGTGAAGTTTTTAAGTTATTGCATGTAAAAACAATCCATGCAGAGGGTGAACTTAAAGAAACCATCAGGCACACAGTATGGGAATTTTCTAAGCAGAAACTCTGAGCAGGATTTTAATAATATGTTACTGCTAGTTGTAGGAGGTCATTTCTAACATGTGCTTCAACATGCAGTAAGTTATATAATACAGACTGTTAATGTAAATTATGTGAGTGGGTTTGTAGCTTCTGTGAGCAGGTTCCACTTGAAGCTGGATGCTATTTTCCATAGACAGCTTTCAGTTTTAGTTTAGGGTGTTACTGACATTGCTGATTTTCCTTTCAGGTAATATGTTAGGTCCTATACCTCCTGCAGGCAGCAAGATTTTTGCTGGAAAATTTTTTTGTTGACAAGCAGTGATGTGAAACATCTATGTACAAAAAGGGAGGATGCAGAAGGTAACAGTCACACATTTGGTTTCATCTGCTTAACATTGTGATCTCTGCTCTTAAAATGAAATAATTTTTTTACTTACTCTTGGGCCTAAGAAGGTTGTCAACTTTTAATCATCATCATCTTTTCTCCTCTTCCTCATCCTCTGGCATTATAGCCCCTTGTGGTCATTGGGCTCCACAGATTTCTGTGCTGTTCCTTCCTCCACAATGCTGTCACCTTTAGAGTTTTAGGTCTGTTAATACAGAATCTAGCCACCTTCATTTGGGTCTTCCTTTCTTCCTACTGCCTTCTGGCTGGGAGAGGGTTTTCTTCTTGCAAGGTGCATTATTCTTCATCCTCGCTGTATGTCCTAGCCATTTCATTCTAGTTATTTTAATCATTTTTACTCTGCTAAGCACTTCATATGAATTATACATTTAATGATTGTGTTTCATTCTCCATAGATTGTCATCTAGTACTGTTATTGTATCAAGCATTTGTGTGTAGTCGTCAGTGTTCTTGTTTTATCTAATTTTTACACTTCACTTGTAAGTTTTCCCATTTAAGGAATTTTAATTTTATATGTACATGTGCAGGAGTGGATGTATAGCTCCGTGCATTTTTAACCTCGTCACTAGATGGAGGTGAGTCGTCAAATTCATGCCTATACTGCTTTATTCCTGATGAGAGACCCCAGTACTCTTTGAATAGCACAGAATAGAGGAGACTGGATGGGCCCCAGATGTGGCCTGGACATTTTAAGAGAAAAGTCTTTTGACCCTGCCAGGAATTAAGCCACAATTCCTCAGTCCTCCATCTTGTAATGTAGTCATGACCAACTATGTGATTTAAGGTTTCCTGCATGTGTATGTTTCTGGACAGCCTGTAAGCGGTGAGCATCTCCAAATTTTATAGAAGGATTCCTATTTGTAACTGTTGTTTTGAGAAATTAACTTAAGTCTTTCAAGTTTTCGAAACTGATTAAATTATATGTACAAGAATACACCGCCTGCAGGTTGTTTTCATTGTTTCTCCTTGTATTTTCAATTCTATACCATGTCTTACAGTGGAGCCAGGATTGGGTAGTCATTATGGTGACAAGGCCACAGGCTTGATGATCTGGGATTAAAATCCATGCAGGGGCAATTTACCTCTTCTCAAGAATGTCCAGACTGGCTCCAGGACTCACCCAGCCTCCTATATCAGTAGGTATCAGGGCTGTTTGCCCAGGGATAAAGTAGCCAGGGTGTGAGGCTGACCACTCATCTCCATCTAGTACCAAGGTTAAGAATTAGTGGATCTGTGCCTCTACTGCCCCAGCATGCCTTTATGGCATGTATAGGTACAACTTCACCTTCTGCTTTTTTTTACCATGCGTTACAATTCACTCCCACAGGTTATGATTCAGAATGTCAGTGTACAGCATGTGGTGTCTCACAGAAAGCTCAGTTCAGCAGATCACATTTGACTGAACAGATAAAAGCTGGATGTGGAAAACTGTATGACAGATTTGAAGATATTCCACAAAGTAAATATGATTCATGCTACCTGATATCTGACAGACCAAATCAGACAGCAAAATTCATCCTGTGTCTTGCTCATGGTATTCAGTTAGTATCATATACGTGGATCATTGAATGCTGTGAGGTAAGTGGATATTATGTTTGAAGATGGAGACCTTGCAGTACAAATTGGATATGTGGATCAGAAGGTTTGCATCTGTAGTGTAGATCATTTTAGGAGGATTCTGTTTGAATATTGTTTATTTTCTGTTAAGAATTATATACAAAACTGTAACTTAGTGCCTGTCTTCAAGCAGAAAAATGTATACTAATGGACCCATTTGGTATGCATAGCTGGAGACAGAGCCAGCCAGCCTGCCTGCAAAAGAGGATATTCCACCTATTGATGTGTATATAGTATATCATTGAAAAGAAAATGATTATGTCACTGCACCAAGAAATTTAATGCATGTAAAAAATATGTTGTCTTGTATTCAAAAAGGTGTCAAAATCACTAAGAATGTATTACTTAAAATGTGGTTTGACATTAAAATCATTAGTGTAGAATTTATTTGGAGTAACATTCTAGTAAAGTGGCTGTCAATTTCTGTAGAGGATTACAAAATAATAACATATCTTCAGGCTTAGCCTTTCAAGAAGTTTTCCTACTTAATAATTGAATTTTGTTTCACTGTATGTGTACTTTATTTTCATTGCAGACAAACGTTTGTCAGCCACTTTCAAGACACTATCTAGCAGCTGGTTGGTCACTGGACAAGCGAGAGTATGTTAGAAGAAACCCAAATAAGCGGCCATTGTCTTGTGTGAACATTGGACTGGTCAGTGATACAAAACACTTTCGAAAGTTCTGGGAACTAGTGTTGAAAGGAGCAGGGGCATACGTATTTGGTGTTTCTCAAAAACCATGTAAGTTCTGTACTCTTCACTATGCTTGGATTTTGATGTAGGTATGGTAAAGTTGTTCCTTTGCTCATTCAAGAACCTTATCATGATGTATAAGAGAATGGAAGTATAGCTGATGGAAATCAGTAGATAATTTCAAGCCTCAGAATTAGTATGGCTGCAGTGGGAAAGAGTAGCCTTACAATGTTTGGAATTGTACCTTGATCATCTGCCTTGTAACCACATTCCTGTGCTGACTCACCTCTCCAAGTAATATGCAGTTTGTCAGTGATGTGTTCCAAGATATGGCAGCATGGCACAAAAGGAAAATCACCAAATTGGTTGCGCTGTTAGAGTGATGTATTGCGTCAGAGCAGCGTTAAAGCAAAAATTCTTCCCCAGTGATGTTACAGTGAAGCACTTCAAATGTGGATGAAGTAAATGAGAGATTATTTGTAGTTGGATTTCTTTGTGTTGAATGATTGTTGGAAAGCATTGTATAGGTGACAGTAGGAAGATAGTTGAAAGCAGTAGAAATTATGACATTGATTCTGATAAATGCATATATGGCTTTTGACATGAGGATGTTTTGAACTCAGTAACTTAATACAATTACACAAAATGTATCAGCATGATGGACTAAGGCTATTTGTGCTGTTGGTCATTTTGCTTCACTCCTTGGAAATAGTTGTTAACCAAGAGTAAACTTGACAGAGTTTTTGATACAAAACTCAATACAATTAAAGAATAAGTGCAGTAATTTGTGAGAATTTGGTTGGTGTACTTCTAAATAATTGGTTTATGATTTTTTGACAAAATATTTTATGCTTAGTGTTTTCATATTTGCATCCCAGTAATTTGGAAATCTTATGTCTGGCACGGTGCAGGGAGTTGTTGACTGTGGTGGGAACTAGGGGACTGCTGTTGGTGGGAGCAACAGACAGTTCTGCTACAGTGTGCAATGCTTTCAGGATAGGCGGTGGCAACTCGTCATTTGCCACAAAATCTTGCATATGTGCATATCTCACCTTCCTAACAGGGATCATCTTCGCAGTGGACTTTAGCTGTGTTAGAGATGATGGGGTGAGGGGGTCAGATGGGTCATGTAATGATGTAGGAGATGGTGACTGTAGCTTTTTTTAGAGTTACAGGAGGAGTCCCTGAGTTAGCATTTTCTGCAGGGTATGTAGATCTTTGTCTCTTACTTAAAAAGAAAAAAGACAGAAGCAAATGAATAAACCAAAGAATATCAACTTGAACTAAGTGGTGAGAGTAAGGTGACTGACACGGTTTACAGTGGGTGCACTGCTTCCCAGTCTTGTTCTGTGCTGTGAGTTTCGTATATTCAGCAGCATCCTAGTGCACAGCCAGCCAAAGGGCAATAACCAGAAAATGAGAGGGTATAAATTGGTGAGGGGCATTAAAGCAAAAAGGCCTAAAACAAGGGCTACCCATAAAGTATGAAAGATTAGTGGTGTGTTTTGCACACTTAGATTGTGTTCTGTGTTGTATTAACGTGAATGTTATGTTTCAGGAGAAATTGCTAACTTCAGCAATGGGAAAATAATTTTTATCTGTACAGTTATCACCTTATGAGCAGATTTTGAGGAACGAATTAATCTTGTAAATATACGGATTACCATATTTATTACAGAATTTGGAAATAGATAATATGAAATTCCAGCTATTAACTAAATTACTGAAGCATTTCGGTTTGTCTGCTGGATTCTGGAGTCATCATCAGTAAAGGCCGAAAGGTGACATGTCTCCATTTGTATTTACAGGTGTGAAAGAATTAGTACATCTGGAGGTGTTGGTCTCGAGTCATTCTTGTCCAATTGATATTCAGATGCAGTTAGAACAGCTGGGAACACCTCTTGTATCTACCACATGGATTGTGCAGTGTCTTATAAATGGGAGCAAATTGCCTACAGATAAAACTGCCATATAAGACAGGAAGGGTTCAAGCATGGATTGGACTGTTGGTACAAAGTCACGTGACAGTATCTTAACAGACTGATAAGGTTCACTTGAACAGTATGTTTATTGACAGGCCTTGGCCAGTTATTTTTATTACCCTTTCCTGAACAAAATTAGTGTTCATAATTTGGAACGCTGTTTGTATTTGTAAGTGTGATTGAGTGATGTTTCAAAATCAAAATGTTCACGTAATATGCAATTAGTGATGCAGTTGAGTGACTGTTTATTTATGTTTACAGATTTGTACTTTACATATACAATAAATGCTATTCTTGAACATTTATCCTGTGACATGTGCAGATTTCTTTCCAAATCAGTCCCAGGTTTAAGACCTAGTTCTTCAGTGTTTGATTTTTGGTGGACAGGTTGATGTTGGATTTTTAAGTCAGCACCTGCATCTGTGTGAAAATGTTTTGAGTTCCAGTTCAGCAAGTTTCATATTGTTTTGGACTGCCTTGCGTGTGTCAAGACAGTATAACAATTTGAAACCACTACAGCCAAGACCTTCAAAGGAATTTAGTGTACTGAATGCACTACACTACTTTGTGTGTGCATGCTTGTTACAGATGTACTTTTAGGAGACAGTACAGCAAGTCGTGATATGTGTGAATGGTGGGGGGGGGGGGGGGGGTTATATGGTGGTCATAAAATGTAGGAGACTACAGCATAGGTAGCTTAAATGTTGCCCTCTCACACATAGGCGATACTGATTGATCAGGTCCTCCTGAAGTAGGGTTGACTCCAAAAATGTGCCTGTTCACTTGCCTGAGTTCTGCTAGTGTAGTGGTAAGTACATTTCCTTAATTGCGTAGCAGATTTAAATTATTCTTGGAGCCCTGGTAATATGTAACCATATTGTAATTAGTAGCTCCTTTCAAGCAGTTCTGAAGTTGATTATAAAGTGTAACAAATGGATGTCTTTTACAGTGACTTCATAGACTATTCAGTGTGGAGAAACTGGTACCATTAGCACATAATTCTACATTCCTGTGTAATCCATCAGTCAAAAAAAGACTTAGTGTTGAACAAAAGTAAAACATACGACAAGGTGTGACCAAAGAAACACCAGATACAGGCTGTGCCATGGCTCAAGCAGTTAGTCGCCAGCTTTCCACCACTGCGGAGGCCCAGGTTCGATCCCGGGTCAGTCCGTGTGGGATTTGTGGTGGACAAATTGGCACTGTGGACAGGCTTTTCCCCGAGTAATTCAGTTTTCCCCTGTAAATTTCATTCCACTGGTGCTACATTACTTGGAAAAAAAATGAAAAAATTGATCATCTTTCTCTTGATCACAAGGGTTGCACAGTAAGGCTGAGGTGTGTCCATAGCTTCTGCTGTGGGGCCCTTTCCACCAAAAAAGAATACACATATTACTACTGGATTAAAAGCAGGCCCAAAAATCATTGTTACACGTAGGTATTAATGAATTGTGTCACAAACCTGGCTGTGCCAGAACAAAAGTAAAGATTGCAGCCCTGCAAAATTGCAGTATAATTAAACAGCTGCATATTCTGACATAGAAAAGAAAACAATATTGACACAAACAACAAACTTTGTTTGTCCTGTATGTGCCCCTATATTGAATCTGGCAGAGTTTATAGTGAGTTGTATGTGCCTTTTGTTCATAAGCATCCTGCTGTATAGGCCAGACATCCTACCACAATTCCGTGCTGAACAATTACTGTCATTGCCCTTTGACATCATGGTGGCCAAAGACTATCCTGTCTGTTCAGCTGACTATCCTCCGCATTCAGTTCAGATACTTGCCAGTTTTGGTCAACATCACGTTAATTGTCCTTCCCAAATCCCATGAGCTGCCCTGACTTGATATAAATGGCAGGGCCACATTCAAGTTTTGCCTTGAAGGTAAACTGCTGTGGAAGTCTGTGATGAGAACCTTACCAACACTTCCATGGCAGCATGTAGCCTTTTTTGTCCATTGGTATTCAGGGTGAAACATGCATCTTCAGCCCAGTTCAAGTGCCTTCAGAAGTTAGGAACCTTTTGGCTGAATAAGTGAAGGAATGATCAGTGAAGTGATGCACTGGGATCCATGGACACAGGACCAGATGTTACGGGAGATGATAAAGAGGGTGACATGAGATATGGCCCACTAACTGCCCTCTGTAAGTGGCAGGAGGTATCACTCTCTGAGAATGAGAAAGAAGAGGCCCTAGTTGACTGACAAACTTCAGATGCAATTTCAGCTAGTGAATGCATCACTGGAACCAGCATTGATAAGTCCAACCACCTGATAACTCCCACTGTTGCCATCTCTCTTTACCTGTCAACCATACCAGTCTCTGACCTATGAAGATATGACCATACAGTGTGCAGCTGTGCAGACCAATTGACACAAGGGGTTCACAGTCCCAGATATTCAGTATTGTCTAAGCCAGCAGCTCAAAGTAACAGCACAATGGTCATCATGTTCCACAGATTTGCTTATTATTTGCCCTTCCATTTAAATATTTATGACAATGAAAAATGTTTTAAATGAAAGGTATGAGGTAAGGGTTCCGTATGTCATGTGTCTGTTTTCTGTTGCAAGTGATTTGTAACAAAATAACACTGTTTTATATGTAAAATGTGAGTTAAGGAGGACCAGTATCCATCAAAATTAAATTTACCTCTCAACTTCAGCATAGTTTCCCAAAATAAAATGAACCCAGATATTTTTCCAGCAATTCCAGAAGTGAAATATGCCAATGGACCAATGCAGCCTGACCCTCGCACATTAAATTCTTGCAGAGACACATGCATGCAAAATGTTACTGATGCATGTATGAGGAATACAGACTGATTTGGTGAGTGCAATGTTCCAAACTATGTGACTGTTATTGAAGACCCAATTCCATTGTATTTTAACTGCATATCCTGAAAGTTCTAGAAATGTTAATGAAGAGAAGTGTATCCAAACTGTGAATGTCCACAATGAACCTTAAACTGTTAATAAATCACTGGGCAGATATAGCATCCAAAATGTGTCATATTTATTTATTTTGAGGCATGTATTGAGATTTCAAACGGCACACACACTGAAATGAATATAAACATTTGGAAGTGTTGGGGTGGTGATACCATAAACCAAAAATTCTCAACCGTTTGCATTTTGTCAAAAGCATCATAGCACACACAAATCTTCTGAGTTTTATTCAAGACAATTGTGTACATTTTCGTACTATAGTAATGATTATTTTCGAGACATCGCATCCCACCCATTCCCACATCACACTGCCCCAAGCATTATGTGTGCTAGGAATTCCCTACAACTGTTTGAAGAGTAATCCTCGTCGAAACTTCAATCATGTTACCCGATTTATTGTCAGTTTCAAATGCAGGACGGTATTGATGTATGCTTGATATTTAGACTGTTTTTTGACATTGTAAAGCAATACGTGCACCGCAAAGAAAGACCAATTTCGCTCGACTGGACTAACGGCGAACATAAATATGGCGTAAGCAGAGCCACCAAGCGGTTTACACCTTGTAACACGTGCTCCCAAAGAGATATAATTTGATGTGTAGGTACAACATGTGGGTATGCGTACACTGCTAGTCTACTGTAACCGTTTATCCGAATGAATTTACAAGTGCAAATGAAGTGCCGTATGATTTAGTTGCATCCGACTTCGCCTTGAAGATGGATACAGCAGGATCTTCAACACGTCGAGGAATACAGGTGACATCACCCAGGACAAGATCAACGTTCATTTCGTTTGTTAACGTGAGTACACGGAAAGTACATCATTTATCTATGCCTGGACCCAATAGACCCACTTGTCTGTAACCTATAAATGTACTTAGAACTTGCGAGATTTGAGGATCTTACAGTGATGTTAAAGATTCGAGTCTTCTAGGATGTCAGGCCGTATCGTCCGGTAAATAGTTGACGCTGAAGGTGCAAGCACTGCCATCCTTCGAAACGTCGGTAATTGCTAGTCGAGAAGGCAAATCATCCCAAAAGACTTGAAGCTTCGTATCAGGAACTGTGTGATTTGTCAGTTTCATCTCCGTGACATCGTCTGTCTTGACATTTTGTGTGTTAGGAGCCGGTAGTAACTGCGTTAATATTGATGCTGAACCGATGACAGTCACCATAACTGACAGTATAGGCACAGGGCTATCTCGGACGTTTCTCAAGACCGAAGATGTTTCCTAACAGATCTTACGTAGCCGGAAAATTATATACATGGACGCATAACCTATACACAACAACTGAAATGAATTGACTTTGTTTTCCACTACTTGTTGAGAGAACATGAATACAGATTACTAAATATATACGTAGGTACAAAAATTATTTCTAGGCGCTTTCGTAAAGTTGCGAAATTCAAGTTTCATTAAAATCTGACAAGGATAACGGGCACTTTACATGAATGTGGTAGAGCAGAACATGCCACAGATGATATGATACGGCGCACGCTGTTTGCATGTTGGATAACTAAGGCTACAGACACACCCTCAGAATATATAATACTTATTGCTTTTCCGCGGCAACAATGGTTACACGAACGCGCCTCAGTGCTACGTTTATACGTACATTGCCTGTCTTGTTAAATATTTGGTACTGGAAAGAGAAGCAAGTTAGTAAGACGTGTGGGTACACTTTGTTACATTAAAGTAATGTGGTAATTAGATCAATTATTTCTAACTGTAGTATTTCTCAGTGGAGGGGTTTAAATTTATTTTATGTGACCGTGCCTTTTACATGCATGTGAGCTTGGTGTCTAACACGCATAGCACTTTCCTTTTATCAGTTTGGCTTTCATCCTTCTAGTACTTGTTTCATCATAGTCAGGTACGTGTAGGATGCCTTCATTAGCTGCAAAAAAAAAAACATTTGAATACCGTATTCAGAAAGTTATCAATGTTGGAACTTTTTGTCTAATGTTCTAAATTGAATATTAAAATAAGTTCAAGTGTAGATCTATCATTAACTTATCGATTGAGTGTCATATTTAGTTATACAAACGTGTCATACGAACTAAGTTCACTTTTTAGTCTCCTTATGTCCATTTGATACCTTACGACATGATACATGGAATTGTATAATATTCAAGTGCGGTATAATCTAAAAATCGCAGCTGTACAACATGGTACATAATATATTAAGGGTTTTACTCTAGTAACTTCTGAGGTTTTCTTTAACGTATTTTAAATACGTAATTGAAGTTTTGAAGTCTAAAGTTATCTGACAATAACTATATAACATATATATATTGAGGCAAAGGTGTATTTTATGAAATATAATATGGTGTTAATATAAAATTTGTAATTTCCCTTGTTAACTCAATAACTACGGTCACTAGTTGACGAAAATTGCCGGAGCTTCAATAAAAGGAGTATTAGTAATGAACGGATGTATACGGTAATGGTTATTTGGAATATGTGTTGCATTCAAACTTTAGGTTTTTCTGTGCTTGTGGTGGTCATTGATTGCGGAACCAATTTAAATTGGGACGTTTTCCCGTCTTAACCAGCCTAAATGAAACATACAACTAACCGATTTGATTTTTATAATGGAAATATATGTTAAAATTCCGACCTTCAGAATGTGCAAGTCTACATATTTCTGACATCACTAATTAAGTAAGATAAATAATTTATCTTGTTTCAGGCCTTCATTATGTCCACAACACATCTATTTTCCTTTGTAGGCTATAGCTCTCCGGCTTAATGCTCTTTTGTGATCTAGATTAAAGTTAAATTTAAATTACGCTAGTTTATGATTATAAATTCTTATTAACAGTCGTCCGAGTTGAGAAATTTGAGGTTCTCCTTATCCAAGAAGATTGGAATCTCAGTCGCCCAAGAAGTTAGACACCGAATCACTTCTCATTCTTCATTTCAAGCTTCCACCGCGATGTTGATATCTGAGCCCTTCTGGGATATTACGCCGCGTAATATCCCAGATGGGCTCAGATCTCTCTTCTCATTCTGTGCAAGGTCAGCGTAATGTGCAACGAACGGACATTCACGCAGATGGAAAGAACCTTACTTCTGCGAACAGTGGCACAGAGAGTGAACCGAACGGCCCCGTTCTGAGGGAAACAGGTTTCTGTCCTCGCATGATGATCATCTGCACACGTCGCTTCTCCTCCGGCAACATTTCATACCATCCACTCTCGTACGCTGCGTTGTACACCCCTTCACTCTGGAATCATGCCCTCAAAATGTCATTTCAGAACCGTTTTCTTTACCAAAAAGTAAGATCATGTGATATAAGTACCCTAATACGTTTTCGCACATTAAACATGAAAAAAATGGTATATCTTCATAGAGCTGAGTCCTCCTTGAGAAGGTAGTAAAGAAATTCGCTGCATTTTATGGAACCCGGAAGTTCATTACCGCATTCACACGAGCCCGCCGGCTATCCCTAACCTGAGCCAGGTCAATGCCGTCCATGCCCCCATCACACTTCTTGAAAATCCATTTTAATATTATCCTCAAATCTATGCGTAGGTCTTCCATGCGGTCTCTTTCCCTCAGGTTTTCCCACTAAAGTCCTGTATGTACCTATCCTCCCCCCCATACATGCCACATGCCCCGCCCATCTCATTCTTCTTGATTTGATGACATGAATAATATTGTATGAGGGTGAAAAATGTTATAAATGTGAATACGTATTTTAGTTTGTAACATTGTGTTCCTTAGGTAGGCACAATAAGTGGTAAAGGATCTTACCTCTGTAATGAGACTGGAACCGAACCAGCAGAAAAGCCCTAGTTCAAAGACAGCAGTGACCAGGTGTGTCAACATTTGAAAGAACTTCATGTTGACAGGCATCTGTATGAAATAGAACATAATATGTCAGCTACGTTGCTGTTAAATAAATATCACGTGTCTTCAAAAACGGAATCTGGGTTATAAGCAGACTACTACATCAGCAAGTAAGATGTACTACTCAATTTTATGATTCATGCATTCATGACAGCACTTTCAAATTGAAAATTGTTCTACGTGAAGCTTACTACAATGAGTTGGAACCCCAGCATACATATAATGAGTGAAGCAGTCAGGAACTCCATGAACATCAGAGGGCTCAACATGGCGTTCAGGTCGTTAGCGTACCTAAGGACACGTAAATTTCAGTTACACGCAGCAGTTTACTTCATTTTATTTATTTTAATATTATATAATAACTCCTATGTTCACAGTGAATTTCGGGGACGAATAAATTCTTTGACTGTTTTGTTGACTGTTGAGTTGAAGAATTTGATTGCTTAAAATATCTCCCGAGTGTTGAGGACTTCAGTTCCCATGCCTGCCAATCTTCAGTGCAATCCTGTAGGTCAAGAATTTAGGAGGCCCACAAACCAAATTTGAACGAGCATTTCTGGCCAGAAAGAGAAACATTTCTATCGAATAAATGCGGAAAATCTGGCACATATTTCTATTTATCACAACTTTTAATGAGACTTATAAGAATTTCATGGCAAGTGTATGATCCATCTCGGAAAAAGATAGGAAATATTTCGAGTCGATCTTAGACGATACGAGCTGTCTTTGGCACTGAGAATGCAAGCTCGTTTCAACTATAATTCTCGCCGCTGCCAGTGGTTAGAGGATGTTTCAGGGAGAATCTGCAATACTTCGGGATGACTTCCCTTACAAACTCCTAGTTTTAATATGTATTTGGTAATCAACAAATTTGTAACAGCCCTCATTCTTTAAAACTCCTCTCGCCATCATCTTCGTAACCATTCAGCTTCGGGTGTAGGTGTTTTTGGTTATATCGGTGTAATTTAAATCGAAGAACGGTCTCCCGAAGTATGGCAGATTTCCCCTGAAATATCCTGTATATAATGTGGAAAGGCGTGTTTTTTTTATCAACGATGTGAAAGTTTCTGTAGAAGTTATTTATTTAGTTTTATGGTTGGTCAGCCTCTTAGTCAGTTGCCTTGTATCTTTACGACGAGGAGTGGACTAGAATCTAGAAGTAAAAAGTTTTAGTCGCGTTTATAATATCTCACTTCCCAGCATTTTTTATTATCGCTGTATCCGGTCACAGTTTTCAGTGATTGCAAGTCGGGAGTTGCGATGCTTATAGCTTCAGTGTGTGTCAGTTTCTAATGATCACTGATTTTCATACAGCTTCGTAGGCCCTATAAAGTTAACCAAAAATATTTCGAAAAAGCGTCGGAGTTAGAAAATACGAAAGGCTGAAAGAAATCAAATTAAATTCAGGAAAACATTAAGAGCAAATTGCTATTGGGAATTTTTTTTTCACCAGGAACTCATAACACTAGTTCTATGTTTGCCCCTCTGCTGTTATGTGTATCTACATAAAAATCAGACGAATGGACAAAGCTATATTTGTGTTTAGGATGGATGTGAAACTTGGTATCTCACGACTTGCGAAAGGACGTTGTTATTAGAGTTTAGAATGTGGTTTTCAGGTAGACGAGAAAATGGAGGCAATAAGTTACTCCGAAGCGTTGGTAACCACATATGAGATTACACTGTGTCTTATATAAGAGGATGTAAATTTAAATTTTTACCCCCATGAAAATTTTAAATGTCATATAAAAGTAGAGGTTTTCAGAACTGAATGCTGAGGGGATTATCTGGACCTAAGAGGGTGGGAGTGACAGGGGAATGGAGAAAATTGCATAATGAGGAGCTTCACAATGTATACGCTTCGCGAAATGTTATTAGGGTGTTCAAACAAGAAGAATGGGATGGGTGGGACATGTAGTGCATACATATGGGAGAAATGACAAATGCTTGAAAATTTTTCGCCAAAAAAACTTGAACGAAAGACAGCTTGGGAGACATAACCGTAGATGGGAGGAGAATATCGAAATTAACCAGAAGTGTGATATGAAAGTGTAAAATGAATTTGTATGACTCAGAATATGGGGTAATGGCAGGGCTGTTTTGAAGAGGGTGATGAATATTCGGGTTATATAAAAGGGAGTCGACCAGCTAAGTGACTGTCAGCTACTCAAGAAGAAACCTGCCGTCATATAGTTAAATTAGTTAATTCGTATATACTACTTACTCAAGTATATGCTGATGGTAGTTAATGCATTCCTTCATATATCTTGATACTTTAAGTTCTTCTTCTTTGGTGAGGTGGAGTGCGTCGTCTTCACTGCCCCGCCCTGAAAATGGGTGTTGTATTTTGATGTCCTCAGCAGCCCTCGCAGTTACTGCTCCTGAACTGTCTTTGTTGTCGGTAAAATCCTCCTTAATATTTATGGCATTTCTCAGGGATGAGCTTAGGAGTTCAAACTGGGATGTCGTATAAATTATAAGAACAAGGTAGAAGGCATTTAAGCCACCAATAATAAAGCATCCCTCTGAAGTAGTGGATGAAACCTGAAACAAATAGGTTAATATATTGTACGGATATACCGTTGGGTCTACAGGGAACCATGCCTTCCATATCAGGAGGTTATACCCTCGCTGAATGGTCGAATTAAATTGTCCCGAGGTTAGAGCAAGTGTCGGCGGTGTCAGGATCATAATGAAGGTAGTCGTACACAGGCTACCAAAGTAGAGAAATGTGATTGTCTTGGCCAGATACATTGCATTTTTAATAATTGATTTCTCTTCGTTGTTTAAATTATTTCCATGGATGTAGAAGTTCTTTTCCAAAGTAACTGTAAGCCTTGTCATCTTTTCCCTGCGCAACAGAACAGGAATGAGCTTGGTTCCATGAAGAGCCTGGCAGACACATACCAGCAGACTCTCACTAAAGTCTGCGAAGTTCTCATCGGCGAGTACTGCATGAAGAAAAGTTGTAATATCGTAACACACGTGTATTAAGATGACAAACTTCTCATAACAGCGGTAAAGGAGGACTTTCAGAGGGTTTCCCTTTATATCTCGCCACCATATTCCTCCAATTTTTAAAAAGCTGAGATTGAATGATAAAACTTTCTGGGGGTCCAATTCGTCGACTACCATTTTCTTCTTGGAGTCCATTGTCTTTCGCTGAGTTCTAACGTGAGGCCTGGAAGGGAGTATGTCTGTGTACCACATGTCTAAGGGCTTGAAATTAATAATTTAAAAACAACATTATTTTAGCCTTGTTACTTGCTTCTCATTTACTCCCCAATGTGAACGTGTACTAAGAAATAGATACTGTGTTTGCTTTATTGCTGGTACTTTGTCATATCCTCGTTTTTGCCACGCTTTTGAAATATTTATTACCGTTCTACTGCTGCATTATTTCAAGTTCCATTCGCCAATTGATGCTATTCCTCTTAGAAGCAGGTTGTTTTATTATTTGTGACGCGTCGTGTTGCCCTAATATGTAGCCCCTGTTAATTAAATAACTGCTTAGGCGCACATAAAGTAATGTATCCAAATGTGAAGTGCCTTTTTTAAAATTATCTGTTGGCGAATGGACAGGCATGTTGATTCATTTTCCAACCATACTTTATCAGATGCAGAATTTATATAAGGTTGTAGAGCTGTGATGTTGACGATAGACTTGTATTGTGGATGGTGAAGGAGGCGAATTGGCAGATTGTGTAGCACCAGCGGTCACCTGGAGGAGTTGAAGAAAATCACATACACCCTCAATCGCGATACCAGAGTCTTATCCTCAAATCTAAACAGGATAGTACAGGGAGAACAGGTGTATTTGAAATCAGTATCAATTGTGTCGTGAAGTAATGTTACCAGTTTTGGAGTCTACTTTGAGGTAAACTGAATTATTGCAGGGTTATTTTGTTCTAAGGTGTCGTGTTTGGGGTTCTCGTTATTCTGTTGATCTGTGTGCAAGTAACAAGCGTGAGTATATGGGAAATTTTGCAAGATTTCTTCGGATTACCTGGGGGGGGGGGGGGGGAAGAAAACTATTTTGAAGATGTAGGCAGTGAGAAGATTATGCATCACTTATATTTGAGGATGGTATTTATATATTTATGTATTTTTATTTTAATTTATATAACTGTTTTGTCGTAGTCGAATTCAACTTAGACTATCAAGTGGCTGACGGTATAGACCACTTTTGCTATAATTTGTCGCGAGACAGAAAATACACCAATTTCCTTATCGTTTCCATGTCATAATTTTTTTAGACCAGAGATGGGCAATTATGCTTATTTGGGGGCCCGGCTGGGGTCACTTGGAAATGACAGAGGCCGGAAGCCTTCATGAAATACATTCTACATTTAGTAAATTTCTAAATAGCCATAAGTTATTTGCTGTGGCTGAGAAAGCTTTACACCAAGACCTAAAAGAAAAAGTTAATGTTGGTGATTAATTTGGACACTAATTTATATCTCCATTATGGAGTGGACTGCTCTTGATTTTCTCGCGTAGCAAATTAAAGTAATAAGTACGTATCCCGGTGACCCAAACTTTTTTTTTTATGGCTCGACAGCCCTATATGGGCCTGGGCCTCCTCGTTTCGTTGAGGCTTCACGATCACACACTTTAGACATACCACAGTCGGTAGGACTCCTCTGGACGAGGGACCAGCTCGTCGCAGAGACCTCTACCTGACATCACACAACACTCACAAGAGACAGACATCCATGCCCCCGGTGGGATTCGAACTCACGATCCTAGTAAGCGCCGGCCGAAGACCCACGCCTTAGACCGCACGGCTACTGGGATCGGCCGGTAACCCAAACTGCCCTTCCATAAAATTCCCGATCCTTTTTTTTTATTACATTTCCTCCTTTGTAGCATGGGTGACAAATCAGATTTGATAAAATGTCCTTTTATATGTCTGGAAAACCCCCCAAGTTGGACTGATTTTTTTCACTGCCCATGGTTTTCACATCTTTCCTGTAAAATTGAAATTATCAGATATATCATGATGTTTATTTATAGAACCCGCATGCGGACTGAAATGTAAATGTAATGGTACACGTAGTTTGCAGGAATAGTGGCACATTATATGAAAATACAACCAATCAAAATAGGGGGTTGTGGGCAGTCTACTTCCGAAGCCTTCAATTGACTTTCTGGCAGTGTAGGATAACTTTCTGTCACGAACAGTAAGAGCAGTGCAGTGTTTATGTTCATCAGTTTAGCCAAGGAATGTGTTGCTCAATAAAACCTGAACACTTGGTAACATTTGTGAGTTCGGCTCTGTACTGTGTGGCCCTACTGAAACTTGAGGAAAAGCAGACGACTACAGCTGGTCCACCCACAGGGCCTAGGCCCACCCTGCTTCGTCGCATGATTCTGATTGCTTTTCACCTAAGCCTCAGAAGAAAAGAAACAGGGTATAGTGGAAGGAAACCATCTTATATTAATGTTTTTCTTAGCAGAAAGTTGTCTACTTAGTACACTTTAACTGCTGTTTCCAAATGGAAGACGTTTACATAATTCACGATTTGATTCACTCAGCTTGAGCGTTAGAGAATAATGAGGTGCGATCATGTGTTGTGGGTCAATATAAAAGGACGAATATCAACACAGTATGTACATTTTATCGTGTCCCTGCGCGGCATCTGGCACGGGAACTCTACCAAATCGGAAGCCTGCATCCATTAAGAGTTCTTTTTTATCCTGCTGTTCAACATAGAAGTATCTTGTAGTGCAGGCTTCTTATGCAATGAAGATCCCGTAACATATTTCATGCAAGGCCACGATAAAATGGATTCACTACATTACGGAACACCCTATTTTCCGTACGGCGGTTTAACCGCTTGAAGCATTAAATTAATCATTTGAAACCGAGTTCCTACCTCACAGAGAACACACTCCGTCTGCATTAAAAGGTCAGTTCGGTAATGTTGTTTAGGAATTGTTTATTCTGATGAACATGAACATATACGTATACTCCGTGGGCTAAATGCATATTTCTTTTTAATATTGTTGCAAGTGGTAGGCATACGTATAGTAAGCACTGTATATTAAACGTTTAACATAATGATGACGCGTCTCACTTGGTTTCTTCAAATCCCGCCAGTGTGTCGTGAGGTCTTTCTCCTTGTTTATCAGTCTCAGCAGACAAATGTCGAGATATACTGTCGCTTCCTCACATAGGATATCCCTCATACTCGCCCTGCTAAATCTCAGTGGACTGTGATTAGGCTTTTGCACTATAATCGTATAACGTGGCCTGTCTCCGGCCTCTCATGATGGAGGCCCAGTTTCGATCCCAGTTCCTTCCATCAGGGATTTCTGTCGGACAAAGTCACACTGGAACATTTTTTTTTTTTTTCGAATTCTTCGTTTTTCCCTGTCAGTACGATTCCATGAAGCTGATCCCCGGTGGCCATGCTGTCTAAGGCATAAGTCTGCGGCCACTCGGTTTCTGGGATCGCGGTTTCGAATCCCGCTGAGGGCACGGATGTTCGTCTCTTGTGTTTGTTGTGTAGGTAGCGGCCTTTGCGACAAGCTGATCACTCGTTCAGAGGAGTCCTAATGGGTGTGTGTCTAGTTTTGTGTGATATAGAAACCCATAAAAGAAGGCCACCTAGGCCAGATTTGGGCTGTTGCGCCATAGAAAAAGAAAAGGATAATTCCATCCATACCCTATACTAGTATTTTATTCATCTATCGTCAACAGCATACATCTTTATGATCTTAGAACTTGATAGCGTTTTTAACAAAGCACCTATCTCTCTGTCTCTCTCTCGTTTTGAGATCTTTCGCACATGTAATTTGTCAGTCCCTTGGCATGCAAAATGTTTCTTATTGCAGGCTTCACACGTTTCTTTTCGACTGAATGTTGCCCGATGCTAGTGAGTGGGCCTTACATAATTACTTAAGTTCTTTGTTATGTTTCCGCACACGCTTTCACACGTAAGAGTACAGTTGCTATCTCTCAACGCCAGCATAATGTCAGATGAAAGTAGGCCTGAGTTTCGTTCAGGCACCATTTTGTTATTAGCAGCCATAAAATTAGATCCGGCGAAGTTGTATTTTATAAATATGTATCTAATTGGTTATGCTTTTTTCATCTGCTTAGATTGTGTGGCATTGAGCGACAGGATGATTTGTAGATGGTGAATTGAAAATTATATACAAGTTAGTGATCGTGCCCTAATCTAAACTACTGTTCCTACAAGATCGGAAACCGACGGTCATAATAACCTGTTCCCTTTCGGATACCTGACCACGGAATCACCTAACTACAAAACAAGTGTATAAACCACTTGACTGTTGTTTGGTTTCTTTACCTCAATTTTGCTACCAATGTATATATTGACAATACATGTAAACATAAGAGTGCTTCTAATAGAACGGTCTTCGTAGTTGTTTTTATGAAACTTGTTAAATTGCTTCAAGCGTTATTAGTGAAGATAGTCAGTCACAGATATTGATACCTAAAGCTAGTTTTTAATACCGAACGTATAAAGTAGAATAAGTAGATATTTTACGTCGTTGTGTCAGTCCGGTTACTTTTTTGTCGCACTTGAGACTGTGTGTGACGTAACGGATACTTGCAGCTGAGCACAGCAACAAGCGAACTCAGTTTGATGTAAATAATTGAGAGCGAGAACAAAACGCACCTGTAGGTAATATTACATTGTTCATTACGGCAAAAGAATATAGGTCTGTGTACATAAGTCTGAACTCTTGTGAGAAAATAGCGTCGCTCTGTCTGTGACCAATATCGCATTAGCTCTAGCATAACTATGTAAGTTAAGGCTCGTTACAAAAATACTTAACCAAATACGTTGCAGTATTAAACGCACTCCATTTATGTTAAATAAATTATTACAGCATTACAGTATTACAGCAGACGTGAAAACTGGGCTATTGAACTATGCTGTTAAGAGAGTAATGCTGTATTTGAACGTACGAGAGAGGAAGTGACAAGAGTCTGTGTAACACTAAGCTGTTGGAGTGTCATGGACTTCACTCCTCGCCAAATATTAAACATATTAGGAAATCAACTCAAGGAGGCTGATATGGGCGGGGTTGGACATGTGACGTAGAACATAAACGAAATACATACAATAGTTTGATAGGAAATCTTGAAGCAGGGAAATCACTTGGATGACATAGGCGTGGGTGGGAGGATAATATTACAAGACAGGAAATGTACGTATAACGTAACATTGAGGCGCGTTCGCGTAACAATTGTTGCTGTGGAAAAGCAATAAGTATTACTTATTCTGAGTGTGTGTTTTAGCCTTCGTTATCTAGCATGCAAAGCGCATGCGCCGTATTATATGGTCATGTGTGGCCTGTCTGACTGTGCCATATTTTCCACATTACCTCATAAACGGCACGATTTTCGAAAAAAACGTTATTGAAAAAATGTTTGTTTTGATTTTCTCTACAAATTTATCTGAAATATTTCTCATTCTAAGAAGAAATAAGCGAGATATTATTATAAACATACTTACATCTTCATGTAAAGTACGAGTTATTCTTGTCCGATTTTAATAAAATTTAAATTTTATCGAGAGATTTTCGAAAAATCCTCTATCAAATTTCATGAAAATCCATCCAGTGGGAGCCGAGTTGTTCCATGCGGAAGGACAGACAGACATGGCGAAGCCAATAGTCGCTCACAATTTTGCGAACGCGCCTAAAAGTGGGTTTTTTTTAAGAAGTAGAATGGGAGGTTGTAGATTGGATTTTTTTTTGGCTCAGAAAATATGCCAGTGCTGTATGTTGTGAACACTCGACTGAAACTTAAAAAGTTCCATATAGTGCGGGGGATTTCTTGATTAGTGAGAAACTGTTAGCTGCTCAAGAGGAATATGTATCGTGAATCTTTCGCTGCGACAAAATTCAAAGAAATCTTCTGGGACTGAGAGCCGCGTCAGGTGTTTCAAATCACCCGACTTTACTTCGCCAGCGTCCAGGGTTCTGATAAAACTGGACATTCATTCCACCTCGGATTGTGGACGTAGGCCTGTAATTAGAGTTGCAAAGGGGAAGCAATTCTGATTCAAGTATTGTTCAATCGTTAAGACCATCGGCACAGGAGTCCATGACTGTAACACACTGTGCGTGCGTATAAGCTGCATGTCGGTGCCAGGAATATCTCCTGGTGGGTAAAGGCTGCTGCTGTGTAGGGCTGACAACCTTGCCATCTTCGTGTGCCGATTCCTGGAGCCCTCAGGGCCTGTACAGAGATTGCTTTAACATTTCTTTACTCTAGTTTTAAGGTCAATGCAGATGAAAGCGTTGTCACTTAAGCTGGACCAACACGTAGGTAGGTTGCTTTTGAACACCCGTAAAACTAATCAGTCTAGAGCAATTATGTTGTGCCGAACGATGACTGTCACGCCATGTGCAGTGCCTGAAGTATTAATTTATCGTATGGAGTGGTAGTCGTTCCATCCGCATTTCAGCAAGTGCTAATCCTGTAAAGACGTGTCGCTAGGTGCTTGCTATTCAGTAATGCCCAGTGCGTTGACTGCATTTTCAGGCACTATCTTCTTCATGAAATTGCCGCAGGAGTGCCAAATACGAGTAGGCGTTTCTCATAAGCTGTAACAGAAGAAACCAAACGCTTTACGCCTTGTTTCTGCACAAAGGATCGCCATATAAGCCTGCCGCGACATGCGTGAGAGAAAGTGTAAGAGACAGGCAGGGGGCAGGACAGCGACGATGCTACAAGCGATCGTAAAAACTTCTCACTGCGTACAACTAGAAGCCATATACATAATCGAAACTGCGACCTTCCGGCTTGTAGCGCAGTGCCTCAATCAACTGCGCCACCGCGTACACCATAAAAATTACTTCGTAAGGCGCAGTTGGTTGAAGCACTGCGCTACAAGCCGGACGGTCAAGGGTTCGATTCCCGATGGGGTCATTGGTATTTTTTATGGAATTAATCCTTCCGGCCGCACTATGATCCTGGGGTCAACTCAGTCTCTAACAGAAATGCGTACCAGGGGTATCTCCTCGGGGGTAAAGGCGGCCAGTGCTTAGGGCGAGTTTGTAGCAGTGGAAATTATGTATGCAGACGATTTGTGACCTTGATGTGCAGTTCTTTCTACCGTCACTCTTATCTTCGTAAAGTGGAGAATGAAAGCAGTCTTCAACTTTCCTTCCGAGTAGTTCTTGTTTAAAAAAAAGGGGCGACTTTCACAGCCATTATATGTAACAGATATGAGACCTGAAATCTGCTGTCTTCTTGGGTATTACGCGGCGTCGTCTGGTAATTGTTTACCGACGTTTCGGGACAACGTATCGGTCCCATCCTCACGGGTCAAGAGTCCGAGTAGGAAAGAAAGTCTATACGTAAATTCTGGAAAGTATACGGCGGGGTAGCAAAACGTGTGATGTGATGACAGCCAATAGAGTGAGAGAGGGGTGGATACAAACAACGTAAAGCTGCTGGGGGTACCGAGAATGCAAACAGCTAAGACAGTTTGAAAAACATATTTGGAATAGAAGACCGCATATTTAATCAACATCGCGGCGGAAGCCTGAAAATAAGATATGAGACCTATATTAATATCTTAAATCTTTGTTAATTCCATCGGATTTTTCTTCTAACCCATTCCATTTTTGTATAGACCGCTACTTCATTAAAATATAGCTTATTCCGATAAAGTATTGTATCGCTACTGTGTCACAACTCGTCGGTCTGTCTTAAATCTATAGCGGCTTACCGAGCCGAAGGTAGGTAGGCATATATCTCCGAAAAGTCCCGCTTGCACAGCGGCAGGGCGCTGAGCCCTCGTGATGATCATACATATGAGCTGCTTGGCCTCGCTGCAGTTACTCTGCCAGTCAGAGTCGTACGCAGCTTGATGCAAATTTTGGCTCTGCGGGAACGTTTGGACATAAAATCATTGTTAGTTGATTTTTTGTATCTTTAAACTCATTGTGTTTGAAATTCTTATTTTGTAAAACTGGCTGAAGGACACTGGACTCAGGCACATATAAAGTTATGGTTTACATTTGAAACAGTAATTCGTGATAAGTATATATTAAATTTTTCGCAAGCATCACAGCGGACTCCGTCGTGATATTTCAAATATTTATGAAGAATTTTGCATTCGACAAGTATTAAAGGAAGTGAAATGCAAACTCCATTAAGTCCCTCTTCCGCAGTCAAAAAATCTTCCACATTGTATGGAACCTGAAGATGTATTACCGTGTCCACAAGTGCCCGCCACTGATCCTATCCAGAGCCAGACATATCCAATCCACACCTTCCCGAAGCATTTATTAAAGTTTCATTTTAATATTGCCCTCCCATTTCCGCCTAGGGTTTCAAAAGGCATCCTTTTTTTCATATTTCCCAGCAGACCCCTGTAACATGTACCTGTTTTATCTCCCTGCATGCAGAAATGTAATGGATGAATACAAAATCTGTTAAAAGAATTTAGGAGAACTTAAAATTCAGTCAGGAAGGAAGTTGCGTTTAACATCTTCCACGAAATTAGTAACTATATGTAAACAATCAGTTATGTTAAGTATACTGCATCTACAGTGAGTTATTTTCTAGTTTACAGTTTGGTGTGAGGTTATTCTAGCTGGCCATTGATGGTGAAAGGCTTGTTATAAAGGCAAACAAGCATATCGAGACATGGCTGTGATGTTACAAGGAACTTAACTTTTGAAATAACCTTTTTTTGTGTGTGGTGAAGGGCCCCGCAGCAGACGCTACGGACGCACCGCAGCCTTGAGGCTTAGTGTGCAACCCTGTGATGAAGATGATTAGTTTTTTTCCTTTTTCCTTGTAATAGAGCACCGGTGGAATGAAATTGACAGGAGAAAACCGAAGTACTCGGAGAAAAACCTGTCCCAGTGCCACTTTTTCCACCATAAATCCCACATGGATTGACCCGGGATCGAACCGAGGCCTCCGCGGTGAGAGGCCGGCGACTAACCGCCTGAGCCATGGCACGGCCCAAATAGCCATTATTTAATGGACAGATGCTTTATAAGGCTAAGAAAGTCAATATTTTCTTGATTTTGAGCTTTGTAATAATTTCAACAATACTGCTTTAGGTATGCGTATCTCTCTCTCTCTCTGTAGCTACAGCCCAACTCGGGCCTAGGCCGCCATATTGTTGAGGTTTATAGATCACACAAAATTAGACACACACACCCGGTAGGACTCCTCTGAACGAGTGATCAGCTCGTCGCAGAGGCCGCTACCTACACAACACACAACAACAGACGAATATCCATGCCCTCAGCAAGATTCGAATCCGCTATCCCTGCAGTCGAGCGGCCGCAGACCTACGCCTGGGACGGCACGGCCACCGGGATCGGCTTGATATACATCATACCCTGCTCCAATATGGAGGAGTAAATATGTAGAAACATAGTAAATGCTTTCTCAGTCCTTTAACATTGTTACCTTGTGCAAAACTTCAGATCCGAACCAGCAGAAGAAAGCGAGTTCCAACACTGTGGATATTGAGTGAAGTAACACCCTCACGAACATCAGTCCCTTCGGTGGCATCTGTACAGACAAATAGAAATAATATACAACCATATTACATCGCATGTCATTGCGTTTAATTTGAAATAAGCTGCAGTGAAAAATCTCGAAGGCGGCTTGCCTTTCGGCGGAATGATAGAACCCAAGCTGCGGTACCCGGCGGGACTACTTTCCGTTAAAGTCACAGATATTCTGCTTTGAAGTTAAATTACGTAGGTGAAATCACACCGCCCCAGTATGAAGACATGCGGTATAAACGTACATGTATTGTTAGCTACGTCTATAATAGGTGACGGTGAAGACTCGCCCATCGTTGCACCACGAACAAGAAAACTGTGATTCTTAGATAAAATAAAATAAAAATAAATTATGTGCGTGGATTACGGGGGGATTAATAAGTACGTTAAGAATAAGACAAGACAATACGAATATTTAATTTGTCATGGTTAAGTCAGATTTGGATAAGATTCGGTAAAGGTATTGTACACAAGAATTTATTGAGTTGTGGTGAGTTTGGTGAAAGTCGGTGCAGTGAAAAGAAAATCCTTTATTTAAGGGCGTAAATAAAATTCTCTGCTAACTTTTCACTATCTTTTTACGATTTGTGTGAAAGTCGGAATCAGAGATCCGCAAGTAATGCTGTTCAGTTTTGGTGATTTTCGTGAAGATGGGTGCAGGGCAGGCCATACTTTCCTTACGAGCATAAATGAACTGACATGTAGCGCTTACGGTGAAGCCATGATACGTAGCAAGTAAATTACGCCATTGCTGAGTCAGTGTGCTAAGTCACGGAGTAAGCGATTTGTAATCTTGTTTACCTCGTATATCGGGTCTACGTGTCCTCATTGTTGCTGTTGCTCCTATTGGTAGCAGTAGGCTATGTTTTAATACTTACCACGATAACCTGAAATCCCAGTAAGCATATCAGAATGGACGCTGTCAAAAACACGACAAAGAACATAGTGCTGAAGCATTTATTCATTTCTGCAACATACCTGTGGAAGAATTAAAGAGTTCTTATCATAACGATTTCAAACATGAATGAATTCCAATAATTGAACATGGTTTTATTGAATGCAGGATTATAGCATGTCAACACCCACGTCAAGAACAAAGCGAAAATACTACCAAAGAAGGCAGAGGTAGGGAAATTTAAATAATGAAATAATATTGATCATAAACTCACGTAATTACCATATGCATTAATAGGTAAGGTTTTTTGAGGCACCATTGTCTACTGAAGTACCTGACGGGATATTTTTTTAGAAAGCTTGTGATTTGGCGATCTCGTTTTTAAATTAATGCCTTCTCAAAAATTGTTTTTTAAACAAAAAAGGCTAAGGATAAAAACTGATGGTGCTCTCTCAAGTGGAGGCCAAGGGAAGCTAACTATTTTATGTAGTTCCCTTGACCTTCACTTGAAGCAGAACTATCGATTTCAACGTTTTGTTATTTATACGTGCTAGGCAGATTTTGTTTCTTATTTGCACGTTGCTTAGATCCGTTGAGCTCCGAAAGAAATTACCCAGCATCAAGCATTAGTAAGTAAAATTTTTAATGTTTCTTAATATTAAGATGCTGTAATGTTTGCTGGTTAAATAATTTAGTGTTTCAAGTGCGAATTACTCCCACGAGTACAACTAGTATTCTTTTATTCCGAACAGCTCTGTCTTACCTTCAGCAGTGCAGCCTATATAATATTTATCAGTACTAGTAGGTTCCTAACTTGAGAGACGTTGTTGCCTTCGCAAAAAGAATGAATTGTTACACTTTTGTGATACTTGTCAAATTAAACAGCTGATATAATTTCATTTGTGACACACGCTGTTTCTCAAAAAACCATTAATACGTGCATCGACTTCTGATATATGTCATACTTACAAACCTTTATTTAGAGAGCTCTACAAAATATTCCTTTCTGTGTTTCTGCCTCTCTGTTGTTTATTTTCTAAAGTTATCTGCATTGAAAATGATTAACCGAACTGCGTGCTTGTGTCATTAGAACTCCTTCTCCGTGTTACCGAAATTATATTTGTGATTTCCTTCAGTCCATCTAGGCGTTTTTAGAAATATCTCGGTATATCCTGTAGCGGTTTCCTTCTACACCCTTCCCCGTTTTTACAATCAGCTTCTCATTCGATACTACAGGGACATTATTTTATATGACAGCTCGCACCATACTTAACTCAGGCTGTTGCACGTGACGGCAGTCATCGCATCGTTAATCGCTCTTCAATTTACCGTGGCTTGTAGTCCGCGCGTTTTAGTTCGATATATTGCCGTTAATACTGTGTTTTTACTCACCATATTTAAAGAAGGTGCTGGAAGTGTTTTTTCTTTAGCACGAAGTTACACGTCACACCTCACAAACGCCTTGTTCATTATACGTGAAAGCAGGGTCGAAATAAGGGACAGGGCAACTGCCCGGGGATTCAACCCATAAGGGACGCTAAGACGTCACTGGAATAATCTGAAATATGGTGCTCGGAAACTCTGGTTTCCACACGCGAAAGAATGGTTTCGAAAATTATCCGCAATTTGGGCACGCGCTCTCAAAATATTGGCCAGCCCTGTCTTAGGCCGAAAATGTTTAAAGAATATCGTCTTTAAGTGGCGCCAAATTATTAACCTGCCCGGGGGGCCTACATGTCTCGGGCCGGCCCTCCATCAAAGTCCTCTAAGTTAATCCAGCCGACGGAAAATGTTAGCTACTGCTATCAGATAAAATGATGTCTTTCCGTGTAAGCTAAGGATTTGGAAATGGTCCTTTCATAAACCAGTGAGTATGGGCTGTCAAGGGCCTTCTTGATACTGTATTAATTTCACTACTGTAATCATTACATATGGAATCTGGACTGGCAAGTCATCACAGGAACTTAGTACATCTTATGTCGAAGGTTTCATGGCCATATGATATAAACATGAATCGTTTGCTGCTTAGTCATAACGTCTCCTTAACTTCGTGTCAATTTTACAACTTCTCTCAACTTATATGATACTGTATACAATTCATACGTTTGTGAAAAGATTTTCACGTAACTATTTTCTAAATATTTCAAAACTTCTGATACGTTTTTCGCAGTAAATTTCACATAGATGTGTGTAAAACACTGCTGCACTTTAATTAGTGTAATAATCATCTCCATATTCGATTTATATATTTAATAACGATTCCCTGAATATGGACTTAAGGAGGCAAACATGTAGTAATTATAGTTTAAATAAAGAAGGATTGTGTTTACTTTGGTAGTAAGAGTCCTAAATACATTACAAAACTTAGTAAACTGTACATAATGAACAAATTTATCTATAGACACAGGTAGAATGGTTTCAGTTACCAGCCGTTTGATGTTATAGGTTGCTTTGCCTACATTTTCAACATATTTACTTCTCTCAACAAAAATGCAGTGTTTACATTACGGGTGTACTTACGTCAGAAGAGCCTGGTGGTGTCTGATACATTCTTTAATATACAGCACGGTTTCTTTTTCAACTTGCGTGTAGGATTTATCAGTAGAAATCACATGGTTTCCATCCTCCCACCCTAATTGCATGTAGTTGTCTTGTAAAGCACTCTCATCCGATACGTCAGAACATCCACTGTCGTTAACATTTATTGGACCTTCATTTTCAACTTTTCTTGGTATCACAAAAGAAGTTGATCTGTTGTCTAAAGTAAGTATTTTTGTGGGATAAGATACGTGTATTCTCCTTTTGTATATCGCCGTACCGGTTTTCAACAACGCGTTCTTGCTTATGTTCCTCAGCGAGATGCCGAGGAGGTCGAACTGACAGCCAGCGTGGATCATGAGAGTCACACAGAAAGTATCCATGCAGCCCAAGCACCACGCTTCCAAAATTGCGAGCGTGGCTTGGGCTAAGTACTCAATCTCGTACTCTGGACTCTTCGTTGAGTCCCAGTTTGGGTACCAAGACTTAAAGGGCAAATTCCTGTGAGCCCCTCTTGTGTGATTCAAAGTGTCTTCCTGGACCACATCCATTTCCTCGGAACTGAGAGGATGCAGTACCATCGACAATCCCGTGATGCTGTAAAGGGTGACGTAGCCTATTGTCATCTTCCTCGCATACTTAATTGTTTCGCGAATAATGCTGGACTCATCAGCAGTGAGTTCTTTTCCGTGAATATAGAAGTTCTCGTACAGGGCCATAATGAGATCCTGAATTTTCTTTCTGTATATGATGAAAGTCATTATTTTCATGCCGCTTCTGACCTGAGTGAGCAAAATGCTCATCACTTCAATTCCATCCTCCAAAGAGTATTCCGTGCAAAATATGAAAAGTGGCGCCGCTACACTCACGGAAAAGAATAAAGTTACAGTGAAAGTTGTGTAGCCTTTGTACAGTGTATTTATCCATTTTGAAGAGCTGACTTCATCGAGCGGGAAGAGTGAACCCAACTTTAGTAGCCTAAGATTTATATCGAGACAGTCAGTTGGTTCTACTATTTTCCAAGATTCCTTCATCGCCAGATATGGGTTTCTTTACCCGTGCGTATTTTTAAAGCACAACTAACAAAATGCTCTGTTTTCTTGAGTACGTTCCTCAAGAATGTTTTATGCGTAAATGATGTTATGTGAGGCAAATTAAAATCGATCAAGTTAATCACTTGAGCTTCTCTACACTGACACAGAACTGTTTGTCGTGCAAGTATATGAATATATAAACACTTCTTCTTGCACATGTCTAAAGTTTCATTGCTGTAACTGTTAAGTGGAAAGTAGCATAACTGAACTGATGGTAATCAAATAAATATTTACGAACACTGTCCACGGACTCACTGGCATTATCTTCTCTTTTTTTGCCTTTGACCATAGTATAGGTTTTTTAATGAACCGCGAAGTTTCGGAAGCTGAGCCGGCTTCCGAAAAATCGTGGTTCATTAAAAAACTAGACGAGGGACGAAATCCAAAGAAAACATTGTGTTAGTGAGTCATATACCATCGTCAGATTCCTATAGATTTGAAATGTCCACGGAACTTATATCAAGTTAAATTTGTAGGATCATGGTACGTGACATATGTTTGAAATTTAAATAATTGACCAGGAGCACAGCACACAAGCCTCGTGTGACAGTTTTGCATTTTAATCAGTTCTTTTGTAAGGCTGCGCACAACAATAAAGCTGCGAGATTAGATGTTGCAACAGAGGTGATTAAGATCAAGTCTTCTGGGCTGTCACGCCGTGTCGACTGGTAAATAGTAATCGACGTTTCGAAGGATAATAGTACCCTTATCTTCAGCGTTTCTTCTTGTTCTCTTTGACTTTGAAGATGAAGGCATTACGCTCCTCCGAAACGTCAGTAACTATACACCAACCGTCACGGCGTAATGTCTCAGAAGATGTAAACCTTCTGCGGGTAGACTAACAAACTGAAAGATACTTCTTGACGAATTGTCTAGTCATAAATTCCCCGGTTTATTTGGAAACCGAAATTTCTTTCCTTTTTTTTTACCACAGTCCGTCACTGTTTCATGTCTTGAGACAAATAATCTGCTCAACAACATCATTGTTTTTTAGGGCATTTGAAAGCATCAAAGTTCGAGCGCTGTAACGTTCTAGTTTTCAGGCTGGGAGTTCTTGGCCTCTTGCCCTATCTCCAGATTGAAGGGCCGCGCTTTGTCGGCTGCCATTGACTTAAATATTTGCAGCTACCCTCCACATCTGGAGGCCGTCGCATTTACCTGCAACCTGAGAATTCCCTGGTGGCAAGGAGTCCACCTAACACGCGGAAATTTATTAAGCTGTTTGGAACTTAATATTATTGATGATAACTTAAATGACTATTGTTTTGTTTCAGTTAGGGCAGCCTCTTTTCTGCAAAATGAATTTGACTTTATTTTGTCTAACATCTTCCTACTAAAGTTTTAAAGTGTGAAAATTCTGATGAGCATAAAAATTGTATATTAGGGATATAGGCATATACTGTCATTTTCAGCTCCATTTATACTTATAAGTGACATATTTCTACCGTTTGTTACAAATGTTTTATGTCCCACTTTAGGCTATGGAACTTTTCTTCAATTCAGATTTCTACACGATGAAATCCTTGTCCAGATCCAACAAGTTCGTAGCAGTAAAGTTCTATGTTAAGAATTTGTAAGCTTTTATCTTTAAAGATGCTGGGTTACGAAAATTTACGTCAAAGATCTTTCACTCTCGTCCAGTCTGTGTATGGGGAAAGAGCAAAATATTTTCACTTCTGTACACCAGTGTTTCCCAACATTTCTTCCATGGAGGAACCCGTAAAATAATTTTCTGTCCCCAGAAAATCCCTACCTGTAAAAACGTTTACAGGCCAGAAAATACAGAGGAATTTGGTAACGCACGGAGTAACTCCACTGTTGCCAGTTGTCGGGCAAAAATTGAAGCAACATTTCGCGTGAAATTTTGGAATTCTTCGCGGTGTTTAAAAACCTTTACCTATTGATTCCACGATCTCCCTTGAAACCCCTAACCACATTCTGCGAAACTCTGGTTGGGAGACGCTGCTGTATATTGTTAATGAATAAACTGGACGTTTACAACAACCGTAATAATATATGCATACACATACGATGGTATGCACTTAACATACACATATATGCATATAAATTTCATAAGTGCCACTTTTCTTTATTAAAATAATAAACGGACAGGAAAGAGTCAGTGATAGATTTCTGAAACCTAACGGCATTGACTCACAATTTGTAAAGTAAAACCAGACAAAGATGAAATTACAAAAGGAAATCCTACTGAACGACTACAGGCACGCAAATCAGTAGACCTACTATTGTGTCTTTATTTTTAGTGTCTATGTTGCCAATGTCACATCGAATGTAGCCATCCGCATTTGAACGAGTGCTAGTCATGTAATGAAGTGTCGCTATGTGTTTGCTGCTACAATGTGGTGGCTGCATTTTCAGGCTTCATCTTCTTGAAGATTCCGCAGAAGCGCCATGTAAGAGTAGGCGTTTGTCATTAGCTGGAACAGAACAAAATAAATTATCTTCAGAATGTGAATTAAGGGAAAGCGATATATCGGCGATGTGGCACCAATTGTGTTGAAGAATATCTGCTCTTCACCAAGACTAGAAAATTATTCTCCAAATAAAGTGTCTACATAATTTCAGCGTGCTTAATTTCTTAAGGAAAGGAAGTAGGTCTGTGAGATCATCTTGAAGTCTGTATGTCTGTCTGTGTAATATTTTGTGTGTCTGTCCGATCAATCAAGTTCTGAAACGACTGAGTGATTTTGTGAACCTTGTACCTTTAGAGGTCGTCCCAAATTCCTCCCTTTTTAATTTCTGAAAACTTTCATTAAACATGGCTGCCTGGTGTACTTCCGATATGATGGCGACAATAGCACCATTTAATAGTGTGTCTTGAAATAAAGAAAAGTAACAGTAAAAAATGCGCAACTTTTGTTGAGATGATTGTGTTGTGTAAACTAAAATAGCAAGTTTGCAGCTGTGTGAACCACTTTTTTAAGTCCTTTTGTTTTAACGGCCAGTTGATAACCCACGTAAACTGTGTGTTTGAAATTTAGAATAGAGACAGATTTTAAACATTCCTACTATTTCATACACATACAGTGACTGAAATTATATTCAGCATATTTAACGCAGAAACGATAAGGATTTAACAAATGCAATTTAACAGAAGGTGACGCAAATGTTACTTCACACTCAATACTGAACAACAGAAAGGCCATATCAAGTAACTTTTCCTAACATTTACTTATAATTTCAAGCATTACAATACCATCCGTCTCGAGTAGAATGTGATCGTATGAATAAGACCGTCTGAGCATCGGTGCTCAAATTACTCAAATTGCACTGTACATTTTATAAATTCAGCTTGCCTAAATGTAGCATTAAGAACATAACATTTCTGCAACTAAAGTCTGCGCAGTAAGAAAGTAGGCTTTGTGAGTTCTTTGCGGAAACCCGTGTATCTGGATGCGTTCTCTGAAGCTTTTCACATTTTATTTCCCCGTTTCTTCATTTATTAATGATAGGTTAAAAATCTCGTAGCCAGACAAAGGTTATTTCTTATTTATCGCAAAATTGAAGATGTGCTTGAGTTTCCCTTACTTAAATATCGAATTCATATAAGATACTTGTCCCAAACAACTTATAAACTTCCATACTTAAACACTAGCCTTTACTTACCGTTTGATTGCTATGCCCGATAGTGTCATACAACTTAATATGTAATGGACCTTCCTTCCTGAAGATGGAGGCAGCATGTTTCTCCGAAAGTTTATCTACCTACGAGGTTAAAACTGTTATACCCGGAATACCACACTCTAAAACATAATTAAATAGGCTCTATTTAACTTCAAGTACAATTTTTTTGCACTCAAAATTTATAAAGCCATAAATAAGTTTCTGGGCCGTCCGCAAAATTGCAAAAAGCGACTATAGCTTCGTCATGTCTGTCCATCCGTCCATCCGCTTTTCTGTCTGTCCGCATGGAACAACTGGGCTCCTAATAGACGGGTTTTTATGAAAGTGGATATTTGAGGATTCTTCGAACATCTGTCGAGAAAATTAAATTTTGAATAAAATCTGAGAAGATTAACGGGTACTTTACATGAAAACCTATGTGCATTTATGATAATATCTCGCTGAATTATTCGTAGAACGAGAAATGTTTTAGACAAAAGTTGTAGAGGAAATCAAAACACAAATTTTATGTTAAATAATTTTTTTTTACAAAATTCTTGCCGTTTATGAGATAATGTGAAAAAATATGGTAGAGCCAGACAGGCCACAAATGACAACATAAGGCGGCGCAGAAAAGATGCAATTTGCATGCTGTATAACTAAGGCAAGAATGCAGACACACAAACACATATTTAATACTTATTGCTTTATCTTTCCGTATAATCTCGTAATGAGTTTTAAGGTAACCCAAGTACTGGGAAACTGTGCAACGACTTACCTGTTATTACTACTTTTGTTTCAGTGCAGCCTGGGGCACTTGACATGAAGACCTAACTACCTTATGTTGTTGCCGGCGACGTAATTTGCCATAAAGGCATTGTTGTGCAACACTCAATAATTTTAAGTAGGCCTAGTTGCCTGTGACATGTAGCTCAACAGCACATACATAATGCATTGTTGTGTTTTCACTGCAACAGTCGTTACGGGAACGCGCCACGATGTTACGTTATACGTATATTGCTTATCTTGTTTTTATTGCGTTAAATGTTCACAATTGAAAATGCTTGATTATAAAAATAGTTGATTTTAATGTAGATTGTGTCTGTTTATGGGATGTGTCACTGTTATGAAATAATAAGTCAGTCGTTCTTATTTGTGTACTGGCTCACCGAGCTATATGTGGGCAGGCACAGGTCTCCGAAGAACCCCGCTTGCACAGCGACAGGGCACTGAGCCCTCATGATCATCATACAGATGAGCTGCTTGAGCCCTTTAGAGTGGTTCTGCCACTCACAACCGTAAGCGGCTTGGTACACATTCTCGCTCTGCAAAAAAGTATAGGTGTCTTAGGGCAGCGGTTCTTAATCTGGGGTCCACGGACGACCTCTTGGGGGTCCATGGATAGATTTCAGGGGTCCGTGAACTTGGATGGGAAAAAACTACAAGTTTGCTTAAAAGTTTTTGGGTTGTAGCCCGGCGTCAATTTTTGGTGTATAACCAACTTTTCGGGAACACTTGTTTGTCCCATCTTCTGTCCCATCTTCAGGGTCTTACCTAAGACCCTGAAGATGGGACAAACAAGTGTTCCCGAAACGTTGGTTGTACACCAAAAACTGAAGCCGGACTACAACCCAAAAACTTTTAAGCAACATTACGACCACGGCGGAAGCCTTCAATTACATATAACTACAACTTTGTTTTCACTAACTTGTAACAGAAATTCAGCTTTTCATTCAATAATGAATGTAGGCAACAAAGTAATTTTTAGCCTCTAGACTGCAAAAATGTTTGTTAACTTCAATAAATCTCACTATCTCTATTTTATGCATTTAAATACGTTTTTCTGAGAAAGGGTCCGTAGGTTTCACCAGACTTTCAAAGGGGTCCATGGCACAAAAAAGGTTAAGAAACCGCGTTTTAGAGGAAGCCGGAACACATAGCAACAATTTTCGGATTTGATTTTCTTTGTCAGTAGTTGTTTAAATAATGAAGAATGTAAAACTGTAGTGTTGAGTGGTAGGACAATTCGACAAAGACAAATAACAAAGGATGTGGAAGGGAGACTCATTACCCGTGTTACGTACTACATTGATGTTGCATGGGATTGTGGAAAACCACCATAAACATTACTTATTACAGTTGGAGTCTTCTGAATATGAAGTAGATATGCTAGGCACTTTTTATACCACGGGATTTGCTGAATATGAGGTAGGATTGCTAACCACTTCCTTTTTTACTACGGCTTTTCTTTTGGACTTAGCTAATTATCGAGGAACATCTCACAGAGTGGACAGTTATAACAACAACTCGCCTGAATTTTTGTGTTCGTACTGAGTACCTCACGTGATCCGCTATCGTGTACTTTGTCACATAGTGCACCATTTGTAATCTTGTTACGTTGTTGTTACCTTGTGCATAACGTCAGAACCGAACCAGCAGAAGAAAGCGAGTTCAAACACTGTGCATAAGGAGTGAAGTACCACCCTCGCGAACATCAGTCCCTTCGGTTGCATCTGTACAGAGAACACAAGACGATTGGCAACGCTCCTGCGTAACATAACATCATGTTTGATGTAAAATAAACCAGTAATGAAAGAGTCTAAAGCAAGGGTAGGCCTACAATTTCGGCACTGGGCTTGTACAATAGTAGCCTTCACTAAAATGATTGTCACCATCCCAAATCTATCCAGCATAATCATTTATTTATCTCATTCGCAAATTGTTCTTTTAAATTCGTAACAGCGGCGAAGTCGCCCTCGTTCGTAACAGTCATGGTCTCAAGCTTTGTTAGATCACGATGAAACGTGATCACTGGGAAATGGCGCAATGGTAACCTTTTAATTTTAGTAATAATATACACGCCTATAATGAAGTAATACCTTTGCACGTAGATTGGAATGTGTTTTTAAGAATAAGTTATACAAAATTTTATTGTCGTCATTAATAGTGATGTATACTATATTAGGAACTTACCACGATAACTTGAAACCCTAGAAGACAAAGTAGAATGGACGCTGTCAAGAACAGGAGGAAGAACATAGTGCTGAAGCATTTATTCACGTCCGCAACGTACCTGTGGAAGAGGTGGCCTAATGTAGGGATTTGAAACATGTCTTGTTTACCGTAACAGGATATTTGAGGTTAATAGCCTATGTCATGAAAGTCAGGGAAGGAAAAGAAGGAACGAAGCGTGGGCAATAGAAGGAAGGATGGAAATTAGGAAGATAAGTAGGAATGAAGGTAGATGAAGTGGTAAATAAGTAGGTGGAACTGTAGAATGAACGTGAGAACAAAATTAAATTAAAGGGAATATGAAATAAAGGAAACAGAGGTAATAAAAAGGAAAAAAGGAGGAAGTAATTGTGGAAAGAATGAGAGGAAATTGAAAACAAAATTGCAGTCGTTAAGCTTACACGCCCATGCGCTTTATTTAGCGAGAGCAGCCTCTTGTATTTATATGGCTGTAATCTATAGAACTGTAATTTGCCTTACGTTGTACAGAGAGTCAGTAAACTGAATTCCGTCCATTTATTTACTATAATTGCTATCATTTTCGGCATAGTTTTATGGATATAACTTCACTGCAGCCATATCCTCTGTAGCAACTGAGTAATATCTACATTGTGTTTGTCTACCTTAATGTCTTCTGTGATTTAAATTATTCTGCACAAAATCTTAGATTCCGCATATCCACCCGTATTTGTCAGCGTGCCTTTTGAAATTTACTGAAATATTTATGAAAATTAATCCTTCAAAGGCCTTTCTGATTACATATTCATATACTGCTACGTTTTTAATTGGCCATGGGAACGGTGCTGAAATTTGAGTTTGTAAATTTTATACCTCCTTTATTAAATTTTGTGCTCTGTCCCTGCTGTGAAATGATAGGTGTTTCAAGGTGTTCATGTTCTTCCATTTTCGTTCTTTGCTAACAGGGGAAATAATGAAAAGAAACTTCAAAAGAGCCAAAATATTTATTTCGTCTGTTGATCACATTGTGACAGATTTTTATAAATGTACTTCAAATTTAGTATTAAAGTTTTTGTGCGTTTATTATGAAATGACATCTTTACTGGCTGTATGGGGTTTTAAGGTAAAGGAAAAAATTAGGTTCTTGGAAATTCTGAAAGAGAGTGGCCCAAGATGTTAACGAGATTGAGTGACTTCAATATTGACGTAAGTAAAGAAAATAAAATTTTGCTCAATAAATTGTTGTAGTAATATTTCTGTAAGATTTTGAAGTCTCCTTCGTCTCTAATATGAATATTACACTTTCAGCTCTTACAGAAATAATGGTCTGTGTATACAGTGTACTTACATGAGAAGAGATTGGTGATATCTTATACATTCCTTAATATAGGCAATGGCTGCTCTTTCGGTTTGCTCGTAAGGTTTTGCAGAAAACGGCGATTGGTTTCCTTCCTTCCAAACAAAACCCATGTCTGTGTCTTGGAAAGTGTTCTCATCCCATTTATTCAAGCAAACACTATCACTCATATTATTTCGTATGTTGTTTCCAGTTCTTTCTGCTTTCACGCGCAACGTAGAATTTTTGTCTAAGGTAAGGGTCTGTTTGGAATAACTTTCTATTCTCTTTTCATGTGTTTCAATCCCGGATTTGAAGCACGCGTCTTTGTTTATGTTCTTCAGCGAATTACATAGGAGGTCGAACTGACAACCAACAAGGATCATTATTGTAGCAGAAAAGGAGTCAGTTGCGCCCACAAACCAACCTTCCAAAGTGGTGATCATGATCTGGACTACGTACTCAATTTCATATTTTGGGCTGGTCGTGGGGTTCCATTTCGGAAACCAGAGCTTGAAGGGCAGAATCCTACGAGGCCCTGCTGTGTGATTCAAAGCTTCTTCCTGGTCCATATCGTTTGGTGTAAACGTGAGAGGGTGCAATAGCATTGAGACGACCGTACTGAAGACAAGAATAAAGTAGCCTATTGATACCGTCCTCCCATTTTTGATTGCTTCGTGAACAATTCTCGACTCCTGGGCATCCAGTTCTTGGCCGCGAATGTAGAAATTTTTGTATAGAGCTTTAATGAGGTTCTGTATTTCTTTTCTGTACAATACGTACGTCATTAATTTCATGCCGCTTCTGATCTGAGTTAGTACAATGCTTATCACTTCAATTGCTTCATCCAGAGAACAGTCATTCGCGATTACGTACCCCGGCATAAACACCGACACGAAAAGGAACAAGGTTACGTTGAAATACATGTAGCATTTATACAGAATATTTATCCATGCCGATGAACTAAGATCATCGAATGGGAAGACTGCGCCCCATTTAAGTAGCACAAGATTAACGTCCACACAATGCTTTGGTTCCAGTCGTTTTTCAGTATTCTTCATCGTCAGAGATGTACTCGTTCGAAGTTCGTGTTTTGAAATAAACTACAGGCTGACTGCATAAACGTCTCAACAATATTTTAATGTTACGTACACTAGTTATATTTGAAGGAAATTAAGAAGACCTGTCCAATTATTTCAAGCTATTTTTCCTGATGTGCAATTGCTGAGTGTTCCCAGGCGTAGACAAGAAGTCTAAGACGGTACCGATGTTATCGTTAAAAAAACCGACAATTTAAAATATTGCAAGCAGTAATGAAATACTAAAAAGAGAGATTCTTGAAAAATAATTGTGTGAAGTTTGTGAGATGGTATGTCGTGTTTGTAAATTAAGTCCTTCCTAAGAAGCAGAGGCGGCTCATGCCGTAGAGAACCGGTAACGTGTTTAATGTTAAACATGAGGGGAAGGAGAAACCATAAAGGTAGAGGGCGGTATGGGACTTCATTTATTTACATTCGGAATGTGTAACGATAAATTAGCTGTTTATTGTCTTAATTTAAACAGTTTACATTTTAGAAATTATACTGGCTTAAATGCAGTGTATCTGCAATAACTTTTGAACCTTTGTTTTTCATATCATGAAAATTTTACGTTTGTATATTAGTACAACAATCTATTATGCTTTCCTACGCACGGGGACGAGATAAATCTGTCTATATTGCTGTGGTGCGGATGGCACGACAAGTCGATGTACAGGCACTAGCTGCATTGAAGCTTGTAACTTGTTGCAGTTGCATTAAACTTTCTGTCATTTAAATCATACGAAAATCCGTGTAAGGGATTTATGTCTCAGAATCCTTAGCATGTTACCTAATTTTAATTGCATAAAGTGTGTTTTCTTATTGAAAACAATTACTTTGTTGCGGTGTGCACTAACAATTTTTTATCAACCGACACTTACAGTAATCTTGTACGTCCGTGGCTTTGTTCGAAATATTCACAACCCGCCACTGTTTACAAATCAATGGAGTAATATTCTTCCCCTTCGGAAATAAAAACGTAGCTGACAATTCCCTCTCGTTAAGGAAATTGAATCCATAATAGTCTCTTAAGTACAAATATTTTGGTCCCAATTACTTCAGGACAAAATTTCAAACAAATTACTTTAAACACCGTGGTATGTTAATAGCCCCCTTCTATTTAAAGGTTACATAGTAACCGCCTGTTTTTGAAGTAAAGACTTTCTTAAGCCTTATCTGCTTTCTGCCGCGTGTTTTCTGTGAAAGGGGTTTATTACATATTAGTATAAAACCCGTTGAACTTTCAACGGCGAAATTTAAAAGAAATAATTTTCTCGCTTCCGTTTCCACAGAAAACCCTTATATTCATTCACTCCATATATAAAATAGCCCCTTAGGGACACCCTGAATTCAGAATTTCATGATTTAAGCGTTTTTGAAGGACAGGTGGACAAAATAAGCCATGCTACTACCTACAGGTAACATTTAATCTGCAAAGGTCGAGGCTGCAATCCGACTGGAGGACAAGCCTACAATTATTCAGACCGCTTTCTAGCGACATGTTATTCTCAGCAGTCACTGCAGCCTGATATTTGTGTAACTATAAATAATACTTGTTACACGGGAACAAAAAAAAACAGATTTTGAATTGTGTGTTCATGTCGCCAGTTTTGCTGGTCAGCGAGATTTAGGGCCTATTTCTCGTTAAATTAAATATATAATAGTCCCTCGATTTAACGGACTAATTGGGGGAAGGGGTGTCTGCTATTGCCGAAAGTCCGTTAAATCGAATGTATTTTAAAAACATATATTAATAACGAAATTACAATGTACAGGATGTATTAAAACGTTATTATAATCTATAAGTATGAATAAAATATTATTATCGTGTACATTGAGTAATTTATACACGCCACTAAAACATCTGTTAAAAATATAAAAATAAATTGTTGACAGGAAACAAACTTTATTTCAATTAAATACGTCAAAAACTGTACAATGGAACTAATGGAGTGTTTCCACCACTTTTTTATTTTTTTTATTCGCGAATAAAAAAGGTTCTAAATTTTTCCTTTAGGACAGAAATTTTTTGTCCGTTAAATCGAGGGCCTACTGTAATGCTACCTGGAGTCAAGTCATACAATTTGAAACAGGGCGTTTCGAAAGCACTGAGTTAGTAGGCGTAATGTATTGAGAAGAGTTCTTCCCAAGAAGTCCACCAGAGTAGGTACATTTCCCGGACCCTGTCACCTGAGGACGGAAGCAGAGCCGGCTTCCGAAACGTTGTGCTTCAAGTGTACGAGTACGTTAAATGATGGACAAAGTCCAAGATACCAATGTTTCCGAATTATGTGGCTCGTTTTCGAAATATACTCTTTTTCAATCCCGTTTTGAAAATGACTATCCTAAGTAATGTTTCTCTTGTTTGCTCCATGTTTCTCCAGGATAGCTTCTGGATTCTGCCTAAAAAGAGGCATATACCATTTCTTCCCGGGCAGTCTGAATAATTCAGTCGGCATAGTGACTAGTTTACAGGCTAGATGTTCGAGTAGTCGGGGTTCTCTTTCCCTCACGGGTGAGAATTTTTTAGATCTTCGTTCTTGTGGCATGCTACGCAGAGTAGATTGGTACCATCGTCAAGGGTCAAGCACTCCTTGAAAATGGAATCGATAAGTTGTTCTTAAACGTCGGTAATTACCAATATACAGTGCGTAACATGCCAGAAGAACGAAGATCCCATTTATACTGCGGAGGAAGCCTGAAATCACAGTGAGAATTTGTCTCTTGTCCTTGAAGCTCTACCAGTCTTCTAGTCAGTACGTTCGTGGGGAACATTCCCAGGAGTAAGGTGGCTGCGGCGTGAAGCTGACCACTCACCCCTATCTAGTACCGAGTTTCATAGCGTGATGCTTAATTAAACATAGGAAAACTTTAACTTTAAGTTTTGCTTGCCATTTTTCCCGTGCTACCATTTGCCTTTGATTTATTAACCTTGCATTTCTAGTTTGATGTTACAGTACCTGAACATTTGAATGGGCCGTTAATGAACAAACGAAGTCAGAACACGTGTCCTACTTACTTCAATTATGAATGTGCAACACAACTCGCACTTGCATTCGGAAGGTGCCTGTTTAGAATATCTGTCGATATCGACTTTCTGTCCGGTTTTCTGGTAGTTCACCAAGGTTTACATGCAGTTTTCGTAACATTCCTGCATTAAAGTCCATTGCGATTGTGCAAGATTTGAGTTCCTCACAGCAGTGTTGCTGGAGATTAAAATCGTCTGTGATGTTTTGGCATGTCGCCTGGTATACACAGACACCAACTTTTCGAAGGGTGGTAATGCTTTCGTCTTCAGGTTCCAGCCGTCTAAGAAGAATCAGAATTTTGGACTCCTTCATTATTTTTCTAACCGTTTTATGTCATTTGTCGCTTCACTATATTTACCTAATATTGTCATATTTTCATTGGATGTTATGGTTCTATTCATCAAAATCTGCCCCATTAACCAGTTAAGATATTAGCACTGCGAACTTCGGAGATCAGAGACCACTATATCTCCTAATCCTCACCGCCAACCTGTTGTTCTGAAGGACGTATCTTCCAGTTGAAAATTTAAAAATATATAAGCCTCTACTTCATATTTATGTGGATCTATAAAATAGATGCGTAATACGCGTGAATAAATTAGGCTTTGTGAATGTTTTGAGCATCCCTACAATTATAATGTACGTGCAGCTCTGCACCTTATTATATAGGGGCATCCCCCCCATAGCGCAACAGCCCTCGGTGGGCCAGGGCCTCCTCATTACCGAGGCTTCACGATCACACTCAGGCACACCACACTCTGTAGGACTCCTCTGGACGAATGATTAGCCCGTCGCAGAGACCTCTACCTGACAACAAACAACACTCACAAGAGACAGACATCCATGCCCCCGGAGAGATTCGAACCCACAATCCCAGCAAGCGAGCGGCCACAGACCCACGCCTTGGACCGCGCGGCCACTGGAATCGTCACATAGAGGCATTACTTTATGTGACAACTGTCGCTAGTAATTTCGTGTCGGCTGTCTTGACTCATGAAACTTCCACATTGAATGAGCAGCGTGTTTGTGAGATGTGACGTGTCTGCGAACTGAAGGGAAATATTTCCAGCTCTTTCTTTAAATATGGCGAGTAAAAACACAATATTAACTGCGATATACTGAACTAAAACGTATGAATTCCTACTTACGTTAAATTGGTTTAGTGCTGCCTGCCGTCACTCGAAGCGGTCTGCGTTAAGCGTTGATAAGAGTTGTCAGATAAAATAATGTCCTTGTGTTATATCCCTGTACGTTGTTTATGTACGTCCCTGCAGAATGCGTATCACTAATTTGTGGGGCTAGTTAATAAACTCTGCTCTGCGGAGAAATAAAAAGCACAGGCGTATGATTGTCAGGATATTCCATGGAAATATGTTTCCAGGATTTGATAATTTTACTACTTGTGATGTTTTCTTTATTCTTGGTTTATTTCACGACACATTCAGATGTTGGTATTACACAATGTCGAATGGTGGGTTAATGAGTGCACGATGAATTGGAAAGGACGTGGATGGAAACGTCGTCCCGGAAACCTATCATGACTGAGTTTTTCCTTTTTTAATGTTATTAGTTCTTCCAGGCAAGTGCCGTGATTGTATACGTAATATGTCAGACGACGTCACAATCGGTTCCTCCCACACTCGGACCGTCCTACCGTTCGACGCTGTATAGTTTGAGCTAGTAACGGCTTTGTTAAAGGGGGCCGGGATAGCGTAGTCGGTATAGCGACTCGCTACGGGCTGGATGGTCCGGGGATCGAGCCGATCCTAGTGGCCGTGCGGTCTAAGGCGTGGGTCTGCGGCCGCTCGCTTACTGGGATCGTGGGTTCGAATCCCACCGGGGGCATGGATGTTTGTGTTGTGTTTGTTATAAGGACGGTAGCATGGACCGTAAAGTGACATGAAGGACGAAAGGAATTAAACAGTACAAAAATGGATCAAAGGGGAAAAAACCCCGGACAGGCAACAAAAAAAAAAAAAAAAAAAATCCCGGTGGGGGCGAGATTTTTCGCATACGTCCAGACCGGCCCTGGGGCCTACCCAGCCTCCTATACAATGGGTACCTGGTCTTTCCCGGGGGTAAAGCGGCAGGGGCGTGGTGCTGACCACCCACCCCCAACTAGCGCCGGGGTCAAGAATGAGTAGAGCTATACCTCTACTCCCCCTCTGGGCCTTCATGGCTTGTTATAGGGAAAACTTTACTTTACTTTTAACGGTTTTGTTAATCGCGAATTGTAAATAAATTAATAAAGGAATAATCAAATAGGCGGAAGCAGTCGTGGCCTAATTCAAGATGTCACACCTTTATTTGTCTAGAGGGACGAAGACAAATCACAGAAGTTCTGAGAATATCAAATATCCAGGCTTGCATTTGAACCTGAGACGGAACAAGAAGCAGGCATGCTAATCACTCCACCGCTTCCTGGTGATTAACTCACACTCACACCATTTTATATTACATTTTTATTCATTGATGTGACGCCGTGTTGGCAAGCTACAGGCATACGTGTATCAAGTGCGGGAGGGATTTGTAGACATTTAGTAGTCAAAAATTTAGGATTCTTCATCGTGAAGAAATGTTGTATTAGTACATATTATACATAATTATGCCTAAAGTACCAAATATTAACTATAAATCAGTTTATTCACAGCAGTGTTAAGCAGTAAAGTAGAGAAGGCACAGCTAGAAGATTACTGTGGCGCCCTCGCACATGTTATTGCTAAAGGCTACTTTCTAGCCACTGTAACATCTATAGTTTGCACGATACATAAATGAAATTCTTCTGTAAAGATACAATTCAGTGTCCACAGGGAGAGAAACTTTTTACTACAGTAAGAGTGGCGAATCTTTTAGCATACGTATGTAGCCTTCAGTTCATCCATCATGATCTTTTTAGAAAAGTAAAGAAACATCTAAAATGCTTGAAGATTCAAGTCTTCTGTTACGATACGTTGTTTCGATTGTTAATCTTCTTGGGCTGTTTGATCCTGAAAAGGAAGGCAGTACGTGTCTTCGAAACGTCGGTAACTGTTAAGCAGTCGACACAGCGTACACACTCCAGAACACTTGAATCTTCTTCAGCACCGCTGTGAGAGTCTCAAACCCGGCGCCTTAAATTCTTGTTGTTTTTATCGTACCGAAAATTGTGGGACATGCGGATACCAAAACTCTGGTTTAATGTAGACTATTTATCCTCGTGCATCTGTTGCAGGAGTGTCAGGTACGAATAGGCAGTGCGAATGATCTGAAAACAGAAAAGAGTTAATTGGTATTAAAAGAGATGAGATTGTAGCCAAACCAGTATTTTTGGGCCCCTGTACAAAGCGTATCGATGGGCCGTGTCTTCTCGTTGAGACACATTGTTACTTTTTATTAAACTGTCATAAATATACTTGGTTTACAAATGAATTTCTTATCCTTGAGGTACAATATGAAAAGCTGGCGTATTCACTACTGAGATTCATGCCAGATTATCACACAAAACAGAGTACCTGATGGAGAACTGGGCGCGAGCTTGTACATTCTGTTTCCTGCTCATGTGAAACAAAAATAATTTCTTTACTAGAGATATGTATGTATATATGTAGGTATGTGTTCATGTGTTGTGCCTTACAGTAGCAAACAGAGGTAAATCGATGGTTCCAATGAGCCCCGCCTTTGCCTCTACAGGCTTGCTCGCTCGCATGATCATTGTCCTCTTCAAATGTTTGATTTGTGAAGTATCTTCATACCAGTTGGTCTCGTATGCTGCATGAAACATGTCTCCGCTCTGAAAGAAGCCATAGAACACAGCTGCTATCAATACTCGTTGGTATTCACTTATTGTTTCTATTAGTAAAAAGCACTTTGGCCGATCCCAGTGGCCGTGCGGTCTAAGGCGTGGGTCTACGGCCGCTCGCTTACTGGGATTTTGGGTTCGAATCCCGCCGAGGGAATGGATGTCTGTCTCTTGTGCGTGTTGTGTGTTGTCAGGTAGAGGTCTCTGCGACGGGCTGGTCACTCGTCCAGAGGAGTGCTACCGAGTGTGGTGTGTCTAAACTGTGTGATTGTGAAGCCTCGAAAAATGAGGCAGCCTAGGCCCCCAAGGGGCTGTCGAACCATTGGAAAGAGAGAGAGAGAGCACTTTAAATTTTCATTGAGAAAATTTGAGAGTTGTCACCTCTATCAATAATTTATACAGATGACCCTTCCGTTGATCTACTCTTGTGCAATAAAGTATAAAATCACAATTTATTTTACGAGGTCTGTCCAAAAAGTATCCGACCTTGGGCCGGGAAATAAAAGTTTTGTATCTGGGTGGTTACAATACCTAATCCCCTTCAAAGTAGGCCCCTTGTGACTCCACACACTTAGCCCAGCGGTCCTTCCATCGCTGGAAGCAATTCTGGAAGGCTTGTTTTGGAATGGTGTGCTGCTGCGCCGTCGCGTTCTGTATGATGTCCTCGCGGCTGTCAAAACGGGAGCCTTTTAGCGGTGTCTTCAATCTCGGGAACAGCCAGAAATCACAAGGAGCCATGTCAGGAGAGTAGGGAGCCTGGCGAACCTGCGGAATGCCGTGCTTAGCCAGGAAACCCTGGATCAGGTGTGATGAATGAGCTGGGGCATTGTCATGATGCAGCTGCCAGTTGCGTGCGTCCCACAGCTCCGGTCTCTTGCGCCGAACTGCATCACGAAGATGACGGAGAACTTCTTGGTAGTACTCTTTATTAACAGTTTGGCCTAGTGGTGCGTACGAATGATGCACAACACCCCGGTAATCGAAGAAAACAGTCAGTATCACCTTCACATTGCTCCGAACGTGTCGTGCTTTTTTGGGCCTCGGGAATGTTGGATGCTTCCATTGTGACGACTGGACCTTGGTTTCCGGGTCATATCCTTACACCCACGACTCGTCACCAGTGATCACAGTCTTCAGGAACTCAGGATCCCTGTTGGCGCATTCCAGCATGTCCTGCGCGACCTCAAGGCTGAGTTGTTGCTGCTCCGGCGAAAGCAGCTTGGGCACAAATTTTGCCGCCACTCTTCGCATGCCCACATCCTCAGTTAAAATCGTGTTTGCGGAACCTCTGCTGATCCCAACCTCATCAGCAATTTCCCGGATGGTCAAACGACGGTCCTCCATGATCAATGTCCGCACTTTGTCAATGACATCAGCATTTCGGCTCGTTGACGGTCTCCCGGAACGCTGGTCACTGTCCGCCGACATGCGGCCATCTTTAAAGCGGTTGAACCACTCTTTAATTTGAGTGACCCCCATTGCATCATCACCGAAAGCCTGCTGAATTTTGCGGATTATTTCCGCTTGGGTATCCCCAAGTTTCTGACAAAACTTGATGCAGTATCGCTGCTCCAAACATTCTGTCATCTTGAGCGAAACGAGAATGCGACGAACACGTGTTACACCACTTCGCTATCTGGCAGCGACAGACGCATCCGGCGGTGTTGCGAGGCAGCAAAAAATCACGTATGCGCATGAAAGTCCCTTCTACCACTACGCTCAGTTTCCCCACCCTTTCGCCATTACTTACCGCGGGAAAAAATATAGTCGGATACTTTTTGGACAGCCCTCGTATATGCACGCATGAACTTAAACATTTCTTGAAAAACAGCTTCATATATAAGCTAAGTTTGAGGCTGCAATACCGGACGAAGCATGGATATTCTCGACTGCTTCACAACGGCACATTATTTTCAGCCAACACTACAGCCTGGTGTACCTATCCGCAACTGCAAAAATGAATGACTACTGTCTGTTTAAAACACTCCACTCTAAAAATCCTTCCAGTGGGAGTCGAGGTTTTGCATGCGGACCGACAGAGAGACATGACGAAGCTAATGGTCTCTTTTCGCTGCTTTTCCACGAGCCTTAGATGTCCCAACATGTATGCCGCGTTTTTAAATCCGACCGTAACAATTGGGCCCAAACAGTATGCAGAATATCAGTTGCTTTTACTACCGCTTCATGTACAAGCGACATTTTCATCCAGGTAGAAATGTTTCTTGCTTTTTAATTAAAACATAATCTAATAGATCCCGCTTCGTTTATCTGAAATAGCGGTTTCAAGTACATGATGATCATTGTTAGATGCTTACGACATCGCATTATACATATTCCGAGCAAGTTGACTCAAATGACAAGTCTTCCTAATTGTAATTGGGAGGTTCCTTATTATAATCTCGATAGAAATAACGTTATAATGAATGACTTGCTTGCTTGGTTTTCCTCAGTCTCTCAGCGCAAATTCCGGGACACTTCATTAACCCTGGATTACTACCCTGGGTACATGCGTACCCCACACAATATATCTGATGCTGAGATAAGGCTCTAGATGTCACTACTGTCATATGACTCAACAGTGGTTTCGTATCCTTACCTAACAGCGCGTTGGTGATATTTGCGGAGTGCGCATGTGCTTGTCTTGGAATGGTACGCATTTTTGGGTGTACGCTTGCACCCCAGATTAGTAAAATAATTAGTGGCCAAATATATGTTACGCTTACAGTACATGAAAAGATTTGTCAATCATTGAGTAGAATGTACCTTCCTTTTTCCCCCCTGATTGAATTAAATTTATATGATGGCTTCTAAAAACAATGAAAAAGTACAACTCAGAATCTGACTCAGAATAAATTTACACATGAAATCACGTTAAGGTGGCCAAAATTTGCCTCGTGAACTCTGTGAAACTATAGTCAGGATCACTAAACATGAAAAACCTGAAGAACCACAAGCTACTCGATAACCGTCAGCAGGGAGGTGTTTATTCTGTCCCAGATCGCAAGGTAGAAGAAGCAAAACAAAAAATGTATTTGTTTAAACCATTACAAGAAAGCTTGCCAGTTCTGTATTGAATAATTTCCTTCATGGCTTAATTACGTCTAAATACACCATTTACTAACTTTAATTATGTTTCAGCTTGAAATAAAATGTTTGTCCCAAACATTATTGTTTGGGGGGGGGGGGGTAGTAATAGTGTCAGTCCCAATATGAGTAATAATCCAGGGTTAAGTTAGGCTCTGATAGCATCCCTCCAAATCCTCTAAAATTTATTATTCTCTATTATCATCCGATCATCGACACCACGCAATGTCAGTTACTGACTGCGTCGTTAAATGAACAGTAAATAAATACGAATGGCACTGTAAATGACATGATGATGAAGAAAAGCGATAGTAGAGGGCGGAGTTGTTGGAAGCATTGAATTTGCAGACTGTTGAAAGACAGGTCAGTGGCAGCAAATAGGAAGTAACGCTCAAACAAGTCGCTTACCTGAACAGTGAGATTGGACCCGAACCAGCAGAAGAGCCACATGTGAAGGACGACGACCACGCCGTGTAAAATCTCTCGCATGACTGACGGGCCACTTTGATCTTTCTGGTGGGGGGAAAAGATGGGTAATGTGAATGAACATGTCAGCATTTTAAACTACAAGTTATATGGATGTTTCGTCTGTTCAGTGAGTCATCCCAAATTAATCCAGCTGCCACGCTGTCATTTCAATTTTCAATTTCGTGTAATCACCGGTACTATCCCAAAATATCCACCTACCCTGCTTTATTGATGCCCATTACTAAGTTTTCATATTTTTGTTGCACCCCCTGGTATCTTCTCAAGACCCCTTGTTAAAAGGACTCACATTTCTATTATATACGCGTAATTTTATACTTTTACAGAGGAAAATTTTGTGTAGCATTTTGTAGTGTCTTGTCTTATCCGTTATCATCAGCTTCTCACAATAAATGATGTAATTATCATTTGTAGTTTCTGGGGATGGTGCGTGTAGGATGTGTAGTGTGGTAATGGGTGGTGCGTGTAGAATACATATTATGGTAATGGGTTGGATATTACGTCATGTTTGGTTGACATTTCAATGTAAATAATTTACCAGCACCGTTGTGTCGCTGCAGCTAGTCTGATATTTTATCGAGCTAATATGTTGTTTGGTACTTTTGCATATACTCGTCAGTTGTGGTAAGCTACTCGTAGTATCTAATATTTATCATAAATATAAACCTTTCTGTTTGAGATCTTTTGTCTTTGTAAGCCAATTCATGGTTTCTTCCTTTCTCTTTCGTTTGGGTACCTACTGTGTAGTCCTTTTGCTGTCCATGCCTGTATCTTCTCCTCCGCTGGGATTATGGTACTTCTGCTTATAAATCGCTTAGGTGTAGTGGGATGAATTTATCACATTTTTTGTTTTAGTATTCAAGCTATTCATGAAGCACATTCTTATTTTTACACTTTTTTATTATGCATTGCATAAACCATTATTAAATCCCTACACCAATCTTACTCGGGATACGTAATTTGTTCATATTCTTGTGTGTTGTTAAACCTTTGAATCCTGTTGGTTACTATACACGTATGTAGCGCAAGGTTAACATAAAAGTTCTGTATTTTGCCAACGCATTAAATGTGTGTGCTGCACATGTTTCTCACATTAAACACCCCTTTTTACCTACACAACATTTAACTATTTGTCTTTTTAAACGAAGCACATTGCGTTTTCTGTGACGTAAGAACTGGGCCTTTATATATGTAATATGGATGACTTGCGGTATCCCGATGTTTAATTTATGTTGAGAAGGATTTATTTGCTTAGATTTTTTCTACGTGAAATTCGTAGCAAAGTTGATAATCTATCTTCACAAAATGTTTCATAGTCCTGGCTACAGCAGTACATTAGTTATAGCGGTCAAACTTAAAGCTAAATTTCTTATGGCCACTAAGTCCTTTTGCATGGTACAGAGAACTCCATTGACAGAAGACGCATATTCTTCCTAGTTATATTTTTCATATGTTATTTGAGGACTCCACGTTAAGTTGTGCTGCTGTCGTTTCTACTCCATAAATTCGTGGATCCGTCATACTGTTATTTTTTGTAGAAAATTAAAGATTTACGAAGTGGGGTGGGGTCCACTGGCATAAGGTTTATAACAACCGTGGAAATATGTTAGGTCGTTTAAAACTTTAAAGGGTACGCAGAGAGCAGTTTGAGCTTTACTTAGAAAAGGAAGAACAGTTTAATAAGAGAAATTTTGATGCATTTTTGTGTTCTTCATTACTGTCTAAAGGTGGGACATCGTAAGCACCTATTAACTTACCACAAGAACTTCAAATCCGAGAAGACAAATAAGGATGGATGAAGTGAGGAACATGCTGAAGAACATTGGACTTAGAAGCTTGAACATTATTTCCGAAAGTCTGAAAACAAAAATAAAACAGGCATACTTATTTTAAGGCATACTTATTTTAAGGAAATGTTAAAGATGTATGTTGTCGATAATCCACATCTTTTAAAATCATCCTAATACATTTTATGTTTATTTTAACAGATGTGCTTTGGTACAGAAATTTTATAGTTTTTTCTAGTCTCTCTTTAAGTCTTGTGAATTTTGTAAGGAATATTGCTGAATTCTGGGCTACTGTGCCGTGTCCTTTGGTGGACATGTAAGGGAAATCGGTGTTAAGGTGGTCACCTTAAATGGGGAATGGCCATCACTGACGTCTTATTTTTACCGACGTCTCAAATTTTGTGAATGTGAAGTTGGCTTCTTTCTTATTAAAATTATGCTTTAAGATTCTTATGCAGCTAGGTTTTCCTAAAATATATATTTTTCGCCTTACCCAAGAGTAATGTGTAAATTTCCCCCTGGAAATATGAACAGAAACTTGTATAAAAGGGCATTTATTTCTTTCAAGGTATCCTATGGTGTATTCATTAGTAAAAACCTTTAGAGCATTGATATTGTATGATCTAATATCAACTGGTGGTTTAGTATCTGTTTGAGAGTATCCACACAGAATCAATCTAAAATGTTATAATTATTGGTGAGAGTACCTGAAGTGAAATTTTAAAAATTCAGCACAATCATCTTCAATGCCAATATGCTCCTATTGAGCCGAGTCTAAACAGGACATTTCGCCACTGCTGGATCTCATATGGGTGTTAGCATGGTAGATGTATTCCACACATTTATCACTGCTCGTTTGTCCTGAAGGGTGATCTGCCTCCTCTGAATATAACCAATTTTAGAATTATACTGCGCCAATTTTGGACATTAAGAGAAATAAGGCCGATCCCAGTGGCCGCGCGGTCTAAAGGCGTGCGTCTACGGCTGCTCGCTTACTGGGATTGTGGGTTCGAATTCCGCCGGGGGCATGGATGTCTGTCTCTTGTGAGTGTTGTGTGCTGCGATGGACTGGTCACTCGTCCAGAGGAGTCCTACCGAATGTGGGGTGTCTAAAAGTGTGTGATCGTGAAGCCTCGGAAAATGAGGCGGCCTAGGCCCCCAAGGGGCTGTCGAGCCATTGGGGGGGGGGGGGGGGGGAATACACGTTTTTCTTTATATATTTTCTGAGGCAGGATTTGAAATATAAATTTAGTGTGTATAAATATTAAACAGGTTTTGATTGATTATAAAAATTTTAAATTTCTGCACAAAATAGTGTTAGAGTTTCAAAAGTTGTCAAGGTCGCTTTTTTGGTTTGTTTGGAACAAAGAAATTTATTTAACACTTCATGATCATCCACCAAATTCCTTGGGAAGTACAAAAGTACTGAGTGTGTAAGAACACAGACAAGAAAATCGTAAAATATTATCTCCCTTTTTACCTTATAAGAGCCGTGCAGACTATAAGCTCCAGTGCTTAGTCATTGGATACTTACTGCAGAAGCGATTGGTGATGCCGAATGCAAGACTTCAGGTATGTTAACATCTCTGCTTCAATCTCCCACTGAGCGAAATCTCTTTCTGATTCGTCCAGCACGATTTGAGTTGATTCTGCATTATACTTTTCATCTCCACACGCATATCGTTGTCGATGTCCTTGTACTTCTCTCAAAGAGAAATTTCCAATTATTGAAGCCGATCCTTGTCCGATTTTACCAATTTTATCAAGTCCATTAAAACTTTCTGTGCTGGTATTTCGATCATTGGTGTCTGTTTTTAACTTCAGCATGACATTTTTTGACATGTCTCGCACAGAGTCATTAAGAAGTTGGAACTGAAACGCGAGGTACGCCAAAATTGCTATGCTTGTCACGTCAGTTGCTACATCAAATGAGGCTATGAAAACCGCAGAAATCATTTGGCATATGTACTGAATCTCGTAGTATGAATTTTCTTCTGTAAAGTATGGGTACCACGTCTTGAAGAGGAGATTGTTTTGGAAAGAATAGCTGCTGTTGTAACCGTAGTCTTCAGACTGAACAAATAAAGGATGTGAGGCCATAGCTGCTACAGTAACCATATATAACACAGGCATACTGATAGTGATCTTTCTGACATAGTTTATGGTAGACATGGTCAATGTCATTTGTACGTCATTAATATGACATGAATCGTCAACAAAGAAATTCCTCGGAATTGATTCGATCAAATAATATAATTCCTCCTTGTAAACATTAAATGAAAATGCCTTTCCGGCTAAATTGATTATCTCAACCAGGACAATTATGTTTTCTATGACATGCTCCAAACTGTCGTACACAGTGAAACAATACCACATTATTCCAAATGAACAAAAAGAAGTCAGTGTTCCTAAAACAATTTTGTAACAAATGTAAAGCGAATTTTTCCAGCGTGACGCAGATACATCACCTGGCCAAGCTGCTGCAACTTTTAAAAGAAAGATATTCAGGTCTAAACATCCGCTGATCTTCTGTTGCTCTACAACACACATTATAGCTTTGTATGATACGCAGTGCTAGGAACTGAAGAAACTGTGTGATACGAAGTATTATTAGCTCAAAAAACTGTGTAACACAGAGTATTAGTAACTCAAGAAACTGTACGATATGAACTAGTAGCTCAAGAAAGTGTGTGATTCGATGTAGTAGCAGCTCAAGAAACCAGCAAACACTGGCTCCAATTCTCTTTAACTAAGATAACGAATAGATAATGTATTGTAGGTTTACTATTTTACAAGTGTTATGCCTGTCCGTTTTAGTAAAGTTGTATCTATGCTTCAGAATTTGAAAAACTAAAAATGCTTTTAAGTTTTAGTCACGAAGATGTAGGCAGAAACATTTTATGAGCATGACGTAACTTTCGTTTCGTAGCTCAACCCTTTCGGCATAATTTAAGAATAAGTTCCTCTCTAGAATCTGCTTAAAAACTTTACTGTGTGCCCTACTCTGATGCAAAGTCTGTATCAACCTAAGAATATATGTGGTTTGTAAGCTATATAACTAACAATATGTGAACAACCCTGTCTTTCAAAAGCTGTCCATGGATTCTGATGTCGGTTATTGATATCAGTTGTGAATTTATGTCAGACAGAAACTCCAGAAAGAGAAAAGGGTGTGTTCAACTCCTCAGTGGGTAGTGCTAGTCATAACATGCAGCCTGAATTGAAGTTAAATAATTCGATATTTCACCTCGAGAATTTAAATTTCTTCTCAGAATAGAAAAAGATAATTTTTATGAGCGTTATGATCCGAATTATCTTAATGTTAGATACATGACACGTCTTATGCAACGTAAGAACTGAACATTCGTATATTATTCAGATGAACTTCGCTGACTAGCAGCATACTATCAAACTGTCCACTTCTCAACACCTTACCTTCATCAATTCCCAAAGCTCTACCTTGCCTCCAGCCTACTTTTTGCCAGAAGGATGAAGGTCACTGCCTGGGAACCTTCAGAGAGGGAAATTTAAAGTTACCTCTCCCTCCCTCCCCCGTAACAAATATATTTTAATGTCTCTCACTACATCTCCCTACTTCTTATTCTCTCTCTCTTCTCTTATCTGCAGTCTCCGCCCTTTATAGGGTTAATCAAATTTGCTTACGAAATAAATGTCCTTGTTTTTAGATATTTTTTTCTGATATAGTTTTAATTTGTTTAGTGTATAAAGTGGGAGAAGAACGGAAGACCGGTCTGCTGTACTAAACTCCGCAGCTGGTGACAGTTACTTTCCAATAAATGCCTCCATCCGAACACAGAACCTTCTTAATAAGCTTCGTAAATTGAAGGTATGACAAATCGTTACAAATCTCCGCAATTATGCGAGTCGATTTTCCGTATTTGATTATAAATCACTATTTTAAGTGTATTATGCTTACCTTCTAATTGTTTCAGCACATGTGAACGTCGTAAGAGAGTTTGCAAAACATCAGACACTGCATACGCACCTTTAGTTTGTTAAGAAATATCCTTCTTCTTCTCAAGCGCTGCAGTCCGTTATGGACCTTGGCTTCCGATACAATCTTCCTCCATTCCCGACGGTCTCTGGCCATTGCCTGCCTGATTTTATTCCAGTTATATTTATACCCGAGACGTGTTTCTAAGCATCCGTCCAGCTGTGTATTCGATTGTATTGTTTTCTCAACAAACTTGATTCTTAAGGGAGGACGATGGCGTGTCTCTTTTTCTGGAAAATCATTCTTGACTTTTCCGGCCTGGGTGAACTTGCCAGTAGCTTTACTACCGCCGGCATGGCTCTTCAAATCCGTGATGCAATATTACTAAACATTAAACTAATTCTAAAAAAACTGTTGGCATAATATTCGTGTCGTAATCCAAGCACATTCCATAACGCCGGAAAGTTTTGCATGAACCACTGAGTATACACAGTAACCTTGCATTTTCTGTACTTGTATAAAGTGTAAGGTTATATATACACTCTTGTATACGAGTATTCACACAGGGTATTTAGTATGAGCGGTCTAAAACTAGCATCAGTTTATTACAATGATTAATGTAGTGTAATTTGCTAGGATATTTGAATTGCCAGGGAATGCGTCGGTAATACGTAATTTACGACTCGATGGCACCTTGGCGTGTGTTGTGTGAGAGACGAGACATTACGTATGCTATGAGTGGTAGATCGCCACATAACATAGAGCTAATTAATGAACTAAGGAACAATAGAGGGAAGAAAGGAACATGTTTTCCATGGACATACAGGGCGGTTTCGGGCCCCGGTGAAAAACTTTTCGCCCCCCCCCCCCCCCCGCAAGGGGTATCGGCTAAAAATATTTACACGATATTTGTATTGATATGAAAATAAAAACATGTATGTCCTCCCTGGTATACAAATGAAACATGGAATAGGACAAAAAAAACTTACTCTTGAAGACCATAAAAATTTAAACAAAAAGCTTAAATCAAAATCAAATATAATATATCACATTATTGTATTTAAAATTGTAGCAAATACTCGCCAAGTGCTACCTTGCAAATTGCAAATTTTCGAAAATTAAAACCCCCTTAAATTCAACATATTTAAAATTAACTACAATCAAAATGCGAATTATTTTTGTTTTTCACTAGAAGGTTAAATATTTACATTTTTATAATTTTGGCACGAGATCTTGCTTATCTTCAAAGTAACAGAAGATACAGTTTTTAAGTACTGTGTATTTAAACCATCGATTCGGAGAAGTTACGTTTTTTCTCGAAATTTACTGTATTATATATATATATATATATCAGCGAAATTTTACGAGCTTTGCAATTTGCAAATAAATAAATAAGTTCAGAAAAATCGCATTTTATCACTAATTCGTCTTTTATTTTAGAACGACTACTGAAAGAACGTTCTGCTTGAGACACTGGTACTGGTATTGCGCAGAAGAACCTTAATCAACAACTACATTTGCAGAAAGAATTTCAAATTTTAATTGTCTTAGTTTATTCAAAAAGTTTATTGGCGAAACAAAACTTTTCATGCACGTTTAATTGACGTGCTGCCTTAGGATGTATTAGCTCGTCGCAAATGTTTTCGCTGATAACTTGTTCGTAATGACTTTGCGGTTTTTTTACTTTTCTAGAATTTCTTCATATTCTAATTTGTGGAATTTCTATAAAAATGCAGAATAGAGAAAGGTATTGTTTTTTCCGCCTGAAGTCGTGTTGTCATATTGCCAATAACAGTGTCCAAAAGAGCATTAAATACATTGCACATGAATATTTCTTCCGGGCTTCATTTTAATGATCTTCAATTATCGTCAGTCCGTCACAATTTCCTTTTCTTTGTCCTGTTATCCTAAACTCAAGCAGCATATTTAAATTTTTAGCGACTAGTTTGTATTCATTTAAGATGGGTGCCCAACAACTGCTGATTGTTTTCAAATCATACAGAAGACTGAAAAGTTTTTCAACTTTGACATCGATTTTGGTCTCTTGTGTTTGTAAAACTGTGATTATATAATTTATACCTGTAACATATGGAGCATAATCGGGGCCCGGGCCCCCTTCCGGACGGCTAGGCCCAGGTAATTTTTATTGACTTCTCCCTCTTACTTTCTTTGGCACTGTAGACATATAATGAGGATCGGCAAGACAAAGTGCCGCTTTAAAACAAGTCATATGCTAGAAATAACAAAACAATTTATGGAATATTTTAATGCAAGTGCATTTCACAATCTCATAATAAATGAACAAGATCTATTTCCCCTCCACCTAAATTGTATATTGGTAATCGTGTACAGTAATCAGTTGAAAGTTACGAAGCCGCAGGATCTGTGACTCTGGAAATGAAGAGTGGTACTTTGTTGAAGTCATCCACGATTAGTGCCAGGAACGGATGGTCCACCCGGAAGACCAGTGGAAGTGGAGGTTGTTGACCCACAGCAGTAAGACGTTTGACAATTACAGCTGTAGCATTAAGATTCAGATAGTTATGTCTTATTTCTGCTGACATTCTCTAAATACAGAGCCTACTTTATGTCATGATAAATCTAAGTACTGTAGGAAGATGACTTTTCCCCCCACTGCCTCTCCAACGATAAAATCCTCCCATAGATTTGATGTCGTTATTTGAATTGTTACACATCGACTCATTTAGCTATGGCTGAAATGAGACTATAACAAGATGGTGGTGGATTTGGATTCAAATACAATAAGTACGTCGTGAATATATTGCGTTGTACTATGTGTGTGTGTGTGTACTGCACACGGTCTGTAACACGACGGTAACGACATTATACACACACATAAATGTATTTAGATGCAGTGTGTCTGTGTTTGTTTACTAAACACACACCGTAGGGTTTAGATTAGGAACACACATATATTTTAAGGTAGTGTTTTTTCTGTGTCCAAGGTTTTTTCACTACAATTACGATCCGGAGTATCTTCTACATGGCGACCAGGGTTAAGTTCCTGCTCATAGGCGATAATGGACGTTGGTTAAAGGCACAACAGTTTACTATTCTTGTATTCTCTATTGATGTAACTTGGTACTGTAAATAAAGCTTTTAATAAAAACACATATATTCAACATGATTGGCAGAACTGTCTTTGGTTTTGAGGCATAAGTGTCAAACGTGCAATGAAACGCTAGCATAATAACACGACAATACTGCATGACACACTTCCATCATTTTATGATGCAAGAAGTGTATAAATGTTAATGGCAGCCAACATGCCTGTCGTAAGTTTAGTCACAAGATAATAAAAAAGGTATAAGTTACTGAAATATTTTCAGAATGAAGAGGCAGTGCCTTTGTGTTACTGCGATCAGCGTTACTGTAATATATTCTAAGTGCTTTTAAACGGAATTAAATACTCGAAACCCTCTTGTGCTTCACAGTTCCTTTATTAATGAAAACGTTTAACATTTCCAACTGCAGATATAGGCCTATTATTGTGCAATAGACGTTTTTTTCTATTACGAAACCGTAGGGTCGGTCACTCTGTAAGCGAAAATCGGCACTTTGTTGAGATCGTCCACGATGAGTGCGAGGTAGGGATGATCCACACTAAACACAAGTGGAGGTTGAGGCGGTGAAAGTGGCGCACGACGAGGGTGAAGAATTACGGCTGCAGGTGAAGAAACGCGTTTAGTGTCAATCTTTAACAGTCCTTGATAATTTGTTGCTTTTTAATTCGGGCCAATTATGTTTAGCTTTTTGTTTCACCTTAGTTTTAGTTTAATTTATTGAATTGTGTGTTAAGTGCAACAGGTCACTCTAGTTTAAACTTGTTTCTTTCCGGAAGCACCAGGTTAAAAGGGCCAATACTTATAATTAACAAGCGCACACTTTGGAAGTCTATTCTTGTGAAATGTATATAGCAAATTTTATCTTAAATTCACCGTGCATTTTCATTCAATATTTAACAAATAAAATAAAATGTGCATTTAGTTGGTTGTTAAATATTGTATATAGCAAAATTTGACCAAAATTTTAAATTATAAAAAATGTTTGCATTTTCACATATTCAATGTCTGTCAATTTTACGAATTTACTTTGTGGAAAATAACACGTTATTTCTTGCTTTCGAAAAAGAAAGTTATATCACCGCTGGAGAGGATGCATAGTTTCATTAAAGACAGGACACCATAAGAAGACTTCAGTGTACTTTTTTTTTCCTGTGGCACGACAACCCAATTCGGGCCTACACCGACTCCTTTTTCAGGTTTATAGATCAGATACAAATTAGACACAGAAACCATGTAGGAATCCTCTGAATGAGCGATCAGGTCTTCTCTGAGGCCGCTACCTATACAACACAAACTAACAAACGAGACGAACCTTCATGCCCTTAGGAGGATTTGAACCCTCGATCCCAGCAATCCAGTGGCTGCAAAACTACGCTTTAGGCTTTGGCTTCCAGTACACCATTCCCGACGGCCTCTGGCCATTGCCTGCCTGTTTTTATTCCAGTTATATTTATGCCCGAGACGTGTGTCTAAGCATCCGTCCGATTGTTTATTCGATTGTATTGTTTTCTCAACGAACTTGATTCTTAAGGGAGGACGATGGCGTGTCTCTTTTTCTGGAAAATAATTTTTTACCTTTCTGGCCTGGGTGAACCTGCCAGTAGCTTTACTACCGCTGGCATGGCTCTTCAAATCCGTGATGCAATATTACTAAACATTAAACTAATTCTAAAAAAGCTGTTGGCATAATATTCGTGTCGTAATCCAAGCACATTCCATAACGCCGGAAAGTTTTGCATGAACCACTGAGTATACGCAGTAACCTTGCATTTTCTGTACTTGTATAAAGTGTAAGGTTATATATACACTCTTGTATGCGAGTATTCACACAGGGTATTTAGTATGAGCGGTCTAAAACTAGCATCAATTTATTACAATGCTTAATGTAGTGTAATTCGCGAGGATATTTGGAGTGCCAGGGAATGCGTCGGTAATACGTATTTTAAGTCTCGATTATACCTTTGCGCTATTTTATTGTGTTATGTGACAGGTCAGAAATTACGTATGATATGAGTGGTAGATCGCCACATAACATATAACAACGGAATGAACTAAGGAACAATAGAGGGAAGAAAGGAACATGTTTCCCATGGACATGCAGAGCGGCCGAGGACGGTTTCGGGACCCGGTGGAAAAAAAATTTCGGGCCCCTCAGCAAGGGGGATCGGCTATAAATCTTTACACGATATTTGTATTGATATGAAAATAAAAACATGTATGCCCTCCCTGGTATACAAATGAAACATGGAATAGGAAAAGAAAACACTTATTCTTGAAAACCATAAACAAATTTAAACAACAAGCTTAAATCAAAATCGTGTATAATATATCACATTATTATAAATAAAATTGCAGCAAAAACTCGCCAAGTGCCACCTTGCAAATTGCAAATTTTCGAAAATTAAAACCCCCTTATAATGCAACAGATTTAAATCTAACTACACGTAAAATGCGAATTCTTTTTGTTTTTCACTAGAATGTTAAATATTTACATTTTTATAATTTTGGTATGAGATCCTCTTTATTTTATATGTAACCGCAGATAGAGTTTTTAAACGCTATGTCTTTAAAACCATCGATTCAAAGAAGTTGCACTTTCGCGAAATTTACTGTTTTATATTTATGTCAGTGGAGATTTACAAGCTTTGCGATTTGCAAGTAAATCAATAACTTCCGAAAAATCGCACTTTATCGCTAAATCAGCCTAAACTGACAGTAAACCTAAATCTGCCAATCGGTTTTGGGTCATTGCAGAGCTTAAAACGTCCTTTATTCTAGAAAGACAACTGAAAGAGCGTTCTGCTTGAGCCACTGGCACAGATATTGTGCAGAAGAGCCTTAAGCAACGACTGCGTTTGGAAAAGGAATTTCAAGTTTTAATTGTCTTAGTTTATTCCAAAGGTTTATTGGCGAAACAAAACTTTTCTTGCACATTTGATTGATATGCTGCCTTAGGATGTACTAGCTCGTCTTAAATGTTTTCGCTGATAACTTGTTCATAATGACTTTGCGGTTTTTTTACTTTTCTAGAATTTCTTCATATTATAATTCGTGGAATTTCTATAAAAATGCAGAATAGAGAAAGGTATTTTTTTTTCGCCTGAAGTCGTGTTTTCATATTGCCAATAACAGTGTGCAAAAGAGCATTAAATACATTGCACATGAATATTTCACCGGGCTTCATTTTATTAATCTTCAATTATTGTCAATCCGTCATGTTTTCCTTTTCTTTGTCTTTTTATCCTAAACTCAAGCAGCATATTTAAATTTTTAGCGACTAGTCTGCATTTATTTAAGATGGGTGCCCAACAACTGCTGATTGTTTTCAAATCATACAGAAGACTGAAAAGTTTTTCAACTTTGACATAGATTTTGGTCTCTTGTGTTTGTAAAACTGTGATTATATAATTTATACCTGTAACATATAGAGCATAATCGAGGCCCGGGCCCCCTTCCGGACGGCTAGGCCCAGGTAATTTTTATTGACTTCTCCCTCTTACTTTCTTTGGCACTGTAGACATATAATGAGGATCGGCAAGACAAAGTGCCGCTTTAAAACAAGTCATATGCTAGAAATAACAAAACAATTTATGGAATATTTTAATGCAAGTGCATTTCACAATCTCATAATAAATGAACAAGATCTCCTTTCCCCTCCACCTAAATTGTATATTGGTAATCGTGTACAGTAATCAGTTGAAAGTTACGAAGCCGCAGGATCTGTGACTCTGGAAACGAAGAGTGGTACTTTGTTGAAGTCATCCACGATTAGTGCCAGGAACGGATGGTCCACCCGGAAGACCAGTGGAAGTGGAGGTTCTTGACCCACAACAGTAGTACGTATGACACTTACAGCTGTAGCATTAAGATTCAGATAGTTATGTCTTATTTCTGCTGACATTCTCTAAATACAGAGCCTACTTTATGTCATGATAAATCTAAGTACTGTAGGAAGATGACTTTTCCCCCCACTGCCTCTCCAACGATAAAATCCTCCCATAGATTTGATGTCGTTATTTGAATTGTTACACATCGACACATTTAGCTATGGCTGAAATGAGACTATAGCAAGACGGTGGTGGAGTTGGATTCAAATACAATATGTACGTCGTGAATATATTGCGTTGTACTATGTGTGTGTGTGTGTGTGTGTGTGTGCTGCACACGGTCTGTAACACGACGGTAACGACATTATACACACACATAAATGTATTTAGATGCAGTGTGTCTGTGTCTGTTTACTAAACACACACCGTAGGGTTTAGATTAGGAACACACATATATTTTAAGGTAGTGTTTTTTCTGTGTCCAAGGTTTTTTCACTACAATTACGATCCGGAGTATCTTCTACATGGCGACCAGGGTTAAGTTCCTGCTCATAGGCGATAATGGACGTTGGTTAAAGGCACAACAGTTTACTATTCTTGTATTCTCTATTGATGTAACCTGGTACTGTCAATAGAGCTTTTAATAAAAACACATATATTCAACATGTTTGGCAGAACTGTCTTTGGTTTTGAGGCATAAGTGTCAAACGTGCAATGAAACGCTAGCATAATAACACGATAATACTGCATGACACACTTCCAACATTTTATGATGCAAGAAGTATATAAATGTTAATGGCAGCCAACATGCCTGTCGTAAGTTAGTCATAAGATAATAAAAAAGGTATAAGTTACTGAAATATTTTTAGAATGAATAGGCAGTGCCTTTGTGTTACTGCGATCAGCGTTACTGTAATATATTCTAAGTGCTTTTAAACGGAATTAAATACTCGAAACCCTCTTGTGCTTCACAGTTCCTTTATTAATGAAAGCGTTTAACATTTCCAACTGCAGATATAGGCCTATTATTGTGCAATAGACGTTTTTCTATTACGAAACCGTAGGGTCGGTCACTCTGTAAGCGAAAATCGGCACTTTGTTGAGATCGTCCACGATGAGTGCGAGGAAGGGATGATCCACACTAAACACAAGTGGAGGTTGAGGCGGTGAAAGTGGCGCACGAAGAGGGTGAAGAATTACGGCTGCAGGTGAAGAAACGCGTTTAGTGGCACTCCTTGTAACAGTCCTTGATAATTTGTTGCTTTTTAATTCGGGCCATTTATGTTTAGCTTTCTGTTTCACCTTAGTTTTAGTTTAATTTATTAAATTGTGTGTTAAGTGCAACAGGTCACTCTAGTTTAAATTTTTTTTCTCTCCGGAAGCAGCAGTTTATAAGGGCCAATACTTATAATTAACAAGCACACACTTTGGATGTCTTTCTTAGTCCAAACTCTGTTACATAATCCATTGTAGGTGTAGAGGGTTATTGTTGCACTTTATCGCACACAGGGCACACATGCTCAGTAGAATTCCCCTGGACTGGGGATTGACCCGTCGCAGAGGCCTCTACCCGCACAACACACAATAAACACAAGAGACAGACATCAACGCCCCCGGCGTGATTCCAACCCGCAATACCAGCAATCGAGCGGCTGCTGACAAACGCCTTAGACCACACGGCCACGGTATCATGTTTTATCTTGTGAAATGTAAATAGTAAATTTTGATCAAAATTTTGAATTATAAAAGGTGTTTGCATTTTCGTATATTCAATGTCTGTGAATTTCACGATTATACATATTTTGTGGAAAAGATCATGGTATTTCTTGCTTTCTAAAATAAAAAAAGGCAGGTCAGCAGTAGAGAGGATGTATACGATTCATTACAGACAGGCCAACAAAAGAAGGCGGTGTGTGATATTAGGGGCTTTCGCAACATTGCGAAAAGCGAGTATTAGTTTTGTCATGTCTGTTTGTCCGCATTGAACAACTCGGCTCCCACTGGAGGGATTTTCATGAAATTTGATATTTGTGTATTTTTCGAAAATCTATCCAGAAAATGCAAGTTTTATTAAACTATGACAAGAATAACGGGTACTTTACAAGATGACCTATGTTCTTGTATGATACTATCTCGCTAAATTCTTAGGATGAGAAATTTTTCAGGCAAAAGTTGTAGAGAATATCAAAACACGTATTTTATATTCGGTAACTTTTTTCCCAAAAATTGTGCCGTTTATAAGATAATGTGGAAAATTATGGTAGAGCCAGAGAGGCCACAAATGACAATACGGTGCAGAAAAGACGCGATTTGCATGCCGGATAACAAAGGCAAGAATACAGGCACACACTCTTTCATAATAGTTAATGCTTATTGCTTCATAATTTATTAATTCCTTCTATCTCGTAAAACGTCGTAGGGTAACACAAGTACTGAGAAACTGCTCAACGACGTACTGTCATTACGATCTGCTTAGTCAAATTGTACGTCTAAAGATGGCCACGAGCAAACGAACATTCTTTTGTTTCAATGCTGCATCGGGCACTTTACACGAAGACCTAAATACCTTTTATTGTTGCCGGCGACATAAATTTGGCATAAAAGCATTGCTGTGAAACACTCAGTATTTGTAAATAGTTGACAGTTTTTTTAGAAGGGCCCCGCAGCAGACGCTACGGACGCACCGCAGCCTTGAGGCTTAGTGTGCAACCCTGTGTTGAAGATGATTAGTTTTTTTCCTCCCCCCCCCCCCTTTTTCCTTGTAATGGTGCACCGGTGGAATGAAATTGACAGGGGAAAACCGAAGTACTCGGAGAAAAACCTGTCCCAGTGCCACTTTGTCCACCACAAATCCCACATGGATTGATCCGGGATCGAACCCCGGCCTCAGCTGTGAGAGGCCGGCGACTAACCGCCTGAGCCTTGGCACGGCTGTAGTTGACAGTTACTTGTATTTCAACAACACACAGAATGAACTCTTCTGTTTCCGCTGCAACAATGGTTGCGCAAACGCACCACAATGTCATGTTATACGTACGTTTCCTATCTTGTATGTTTTGTAGCGCTACAGCCCAATTTGGGTCTAGGTTGCCTCATTGTTCTGGTTTCTAGATCACACACAGACACACACACACACACACACACACACACACACACGCCCTGAATGATTCCTCTGGATGAGCGATTAGCTCGTCGCAGTGGCCACTACCTACACAACACACAACAAACAAGAGAGACGAACATCCATGCCGTCAGCGGGATTCGAACCCGTGATCCCTGCAATCAAGTGCCGCAGACCTACGATTTAGACCGCAGGGCCAGCGGAATCGGCGTTGGTGCAGGTTATTTTGCTGATTGTGCATGAACCACGTGAATGTAGACTTATGACAGAAACTGTACACTTATTGCGTGACTGAAACTGTATTAGTTTAGTTTCCTCTATACCAAAAGGAACTGTTAAGTTTAAGACGGCATATAAGACGCTCTGGCTATCTGTTTCGGTGGTAACAATCTTTAGGCAGTCCTTTACATGGCATTGCATTGTGCGTAAATCAGCACATTTTTAGAGAACATGTAGCACGAATTTCTGAAGTAAAATTGTGCGCATATATATAGAATACGTAGTTGTGCCGAATGAACCTGTGTTTGTGTGTGTTCATTTATAACACAATGGGGTGGCTCTGTTAAAGTTTGTGCAATACAGAAACAGCAAAGGAAGATGCTTCCAAATGTATAATTTAAGTAGCAATTTACATGAAATTAATAATGATATTTGGTCCAGCAACTTAAATTTGGATTGTCAGGCTTCTTAATTATAATGAAACTAGGACGTAATATGTAATATTTTCTATAGAAGTTAGAAGCTAAACAGAATGCAATTGGTTTAACCTCCCGTACACCATTCTGTAAACTGTAACGGATGCTGCTATCAGGCATGCCTTTACAGTAGATTTCCCCTGATACGCGCGTGTGGCTATTTAGATACAACAGACAACAGTACCTGTAGCTGCAGCGGCTGTTGCTCCTTCCTCATCCACTTCGATCTCTGCCTTCTGGACCACATGTGACACATACAAGTCCTCCTCTGAGATCCCACTCAGATTTGCTCGGGCAGTGAACACGTCTGTCAGACCGAGCTGAGGAGCAAATACACGTCATACTGTAATGCATGCCTTGCTTGTGCTTCCAATTGCGTCGTGTCGAATATTTGTTGTATTGATTGTGACCAGAACATGGACGATCAGTGCTCAGTTCTCCGTTCTTAGCAGGAATTGTCACCCACATCTAGAACGGTTCAGGCCCCACCCTTTGGTTGTCGAAAGTAATGGGGCACCACCATAGCTCAGTCAATATAGGGACTAAGTACGAAATGAAAGTCCGAATCGTAGTTGTAGGATTTCCGGCAGAGACAAGTGATTTATCCCTGTACAGAGAGTCCGGACCGGCCGACCCAACCTCCTATTCAATGGATGCCAGAGGCTCCTTCCCCGGAGGTAAAGCGGTCGGGGCCTGACGCTCACCAAACACTCATTCTATTGCGGAGGTTAAGAAGGAGCTAAACGGTACTTCCACTCACCCTTAGTCCTTCATGGGAGTGCAACGGGAGAATGTAACTTCCTACATTTGCCTATAGTAAAGCATCCGGAGCCTGACGCTGACCAACTAGATTCTTCTAGTGCCCAGGTCTAGAATGCAGTGGCTTTTATCTTTCCGTCCTCTAAACGCCTTCGCAGCATGGCACGTAGATACTACCCTTACTTTATGCTTATTAATGTTCATTCACGTTGTTTCATGAAAGCATTTTTGTTTTGATTTGTAATAAGTGGCAGGAAGAACTGTAGTATTTTCAACACATATAGGTTATCAGACCTTTGCTGTATCAGATTAGAGTCTTCTGGTCTTTTACTCCGTGTAAGATCATGATTTGATAAGGACATTTCGGAAAAAGGTGCTGCTTATATTTCAGGGTAAAGGAACGGGCTCTAACCCCTCTCCTATTTCCGTGGTTCTGATTGGTTACCTTCCTTGCAACCTGCTTATCTGTATGTGAAATGCATGTCACAATATTCGCTACGGGAAAATATAATAGGCACTGTTGCGACACCACACAATTAAATATAACATTGACAATTGTTGGGTAGGATGAACTGGACTACGTATGGCTTGGCTTGTCTATCAGCTCAAGAACGGACCTGCGCAGTGTACGGATAACATATTATGTTAAACGGGTACAGTATATATAACCGCATAAAGATCAAATTTTTTCGCGTCGTTTTCTCCGTAACAGTTTAAATTCGGATAGAGGTGTTCGGCTAAACCGATGTCATTTAACGTGAGAAACGTTCTCCCGAAGTATGGCAGATTACTCCTGATACATCCTGTATAATCGTTTCCTTTTCCCTTCCCAGTCACTTAAGAGTCTACCTGGACGTAATTCCGTCACCCTGAAGATGGAGACAGCACCTTTCGTCAAGACATCCGTAACAACTTACCATCCTTCAAGGTGTCAAAACCCGTGTGACCATCATCTGATTACCAATGCGTGCTTGTAAATATTTATGATAATTTGAGCTGAATCTTACGCCTTTGTGGTACAAACTCGGAACTTAAATTTATGCATAAAGCAACTGAGACCCAAAACGGAATAATTACACAATAACCTGTGAAAAACCTAAACTAAATTTGAAGACTAAACTTTAGTTTGTCAAACACGTAATACCTTTGCCAGTGTGCTAACAAGTTCCAACTTTGTCTCCAACTTGAACTTTGGCAGAGACAGCAGGACATCTCGCGACTCACCACTTCTGTTCAGGTTGTTGATGATGTTAGATATCTCCGACCCAGTTAGGCTATTCGCCACGTTGTTCGCACCATCGTAATCGTCTGGCAGAATTATCAGCAGATAAAATCTGCCACCCTTAGAGGAACATAAATAGTTGAGTCAGTTTCAGATAAAGAAAAAAGCACTTCATACGCAAAAAAATGTATGAGTTGAGAGTCTTGCGTTACAGTAGTTGGTCCTTTAATATTATTAGTTGTGTTACTTCTTTATAGGCCTGGGAGGTCAAATAAGCAGCTGCAATAGGAACACAAATTGTGGAATAATCCTCACTTAACGTAATACAGAAACAGGACTATGTTTTCATGTGTTATAGCCTTTGACCGTTGTAAACTTTCAACAAGGCCATGAAACCAAGTTCAGTAATGGAAATATCTGCAGACTTGTAAACGTTTCTCAGGGGCACACAGTCGACATATAAGGAAATTGTTCAACTGTTGACTGTTTAACAGTAGCCATACATCAGCATGAACTTCATCTTCATTCCGATATAGACTTACGTCTCTTATTTCATTAGGTGAATTTCGAATTTCATGGGATTCGTAAGCTACCTTCATCGAAACAAAGAACAAATGTACATTTCTGAAAGCCATTTTTAATTTGAGAAGAAAACTGCTTCAATAAAACTTAAATATCTTTAAAGTAAATACCTAAAAATCTTAAGATAATTCTTAAAATAATTCATCTTAAATTTAAAGGCGTGAAGAACCGTCATGATGGTATTATTTGTGTTAGATGTGTTAGGCATTTGACGTCATTATGGAATAGTTGCTTGACCTTCCTGTTGAATGCCATCAAAAGAGGATTACGTCAAAATCTTTAGGAGTCTGTGCAAATAACTGACATTACGAAAGTATAACACCAGAAAGTCCATAATCCCGGTAATCGAGTTCGAAATGTGTCTTCGCAGAGAGTGAGCGACCTGTTTCGATTACTACTTAAATGTAAAAATTGGCTCGAGCGGTTAGTCGCCGGCCTCTCACCGCTGAGGCCCGGGTTCAGTCCTGGGTCGGTCCATGTGGGATTTGTGGTGGAAAAAGTGGCACTGGGACAGGTTTTCCCCAAGTACTTCGGTTTTCCTCTGTCAATTTCATTCCACTGGTGCTCCATTAATTGGAAAAATGAAAAAACTAATCGTCTTTATCTTCATCATAGGGTTGCACAATAAACCTTATGGCTGCGGTGCGGCCGTAGCTTATGCTGCGGGGCCCTTCTCCATAAAAAATGTAAAAATAAATAAACTGCGTACGATGGGGTCAAACTTTTGAATATCCTGGTCGTCTTGGAAGGAATTGCGCAATCAGGCCAAAAAGATAGTATACCCCTACCACTCCCCCCCCCCCCCCCCTGCGATTTAGTTTTCTGCTATCTGTTTTTCAACAATTTTGTAACTGAGCTATCAATTTTACTTTATAATTATGTTTCTAAAGATTGATTTCAAATAAAACTGTAACTTTAAATTTACTTTTTATTCATATAGGACTGATTATATGCATGTCGTAGTAGGCCTACTGCCTGGTCTAATTGAGGTCTGTGTAATGTCGTGCATTTCAGGTTAAAATCAGACACGTCGAAAAGAACGCTTAATTTCCAGCCAAGTATAGGATAAGTATAAAATGCCATAAGCTGTTTCAGTAACAACGTGTCAGACATGGCGACGAGAACCTGAGGATGTAACTCCTGAAATCTTCAGTTTGTTGTGGAAGAACGACAGTTCATAATGTTACACAATGCTTGTTCTAAGGTAGAACTCACCTGAAAAGGAAGCTGCAGCCATCGCGATTTCAAATTGTTGTTATACCCAGTTAGCAATTTAGTTGTGAGGTGCATAGTAGGCACTTCCTTTGATGTGGTTCTGTCAATATAGAAGATTTCATTTTTTGTATTATTCTTCTGAAAAGATATCTTCCAGAAATTCTTGTAGTAGATGGCGTTAACCAAGACTAAACGAGTTGTATAGTCCAGAAGCTCTGAAACAATACTTTCTCATAGTCAAGTAATATTCACTCATTCACAAATACGCATTTTACGGATAATTAGCGATATTTCTTTACCTGGAGACACCAGGTCTTTGATCTTGTCGTGTGTGTGGTCTGCCACCCAAGAATTTATCTCGTTAGCAGCTGCAGTTGGATCTTCAAATTGCACATTCTCAACTGTGGCCTGGAATTCTTCCGTCACTACCTCTCGGAATGCAGGTTTTATTTGGAATCCTTCTTCGAGAAACGCACCGTTGGTGAATTCGAGAGTCTCATTTCCAGAGGATTTCTGTTGGATAGGAATTTGATTGTGCGTATACAGACACAGTCCGCATTCGCAGTGGATAAATTTCTGGGCTGACTGCGAATAACCAGATTCGCGAATATGGCCATGGAATCATGAATGTATGGATATACATGTGTTTAGTGAATTTCCTATTATACTTGACACTCTTCACGTCTCTTACACTTCCATGTACACTGTTAACGTCAATTATAGCAGGAGTAATTCCACAAATTCTCTAGCTTCAGGCGCAAGTAACGTTAGCGAGCCTAGGCTAATGTCACAAGTCGGGAGAGTGTGCGGATTAGTGTGCCCGTATATCAGGGTGTTTCTACACTCAGAGCGGTGCAGGCGTGAGTATTCGTCTGCTGACGTAGTAGCTGCTATCACGTGACTGAGGTAGGAGAAGTGTAAGTTTTGTGAGATTCGTGCTGAAGGTTGTCATGCAAAATTACGGGGACCTTGTGGATGTAATCCTGCTATACTTTAATTTGAGGAAGCATGGTTGCGCAGCAAATACAGGATAAAACAGGGTAGGGAATGACCGCAAAACATAAAAATTTTGGGACGTTTGCTCTGTTATTTTTTCCGGAAATTTACGGTAGGGTTATTTATAGGACTGATAAAAGTAGTGTGAGTAGTAGGCATAGTAAAATTAGCGGCCACAGAACACACAGAAACACTGAGTATCATGGAAACCGTAGCAATCATATTAATAATATTAATGGTGACCTTAGTAACGAGAATAATCATAAATGCACCCCAGTCTTCATGTAAAGTGTCTGTTTTTTTGTCCAGTTGTAACCAAAATTGGAATGTGGCGATAAATTTTCGTGAAAATCCGCAATATCAAATTTCAAGAAAATCGGTCCTTTGGGTATAAGGTCGTTCCATGCGGACAGAATACAGACAGGTGTGACGAAGCTAATAGTCTCTTGTAGGAACTGCTTTGGCGAAGTGTGAAAAAGTAAAGATTCTAAAAGTTTGCAAGATTTTGACGATACACCAGCAATGCGCGCGGACTGACGCAGACCTTGAAGTAGTGCTGAGAATTTTTGCAAAGATGTACCACGAGAAACGTTTGTAAAAGCTCGTAGTAATATACTTATTACAGTGCTTGAAGATTGAATGCGAATAGCAAATTTGCGAATATGGAAAATGGACGTAATTATATCACAAAGAAACTGACACTATTATCACTGTATGAACTGTGCAATACAATTTACTTTGAAGGTTTACAATAAGAATTAGGCTGTTGTATTTGCCCGTCTTTAAGACCTCGACTTTGCTACGTTGACCATGGTTTTAGGTACAATTGTAAATTCCATTAAAGTTGTAAATTTCTTTTGACTGCATAAGCTGTCTAATTTGAATCTTGATTGCTGAACTACTACTTTTTATATTTATGAAAGGGCCGGAAACCTCACCACCATGTCGATTACATGATGTCTGCCAAACCTGAAAATTCTTATGTATTCCAATCAGTGACTGAATCGCATAACCAACCTCATAATCTCCAACACATAAAATAGAAGTCAATTTTCTTTTTGTCCTCGCCTTACACATATGGAAAATTTAGATTGGCTAAGACACAGCCTACGTACACCGACCGAGATGTCATAAACAAATTGTATTGTTGCATATAAAAACCTTTTCTCAAGAGAAGTCATCGCGCATGAAAGAAATCCGTGCGCTTTTTTAAGCCTGCAGTAATTGCTGCATGGAATTTGAAACGAGCCTTGTGTGTGCGCATGTGATACGGTTCGATACTATCGCCGAACAGCACGGTTGAGTTGGTAGCACACCTGCTTCGTATTTTTGAAGTCTACGGTTCAGATCTGTGTCCTGCAACTTGCTAATCTGGCCAAGGTTTTCATTGTTTTTCCCAGTCCCTTCAAGCAAGCACCTTAAAGCAGGGCACAACACTTTCTGTCCACATTCATTCCAATTGGGCCGGGATAGCGTAGTCGGCATAGCGACTCGCTACGAGCTGTACGGTGCGGGGATCTTATCACGGTGGGGGCGAGATTTTTTGCACCTGTCCAGATCGGTCCTGGGACCCACCCAGCCTCCTGTAAAATTGGTGCCGGGTCTCTTTCCCGAGGATAAAGCAGCCGGGGCGTGGTGTTGACCACCCACCCCACCTAACGCTAAGGTTAAAGAAAGAGTACAGCTATACCTCTACTCCCCCTCTGGGCCTTCATGGCCTGTTCTAGGGCGAAAGTTACTTTATTCATTCCAATTAATTGTTTACTAATTATCCCCCCATAAGAAGCTATAACCTCACTACTGTCAGCATCGTTAAATAACCCGTAAATAAAATAAAACATCCGAGGTCCTCTTCCTTAAGTTGTGTGACTAAGCCATTTCTTCGCGCCATTACTTTACCTTGAGGTTTCTTGTAAGTTTGCTGTATCCTTGTCTGGACTGCTGTGTGTTGAGGTACAGTACTTCAGTCAGCTGAGCCTCTGTGTTGCCCCAAGATCCTTGCTGAAGCAGGGCCAACAGAGTGGACACACTCACAGGAGAGACCACCACATTCCCGCTGTTACCCTTCAGCACCGCCTGCAGACATTTTGCATAATATAGGGCTTGAAGCTTACATGCCGACTAAACGCAATCAGCACCGCTCGGGCTATTGACCACGTCAGTAGCAGTCTACCATTTCGGAGACTTGCCCGGTCTCCATTATCAGGGGTTGCTCTGTCGGAATCATTAGAGAAAATTAACTTTAACCCCTGGAGAAAGAGAGCGAACGAGTCTCCAAAAAGATGGGCAGCTATTCTTAAGTGGCTAGTAGTCTTGACAAGTGAACATAAATTTGAAAAATGCCTCAAATATGGATTTGTCCAGGATCGGCTCAAAGATTTCGCCGCTTAGGCTTGCTGCCAGCATGGTCAGCCTCATTTCTTGTGCTGCACACTTACAGTGGACAGGATGAATCGGTTAGTACGTACTGTGTCTATGATTTATGTATTTTAGGCTTAGCGCTATGAACAGATTTACCAGTTCACACTGCAGAAGATCAGTTTGACGTCATTCATGTTCTCTGGATTGGTTGTATTTCTCGTGATACGTATTTTATTTTATAGGGGATGAAATTTTCATATGGCAAAACGGTAGTCCTGAGCTGATAGATCTTACAGTTTAACACTCCTCTCCTGTTGCCATTATTGTAACTACGAGTATATGCATCTTTTCTACGAAACACAACATTCTTAAGCGATATTTTAATTTCTCGTGGCAGTGACTATGAGCACTATTGTCTAGAGTGATGTGAAGAATTTAAGGACATGTCGGATGAAACTGATGCTCTCGTATTCACAGCAAAAGACTTTCAAGATGGAGACGACAAGTTCCTCCAAAACATGGGTAAATTTCTACCAGACTACACATTGTCACATACCATAATACTGTCGCGTTCAAAATTTTAGTGGTTGCATTTTCAAAGGCTGTTTTCAAATGGTTGCTACGGGTTCTAGACCTTCACCTTTCAAAGCCTAGTGATTACTGTCTGTACCATCAGGTATAAAACTAAATACTCTGTATTTTCCTCACAGAGTGTACTTATGTGTTCTGTTTAATTCTCACAGCAAACACCAATTGTATTTCCTAATGGGAAAAGTGTGTTAAGTGTGAGGTATGAACTGGTTCTTTATGTATACAGTAGATTAACATATCTGTTCAACGATTTAAAACATACGCACTGAATAGGTTTTCCTAAGCAATAACACTTCTGTCTTCTAATTCATGTCGCGTTCGGAAAACGGGCTTTTCTGCCTAATGTTTGCCTTCAGACAGCTGAAAGGTAGTGCCTTAGTCACTTTTTCATCCCTCCATATCCCTGCCAATTAACCGTACACAAATCAACTCGTCTCGTCTTACTTAAATTGCGGTTTATACTACTTCGTATCGTGTTTAAGAACTAAATATTTTTGCTCAGACTGCACTAAGCTATACCTTGAAGAAATCCACTGAGAAGCTGTCGGTTTGCGTCAGCGACTTGCTTGCTGACGGCGGTGTTAGGGTCTTGAGCACGTGAGATGCACAGTGTGCTCAGTATGAAACACAGTGTTGCTGCAACAAACGGGTGGTGGAATTGCTGTCAAAATGTTGGCATATGGCTGTTAAACTTGAAAGAAAACCAGTACGAAATAGGTTGAATACGTAACACGGACGGGAAAATAAGAGCGACATTCAATAAGTTAAGGTTTTTATTTTTCCTTAAGAGGTAGCGCTTTTAGTGTGGGTAATATGCAACAGGTGGCGCATGAGAGAGTCAGTCGTTTGCTGTTCAGGTGATAAGTTGATGTGCAGTGGCAACGACATTGGAAACTTTGTCTGTCGGAGAAGTTTGTAGTATGATTCGGTTTTTATGGTCTTACTACCATTTTTTCCCCATCGAAATTCACGGCCAATGGAGTTGGTAATTGAAATCAGATAACTCCCTCAAGCAGTTGGTGGGTCTCTGAAGGTGACTGTCCCTTCGGAAACATAAACCAGACAGCAAACAAGACAAAAGTGTTGTACTGCAATACGTATATTCCAAATGCGTCTTTGCGATTTGTGTTTGTTCGTTGCAGATAAGAACCTCTTATTTTCTTTTTCACTGCACGTATAAGAACGAATATTTCTTTTCATTTTTTAAACTTTCACCATATTTTAAAATGTGTGTTAATCGATGTCTAGATTTAATATGGCGCTTTTAACACAATTAGCTCTTTTTTTTTAAGGAAATCGATGAATTTTGGTTTTTAACTTTACTGAGCCGGCTCTAGGCACCAGCAAAGCGGCGCATGTGTGGGGCCGCACGCTTCCAGGGGCGGCATTTTAACCGTAGTCTTTTTTTTTTTCCAAAAATTTACTGAAAATATTTATTTCATTAACTGCAAATGTTTTGGGGCGAGCGGTGGCGCAGTTTATTGAGGCAGTACGCCACAAGACAGTTGGTTCCGGGTTCGATTCCCGATAGGGACCTATTCCTTCTGTCCGCATTCAGTAGCCGTGGGGTCCTCTCAGCCTCTGACAGAAATGAGTACCAAGGGTAAAGTGCGGCCGGCGCGTAGAGCTGACAACTCTGCTGTCCTATTTTATATTATATATACCGTGCATTTTGATAATTAATTAATTTTATTTCAATCCAACAAATGCATTACACTTTCTTTCGATGATTTTTTGCCCCTACATATGTTTCGGCATACCTTGTGCCATCTTTAGGGGGGTCGTCGACAGTTCACAATCTTCAATACATCCAATTGTTTTTCACTCACTTTCACAACACATAATTATTGTAAGCCACCAGCACTAAATATCACTTTTATTTCTATTCATAATAATTAGCTTATCTTTCTTCAGTGTTTTTCATTAAAAATTTTTACTATTGGAGATAGTTGTAGTATAAAATATTAAAAAGATAATTAAAATTGTGTTTGACAGCTGGCTATGTATACTAGTTGTTCGATCACATTTGATCTTGTCCTTTTGCTGTGTTGTTAACTGTCCTGTGGTGTATTGTGTGTAGGCAGTACACAACTATACTACAGTACTACAACTATCTTCAATTCTAAATCTAATGATTCGCTTTTAATAAAAAACACTGAAGAAAGATAAGCTAATTACTATGAACAGAAAGACATGTGATATTTAGTGCCAGCGGCTTACAATAATTATGTGTTGTGAAAGTGAGTGAAAAACAATTGGATGTATTGAAGATTGTGAACTGTCGACGACCCCCCTAAAGATGGCACAAGATATGCCGAAACATATGTAGGGGCAAACAATCATCGAAAGAAAGTGTAGTACATTTGTTGGATTGAAATAAAATTTAAAAAATTAATTAATCTGCCGTCCTAGTTGTGCCGAATATCAAAGTAAGTATGGAAGCCAAACATTCTGTCCCCCTCTGAGTCTTCATGACTTGTTACTGGAAGGCTTTAACTACACATGTTCTGCTCTTCCTTTTTTAAATTCTGAGTTGTCCAAACAAATTGTTCAAAATGCAGACAAGTATAAATAAAATCCGAGAAAAAGTGGGGATAAAAAGTTGTTTACCTGGGGTGGAAGAAAACTTTCAGTCAGTTCTGTAGCTTTATATGAAGCAACAGGTCATATTGAATCGACACACACACACACACACACACACACACATATATATATATATATATATATATATAATGTTATTCTAACTCAATTTCTTCTCATAGCCTCTTTAACAACCTACTTCTTACAACAATTTCTTACTTGTGTAAATATTTGTTTATCTAAAATATTTTTGCCCTTGTAAGTTATTTTCCTTTAGTTGCAGCCAAACTGTTCCTCATATAGACACCTTCGTGTGGTAGTCATGAACTGTATTATGCACTTTATAAATACGCTGCCTGAATACGCCCTTCCATACAGGCTACTGCGATCTGGTCATCAGCAAACAGCAGAATCTAGGTCTAAAGACAGTGTACCTCTTATGACGTAGTTATATTAGAAGTTTCGTCCATATCAATTTCATCTAAATACGTTTTGTGGGCCCAATTTCGGAACGACAACGTGTGGACCTACAGAAGGATAGACGCAACCCCCCTGTGTGTGAGTTAATTTTAATGCAAATTTTGCACCCTGTGCATAACCTGTAGCTGATTGCTGAATTCTGCAAGGATAAAGGAGAGACAAACAGTGTTGTTCCTGATACTCACCTGGCCACATGATGGGATGTTCTCTGTTGCTGGAATGAGGTGACTAGTGTGCGACACGCAGATATTTAAACTGTCCTCACTGCACGAGGGAATCCCACATTTAGTTCCGTCGCAACGGCTTTCGAAAGATAACAGTATGAAAGCGAGATAACGTGCGGTGTTCACATTCGCACCACCATTTGTACGGGTTTCTTCCACAACGTCCTTCAACGAAGGTGAAGTTTTCCTTTGTTTAATTAAACACCACGCCGTGAAGACATTGGGGAATAAAGGTGTAGGTCCACACATTCTCAGCCTTGGCACTAGATGGAGGATAATGGTCGGCTTCACGCCTCGGCTGATTTGTTGCAGAATAGGACGTCTATTATACCCATTGAATGAGAGGCTGGGAGGATCGCAGAGAGGTCTGGAGGCGGTGGTGGAGAGAAAAGTCTGTCACTGAAATGCATGAAACGAACGTATTATGGAGCGATCCTGCCTGATATTAGGCAACTTCTCAGGCAAATTCAGTCCCTACCACCGTATCAAGTTTCTATAAAATCTATGTCATTCTCCCATCTGCCTTTGCGTCAGCACGTTGAAATCAGTGCTGCTTGTGTTTCGTTGAACACGGAAATGACGCAGTGAACACAAGGAGGAATTTTGTATTCAAGTGTGTTAATGTGTATTGTTATGCATTACAATTTATCTTTTATGACAAACGAACTAATACCGCCCTTATAGTTCTGTATAACACAAAGGGGTGCTTAGCATAAAATTTCATTTTTGTATGTTTGTTAGATAACACTGTCTCACACTGAGGGAGGAACATAGGCTGAGGGTGTTCGAGAATAGGGTGCTGAGGAGGATATTTGGGCCTAAGAGGGACGAGGTAACAGGGGAGTGGAGAAGACTACATAAAGAGGAACTTAATGAACTGTACTCATCACCAACTATTATTCGGGTGATCAAATCAAGAAGAATGAGGTGGGCGGGCCATGTCGCACGTATGGGTGAGGGAGAGGTGCATACAGGATTTTGGTGGGGAGACCTGAGGGAAGGAGACCACTTGGAAGACCCAGGCGTAGATGGGAGGATAATATTAAAATGTATCTTCAAGAAGTGGGATGGGGGGCATGGACTGGATTGATATGGCTCAGGATAGGGACAGGTGGCGGGCTCTTGTGAGTGCGGTAATGAACCTTCGGATTCCATACAACGCGGGGAATTTCTTGACTAGCTGAGGACCTGTCAGCTTCTCAAGAAGGACTCTGCTCCATGGAGTTGGTTAGTTAGATGACACTAACAAGCTGACATTGACAACAGGAATACGTTACCATGAAGTTAGGCTAGCTTTAGGAGACGTCGTAAGAGATACAAAAATCCTGTGGTGGTTGGAAGACTTGATTTTTGATGATCAATGCTTTCATGTTTTCCCCAAATATTTCACAACAGACAAAGCGTTAAGAATTGCAAATATTGTTTAAATAGTTTAAATCGCGTTAACGAATAAGCGCAGGCGTTTGTGAGTCTGTCAGTTAATTTCCTAACAACACACTCTAATGGTTTATATTGAGTGTATCAGATATGTAAAATTGACACTAGACCATTTCCCACATTTGTGTTACGATCACAAATTATATTTTAGTAGGCACAATTATTTGTGTAATTTTATTAAACGAAATTAAGCAGTTTTATTCTAGGTTCACCGTGCATTTTCAGTAACTAATATCTCACTGCCAACTACATGCACATTTATTAAAAAAACCAATATAAGGTATAAGTATAAGTACAATCCAGTAACCCCCTGATGATGGTTTCATAGAAACCGAAACATATGTAGGGGCCTTTTAGACGATTTTAAAAAAACCTTATATTGGTTTTTTTAATAAATGTGCATTTAGTTGGTAGTGAGATATTAGAAATTAAGCAATATTTACCAATTCCAATAAATAGAATTAAAACTTTCAAAAGGACGCTTCTACTCTTTAAAAGTTTTATACTTTACCTTAAAAAAGAAACAGGCCAGAAAGTATAGACAGTATAAAAATTCTGGCGCGCTAAGTGTGCTGTTTCCTCTACACGATTGTACTTGAGTATCGTGTTTTGAATTCTTATTGCAAATTTTTTGTGTTTTATAAATATTGAAAAATTTGTGAGGCGGAAGAGTGTACAAGCAAGAAGATAGATTTTCTTACGAGATTTGAGTTTCCCATAGCGTTTTCGATAAATACTTCTGTCTTCTGTGACTGGAGGCAACTGTCTTCTCTGAAAGGTCAGACGCTTTTTACCGGTCGAACCAGTGTCATATTCCGGAAGTCTGAAATCTTCATAGCTTACTTATTTCTCCACTGTTTTTCTACTACAAATTCGCATTTAGACTTTTATGTAAATTATCACTTCCAGTAAGTAAAATTTTAGAAGTCCTACAAAGTTACGCCAGATCTGCAGCATAAAATGTGATCAAAAGCAGCCCAGCGGTTCTCGAGTTATGGCATAACACAGCGCAAAATTCCCCCTCTTTAATTATCTGCAATATCTTAAGAATTGCAGGAATAGAGTATTGTATGCAGCATGTGCGTTTCATTTCCCTCTGCAATTAAGTTCGCAGTTTCTGCTGCAACAGATAGCGAGTTACGCGCCAATTATCCTCGAGGTGTGCTCAAAACTCCATGGAAGTTTTCATGTAAAGCTCTCAAGTTCTTACATGCGGTCAAACAGACTGACAGATATGCACAACAAAGCTAATTGGCCCACTTTTTGAAATTTTCTTTTTAACACTCCGAAGTGTCCATTGAGCACAGATGACTGAAATAAAATGGCGTATACGTAAGGGAGATCACAATAAGAAAATGTTTTAATTTTAAATAAAGAAAATTTTTAAAAGTTGAACTAACAGAAATTAAACAGAACTCACGCACTAAATTGTAATTCAGAAAACGAGTAATCTGGTACATGGTGTAGCCTTCACATGTTATTTGTAACAAATACTCTCGGGCCACCAGATGGGTCAATTCAGAGTCATTCCCTGATTACGGAGACATAGAAAGTCTCTAAAACTTTGTACACACATCCAGTCGGATTCACGCGTTTACACTCCGAGAAATTTAAACACTATAAAACCTTCAAATGTTTTTTTCCTATTGTTATCATCGTTTGTTCACGTGTATGTAAAGAGCCAAAAAAGAGAGTATTTAACCATTTTAAGACTAAGACAGAGACAGACAGAGGTAGACAGAGAGGGAGACGTAAGAAATTGTAGAAGGGAAGATGAAAGGGAAAGCCATGGGAGAATCGAGAGGCACTTTACTCGTATTTCGAGAAAAGAGAAAGAGCGTCACTTTATTTGGTTCCCACTCTTCGACTGCTCGTCCTTCTGACAGGAGCAGCTTAAAAATTAAGACGTCAGAATTGAGAGAAATAGTGACTTGAAATAATGAATAATTTGGTAAGATAATTTGGGAGCACGCGGTGGCTCAGTTGGTTGAGGCACTGCTCTACAAGGAAGGTCGCGGTTTCGATTCCCGATAGTGTCATTGGAGTTTTTTATTGGGATAATCCTTTCGGTCGCACTATGGCCCTGGAGTCGACTCAGCCTCTAACAGAAATGAGTACCAGGAGTATTTCCAGGGGGTAAAGGCGGCCGGTGCTTAGGGTTGACAGCCTTACCACCTTCATGTGCCAATTGTCTAGAAATCTGGGCACCTCAACTTCCTGGAACCCTAAGGGCCTGTAAAGGGGTTGCTTTACCTTGGCAAGATAATTGGGTGTTATTTGGCGCAAGAGAAATAATTTTCATGAACTGACGTCGGGAAGGCTGCATGAGAAGCACGTAGTGTCAAATTGGAACATTGGAACGATCTCAGCATTTGCTTGAAAACAGAATAACATCGGTAAAATCCGTATCGATGTGGCTGTTTCAAAGACTTCAAGTCCAAGTCGCTCGTTGTTTGACAGTCAGTCTGTCCTTGGCGTTGAGCGTCTCCTTGGGCTGAAGTCCAGATAGCATTAAGGAGTGATCTCTGATCATTTTAGTTGTGGTTGCCTTGGAGCATCATCCTTGACATGAAATGGGTCTTTCTGCCTTTGTCCCTGTCAAGTACGCATGTTAAAATATGTGCATTTTGAGAGGAAGAAGCCTATGACAGATGTCTTGTACTGCTATGTATTATACGTGCATTGTATGTACAGGGACACCATGCATGTATTGCTCTTGTACTTGCATCGCCATCATGGCCGTTGTCGTTGTACGTTCATGTCCACGTTTTGGTAACTGCTCGTAGTATATACTGCAGCTGCCATTTTGGAGATACAAAAACATAAATTACAAACAAGGTCGGCCACTTTCTGGCCAGTTTCGTTGTAATCACCACGTATCTTTCACTGATAAGTCAGACAAAGAACAGGATACAAACAGGACAACAACGCAATAGGTAGTCTTCACGGAAAGTGCGTACCTTTAGTCGCTTGTGTTACGAAATACTTGCAAATGGTGAATTACTGTAATTATTTTTTCTGTAAGGACCCATTTGAATGAAAAAGGTTATATTATTATTATTATTATTATTATTATTATTAATGAGGATATAAATTGGATGAGTTATCGGTGGAAATCATTATGCCTTTATCTATATATGAAACTGAATGGAAAAAAACACTTCCTGAGACGCTTGTAGTTTCTCATCTAAACAAGAGATGCCCCGCGTTTTATTGAATTCCAGCTTTCATTACCGTGTTCACAAAAGCCTGCTACTTTCCCTATCCTGAACTAGATGAATCAAATCAAAGCTCTCCCATCTTATTTCTTTAAGATCCATTTTAATATTATTCTTTCATCAACGCCCAGGTCTCCTAAGTGATCTCTTTCCTTCAGGTCTCCCCACCAAAATCCTGTAGTACACATTTCTGTCTTAGCCCCCATGCATGCTACATGCACCAACAAGCTAATCCTCCTCGATCTGATCACATTAACAATATTTGGTGAGGAGTACAGATTCTCGAACTCATCATGCAGTTTCCTCCAACTTCCTGTTATTTCCTCCCTGTTTGGCTAAAATACGTACATTTCTCAGCACCCTACTCTCGAACACCTTCAACTGATGTTCCTCCCTTCATGTGAGCCCTTGCTTAGGTTGTTCGACACAATCCATCCAAAACTGAGGCCCTATGTAACAGTTTATAACACATTTTTACGGCAAGGATTTTTTAGCCTGTCGTCCAATTTCCAAGCTTGAGGACCACTCCTCTTTGGCTGCCCATGACTTCTTATTCCATACACTTACAGCTACCCTGCATGCCTGGAGGCTGTTTCCTCTACGTGCCACCTGAGGACATACCATGCCATAGTGACAGGGACCAACTCATTGTGGATATAAACACACATATACACCAAATGTGTACTTTATTGTGATAATCATCCTTCCTCTACAGTCTAAGCAATATGCTGAGTACACATAAACCTGCTTCATTTCACAGTTTCTTGAAAAGTGAACAGAATACATTTGCACTACACACTACATTTTTCATAAGTAATCATCATCAGGTGTCATTTAAGCAGTTGCAGGATCAGTCACTTTGCAAACAAACAGTGGTATCTTGCTGTGATCATCCACAATGAATGCAATGAATGGATGATCCACACTGAACACGAGTGGAGGTGGAGTCTGTATAAAAGCCACTTCAGCAACAAGTATGCCTAAAGAATGAAATGGTCAAATTAATAGAGTTTCATTTCCCACTATCAAAAGGAGTCTATGTTATTGTCTGACAAATATTGTGTAATGTGTACCATAAAACTGCATGCTAATTAGAGCACACACTTAAAGATTCTATACCAATCAGACATGTAACCATATATTTTTATAAGTCGAGATAAGTAAGTTTAGCAGAACCAGACTGAATGAGTAGGGAGAAAAATGGTATTATGACACACTTGAGTGTGCTACACTACACATTCCAAGGACTAGTATAACTTATATTGAAGCAAAAGCTTTGAAGTGTTAATAAATTAGTAATCACCATTTAAAAATAAAGTGGTGCACAATTTATTCATTCTACAAAAAGAAAAGTTCTAGCTGTACATATTCTCTACCTGTGCATTTAATTTAAATTGCACGAATGGGAACATATACCAAGTCCCCACTTCCATGTAAATAGGTCTAGATGTAATTCTTTGAAATAATGCCTAAAATAAATTGTGAATGTATTCAATTGTAGCTTAATATCACAGTTTCTTTATAAATCACATGAAGTTTCCTGTGTTGCAAATGGAATTATAGTCTTCCAGAAAACTAATACAAAGTGACAATTATGAAAAAATTATTCATTCAGCAAGACAGGAATGCATTTATTAAAATCACCCACACTGAACACTAACAAATATGGAAGATTAAGTTCTGTGATGATGGTTGTGTCACTATACCAGTATAATGATTGACACTGTCCATTGTCTGAATTGTTTGATATATACAATATTCAGGTAACTTCTGTTTCCATCTTCAGAAAACTGATGGTCATTATATTGACAAATTTCATTCCCAGATTTGAAGAAAAGATTGTGATTGAAAGAATTTAAGTAATATGCTGGTAGACCATGTTACCCACTAGGCTACCATTATAACCCTGCTTATATTGCCCATGCATTAGTATTCAAAGTATTCCACATTTGAACTCAACCATCACCACAAATCTGAAACAGTAGCAAATAAAAATCTCTGTATAATTACATCTACTCATTTGAAAAGGGAGTAGACCAAATTTCTGAAACCTTGTTGTGTCAACACATATATAACAATAGTTTGCTCTCTTGGTACAGTGGTTGGTAGCTTGGTTTTTTGTGTATTTCCTGCAATAGTGTGGGTATCATACAACACCTGTTACTGACCTGCCTGTGTCAAGGGCTCTGTCAACACATTGGGACAACATTGGTAGTCCCGGGGACGTACTTTTTCAGTTTAGGACATTGCACTTTCTCGACCTGCTTTCATTTGATATGCATCAACAAAGCACAAGTTGCAGGTGTTCATACTGTACTTTAATTTTTGTGATGTTGTCATTGGTTGTAAATTAGCAACAGCCCATTCAGAGAATGGGCATATCAAATGGTATCAAGTACAGGCCAACTTCATATACTGGACAGCACCCAACATAATAATGGTACATGGTGGATAATTTTTGAACATGGCTGTATACAACAACTCAAGTTAATTAAATCCTTTCCAAAGGATGAAGTCATACAATATCATAGAGACACATTCATAACACCTTCCACACATACATTTTGCATGGCACCACAGCTCAGAAGATTGTGAGGCCATCTGTATGTCTTAAATGGGATACATTGCACATAAAATATGATTGTGTAATAATAATGTTTTGTGAAGAATATGTGTATGTATATGTACATGTGTGTCTGCATCTGTGTTTGTGTGTGTGTGTGTGTGTGCACCTGTGCAACTATACAAATAAGCATGTGCTGAAATAAATGTATGATGATTAAAAGAGGCATGTAAATGTTTAAGACTTGGAAGAGTAAAGGATTTATTGAGCAGTGTAAGTGTATGTGACATTCCTGCAGCATTTTGTGGCACAGTGTGATAGATTAGAAGATGTGTTTTCTTACGAGATTTCATACTAATTGAAATGGGACAGAACAATACGATGGAAAGCAAAATGGAAACATTTTGGCCTACAACAAGAAGCAGCAATAGAGATATGTACCTGAACTCAGTATTAATTTAATTTTAATTACATGTTTAAAGTTTTGTTAAATTGACTCATAAAGGTCTCAACACATATAACATTATCTTTTTCATAATTTCTTCATAAAGCAGCCAATCAGACATCAACACATTCATTTATGCAAGTAACTATTTTTGTACAACTTTAGTTATTTACTTTTTATAAAATTGTAGGATCAGTCACTCTGCAAACAAACAGGGGCAACTTGTTGACATTGTCTACGATGAATGTGATGAACGGGTGATCCACAGTGAATTCAAGCGGTGGTGGAGGAGGTGGATATACCAGAGCAAAAGTGTTAATTTGTAATGCTGTAGGAAAAAGAAATGCAATTATTATATTTCTTTTAGCAGATTTTATCTGTCAGTCTTCTGTCATTTGCTATTTGTGAATTCAGGTACCCTAGGATATCACTTATATTTCAATAGATGTCTCTTATTAACATATGCACATTTCTAATGTTACATTCAAGGGAAGACTGCAGAAGTTATTTCAGTTCAAAATAAACAATTATTAAGCACCATTGTTTTTATCTTAGGTTGTTTATTGTTATACTCTGATAAATGCTTCCATACAAACTTACAATATTTCTTGAAAGAGTGAATACCTGAATTTTGCCTTGTGCCCTGGTGGTGTGTAAAGGCAGCTTAGTTTATTCCATGCTAACAGTATAACTGCTTACAACAATAAGTGCTTTAACCAAATCCTATACCCTAGCAGCATGATTTGTAAAAAATGTAGCAAGTTTTAATTCCTTACTGTGTCCTAATATTGTCATGACCCCACACACACAACAAAACTTGTCTATAGCCTACATTAGTATTAAAATTAGTACTAAAATGGATGTTAAAGAAATAATATGCTAAGGAGTGGACTGGATTCATCTGGCTCACAATAGGGATAAGTGAAGGGCTCTTGTGAATGCGGTAATGAACAAGGATACAGGTCTTCTGGAATATGACACTGTGTCATTGGGTGAGTGGTTTGTGACGTGGGGAACCACCCACCCAATGACACAGCGTCATATCCCAGAAGACCTCAGTACTCAGAGGCAATGCTTTGAGAACCTCAAATCTCGTTATATAATGAACTGTTAAGAATGTGGGGAATATCTTCACTAAATGAGGAACTGGTAGCTCTTCAAGGATTCTGCTCCATGGAGTTAGTTATTTCGTTGATTGGTTGGTTGATTGGTTCGTTTGTTCATTGGTTAGTTAGCAAGTCAGTCAGTTAGTGTTTATAGTATTCGTATGTAGATATGAGATATGCAATTAGTCTGATGACAAACAGGCATAAATATGAATCATGTAGACCTTTATTTAAGGAGCTAATAATTTTTACAGTGACTTGCGTGTTTATATTTAAGATTTTGTGTTTTTTTCCGAAGGTATAACATTTATCAGGTGAAAAACTCAAATTTACATGGATATGATACTAGAATGAAAGATGATTTTTATATATTTCAATGTAATACATCTTTGTATAAAAGGAGTGTTGTCAATGTGAGGATTAGACTACATAATAATCTGCCAATGGAAATAAAAAAATAGATGATTTTAAAAAATTTAAACAAGTTTTAAAGTTGTTTTTACTAGATAATCCATTTTACTCATTATCTGAGTTCTTTACATATGTTAAATAGCATCAAGTTACTTCATGGGGAAAATTGTCATTGGAATGAAGTACAGAAATTGGAACAGTTACAGAAATGTGAAAGTGAGCTGAAGTGTTTCTTGTGGTAACACATCTTTTACTCCTTGGTGTATGTCGCACAGAATATCCTGTATTCAGTGGATAAGTGTATATCATTATGATTACATGTGTTTCATATGACTATTTGAGTTTTGTAACTTGTATTTGTCTGTTTAAAATAGTATTGTTGTTTGTTTGTTACACATTCGATTGATGTAGATGTATTAAGTTATTTTGTAATTGATATTGTGGACTGAATCTGACATGTCCAATGTCACATTTTGGTGACTAAATGGATGATGATGATGATGATGATGATTAAATAGATTAAATTAAATATTTATCATGATATGCCCACACTGCAGTGTAGAATCTGTGAGCTACTCAAATGAACACTTGATGCATGGGCCTGTGTATTAGGACGGCAATATACACACAACTGCATGAACTCACATCTCCATGAGGACTGTAAGAGTAAACTATATATGTTCCTTGTTAATTTCAAGCATGTTCAGCAACAAAATTACACATCAGTTGAGAAGTATATCATGTCACTATTCACCTCAGCATTATTACAAAATAAACAAGAATGTACCACATATGAATTCAGACACCACTGGGATGTGTCATTTTTTATCATCGTAGTCTTCAGACATGTACTTTAGTGAATTTGAACATGTCTGTCAAGAACATTAAGAATGTCATTGATATGATTGACATCATTACTTCTGGTGCATGAAATTGATTTACTAATTCAGTATGTGGAATCAGTTACAGACATCCTCTATCCAGCTCCATAATTAATGAGGCTAAGCTTATAATTACTATGGATTACCAATTGTGACTGTATGTTACAAAGTGAGTTAAATGACCATTTCCTGTAACAAACTTTTTGACTTCGTCAAAATAATTGATTTTATGTTGTATGTGTATTACTGTTGAAAGGACTGGATTCCTGTAGCATCAGATCCTGTAATTAGTGTGAGTCCTGTGTTAATATCCTTAATTCAACGCTGGTTTTTAAAGGCTATTACATAGTTTTGAAAGTGGTGGCATATGTGTGTCAAATAATACTGAAGAGAATTATGTAATGAGGAGCAGCTGATGCCAATCAAGACCTAACATTGCTCAAACATAAACAGGTCTAGTGTGTTTGAAATTATATGAAATGAATTAAGGGTAATTTGAAACCAGTTTTATTGCACAAATTCTTTTGCATTCAACAAAATTAAAATTGTTATTACTGAAATTGTTTCTTGTACAAGAAAGGTAATAATTATGAAGTTGCTGGATCAGACACTCTGCTAGTGAAGAGAGGCAACTTGTTGAGATTGTCCACAAGTAATACTAAGAATGGATGATCCACTGTAAAAACTACTGGAGCTGGATGTTCTACAAACGCAGCAGATTTTCGCAAAATAATCGCTGCTGGAGAATAAAAAGTAATGTTAATATCTTGCACTTTAGCACAAAAGAAACAAGATTATTACAAGGTACACAGGGTTTTTAATATAGATATGATTATAAATTTTGGAGTATTATTTTATATTCTATGAATATTTTTAAGATTGTATGGTTCGCACCACATTTGTACATCAGTGTGGCATCCCATCCTTAGGAAACTGCCACAGTAGAAATCTACTGATTTACACATACACATAAATGTGTATTGAGACAATTACACAGAAGATGTATAATATTAAATTTGATTTACACATAATTTAATTAACTGCCTGAAGATGGTTGTTTACAATCAAAACACATAGCAGGAACATTGAAGAAACATGTGTAATTGTGCCGCCTAGACATTTGTTTATGGTGTACTGAATTATGAATAATATTTTCTCTTTTAATTTAGTACAGTCCTCCACTTTTACTGAAAGCAGTATTGCAGAATTTAAGAGTGATGAAAAGAAGTTAAAAATAGAAGTTAGTTATTTCATTGCCAGATCAAGTGTCAGAATTGAGTTTGCATTCATAATTGTATGTATTTTAGATGGGGCACATGGTGGCACAGTTGGTTGAGGCACTGCGCTACAAGCCGAAAGATTGCAGATTTGGAATTTTTCATTGACATAATCCTTCCGGCCGCATCATGGCCCGGGGATTGACTAAGCCTCTAACAGAAATGAGTACCAGGAATATTTCCTGGCGGGTAAAGGCGGACGGTGTGTACGGCTGACAACCTTACCATCTTCGTGTGCCAATTATCTTGAAATATAGGAGCCTCAACCTCCTGGAACCCCCAGGGCCTGTTCAGGCCTGTACAGGGATTTATGTATTCTAGATGGATAATATACTATATATGGCATGAGGTGCACTTCAAGCAGGCATTCCTTTGCAGTGTGCTTGGTAAAAAAAAATTCTAGATACAAGAGGCAACAATACCTGTAGCTGCAGCAGCTGTTGCTCCTTCTTCATCCACTTCAATGTGTGCCTTCTGGACCACTTTTGACACACGTAAAGGCTGCTCCGAGATCCCACTCAGATTTGCTTGTTGAGTGAATATGTCTGTCAGACCAATCTGAGAAGCATAAACACATCATGCTCTGTTGAAAACCTCCCACATGCTTTCAGTCACATTATGTCAGAATTTTAATGTGCCAATTATGGAGACAGAAGTAATAGCTACTACTTTAATGTGGCACATCCCCATTGTGTTATTAAATACAAATGAATATTGCAGTCAACACAACATTGTGTTCAGGAAGAGTAAAGGCTACATGTTGTGGCTAAACTGATTAGCCATCATTAGGCCTAATTACAAGAACACAAAAGGGAGTAAATTTTACAACTGTATTTCAGGTTTGAGATCTCAGCCTTCACAAGCTAAAACACACACATATTGTAGAAGATATAGAATGCCTGAAATGTATAACTTGAAGTCTAGTCCTACTCTATACGCAATTTTCTACACTTTGATGATCCAATTGCAATATTACATATACAGCGCTTCTAATAAATTTATGCCTAATTTCATATGTCATATTATTCCATTTATCATAATTTTTTAACTTCATATATTTCAGGCATTCTATTCTTCAGTGTTGTGTTGACTGATTGCAAATTCATTTGTATAGTTACTGTCTGAATGACCATGGTTCAATGCCTGTCATTGGTTGGCATTTATATGTTTATCCACATGTAAGAAATATCTCTTTGTTCCACCCATCATACATTTGAAGGGAACTGAGGATGATGTGCCTAGCATAATTCTGATTACTCAGCTGCATCCAGTGCTGAAGGTTTAAAAGCACGATTATTTAGCTCCATGTAGCCTATATGCTTTATAATGTGGTCATCTTTGTGATCTCTCAATACAAATAGTTGTTGACATAAGGCTGTATGAGGGAGAATTACACCACAACCTCTGGACTCTTATTTCCAAACAATTTTTTGTAAAACATTATGCCAGTAAATCAATATTCTCTTGATCTACTCAATATTATTTCATGGAATTTTTACAGAATATTTTTCATTGTATTTGGAACATATTTTATTATGTGAATTATGACATGTTGTATATTATACTGTAAATTATTTGTTGCATTTGTAGGATTTTAAATTGTTTAAAATTGCATACTAAAATACTAGTTTTGCATATTAGGACTGATATATCAGAATTTCTTTCAGGAAATGTGTAGAAAATTCTGTTACACACAAATTGGTCCAAGAATGAGTGCTATAGCTAACAAACTGACGAACTTATATAGTTTGCTCAGATCCAGTACACTCTTTCAGACAGTAGCTCCACAGTAGAACTTTAATATTTATTTACATGGTGTATCATAATTGGTGACGATAGGGAAACACATACAAATGTCGAAATTCATGATCCTTTGCTTTACAATTCAAATGAATGAACAAAAGTAATTATACAATTATGTGAGACATCCTTGTGTAAATTTTAAAATATGCAGCTTTTGTTGTATTAAAAATCTTGTACCTCTTGCAAAGCAGGACCGAGTTGCAATGTTGTATCCAATTTAAATTTCGGCAGAGACAGCACAACTTCTGGTGAGGAACCACGACTTTCCAGATTATTGATGAGGTCAAAGATCTGTGGACCAGTAATGTTGTTCACCAAGCTCTGCACACCATCTTGTGCGTTAGGTAGAATTATCAGTAGATAAAATCGATCACCCTCAAGAGAACATAAAGAATGCAGTCAATTTAAGCCAGGAAGATGTTTCATATATGATAAGAACTGGAAAAGACGTTATTATTCATACCTAGTCTAGTTGCCCTCTTGATATTCTTTGCCTATTGATTCTTATCAGACCTCTCAATTGGCAGGAAAACTGTAGGATAAATTACTTTAACAGAATACAGAAATGTGCATTTTACATTCATGTTTGTCTTGGTCCTTGTAGTTTGGTAGAGGTTACTACATGCTGTTCCATTCCAGAAGATGATAATGTTATTACTCATTACTGTGAAGCTGTCTAGGTTTATACTGTTTGTACCTCTCTTGCACAGTTTAAAGCAGAACGTCAAACATTTGAAAGATATGTATGGGGAGAGGCAGAACACCCCAGAAATTCATCGGATGGATTTGTAGTTGCCAGTACAAAAGAAGCTTTCATTGGAATTTAATGAACACAGAACAGCACTGGTTAGTATGATTGTAATGTGTCGTCTGCACTTTTCGCAAAATTTTTAAGCGTTACGTTATAAACCCTCAGTCAGCTGACTCCCGATGAACCGACCCTGCATGAACTGACCCACTAAAAAAAGAATGATTCTGGATTGTGTAATCGATCACAAGTAAATTGGGAGTTAAGTATAAGTTTTATTACTATAATTGTTGAAATTAGGGAAATGCACTGGAAATTTTGTAAATTTAGAGTAACTAGAAAGAAAGATATTGGTGTAGTTAAGGAGCCGTAAAATGTGTACAGCGACCGTAAAGTGAGAAGGGACAAAAAGGTCAGAAGCCACTGCAAGAATACAGAGGGTGTAAAAGGTCGAAGGAGAAAAGACATAGATTTGCCTTTTTGAAATTAGGACAAACTGATTGAACATGGCGCAGTGACAAGGATTAATGGGGGAATAGGAGACAAAAGTCTGAGTAGATTTCATTAGAGGTGACAGCAGCTAAGGTCATAATTTTCGTGGAGGCGTTTCCAAATTGTTACGGTCGCACATTAAAAATTTCCAGTAACAGAAGTAGTTGAACTTAGGGTGACATATGCAAACATAGAGGGGAATTGAATTTAGCCAATAGAAAATTAAGTTACAAATTTTAAACCATTCCACGTGTTGTAAAACAGGCAACTGTAAGCACGAACCAATAAGAAGTCGAATATAAATTAAAAAGGGAGGTGCTTAAAATTTGGGTGGAAGAAACCAGTAATTGAAAAGTTAGTTAGTTGTGTGCAGTAGTTGCAATCAGAGGGAAGTGCCTACCGTCTTTAACATCAGTAAAAAGTTGTGCAATACAATAGATAAACCAATTAAGTATTGCAAAGGGCAGATAAGTGAAATCTTACAAGGCTACATCCACTTACAGTGTTTGTTAAGTGTACTAAAGTGTAATTCTAAATAAAATGAAAGTATTTCTCTTTGTGGTGTCAATTAGTGTTCAATTGATTACAATTTGATTCCGGTGAGCAGAACCACTTAGATTCCCGAGGTGAGAGAGTCCACATGCTACCGAACTGAGAGCCAGGCAATATACATAAAGGTACGTGCGGTTACAGAAGAAAAAGTGGTTGCCCAAAGTGGTGAGCGACGTGCTGTAAACAAGAATCAAAACATAATCAACTTAGAAGAAACGAAGACGAAGGGCCGAAATGTCCGACCTCGCCCAGCCTAGAATTGGTCCAAGCTACTGATGTCCAAGGAATTCACCTACCGCACTAGGAACAGTGAAGTTCGACAACTACGCCAAAACCGCGGGAGACGTGCCATAGGACCTCAAACCAGCAGTGGTCAACTGTCGGGTGACTCCAAAATCTACACCGGGTCGAGCGAAAACGGGTGATAATGCATCTGTTCCAGATATGCAATCGTCAGCTTTAAGTCATACGATTGTACAGCCAGAGTAAGCTGTATATTAGTTTATATAGTTGCTTGTGATTAAATCAAAATGTCTGATAGAAATTTGCGTAGTAGAAGTCGATCCGTCGATAGTACGGATAGCAGAAGACAGGAGATAGAATTAGATGAAGAGTATACTTGTTTTAACCAAGAGGCAAACATTACTGTGCAGGAGGTTCAGGCGTCTGAGCTTGAAATGTTGCAAACAGGAATTATCAATATTAATGATAATTATACGGAAATAAACTGTAGCAATAGTAGCAAGGTACAAACGAACATACTGGTACAAAATCAGATGCTGGAATTTCTTGCACAAGTGATGAAATCCTTTCGAGAGGAAGCTGCCAAACAGACTGAAAATATTAAAGCCGAGGTAGCAAAGCCAATCATAGCAAATGAGCAAATAGCTGCTACTAGTGAGAAACGATCGGCAGAGTTAGTTAAACAACTGACAGAAGCTTGCGAGAAACAAACTGCAGAGTTAATGTCAGCAGTAGAAAAACTCAGGTCAGAAGTTAGGCGAGATCATGAGGAATTAGCTAAAAGTCTGACGTATAAGTTTGAAACGGATCATTCAAATTTGAGAAAAGAACTAAACACAAAATGTGAGTTAGAAATAACAACTATAATGGCACAAGTAACTGAGGTCAGAGATAATAATAAAGATGGCAGTAATCAGTTGTCTGATGCTGTGGATAAATGTAATGAGAGATTAGGTGTCCACACACAGCAGAATAGGCGAGAATTAAACATCCAGGGGCAAGAGATACTAAATGTGACTAGGGAGATGCAGAACAAATTAGATTCTCAAAAAGAACAGTCAGACTTAGTCATTGCGAATATAAGCCAGGAAGTAGTTCAGCAATAGGGTTATGTGGATGATAAAATTAATTCTGTTACTGGTAAAGTACAGCAGGAAATTGCAAGGATAAATGCTACGTTAGGAGAACTACAAAACAAAGTAGCCGTTGGAAATAGTGATTCAGTACAGGCTAGTTTAGCAGAAAACGCAATTGTAAGAGTACCAAATTGTGATCAGGCCAGCACTCCTGACAATAATATGACCTCAAAAATAGTAAACTATGTAAATGGACATAATGAAAATGTGGAAAGGGGTTACAGCAGTAAGTAGTGATAATCAGAGCTTGATCAGTAGGCCTATACCTGAACAATCAGGGAATGATAACAATGTAATTGTGATTCCTGATCACCAATGCAAAGGTTTTGGGATAAATGACATCACCTTGCCCTCTTTCTCTGATAGTATAAAACAGGTGCCATTACATTTTTTACGGGAACTTGACTTGTATTTCAATTTACGACAGACACCTGAACATCTTAAATTACCATTAGCATTTAAGTCTGTTTTTGAGCCTATTAGCAAGCAGTGGTTTTCAGGAATATATGATAAACTTGGTAGTTATGAAGAATTCAAAGCAGGTTTTACTGAGCTTCTGTGGAACCCTAATAGACAGGCTGGGATTCGAAGCCAGAAATACCTTGACAAACATAATTCATAGTCGGGGGAGTCTTATGTAGATCACTACATTAGATATGCTAATTTAGCATCTTCGCTACATCCTCCGATGACAGACACAGATTTGTTATCAGCAATGACTGGTCACTACCATCCATCTGTTCAACAGAGTTTGCTTTGTGGAAATTTCAAACGTACCCAAGAAGTGTTAGGGCTTCTTGCCAAATTACAAGGATTATTAGGAAATAAAGACAAAATTAGCACACCTAAATTTGATCCCAGCAGCGGAGAAAATAACAGAAGGCCACAAAGTGGAAACTGTAGAGAAGATAGAGCGAGAGATAGGAGGAATAGTGTAAATGTAAGATAAATCAGAGGGCAATCTGAAAGACAGAATACTAGGAATAACTACAGTAGGCCGCCCTTTTATGGACGCAGGCAAGGGAGAGACGAAAGAGAAAAAGCAGTCGGACATAATCCGTCAGCAATAACCTTTGAATCACAGGACGTAACAGCTAGGAATCGTTCTGCGACCCGGGAACAAGAAAGCCAGAATGCCTCACATAATTTAAACCAGTAAAGGACGTGTTAACAGGGCCACGCACTTCCACCGATCTCACTACTAAATCTTCCATTGTGCCCAATAGGTCAATGAAGCCAGGGATAGGTGATGCCAACTTAGTAAATCCATATGATATTTGCAAATTATTAGATGAATTTAACATTGAGAAATATTTTGATAGTAAATTACATTTAATGAAAGATGAAGAAGATCAGTCTGGTACAGGAGAAGAAATTTTGTATACACTTTATTTAGCTGAAGGGAAAGGCCACGACTGTCCGAGAGTTCAAATTAAGATTGCGGGGGAAGAAATAAATGCTCTCGTAGACACGGGATGTGAAATGACAATTATAAATGAAAATTTGTATAACAGACTACGTCACCAGGGAATGGATTGTCTGGAACTGCCGACACAGGATATTAATCTGGTTAGTACATTCAATACTAGAAGCCAGAGGATTAGAAAACAATCACTATTACAAATTATAATTGGTGCCACAAATTTAGAACAGATTGTACTCCTGTCTAAACAATTGTTAGCCGACGCCATATTAGGATCAGATTTTCTAATTAACTACGAAACTGAGATTAGATTTCCTACGAGAAGCTTTACCTTGCGAGTGAATGAACAGTTACATAGTTTTGGTTTTGTGGAAGTATGCAAGAATGTGGGAGGAAACTACTTAGAACAGAGGTTAGCTGACCAGCAGAAAGAAGAAATGGGACATATGACCATTCGTCCACTAAACCCAATAAACACTACAGCTATCTGGAAAGCAGGTCAAACCCAACCCACGGGCCTTCCTCACAAAGATGGTACAAGATGGCGGCCGAAGTGATAGAGAAATCTCGGAGTAAGGATAATAAACTGTTTTGTGTGCAATGTAGATGTAAAATAAATGTTCAAAAAGAGTGGGTGAATAACCAGTTGCAAGATGAAGAAGAAATATAAAAAATAATACAGGAACTTCAATTCGACAGAACAGAATTAAACAACTTATTGAAAGTAACTTCTAGAAGGTCAGTAAAAGAGGTTATATGTTCAGAGATTGATATAAACTTGGCCAAAATAAATAGCCTTAGAGAGTTACAAACAAAAAATGAAGATAAAGGAACAAAATGGTCAACTGTTACTAAAAGAAAATAAGGGCTTACCTTTTGGGATTCTCAACCACTATATATGATAACGATCATAAAAAATCGGTATGAACTGAGTGATATCATGATGAATAAGACAGTTGGAAAGCATGTAGAGCAGGAAAATGAGTATTTAAGTAAAGGAAGAAATAAAATAGAGAAAGGAAATATAATGCAACATAAAATAATAGTATTGGGTGATAGCCACACAAGAGGTATGGCAAGTAATCTGCAACATCAGCTAAGGCAAAATTACGTGGTTCAAGGGATAGTAAAACCGGGAGCTATACTTACAGAGATAGTAAATATGCCAATTACAGAGACAAGTAATTTAACAAAAAAGGATGTGTGTGTGATATGGGGCGGCACACATGACATTGGAAAGAACGAGATACAAAAAGGTTTAGGTGCCCTTCGGGAGTTTATGAACAGTCATAAGCATACTAAGGTTATAATAATAACTGCTCCACACAGACATGATCTGGAAGCCAATTCTTGTGTCAATAAAGAAGTAAAGACTTTCAACAGGAAACTGAAGAAATATGTTAAAGCATACAAACATGTACATGTAATAGATGTAGACACAAACAGGGGAATGTATACAACACATGGTTTACATCTCAACCAAAAAGGGAAGGAACATATTACGATTAAAGTGGTGGAAGTAATAAAGGACATTCTAACAAGAAAGCAGGAAAATTTTTTCCAACTAGAATGGAAAAATTCTCAGCAGCCACATTATCAACAAGGAAAATCAAAGGGAAGAAGTATACAGGAGGGGAAAGAAGAGGATGGAAAATTCGGGAAAGAACAGAATATCCAGCAGAGATTACTTCAACAGGAACTATTGGATGGAAGAGATATCCAATATATTGTAGGTTGCATGTATTACATACTAAACTATATATTCCACTGTTCTTGTATGTGTCAGTTTTTGGTTTGTTTTCGCGTAATATATATTGTGTGGTGTTTCGGACTTGGAAAGTGGTGTGTAAATCAGTATTCTTGAATATGTTAGTGATTTTATGTATTGCAGGGTTGTGATATTCGAATATTGCCCATTATATTATTGGACAGACAGGTAGAAATTTAAAAGCCCGTTATTCAGAACATTGCAGGTACATAAAAACAAACGACCCAAAATCAGCTTATGCCCTGCATGTTCTGAATAATAGACATGAATTTGGACCCATCAATTCGACTATGACACTAATAAGATCATGTACGAAGGGCAGTCACATGAATACCTTAGAAAACTTTTATATACACGATTATCATCAAAATGGTACATTAATTCCCGAACAACAATTAGGTGAACCGAGCATACTATTCAAACTCATAAACAACCCCAACCAAGCAACGGTAACGTAACAACGGGAGAATACACCACAAAATCATTACCATTAACCACACAGACAGGAGGGAAGGAGGTTCCGCCAACAACATAACACACAGGTATGTCCAAACTCAACTGAAATCTAACAAGAACACACACACAAATGTAAATAATAGCAGTTATCATAACCCTAATTCTATAAATTTTTAATATTTCAACAGATAACTGGAACACATGCTGGAAATAGGACCACGCTGCCATTAATTAATAATTATACTATAGAGGATAGTATAATATACTACTTGATTTTATTGTAATTTTATAAGTTTTAATAATTTAATAACTTTTAGCAGCTTAACAATACCACTAATTTTACAAAATTTTATACGATGTGGTAACAAATACTGACTCACTGTTATGACGAAACCAAAGAATTGGTCTATGTAAAAACTCTCTTAAAATACCCCCTGATGATGGCAGAATAACTGCCGAAATGCGTATTGGGGCATCGTAATAATAAAGAAAACAGTGAAAAACTGTCTTAGTTCATTTGTTGGTACAAATAATTCAATTATAAATAAAGCCTGTTACGTAATTAGGAAATCAAAACAATACTTATCTAATGATGCCTTAAAAATGGTGTACTTTGCCTTCTTTCACTCAATAATGTCCTATGGTTTGATTTTCTGGGGAAGTTCAACATATAGCAAGGGTGTTTTTAAATTGCAGAAAAGAGCCGTACGATTGATAGTGGGGGCTCGGAGCAGAGATTCGTGTAGAAAAATTTTTAAATTATTGAAAATACTACCGTTGTCCTCCCAATATATATATTCTTTAGCGATGTTTGTAGTTAACAATAAGGAACTATTTGTAGAAAATTTAGACCTGTATGCTACAAAAACAAGGAATAGCTTGAACTTACATGTCCCCTTATCAAATTTAACAGTTTTCCAAAAGGGTCCGCAGTATTTTGGAATTAAGGTTTATAATAGTCTTCCAGACTATATAAAACAGTTGTCTGAAAACAAAAATCAATTTAAGAAAGTATTATTACAGTTTCTTCATTTCCATTCATTTTATGATATAGGTGAATTTTTGAATTACAGGGGCAAAGTAATTTGTTAACTGGAATTTACCAATGAATTTGCTACTTAGAAATATATTTTAGATTATTATAATTACATTTGATCAATCAATTTTTATTATGATTAATTAGGAATTGCTGAAGTAAATGTACTTTTAAGTCAATTTCATGATTAGGTATCTGAATGTGACTTATTATTATTAATTTTTTTATTAATTTTATTATAAATTTTATTACTACAGTTTCAATGTTAGTACTTCTAGTTTTGTAATACTCAGTTCTACTTGTTTGTATACATAATTTATATTGTAACACTGGACTATTGTCGATATCCTGATGGGTTTGCGACCTTGTAATGGATTTATGGCATGTAAATAAATGATGATGATGATGATGATGAGATGTAAGGGTAGACCGAAACCCAGTTTATAGGGACAAAGCTAGGATTAAATAACAAGGCGGAGAAACGTGGAGTAAGTATGAATTTATACCGCAATACAGTAATTATTGCGATAAAGATAATAAATTTTTTGCTAGATGCAATGAGTTGAATCTACAGATAGGTAACGAGGTGATAGGATCCATGAAAGGATTTCAGGAGTGTCAAGAAATAGAGTACTTGGTAATGAATGCGAGGATAATGTCGTTAATGAAGAAGATAATACCGCCGGGGAAGATCTTCCATGCTTAGAAGTTAACTATGCTTTGACCCAGACTGCACAAGTAGTACAAAATTCGGGGATGCAGACAGATAAACAGGAGCACAGGTCACTAAATACAGAACAACTATGTGCTAAAATTTGGGAAATTGATGGGTTGGTACCAGCACAGAAAAATCAGTTGTATGAGGTGTTATCTAAATATCAACCATACTTAACATCAAAGCCAGGAAGATGTAACAAGTTCCAGTATAGATTTACAGTTGAAGGAAACTTGCCAAGTAGCGCTAGTACCAGACCAATCCCCTTTGCGTTAAGAAATCAAGTAAAGGAACAAATTCAGGAGATGATTGAGGATGGTATATTGGAAGAGTCGTACTCTGATTTCGTAAATCCTTTAACCATTGTAACGCGGCCCAACAAAAGCATTCGTGTTTGTGTGGATGCAAGAAAGGTTAATAAACAAATGGTTGCCGACAAAGCTACTTCATTACCTGTACGAGAGCCCTTACAGAAGTTTTATGGGTCACACTAAATTTCAAGTATTGACCTTAGTAAAGCCTTTTTGCAAGTACCACTGGAGGAATCATCAAGGAAATATACTGCCTTTAGGTTTGAGAATCAGGTTTACCAGTTCACCGTGATACCCTATGGATTTACGAACAGCCTGTCCGGGTTTATAAGAGCACTTAATCATGTACTGGAAGATAAAGTCGTAAAAGAGTATGTTGTGGTTTACGTAGATGATATAATAATTCATTCTACCACTTTTGATGATCACATGGTGCACGTCGATCAAGTTTTTAGCAGATTAACATCTGCAGGGTTTTCGATCAATGCAGATAAAGGTCAATTTTGCCAGCCTGAGATTAAGTTTTTAGGACATGTGATATCTCATGAAACAGTAAGACCTGATGAAGATAGAATTAGGGCTATTTTGCATTATCCAGTACCAAAGAACCAGCGGCAACTGCGGCGATTCTTAGGTGTTTGCAACTATCACCATCAGTTGATTGTTGGATATGCTGCATATGTGGAACTGTTGTTAGTTTTACTACGTAAAGGAAATAAATGGAACTGGACACAGGAGCTACAGCAGGCATTTGAAATATTAAGATCAAAATTTGCCACTAATATACACTTGGTTCACTCATGTCAGGATAAAGACTGGATAATAAATACTGACGCGAGTGGATTTGCAATTGGGAGTGTTTTGATACAAGAAGGGGATAATGGAGGATATAATATCATCTCGACAGCATCTAGGGTGCTGACTCCAGTTGAACAACGTTATACGACATGTGAGCGTGAACTACTAGCCATTATTTACGCTCTACAGAAATTCAGAATTTATGTGTATGGCAGAAAGATTACCATAAATTCCGATAATAAGGCATTAAGTTTCTTGGACCGCTGTGTAGTAGCTTCCAACCGAGTGGCAAGGTGGATGATCCAGCTACAGGAATTTGATTTACAGATCAAACACATCAAAGGAGTACAGAACCATATGGCAGATATATTGAGCAGACGTCCTACAGGATTGTCAGAACAGGAAGCTAGAAACATTAATAGGCCAGACAAGGTAATGGTCAACAGAATAAACATTTATAAAGACCGAGGCTTAGAAAAGGAACTGCGAGCTATGGGTACACTACAAGGAGCAGACAATAGACTGCGGGAGCTGAAGCAAAAGGTACGAACTGACCCTTCCAGAGTAACTGATTACATGAAACGGGAAGATGTTATCGTAAGAAAGGAAAGGATGAACAAGGTTGGAAAGCCGTGTCACCATCATGTTTAGAACAAATGATTTTCCAATATGTACACTGTACCATTGGTCATATGGGTGTAGATAAATGCATGCAGGAAATTAAATATATAATTCACGTTAAGAATTTAGGTAAAAAAATCAGAAAGTTTATAGCATGTTGAGACATATGCCAACGTAACAAACACCCTAATAAATCAATAATGACATAAGAAAAACACCATCTACCAAAAGCTCCAGGAGATTTTTGTGCGTTGGATATTTATGGGAGTTTACCCACTTCACGTGGAGGAGTAAAATTAATTCTAGTATGCTTGGACATATTCTCAAGATTCATTAAGTTGTATCCTTTGAAAAGCAACACTACCAGAACTTGTAGGAACAAGCTAGTGAATGACTATTTTGTCCAAGTCATTAAGCCTAAAGCTATTTTATCTGACAATGCAACGCAATTCAGGTCAGTACAGTGGATCAAACAACAAGGCGTAGAAATTAGGTGTTCTCCAATTAGACATCCAGAGTCTAATCCATGCGAACGATATATGAGGGAGAATGGTAAATTCTGTAGGATATACTGTCACCAAAATCATAAGAAGTGGGCTGAAGTAATACCGCACATTGAGAGATGGATTAATAATTCAGTTTGCAGCTCCACGAACTTCTACCCAAGTGAGCTGATGTGTGGAGCAGAATGCCCGAGCATCTTCAGACAGATGATAGAGTGATAAAGATGTCGAACCCAAGAAGAGGATAGCACCACGCAGAAAATAAAAGAAGCCTACGCTAGGATGAAAAGGAAGGCATTGAAAAGAGAAAGGAGAAGAAAGAAAGGGAATACAGAATGGAACCCTCAAGTAGGAGAGGAAGTCCTTGTTAGAACGCAACCAGTATCCGATGCTATAGGCGGATTTACTGCTAAGTTTGCACCAAAATATGAAGGACCCTATACGATCAGCAAAATTCTAGAGCATAGAGCATATGAACTTATACGTGGCCATGGAAAGATTTGAGGGGAATTCAACAAGAAACAACTAAAACAATACAGAGAAGTAGTGGAAGGAAAGGAAGAGAAAGCTAGGCATACATAAATAAAGAGGGTGTCGATTTAGCAATAGAATAAAAGGGGTTAGTTTTGTTGAGTAACTAGCTTATGCAGGTAACATGTTATGAGCGTATACACACCTTCAACTGATGCTCTTCCCTTCATGTGAGCCCTTGCTTAGGTTGTTCGACACAATCCATCCAAAACTGAGGCCCTATGTAACAGTTTGTAACACTTTTTAACGGCAAGGATTTGTTAGCCTGTCATCCAATTTCCAAGCTTGAGGACCACTCCTCTTTGGCTGCCCATGACTTCTTATTCCATACACTTACAGCTACCATACATGCCTGGAGGCTGTTTCCTCTACCTGCCACCTGAGGACATGCCATGCCATAGTGACAGGGACCAACTCAATGTGGATATAAAACACACATATACACCAAATGTGTACTTTATTGTGATAATAAATCATCCTTCCTCTACAGTCTAAGCAATATGCTCAGTACACATAAACCTGCTTCATTTCACAGTTTCTTAAAAAGTGAACAGAATACATTTGCACTACACACTACATTTTTCATAAGTAATCATCATCAGGTGTCATTTAAGCAGTTGCAGGATCAGTCACTTTGCAAACAAACAGTGGTATCTTGCTGTGATCATCCACGATGAATGCAATGAAGGGATGATCCACACTGAACACAAGTGGAGGTGGAGTCTGTATAAGAGCCATGCCAACACCAAATATGCCTAAAGAATGAAATTGTCAAATTAATAGAGTTTCATTTCCCACTATCAAAAGGAGTCTATATTATTGTCTGACAAATATTGTGTAATGTGTACCATAAAACTGCATGCTAATTAGAGCACACACTTAAAGATTCTGTACCAAACAGACATGTAACCATATATTTTTATAAGTCGAGATAAATAAGTTTAGCAGAACCAAACTGAATGAGTAGGGAGAAAAATGGTATTATGACAAACTTGAGTGTGCTACACTACACATTCCAAGGACTAGTATAACTTATATTGAAGCAAAAGCTTTGAAGTGTTACTAAATTAGTAATCACCATTTAAAAATAAAGTGGTGCACAATTTATTCATTCTACAAAAAGAAAAGTTCTAGCTGTACATATTCTCTACCTGTGCATTTAATTTAAATTGCACGAATGGGAACATATACCAAGTCCCACTTCCATGTAAATAGGTCTAGATGTAATTCTTTGACATAATGCCTAAAATAAATTGTGAATGTATTCAATTGTAGCTTAATATCACAGTTTCTTTATAAATCACATGAAGTTTCCTGTGTTGCAAATGGAATTATAGTCTTCCAGAAAACTAATACAAAGTGACAATTATGAAAAAATTATTCATTCAGCAAGACAGGAATGCATTTATTAAAATCACCCACACTGAACACTAACAAATATGGAAGATTAAGTTCTGTGATGATGGTTGTGTCACTATACCAGTATAATGATTGACACTGTCCATTGTCTGAATTGTTTGATATATACAATATTCAGGTAACTTCTGTTTCCATCTTCAGAAAACTGATGGTCATTATATTGACAAATTTCATTCCCAGATTTGAAGAAAAGATTGTGATTGAAAGAATTTAAGTAATATGCTGGTAGACCATGTTACCCACTAGGCTACCATTATAACCCTGCTTATATTGCCCATGCATTAGTATTCAAAGTATTCCACATTTGAACTCAACCATCACCACAAATCTGAAACAGTAGCAAATAAAAATCTCTGTATAATTACATCTACTCATTTGAAAAGGGAGTAGACCAAATTTCTGAAACCTTGTTGTGTCAACACATATATAACAATAGTTTGCTCTCTTGGTACAGTGGTTGGTAGCTTGGTTTTTTGTGTATTTCCTGCAATAGTGTGGGTATCATACAACACCTGTTACTGACCTGCCTGTGTCAAGGGCTCTGTCAACACATTGGGACAACATTGGTAGTCCCGGGGACGTACTTTTTCAGTTTAGGACATTGCACTTTCTCGACCTGCTTTCATTTGATATGCATCAACAAAGCACAAGTTGCAGGTGTTCATACTGTACTTTAATTTTTGTGATGTTGTCATTGGTTGTAAATTAGCAACAGCCCATTCAGAGAATGGGCATATCAAATAGTATCAAGTACAGGCCAACTTCATATACTGGACAGCACCCAACATAATAATGGTACATGGTGGATAATTTTTGAACATGGCTGTATACAACAACTCAAGTTAATTAAATCCTTTCCAAAGGATGAAGTCATACAATATCATAGAGACACATTCATAACACCTTCCACACATACATTTTGCATGGCACCACAGCTCAGAAGATTGTGAGGCCATCTGTATGTCTTAAATGGGATACATTGCACATAAAATATGATTGTGTAATAATAATGTTTTGTGAAGAATATGTGTATGTATATGTACATGTGTGTCTGCATCTGTGTGTGTGTGTGTGCACCTGTGCAACTATACAAATAAACATGTGCTGAAATAAATGTATGATGATTAAAAGAGGCATGTAAATGTTTAAGACTTGGAAGGGTAAAGGATTTATTGAGCAGTGTAAGTGTATGTGACATTCCTGCAGCATTTTGTGGCACAGTGTGATAAATTAGAAGATGTGTTTTCTTACGAGATTTCATACTAATTGAAATGGGACAGAACAATACGATGGAAAGCAAAATGGAAACATTTTGGCCTACAACAAGAAGCAGCAATAGAGATATTTACCTGAACTCAGTATTAATTTAATTTTAATTACATGTTTAAAGTTTTGTTAAATTGACTCATAAAGGTCTCAACACATATAACATTATCTTTTTCATAATTTCTTCATAAAGCAGCCAATCAGACATCAACACATTCATTTATGCAAGTAACTATGTTTGTACAACTTTAGTTATTTACTTTTTATAAAATTGTAGGATCAGTCACTCTGCAAACAAACAGGGGCAACTTGTTGACATTGTCTACGATGAATGTGATGAACGGGTGATCCACAGTGAATTCAAGCGGTGGTGGAGGAGGTGGATATACCAGAGCAAAAGTGTTAATTTGTAATGCTGTAGGAAAAAGAAATGCAATTATTATATTTCTTTTAGCAGATTTTATCTGTCAGTCTTCTGTCATTTGCTATTTGTGAATTCAGGTACCCTAGGATATCACTTATATTTCAATAGATATCTCTTATTAACATATGCACATTTCTAATGTTACATTCAAGGGAAGACTGCAGAAGTTATTTCAGTTCAAAATAAACAATTATTAAACACCATTGTTTTTATCTTAGGTTGTTTATTGTTATATTCTGATAAATGCTTCCATACAAACTTACAATATTTCATGAAAGAGTGAATACCTGAATTTTGCCTTGTGCCCTGGTGGTGTGTAAAGGCAGCTTAGTTTATTCCATGCTAACAGTATAACTGCTTACAACAATAAGTGCTTTAACCAAATCCTATACCCTAGCAGCATGATTTGTAAAAAATGTAGCAAGTTTTAATTCCTTACTATGTGCTAATATTGTCATGACCCCACACACACAACAAAACTTGTCTATAGCCTACATTAGTATTAAAATTAGTACTAAAATGGATGTTAAAGAAATAATATGCTAAGGAGTGGACTGGATTCATCTGGCTCACAATAGGGATAAGTGAAGGGCTCTTGTGAATGCGGTAATGAACAAGGATACAGGTCTTCTGGAATATGACACTGTGTCATTGGGTGAGTGGTTTGTGACGTGGGGAACCACCCACCCAATAACACAGCATCATATCCCAGAAGACCTCAGTACTCAGAGGCAATGCTGTGAGAACCTCAAATCTCGTTATATAATGAACTGTTAAGAATGTGGGGAATATCTTCACTAAATGAGGAACTGGTAGCTCTTCAAGGACTATGAGATATGCAATTAGTCTGATGACAAAAAACAGGCATAAATATGAATCATGTAGACTTTATTTAAGGAGTTAATAATTTTTACAGTGACTTGCGTGTTTATATTTAAGATTTTGTGTTTTTTCCGAAGGTATAACATTTATCAGGTGAAAAACTCTTATTTACATGGATATGATACTAGAATGAAAGATGATTTTTTATATATTTCAATGTAATACATCTTTGTATAAAAGGAGTGTTGTCAATGTGAGTATTAGGTTACATAATAGTCTGCCAATGGAAATAAAAAAATAGATGATTTTAAAAAATTTAAACAAGTTTTAAAGTTGTTTTTATTAGATAATCCATTTTACTCATTATCTGAGTTCTTTACATATGTTAAATAGCATCAAGTTACTTCATGGGGAAAATTGTCATTGGAATGAAGTACAGAAATTGGAACAGTTACAGAAATGTGAAAGTGAGCTGAAGTGTTTATTGTGGTAACACATCTTTTACTCCTTGGTGTATGTCGCACAGAATATCCTGTATTCAGTGGATAAGTGTATATCATTATGATTACATGTGTTTAATATGACTATTTGAGTTTTATAACTTGCATTTGTCTGTTTAAAATAGTATTGTTGTTTGTTTGTTACACATTCGATTGATGTAGATGTATTAAGTTATTTTGTAATTGATATTGTGGACCTAATCTGACATGTCCAATGTCACATTTTGGTGACTAAAATGGATGATGATGATTAAATAGATTAAATTAAATATTTATCATGATATGCCCACACTGCAGTGTAGAATCTGTGAGCTACTCAAATGAACACTTGATGCATGGGCCTGTGTATTAGGACGGCAATATACACACAACTGCATGAACTCACATCTCCATGAGGACTGTAAGAGTAAACTATATATGTTCCTTGTTAATTTCAAGCATGTTCAGCAACAAAATTACACATCAGTTGAGAAGTATATCATGTCACTATTCACCTCAGCATTATTACAAAATAAACAAGAATGTACCACATATGAATTCAGACACCACTGGGATGTGTCATTTTTTATCATCGTAGTCTTCAGACATGTACTTTAGTGAATTTGAACATGTCTGTCAAGAACATTAAGAATGTCATGATATGATTGACATCATTACTTCTGGTGCATGAAATTGATTTACTAATTCAGTATGTGGAATCAGTTACAGACATCCTCTATCCAGCTCCATAATTAATGAGGCTAAGCTTATAATTATATGGATTACCAATTGTGACTGTATGTTACAAAGTGAGTTAAATGACCATTTCCTGTAACAAACTTTTTGACTTCGTCAAAATAATTGATTTTATGTTGTATGTGTATTACTGTTGAAAGGACTGGATTCCTGTAGCATCAGATCCTGTAATTAGTGTGAGTCCTGTGTTAATATCCTTAATTCAACGCTGGTTTTTAAAGGCTATTACATAGTTTTGAAAGTGGTGGCATATGTGTGTCAAATAATACTGAAGAGAATTATGTAATGAGGGCAGCTGATGCCAATCAAGAACCTAACATTGCTCAAACATAAACAGGTCTAATGTGTTTGAAATTATATGAAATGAATTAAGGGTAATTTGAAACCAGTTTTATTGCACAAATTCTTTTGCATTCAACAAAATTAAAATTGTTATTACTGAAATTGTTTCTTGTACAAGAAAGGTAATAATTATGAAGTTGCTGGATCAGACACTCTGCTAGTGAAGAGAGGCAACTTGTTGAGATTGTCCACAAGTAATACTAAGAATGGATGATCCACTGTAAAAACTACTGGAGCTGGATGTTCTACAAACGCAGCAGATTTTCGCAAAATAATCGCTGCTGGAGAATAAAAAGTAATGTTAATATCTTGCACTTTAGCACAAAAGAAACAAGATTATTACAAGGTACACAGGGTTTTTAATATAGATATAATTATAAATTTTGGAGTATTATTTTATATTCTATGAATATTTTTAAGATTGTATGGTTCGCACCACATTTGTATATCAGTGTGGCATCCCATCCTTAGGAAACTGCCACAGTAGAAATCTACTGATTTACACATACACATAAATGTGTATTGAGACAATTGCACAGAAGATGTATAATATTAAATTTGATTTACACATAATTTAATTAACTGCCTGAAGATGGTTGTTTACAATCAAAACACAAAGCAGGAACATTGAAGAAACGTGTGTAATTGTGCCGCCTAGACATTTGTTTATGGTGTACTGAATTATGAATAATATTTTCTCTTTTAATTTAGTACAGTCCTCCACTTTTACTGAAAGCAGTATTGCAGAATTTAAGAGTGATGAAAAGAAGTTAAAAATAGAGGTTAGTTATTTCATTGCCAGATCAAGTGTCAGAATTGAGTTTGCATTCATAATTGTATGTATTTTAGATGGGGCACATGGTGGCACAGTTGGTTGAGGCACTGTGCTACAAGCCGAAAGATTGCAGTTTGGAATTTTTCATCGACATAATCCTTCCGGCTGCATCATGGCCCGGGGTTGACTAAGCCTTTAACAGAAATGAGTACCAGGAATATTTCCTGGCGGGTAAAGGTGGTCAGTGTGTACGGCTGACAACCTTACCATCTTCGTGTGCCAATTATCTTGAAATATAGTAGCCTCAACCTCCTGGAACCCCCAGGGCCTGTTCAGGTCTGTACAGGGATTTATGTATTCTAGATGGATAATATACTAAATATGGCATGAGGTGCACTTCAAGCAGGCATTCCTTTGCAGTGTGCTTGGTAAAAACAAATTCTAGATACAAGAGGCAACAATACCTGTAGCTGCAGCGGCTGTTGCTCCTTCTTCATCCACTTCAATGTGTGCCTTCTGGACCACTTTTGACACACGTAAAGGCTGCTCCGAGATCCCACTCAGATTTGCTTGTTGAGTGAATATGTCTGTCAGACCAATCTGAGAAGCATAAACACATCATGCTCTGTTGAAAACCTCCCACATGCTTTCAGTCAAATTATGTCAGAATTTTAATGTGCTAATTATGGAGACAGAAGTAATAGCTACTACTTTAATGTGGCACATCCCCATTGTGTTATTAAATACAAATGAATATTGCAGTCAACACAACATTGTGTTCAGGAAGAGTAAAGTCTACATGTTGTGGCTAAACTGATTAGCCATCATTAGGCCTAATTACAAGAACACAAAAGGGAGTATATTTTACAACTGTATTTCAGGTTTGAGATCTCAGCCTTCACAAGCTAAAACACACACATATTGTAGAAGATATAGAATGCCTGAAATGTATAACTTGAAGTCTAGTCCTACTCTATACGCAATTTTCTACACTTTGATGATCCAATTGCAATATTACATATACATCGCTTCTAATAAATTTATGTCTAATTTCATATGTCATATTATTCCATTTATCATAATTTTTTAACTTCATATATTTCAGGCATTCTATGCTTCAGTGTTGTGTTGACTGATTGCAAATTCATTTGTATAGTTACTGTCTGAATGACCATGGTTCAATGCCTGTCATTGGTTGGCATTTATATGTTTATCCACATGTAAGAAATATCTCTTTGTTCCACCCATCATACATTTGAAAGGAAATGAGGATGATGTGCCTAGCATAATTCTGATTACTCAGCTGCATCCAGTGCTGAAGGTTCAAAAGCACAATTATTTAGCTCCATGTAGCCTATATGCTTTATAATGTGGTCATCTTTGTGATCTCTCAATACAAATAGTTGTTGACATAAGGCTGTATGAGGGAGAATTACACCACAACCTCTGGACACTTATTTCCAATCAATTTTTTGTAAAACATTATGCCAGTAAATCAATATTCTCTTGTCTACTCAATATTATTTCATGGAATTTTTACAGAATATTTTTCATTTTGTATATGGAACATATTTTATTATGTGAATTATGACATGTTGTATATTATACTGTAAATTATTTGTTGCATTTGTAGGATTTTAATTGTTTAAAATTGCATACTAAAATACTAGTTTTGCTTATTAGGACTGATATATCAGAATTTCTTTCAGGAAATGTGTAGAAAATTCTGTTACACACAAATTGGTCCAAGAATGAGTGCTATAGCTAACAAACTGACGAACGTATATAGTTTGCTCAGATCCAGTACACTCTTTCAGACAGTAGCTCCACAGTAGAACTTTAATATTTATTTACATGGTGTATCATAATTGGTGACGATAGGGAAACACATACAAATGTCGAAATTCATGATCCTTTGCTTTACAATTCAAATGAATGAACAAAAGTAATTCATACAATTATGTGAGACATCCTTGTGTAAATTTTAAAATATGCAGCTTTTGTTGTATTAAAAATCTTGTACCTCTTGCAAAGCAGGACCGAGTTGCAACGTTGTATCCAATTTAAATTTCGGCAGAGACAGCACAACTTCTGGTGAGGAACCACGACTTTCCAGATTATTGATGAGGTCAAAGATCTGTGGACCAGTAATGTTGTTCACCAAGCTCTGCACACCATCTTGTGCGTTAGGTAGAATTATCAGTAGATAAAATCGATCACCCTCAAGAGAACATAAAGAATGCAGTCAATTTAAGCCAGGAAGATGTTTCATATATGATAAGAACTGGAAAAGACGTTATTATTCATACCTAGTCTAGTTGCCCTCTTGATATTCTTTGCCTATTGATTCTTATCAGACCTCTCAATTGGCAGGAAAACTGTAGGATAAATTACTTTAACAGAATACAGAAATGTGCATTTTACATTCATGTTTGTCTTGGTCCTTGAACTTTGGTACATATCGACCAGTAGGCCTACTACATTACAACTGTCAGTAATGGAAACACATATAGACTTGTTCAGAAACTCACTCCATTGGCTAGCCAAATGATGGTACAGCATATTTTGACTAACATTTTGATGGTTTATACAGTTGTCTAGCCCAGAAATAATTTAAGGAAGTCTGGCCCCGAAATACTTTAATGAAAGAAACTGTATAAATAAACCATTCCAGTGTCAGTTTAGTATAAAGTTCTAATGAAGTAATGACAAACGCCATGCCAGGTAACATTATAATCATGGACATCTTCAATCACATTCCCATTAACGCAGTTCACACATCTCTGTTAGACACATGTACTGTAGACTCAATTAAGCCTGTTATTCATATGTTACTGGAATTTACAAATTAAATTATTACAGAGTCTGCTAAGGTTCACCAAAATGAGTACTTAGGAACTACACTAGAATTTATATGAGAGAAAAATTTACCACATAAAAATGCCTTTCCATAAAAGAAAATGACATTACATAATGGGTTAAGAAACTTGTCCCTCTTTCAACTTCTAAACTTGTACTTATTTTCTGAAGATGCAGATCTTCTGGGATGTTACACTGTGTCAACTAGTAAACAGTTACAGTCATATGAAGAACTGTAATGCCTTGGTCTTTGCAGTCAAGAAGCCCCAGTCTTCAGGGACTGCTATCAGGGAATTCCATATGTTTTAAATACCTGTCTCAAACAGTATCATTGTTACAGTTATATGAACATTGACTTTTGTTTTACGTTGTATCTACCGTGCATTTTCAAATGAGATGTGTTCAAAAATCACCAACTAATGCACATAAACTTTTTCTCAATAGTTTATTCTTAAAATACCCCTATACTTATTTCGGTGGTTTAAACCACCATCTTCAGGGGGTCGTGGAGATTAAAATGCATAGACTTATTGTTATTACATATATGGTTACATTCAGATATGTAGAATATGAGTGGGCTAGTATTGCTCACTTCGTACAGTATGTAAAATTATGTAAAATTACTATAAAATGAATTAAAGGCTGTTAAAATGATTACATAGTTTGTAGTTTTCCTGAAAATTATTGGCAGTTTGGCCTTGTAGTAAGGTGGTCATCTGTAGAAATATTAAACTTAATTAATAACTTAAATAGTAAAGTAATTCATGGTTAATTGTAAAATTGTGTTGCTTGCGTACCTGTGTGTACTACGTAAGCTGCATGACGCCAGTGTTGTGCTGTTGCAGAGTGATAACTGGTACTGGTTTTCCGTGTTTCTATGTCGTGTTGGTCGGGTTTGGTTTTTGCGCATGCGCAGGTAATGAGGGTGGGTTTATAATTTTGAATAAGAGGTTTTCTTCGCCTTGCTGTTTTTCTCTAATCAATGAATTATTTTGGTAGAATTGCTGTATGTAGAAGTTCTCCAGTGTATTCATATGCCAGCCCTTTTTACAGGTTTTAATTAGTGTCATTTTCAGGAAAACTACAAACTATGTAATCATTTTAACAGCCTTTAATTCATTTTATAGTAATTTTACATAATTTTACATACTGTACGAAGTGAGCAATACTAGCCCACTCATATTCTACATATATGAATGTAACCATATATGTAATAACAATAAGTCTATGCATTTTAATCTCCACGACCCCCTGAAGATGGTGGTTTAAACCACCGAAATACGTATAGGGGTATTTTAAGAATAAACTATTGACAAAAAGTTTATGTGCATTAGTTGGTGATTTTTGAACACATCTCATTGACTTTTGTGTTCTAAGATTCTCAAGTTTCATAAACTGTTGAAGTATATATGAGAGTTTATATAAATTTTATTTGCAAAAAAATGTAGTAAAATGGACATGCAAAATACACATCTGCTCTATTCCTTTGCAGTGAAACTCAAACTGCAGGTAAAGAAATAATATTCTATGTAAAGTTTTGATTTACGATGGAATTGCTGAAGATACATGCCTTCTGGGATATTATCAACAAGTGTCTTCATTGATGAGAGTGGCCTGGTTTCAACCACCAAACTAGACAAGCTTTTCACCAAAAGGGTCATAAACCCCACCAATGTCATTTAGTGTGTCCTCATTTTCAGCTTTTAAGAATTCATTATGCAAAACAGTTAATCAACAATATAAAAGCACATGACTAGAACCTACAGAAAGAATGACTAAATGATTACTGCGGTAAGATCATTTTTATAACCCAATAAAAAGCTGAGACATAGAATGACAACCAGATTGCTGGAGAGAACAGTCTGGTTAGCCTCAGAATAGTTATAGAACCTAGTTCTTGTTAAGGTAGAAGAAAAAGTGACATTATTTCACTGATTGGTCAGTTTTGTCTCATCCTTGTGGGTGTACCTAAAGAGGTAACTGATGATATAATTTAAATGATATATCCTTATTCATGCAGAATGTCATATGAATAACTGTTGTGCTATACTGTTATTAAGTAATAAATCGTTCATACTGTGCTGCAGAAGACATTATAATAGATAAGTCTGAGTCTATAAAACATGTTATTTACTGAGCCCGTGAATATTAATTACAGAACATGTTCATTCTCTTCAAAGTTATATTTAAAAACTTGGTCATAAAATCAGAAGACATAAATCCAGTTCTAGTTTAACATCATAGATCATTGCTCTAGATTCTTAAATAATTAATTTTCTAACGCAAAACTTACTTGAAATGGAAGTCGCAGCCATCGAGAATCCAACTCATCAAGATTGCCTGTTAGCAAACTATCCTTCAGATGCATAGTAGGAACTTGCTTTGGTGAGTTTGGTTGAATGAAGAAATTGTCATTTCTTGTGTTTCTCTTCTCAAAAGGTGTCTGCCAAAGGCCTTTGAAGTATATAGCATTAACCAAGACCAAAATAGTTGCGGTAGGTAGTGTGTCTGAAATCAGATTTGCACATAGTGAAGTACCCTGCCGTGATTCAGAGATGTGCAGTTTGCTAGGAACTGTGATGTTTCTTTACCTGCAGACACAAGGTTTTGAATTTTGTCATGTGTTTTATTTGTAACCCATGAGTTTATCTCATCAGCAGCCACAGGAGGATTGTTAAAGTCTGTAGGCTGAATGTTGGCCTGGAAGTCTTGTTCAAGGATACTTTTAAACTGAGTTTTTACTGGGTATCCTTCTTTAAGAAATGCAGCATTTGCAAATTCGAGGGTCACATTTCCAGAAGATTCCTGTTGGGGAAAAAATTTCATACAATATAATATGTTAAACATAATTAATGGTCATACCACTGTATTAAATGACCAACACAAGCCATTTTAAAAAAGAGTGTGAGACTGAGGCCTGTGAATTGGGCCATTTATTTAGGTTGGTCACTGGCATAATTTGACCACTCATTAATAACTGTCACATGCTTATCAATTCATACATTTTCCTCCTCTTCCGAATTTAATCCTTGGTTGGCCAATTTCTTGGCCTCCATAAATGTTGTACAGAGACATTTGTAGTTGACACCATAAATCATTCTACACTTGGACCATTTTGCTTGACGGCAAGCAGAGCAGTGATCTCTGCTACTCCACTTTGTTGTGAATAGGGCCCACATATTTTAGTTCAATGCACTGCAGTTAATACTAGATTTTATTCACCATATTTAAAGAAGTTGTTGGAAGTGGTTCCCTTTGGCTTGCAGACACAAGTCAGAGCTATAAAATGTGTTATTCATTGCACTTCAAAGTTCTTCTGGGGAAACGGAAAATCCTACATTCTGAATTTTTTCTTTCAGAGCATCTTCAAAGTGAAGGTAATTACCATACTCTTTGTCCTTTAACATGCCCCACAAATAAAAACTGCACAGCTTCAGATCTCGTGAAAGAGAAGACCACTATCCCCTGCTTATTATTGTCACCAAAAGACTCCAGACAATGCATACAGTTGCTGGCAGTGTGAGATGTTGTGCTTTCTTGCTGAAAGGTGGCATATGTCCTGTCTTAACTGGAGAGGTGTTCAAGAAGTGTTGCCAGAATGTGTGTAACATATCGGTGCAAATTTATGGTCTCAGAAGAAATAATTGGCGCAGTAATCCTAAGTGCACTCATAAAACACCACACACACCAACCTTAACACTGTGTAATGCCCCTTCATGATTATAATGGGAAAGCCCTTATTCTGACAGTGTACATGTCCACTGAAATGAAAACAATGTCCCACTGAACAGAACGAGTGTGGTGTTTATTTCTTCAGCATGCAGCCCATGAAACTACCAGTTCACATCTTGTTTCACTAACTGTGTCACAAATTTTGTGAACCACAGCCGTTTTACATGAATGCAAATTCAGCAGTTTTTTTGCATTTTGTGTTGATGCAGATGCCTCTTTACTGTGCAAGTCAAGCCAGTGATTTCCTTGGAGGTGTCTCCTCTCCAATCTAGTGCTAATTCCACCCACTGCTTTCTCAACACATGTCTTCTGTGTGTTGTTATTGACCATAATGGAACATATCACTCGAAAATGTTTCACACATTTGTAAATAATTTATAAATATGCAAAACGGTTTTGAGTGATAAGTTGTCCTGTTGCCCTGTGTGGAAGAGGGGCATCAGGAAATTTGCAGCTGAATTTACAACAATGCTTCCTGTAGGAAGTTTATTTAGTGTAGGTATAATACAAAAACATGTATTGCTCTTAGGTAACCTACATAGCAACTGCAGATGACTCCATACAGAACAGGCAGCTTATATGATAAGTGAAGTGGGAGTAAGCCAGTGAGAGGGCTTTGTGTATAACCTAAACGACCTCATGGGAAGTCAATAGCAATTGTGGATATCTAAGATGATGACCCTGTACTTTGGATATACAGAGTGTGGATACTTATGTGTGATTCAAAAAATGCTGATGCTTATACATGTCTGCACAGTTAAGAAAATAACTTAATCACAGACAACATGGTCAATGGAGAATAAGTTGAGCATATCTGAAGTGTTGTTTTCATTACATAATATTTACCAACTATATTTTCAAACCTGTCAAAGTGTTAGTATTCTTTTTACAATCACTGTGTTTCTGTTCCCTCAATAAGTTAGTCATTTATTCAGTCCATAATTGTACCTTGAGATTTCTTGTCAGCTGACTGTATCCTTGTTTTGACTGCTGTGGTTCGAGGTGTAACACTTGCGTCAGCTGAGCCTCTGTGTTGCCACCAGATCCTTGCTGAAGCAGGGCCAACAGAGTGGACACACTCACAGGGGAGGTCACTGCGTTTCCATCGTTAGCCCCAAACACCACCTGCATACAGTTTACACCATTATAGGTCACATACACATTGCTCACCAATCAGGTACTCTTAAATTACCGTCACAACCAAAACTACAAACAAGTCTTCTCCCAAGATTCGTTGATCCTTAAAGCTAGATTACATTCTTGCTGATTTCCACATGTAATCAAGGTGCTGACAAATTAGGGTATAAATGTGGTCCATAGAAGTTCCATAATATAAGTCATATATTACACCAGAGACGTAGCTGGTGGAAGGGGGGGGGGCGGTACGGCCGCCCGAGACGGCAGAGCGCACACGGTGGCAAAATGGGCTGCAAAATGAATAGTCTAAATACAAAAATGATTTTCTGCGCTTAAGTAGTTTCTAGTTATTGAGCCAAATGAAAGTACATTCAATAAATGACTGTGATTTTTTTCAAAAAGTTCGTAACTTCTGTTAGGGGCGCCAGAAAACCTAGCTATGCCACTGTATTACACAACCAGAATAGAGAAAACAAGAACTATATTGAGAATTTTGATTGAGAGGCCTATCAGAAAGGAGCCATTTGGAAAATAAGAAGGAGATGATCATACAAGAATATAAAACTGGATAAGGAACCGGGTTGCGAGGATGTGAGCTTGAATTATTTGACTCAGAATCGATTTGACTGAGAATGTATTTCCGGTTGTTCCCAGTAGCGATTCCTTACTGCTAAACAGGCTTGAGCAGAAGATTGTTGCGTTCACGAGATAGGGCGACAAGTTAATTTCGGTCAGTATCATTTACTCTAACTGGTATATTTCATGGATTTTCTCGGTCTCTTCACGAAAATTCCATTGGGTACAACAGTGTGTTATAAAGCACGGGAGAAGTTTGGGATTTCAAATACTTCTTTACATTCATTATTTTTTATTTTAAGATGCACGGTGTTTTTAGAATAAAGTACTTTTTTACATACTCATATATTCTGTTCTATCGAAATGCTTGAAAATAAAATATAGTATAAATATATATAAAAAAAATGTCCTTTAAAATGTCTTTTCTCTTTATTGAGTTCCTATATGTAAGATAAAGTCTTGTATTAAACAGTGGCATATTTGGAGTGGCGTTGCGCTCTAAGGCATAGCTGTGCAGCCGCTTGATTGCTGGGATCGCGGGTTCAAATCCCGATGACGGAATGGATGTTCGCCTCTCGTGTCTGTTGTGGGCGGCGTAGGTATCGGCCTCTGCGACTGGCTGATCACGCGTTCAGAGGAGTCCTGCCGGGTGTGTGTGTCTGTCTAATTGTGTGTCATCTAGAAACCTCAAAACGGAGCGGTCTAGACCCGAGGAGGGCTGTAGCGCCACACAAAAAAATAATAGAATATATTTAAAGAAGTATTCGAGATCCCAAGCTCTGCCCCTGCTTTGTAAGACACTGCTGTATCCATTGCCTTCGTAGGCTACAGATACTTTGATTGGCCTGATCGTGGCTCGGGACAAGCCGAAATATGTATCCACTAATTTTACATTTTTTATTTTTATTACAAAATCCGGAGTTCGATTCGCGGTAGGGCAAGACGTTTTTTTCCTCTTCACAACGTGGAGACCGGTTCTGGGGTCCACCCAGATTCCAATTCAGTGACTACCGGGGACTCTTTCCCCAGGCGTAAAGAGGCAGGGGCTTTGATTTTACCACGTACTTCCATCTAGTGCCGAGGTTAAGAATGAGTGGAGCTATACCTCTTTTCCCCGTATAGGCCTATTCTTTCATGGCCTGCATGGGGACAGCTTTGCCTTCTTTGTTAATAAAATTGCTGCATGACAAAATGTACCTTCCTACTTGATTACGTTACAAATAACGGGGTGTGTGAGACCTAGATTGTAGCCACTGGCTACTGTTAAAGATTATTTTTAAATGTAACAGAGTGGAGTTACAAGAGACATAAATTTAGAGTATGTAAATACTGGCACAAAGTTTTAACTGCAATGTTTCTGAGACATAGAAAAATTCACCATTATTCCAGCCAGATGAGTCAGCAGATTGACTGAGAAATACAACATTGACTGAGAAGCATTGGTGGGATTATGGTTGTAATTGTAATATTACAGTATCACATATTAATATGTGATACTTTAATATTACAAGTACACCAGAAGGATAGCATTTTACCCACCAACATTTTAACCTCTTATTTTATGAACTATGAATATGGAATTATATGATTTGAGTCTCTAATATGTGATATTTGTAACATGTAAATGAATTCGAAGTTCTTGTACACCTTTGCTTGAACCCCCTGATGATGACAACTTTTTGTCGAAACATATTTAGTAGTTTCTAATATATGTTGTATATGTATTTACCGTGTGCATTTATTGGTGTTATTAAGTTTATGACGAGATGCACCGTCTGTACAATATAACATTTGCCCTTATTACTAGTTCGTCTGACACTGTCCTAACCGGTTCGTCAGCCTTCACAGTGACAATTAATAATCACACGGACATTCATTGTAGCCTGCCAATGTGTCGTCACTGCGGTCAGTTTTTATGCATGAACAGTTTTTTCTTTTACCTCAGGTTCCGTTTCCCGCAAGTTTGAAACCCACACATTGTGTGATAAACATGTTGTTTGATAACAGACGTATGTTTTTGTCTTCAGTGGATGTGACAGTCCGTCTGTCGGCCAAATTGAAGATATGTCAGAACAAAGTGCTGGGAAGTTCGGCCTCTATTTCGATCTACCAAAGAGAGAGTCAATAACAGTAGAAAGCATACGAGTACATACTGCTGACTTTATATAATTGTTGTGTTTTACTAATTAATATTAGTGTCAGCTAATCACGAGATGGGCGATGCATGTAACATGCATGTAAAAAATAAATGTAGAGCATTTTATAAGGAGACTTGAAGGAAATAAACCGCTTGGGAGACATAGGTATAGATGGGTGGATAATTTTAGTACGAATGTTACAGAAATAGGATGTATGTGAACGGGATTCAGCTGGCCTAGGATTGAATTCAGTGCCGAGGTAGACTTGGTAATGAACTATTCGGTTTCATAAAAGTTTGGAAATTTCTTGACCAGATGAGTAACTGTCAGATTCTCAAGAACACCTCTGCTCCATTCAGTTAGCAACATATTTAACATCTCACTGAGTAACTTATTTTGCTGTAGGCGTTGATTGCTGATTGTCAGGAGCCTCGGTTTAAACTATGATTTAAGCGGGCTTACCATATTTGTTAGAGAAAAAAATGTTAATAAAATTTATTCTCTTTAAAATGCCTCTGATATATTTAAGAAGCTCTTCACATAGCATAATGTTAACTATAAATGTCCCATCATATTTTTCAGTTTCACCTCTTTTCTTCAAATGTGGGAAGTTCCGAGTTAAAGCAAAAATTGACCCCACTGTTACATACAGGTAGATATGCATTATATACAGGTAGGTCCCTTCGTTTGTATATATGTTGGATAGGTAATGTTGTGTTACATAGGTAGCAATTAGCATTTCATGTAGGTCATACCAGTAAATTAATGAAGAAAACTGAGACTTTTTACTCCATGGGCAGTCCTTCCTGAGAAGGACACCGGTTCTCAGCTAGTCAAGGATTTCCCCACACTTTATGGAATCCGAAGGTTCACTACCGAATTTACAAACCCTCGCCACCTGTCCCTATCCTGAGCCAGATCGACCCAGTTCATGCCCCCCCCATCCCACTTCTTGAAGATCCATTTTAATATTATCCTCCCATCTACGCCTGGGTCTTCCAAGTGGTCTCCTTCCCTCAGGTCTCCCCACTAAAATCCTGTATGCACCTCTCCCCCATACGTGCTACATGCCCCGCCCACCTCATTCTTCTTATTTGATCACCCGAATAATATTTGGTGATAAGTACAAATCCTTAAGCTCCTCGTTATGTAGTCTTCTCCACTCCCCCGTTACCTCGTACCTCTTAGGCCCAAATATCCTCCTCAGCACCCTATTCTGGAACAGCCTCAGCTTATGTTCCTTCTTCAATGTGAGAGACCAAGTTTCACGCCCATGCAAAACAACAGGCAAAATTATACTTCTGTATGAAATTCTGTACAGTACATGTTGATTATACCAGTAACTGCTTTCGTGTATTCTTATGACACAGCTGAAGGATGTTGTCAAGACAGGCGATAACCCAGTGTCACACTTAGAGCAGACAGTAGGGCACAGAGTTGTATAAAATTTATGGTGACAGCAGGACCCCTGACGCAGAGGAGGAGATACAGTAGTTCACGGAGTCAGACTGTTCTAATTAGACAACGTCTATTTAAGCCATGTCAGAGCTTGGCTTTTTATGATGAATCAGTAATAATGTTACATTTGATTACGTGTTTTCCAAGACTGAGCAGTTCATACACGCAAGACCTACCTGAATCTTTGACGAAATCGAGCACTCCGTAAACCATCCTCAGTGTTTCAGCAATTTGCTGCACTCTGTGTCACACTGATCCACATCAGCATCCGTTTGCTCCCACTCGGCAGTACCTGTGAGCTTCCAAATACATTGCATGCTACTGGAGAGCAGGGCTACCATCTTCAGATCGATCTCAATATCCGTTCTCTTGATATGATGTACAAATAAATAGTGCCTTCTTTCAGATCTTAAAAATGTAATATTTTGCAAAAGCTTGAAATAAGATGAATTTTTCATAGTAGGCGTATTTATTAAACAGCCAAATGCAATTGTCGTTGGCCTTTGTGAACTTCTCCCTCGTCTCACCGCTTTGTATACTCTGCCTACCCTCAAACACACAACTCATTGTTCACTGTCCTTACAGTAATACCTGTGCTAAAGTGACTGGAGTACATTCGAAAAGGAGGAGTCAGACGACTCACATTATTAGAGAACACTAGGCAATGAACCAAAAAGTAAAATGGCAAAAATTAATTACATTCAGCCTTGGAATGCTTTTTTTATGCGAATTCGGATTTTCTTCTCCGCATATATCAGGGGGTGTCCAGTTAGACGAGGTTCGGGACCCTCGCATTAGGAGGCAACATAGACAAGAGCCATGCTTTAATAACAATTTTTTCCATACTTTATGGCTTCCCATTTTTGTTCATCCAAATAAATAGGTTAGTTTCAGTCAGTTATGAGCATTCTTTCTTCATAAAATCTTTTTAAAACACCGTTCGCCGTCAGCTTCTTGTGCATGTAAACTACCTGAATATTATTTTTATAGGCAAAAGGCGCGAGCTGCAACAGTGACTTGCGCGAGCCGCGTTGTGGTCATCCCTAGCATATATAAACGCTGGGAAGAACACTTCTTTTCCGCTAATAATCCGCAATAAATCTGAATTATCGTTATGTTTCTTTTGCCGCAAGATCGATGATTAAAAAACAGGGCAATTTCGCTCTTAAAATTCCGCCCGGACGTACATTTTATGTCCCAGAAGGAAGACATGTACAAGAAAAGGTGGACGTGTGGTAACCCTGGGATTACGGTAATCATTGTGTGAAGTGACGTGGTTGCCTCGCGACGGAATTGATTACAAACGCTAACACATCCGTAATGCCAATTAGACCGCAAAGGCGGGAAGGTGAATTTCAAGGGCGCAAACATTTTTCAAACGTGTTCTTTGCTAATTTGCGTATCGCACTGACCTTGGCGTTTGTTGGCTGGATACAAAGAACTACGAAGTTAACCGCGACTCATAGCTGCCTTGCGCAGGCAGAAGTTAATTTAGCTTCAAGGAAATGTTTGAAATACGAGCTTCATATCTTAATTGTGACAGTTCCTGTCTCTACCTCTCCAACGATAATCCTTCACCTGAACCTTCCTATATACAGTCCAACCCGGTTTTAACGATATCGGTTTATGCGACACCTCGTATATTGTGTCAGATATTCTGTAACACTATTCCTCACTGTTAACCATAACATTATACACCTCAGTTAGAACACTCGTTTATAACAACACAAAACATTCACTTCCTTTCATGACGTTGTAACCGAGTTGGACAGTATTGTAGCCTTAAGGGCAATAGCTGCTTTGAAAGCATAATTTCACTGATTATTCACGCCATCAATTTGGAGACTGCAATGCTGATCGAATCGATGTTTGTCAAGAGATTGAGGAAGAATGCAAAAATATATCTGTATGGGCTATCATTCTGAAGGAGGCACTGGTTAAACTATAAGGACCGTATGCCAAAGAAGAAGAAGAATTCTGATCGAAGCGTAGGTACCTCTTGTCTGTTCCACTGTTCAATACAGTTTCACTCAACATTCACGCCGCAGTTTTGAAGAGTTCTTCAGAGAGAGTTTAATATAATTTATCGGAAAAGTATGGCACTGCAATACCGACCGCAGCAAGAGCAACTCTTGACTGCTGCTGAATGATAGATTGTTTTCGGGAATGACTGCTATTTGGCGTGTCATCATCTGTAATAGTAACCCGCGTGTGACTTACAAACAAAGCATGTTATACTGTACTGGATGGCGTATGTTGGATACCATTCTTCGTACATATTTGAAGAACCCGATGAAGTTCGGTTTGAACTTCATGAAAATTAATATTTGACCTATAAAACGTAAAACGAAACTCGCCTGTAAACATATAATAGTATAAATCCCGAACACCAGTCTAAATCCGCTTACTAGGTTATGAGACGAAACATGCACATATGGATGAACACAGCATCCTTTGTAGGCGTTCACTTCTCATTACAATTTCCAAAAAAGGTAGGATATAAGCAGATTTTTTAATGTTTCGAAAACCGCATGCACAGTGGAGTAATGAAACTCAACGAACATTTTGTTCTGATCCGAAGACACTTTTAAGTGTTTCCCAGTTGTGGACGGTTTTTTTTTTTAAACCTACCGAAAGCTTTACTCTAGTTTTCCTAAAATTATTCTGAAATAAAATAACTGCTTCCATGTTATTGCAGTCTTGCGTGTACATATATTTCACTACGCTCCTGACGCCGCAGTGCGATTGTTACATGCACTAAATATTAAAAAGTTTTCAAGCCATGAAACAGGGGTTTAGGCACTGTAAAAGATGTTCCGCCTTGCAAACAGACCAAGACATTAAAAAACGAAATAACGAAATAGTTTTTTTTTATTTTAAGAAGGACATTGCATCCAACAGAAAAAGTGAGTGCTGCTGCGATGTTCACATTACTGTAAGCTTGGTTGGAAAAGAGGAGCGATGTGTTCAATTTTCGTCGTGCCATATCTTGTAGCATGAATTAACACTTTCTTTCTACATTGAAGTGTGCTTGTATAGCACATAAAGGTGAGTTTGCCCCTGTCCACGACATGAAGGCATATGGGGAGGGGGGTAGACTACAGCTCCACTCATTCTTAACCTCGCCACTAAATGGAGGTTACTCTTCAACTTCACACCCCGGCCGCTTTATCCCCGGTACCCATTGAATATGGGGTTGGGTGGGCCCAGGACGCGATCTGGACGTTGCGGAGAAAAGTATCTTGCCTCTGCCGGGATTCCAACCACGGAAAGTCCATCGCGGATTCTTGCGAAGCCTACAAACAGGCTATATTTGAAAGCTTGTATCTGTGAATTGGAGTCGCTTGCGTTACAGACGAATGCGATGGGCTGGGCGTGTGGCATGTATGGGGGGAGGTGCATAAGAGAGGTTTGGTGTGGAAATATGAAGGAAAGAGACCGTTTGGAAGACCTAGGCTTATATGGAAAGATAATTTTAAAAAAGATCTTCAAGCAAAAGGATGGGGTGGCATGGACTGAATTGATCTGGCTCAGGATAGGGACAGGTGGCGGGCTGTTGTGAATTAACGCGGTAATGAGCCTTGGGGTTCCATAATTATGTGGGGAATTCCTTGACTAGCTGAGGAACTATTAGTTTTCCAAGAAGGTTTCTATTAGTTTCCCAAGAAGGATTCTGCTCCATGGAGCTACTTTGTTGTATAAACGAATGAAGGAAGAGTCACACAGTGTTCAATATCTTCTAAGAACGCCACCTTCGTAAATTCCTTTTCAGACGATGCTTTCCTGGTGTTCGTTTTCTGGAATTAATGTGTGCATATTGAGCAAGAGAGGTCAGACGGTAAGGCTTATAGTGTGAAAAGTAATTACGTTCAAATGACGAAGCTTGTTGTCTGCGGCAGGCCTGGGTGCCTGCCAGGTCAATATAGGGTGATTCAAAAGTATCCATACATGGAGAAAATGGTCTTTTTATTTGCAAAACTTTTCTGTATGGGCACCACTTATAGCACATACGGATGCGTCTCTCTCACACATGACGAACTCGCTTAAACACGTCTTGTGTTATGCGCGCACATGCTTCTCTAATGCGTTGTTTCAGGTGGTCAACATTTTGTATTTTCACCTGGTACACCACGGCCTTCAAATGTCCCCAGAAGTAAAAACCAAGTGGAGTGAGGTCTGGAGACGAACCTCACTCCACGGGACCACGGCGACCAATCCATTGACCTGGAAACTGCCAATCTAAACAACGGCACACGCAGATACCATATAATCCCTATGTATGGAGACTTTCGAATCATCCTGTAGACATACTAACACTCTCATCTCATGTGACACTAAATAAACTGCAGCTGACACAACGGCATTAGATACAAACGAGCAAAATCCACGTCCAGCGTGCGAGATACGCTCCTCTGAAGCGGCGCTTGCAAGGAATCCGTGTTGAACGAACTTAATATTGTATGGAATTAACGGGGATACGGGTATGCCGCTGTGAAAAGTGTAAGTAAATAAACAGTAGAACTGTAAATGCTTTAATTACATCTGTTTATGAGAATGCAGTTTGGTGAGACGAAAAGGGAGACCACAGGCGCGGGAGAAGTAAATGGCGGGATGACGTTAGAGCTCAAAATGTACACTGTCACATATCCTGAATAAAACGGACCAACATTGGTTTTACAATGTCCAGCTTAAAGCTGAAACCACTAAGAAAATCTGCAAACCCGATCACAGAGTGTAGATTAGCCATCTATGTTATACAGGGCGTTCTTTTTTAATGGCGGGACTGTTCGCCATACAGCGGACGAGAACGTTGCTGCATAGTGACTGCAGTGTTCAGCACTGCTCAGTCCCGCGTAAAAAAAATAAAACTCAATGCAGAAATACGTACATATGCAAAACCTAAACAGTCCTTCGCTTTTTAAAATTAACGATATTTTCCTTCTGCTACTACAGCGTATTTGATAAAATTCGTTCAGAAAATACCTGTTCGCGTTTATTTTCGCTCATATAAGCGAATCCGCGTTGGAGGAACGTTTGCTGTACAAACCCAAGTAAATTGTAACACAGACCGCCGAGAGCGGGTTCGGGTCCCGGTGGAAAAAATGTTTCGCCGCCCCCCCCCCCCCCCCCCCCAGCAAGAGCAGACTGGCTAAAAATCTTTACACTAAATCGGAAAGACTGACTGTCAGTTGCAAAGTGACTTGGGCTTGGTCTGAAAGGGTTAATTTTGTACAATCGACAAATAATGATACTGTCGAGAAAGACAAAAAGATATGCAACACAGTCGGACCCCGAACCCCATTCTGTACCGCCGGGCCACGGTAATTTTTACCGCCCCCCCCCCCCCCCCCCCCCCCCCCCCGCTCTCGTCGGCACTGCTTTAACATTACGCTTTACGTAATGCAACTTACTGTCAGTGTATACTTTTTTTACCTTGAGCAGTTCCACTGAGAAGCTGTCTGTTGCGTCGGCGACTTGCGTGCTGACGGCATTGTTAGGTTCTTGAGCACGTGAGATGCACAGTGTGCTCAGTATGAGACACAGTGTTGCTGCAACGAAAGATATGGTGGACAGATAAATTACTGTCACACGCTTTGCGTCTGGCTTTTAAGCATAACATAAGCAAGTAAACAAGAGCGATGGTGGAATGTTGTTCTTACTATTGTTTATAATCCTGTAAGACCCGGATACCTGAACAATCAAAGCGGGGCCTGTCAGTATGAATTAACTTGGCACTAAAGGCCAAGGGTGCAATTAGGATATTTGCGAGGTGGCCTACATTGCCTGTACGTAAAATGGCCAGATTTTTTAATGAACAGTGCTGGACAAGACAATTGCGCAGTTTTCGTATAAATAAAATCCTTAATCCCTAGACTAAAGCTGTATGAACTGTATGAAATTTAATTTTGTTTTTGTAGATTTTTTATTGGTTGATTTAATGAATTATTAAACGTATAAATTCCAAGTGGAGCAAGTACACCACATTGCACCTCGCTGCCAGCGCCCCTACTAGAAGTGGTTCTGCGTGAAATCCTCAAATGACACTCTCCTACGTTCTGTGTTATATGAATTTCTCTTTTTATTTCACTATGTCCACCGATAAACTCACGGTATCGAAAAGTGTTTGAAATGTAAGTTCTAGGATTTATCTTTTTTTGTGTACGCTTAGTGTTTCCTTCCTCAGGGGTAAAGCGGCCATGGCGTGAGGCTGACCATTTACTTCCATCTAGTCCCGAGGTTAAGAATGAGTGGTGCTATGCCTCCACTCCCCTTACATACCTTCATGACGTGTGCAGTGACAACTGTAAGTCTTCTTTAGTCTTCGTTGGGATCGATAAATTTGAATTTCAGTTTTATGGAATTCACGGATTATAGTGAACAAACAAAAGTAAGTTAGCCTTACAGCATTTAGCGGTATGACTCCCAATGTCGTGTTTCATTGGCATTAGTTCCGCAGCTTTGGGGATGAAACGCAGCGGACTCGCACACTATCCCTCTACGTGCTTTCTCTTCGTGTACTTTCTACAACCCTAAATTAATGCAGCACTTTGTTTTATTGAAGTGCCCCGTAGCAGATGCTACGGACGCACCGCAGTCTTGAAGGCTTATTGTGCAACCCTATGAGGAAGATGATGAGGTTTCTTCTGCTTTTCCATTTTAATGGAGCACTCGGAGAAAACCCTGTCACAGTGCCACTTTGTCCACTACAAATCCCACGTGGACCGACCCGGGCCTCCGCGGTGAGAGGCCGGCGACTAACCGTCTGAGCCATGGCACGGCCTAATGGAACATTTGATTCGTAGTCAGTGCGGTACCAAAGTGAAGAGGCAAACGAACAGTGCTTGTTTAGTACTCACCTGGCCACATCGTGCAGTGTCTTGGCAGCCTGTACTGCTCTGGCCTGTGTGGCATGCAGATATTTAACGTATCCTGCTTACTGCGTGGGTAATTCCTATGCGTCAGTAATAGCCCTTGGCCTTCATGCTCGCGGAGCGTGATAAGTCGTTAATGGCCATTACACCAATAGGCTATATCCTCGGGATCTACAGTTAAATTCAAACAAGCACGTTTTGAGGGGGGGGGGGTGGGGTGTTGTCCGTCTGTCCCTCTGTTGCTTGTTTTACACCGCCAAGTAGTACCCTAGACATTTTAAAGAAACCTGGTACTAGATGTAGCTGTGAATGTATAAAATGACGTTGCTGACGACCTAATATGATTCTTGACATACACTGTGCAAAATGGAGAAAATTTGAAATGGTATGAAAACGCGTATGAAATGTAACAACTCCACGGTAGCAAACCTGCGTATTTAATTCCAAGAAAGAATGATATCCAGGTATCATTTTGAACTCCACGTTTGTGTCATGCTGTACTATCATGACGTAAGCAGCCAGAAATAGTTCAACAAAATAAAAATGAAAACACGGGACAGAATGTGCAAGTATAAACATGCACGCCATAATTATGTAATGTTCAGTGCATGGGCGCACCCAAGGGGGGCTGCCGGGCTGCAGGCCTCCCACCAAAGTGAAATTTAAAAAACACACATATATGATGATGTGAAGGTTCTACGTGATTTATGGTTCGGCCTAAATGAGTCATTGAAATGGCTCATGACTAGTACATTGAAGTATTTAAAAATATAATAAAAACTTACGAATATATAGATTTTTCTTTTTCGTTTAGCTTTTATTTTCCCTGTAACCTAACTAGATGTCGGCTCGGAGATTTTGACATGATTTTCATAACATAGTTTTTAAAATCAAACATAAATTATATACAGCCTCAGCAAAAAAGTAAGGAACCAAAGGAGAAATCATCGTATGCAAGTTGGACGCTGGCCCCAAGTGCCGTCCAGACGACAGATCACTACCTAATTACATCTGATGCGATTCAGAAGACAAAAACATATGCAACATAGTCGGGCCCCCTCTCGTCGGTATTGTTTACGTACATAAAGAGATATTTGTACGTGAATACGGGCGAAGATTGAAGGATGCATGTGAGACTGTGTTACCAAAACCAGAAATTGGTAACGGATCAGAATACGGTATATTTTGACATTTATACCTGCGACAGGTAGGTTTTGTTTTTATTCATTTCTTTCTTTGTCCAACCTCTTTGTACCTAACCGTTGTAGGTGTAGACGGTTATTGTTGCAAATGTTCACACACACTCCTTTGGACGAGTGATCTGCAACAACATACAATACTCACAAAAGACAAACATGTGCCTTCAGCGAGATTCGAATCCCTAATCCAAGCAAGTGAGCGGCCACAGACCTACGCCTTAGCGCGGCCACTGGGATCGGCGTTATTATTCATATTATTATTAAGCATTTGTTTTAGGTTGCACAAATATGTGGATGAACGGCTAATCCAGCTCCACGGATGACCTATCTTTGATCTATGGAAAGCCCATATCCGTGCCTGAGATAATCTGTGCCCGAGAGGGACTTTGGAGTGGCGGTAATGTGTGTGGTTGCAGTTGAGGTCCAAATTAGTAAAATTGTAAGTTATGGAGTCCGAAGAAAGTGAATCACAGGTAAGATACATTGAACTAGTGAACATACTGAGGAATGACTACTGAGAATATCAGCTGTTCTAATGTTCCAGAGATATTTCCCAGCTAGAAAGGAGACGGTATACATAGGGAAACAAGTCACTGTTGACGTTTTATAATATAAGTGCTGGTTATTATTGTATATGAATTCTTTGTAGGAAAAATTCCTTCCAGCGTAATCAGTTTTGTCTAGGACGGGTATAGCCTGCAGGCCATGATGGGTAATGTTAATATTTTATGTGGAAGGATGACTAGTCAAAAATGAATTGGGAAGGATGTAGCTGAAAGTGGTCATAGCCAGATTTGAGGTGGTATCTCTGCATTTGCCTGAAGAGATTGAAGAATGCCCGAAGTCCTAATCAGGATAGTCGGTCTCTAGACCGAGACTGAAACCCCGATCTCTCTAACATGAGGCAGGAGTGCTATAGATATGAGTATGACCTTGGTTAGAGGTTATTCAGTGCCTCACAAGTATTATGTGATGAGTTTACAAGTAATGCTTTAAACACTTCCGCTGTAAAGAGTACATGGAACCAGACTGTGCATAGTATTTTACAGAACAGTTGGATGCAGAATTTTTAGAACATAATCATAAATGTAACATTAACGTTTTAATTAACACTGATGTGGTAAATAGAATTGTATGTCCAGCGTCTCCCATTGCACACATTCTTTGGCTGCTTCCATGCACTCCCATCAGCACCACCTGTTTCATAAAGGTTTATAGTAGTGTTAAGTTTCTGTCACCTACATGATCTTCTAAGGGATTGTTTTCTAAAAAGTTCCTGACCTTAATTATTTTTGGATTTCTTAGTTATTTCAGCTGCATGCCCAGCTCATATAACCTTCTGGTTATCATTACCATAACAGTGGGACATTACTTGTGTAAATTACTAAGTTTCTGGTTTCACCTTTTCATCCCTCTTGAGCCAAAACAAATCAGGAATAGCATAAGTTTGGTTTGGTTTGTTTAATATACAGGGTGGCACAAAAGTCACTTGACACTTAGTGGTTAACGTGTTGCTCATAGTGTGAAGTGACTTTTGCGTGACAGTGTATTGACATTTCTAAAAGCCACTGCAATTGAATTAACTTTGAACCCATTAAGCAACCAACCATGCTGTTACTCATATATCTAGCTTATGAACATACTTCAAATAAACATGATCAGTTCTTGTAGATTGTTTAAGAAACTGTGCAATATTGGTACAGTTTTTTCAGTTACCATAATTAATTTTGTTGTTTAATTTTTTCTCCACGGTCAGTTTGTTCATTGTATTAAGTTTGCATTGCTTTGTATGTTTTGTGAGTTATGTTTAAAAGGTAAGTTGCCCTATATGTTGGTAAATATGATACAGATGTTCCCAGCATATGTGATAGATTGTATTCCCAAGAGTGGTTGCAGAACTCATAATTGCATAAACAATAACATTTATTACTGCTTTGGTTTCAGTGCCTTTTTCAATGAAAAGTATGCAGTTCAGTTCAATGTAATACCAGTCATCTTAGTTGCTTTTGTTAATCCTGTTTTTAGGACAATTAATTCTTTATTCTTTAGACTTCAGTAAACAAAACAAATTAATATAAAATCTTTGAAATCATGTTCATTCAAAATTCATGCAGTCCTTAATTTGTGTGATGCTGTATGTAGTACCTAAAAAAAATTTCATCAGGTGCATTCATCTGTAGGATTTTGTGGATACATGGTACCTTCTAGCCTTAAATTGAATCAGTGATGCTTATCAGTAACAGAAATTGTCTTGCTTTTTCCTCATTTGTTTTCATTGCTTCTAAAATCTCCGTGGACAATTCATAGTGTAACTCTGTGGTATTGGATTTATTTGTAGTCCAGTACAGCAATGCAGTCCTTTACTCCACAGAAAGTAATAGATGTCCCTCAAGCATGTACGTGTCATGGATGATTGATTACTTGGACTGTGAATAAGTGCACTAATGCTACATTTTTAACCAATTTCAGATGTCTGTGTATACAGAACCAACTGGAAATGATCTTGATGAATATGAACTAAGTGAGGTCCATGACTACTTAACAGACAAACTTAAGAGGCTGTTCATTGTTATAGATAAGTATCATACCGCAGAAGCTAATAATCCTGAAGCCCCTGTGACAGGGGATCCTCAACATCTTCTGAAGTATAAAATGCAGCTTGTGAGCTGTTTGTCCCAACAATTAAGAAGTTTGAATCCACAAGGTGTGCCATGCAAACTTTTATGTTTGTACTGTACATGCTGTTGGAGGTTATTGTATTCATAATTTCCATGTAAAGTGTGCCACTTAGCAGACCTAATCCAGGTTGGGATCGGATGATATTACTGAAATGTAACTTTAATAGGGGTGTGACACTGTAGACTGGGTATTGTACTTTTGAATTACCATGAAATTCTAGTAACAATCAATATTTATTACATAAACTCTAGCTTTCATTTTAGTATTTTGTATGGGACTGGACAAACAGATTTCAATGTGAGACGTGATCATCAGTGCCACTTCTTTCACCTGTTTTACATCAATTTCTCCAACACCAGTAACCATATGTGCATAAAACAGTTAAATTCCTACTGTTGAAATATTTGTCATATTTGAAAAAATATTTTTTTAATTTTTAAAGAATGGTGAATTTACAGTGTTCAATATTGATAAATCAAAGTTATCCAAGCATATATTCGATTGTAGGCATGAATGTGGAAATACAGACGATTTTACAGAAGTATTGAACATATTGCAGAAAGCATAAGTAATGGGTATATATGGGAAATTGTATGTATATGAGTATTTTTATGTAATGCTGGTCAGATGTTCTACTATCCTAGAGACAGAAGAAACAATAATTCTTGGTGTATCCACCTTGTAGATCTAGGAGTTTCCAACATCTTGAATTCCATACAAACATCCCAATTGTAATGTTCGTTTTTGATTTACTCCAACAGTCTTGACAGCCTTGTAGTCTGCCTTCAAAGTACAGAATGAGCAACTGGAATGGAGGAAAATTGCTTACAGAATGAGTCTGCTGACAGTTTACAGTCTTCAGTACTACACATTATTCACTATTCACTGAAAATACACATAAAAATAACTCTGTCTACATCAGATATGTTATTCAGGAACAGGAAGCTGTTTTGCGAGACAGTGTTGATAGTAATTTTTAAATCAGTACCTGGTAGCTTCTTCAGTCGTAATCAGTGAAAATCTGACTGCTTTTAAGAGACATCTGTAGGAGACCAAAATAACTACATATAGTGAGCACAAAACTGCAGATTTTGTGAAAAGCATAGTATCTTTGTGAATGTTGACACTAGGGCAAGGCCATTGGGGATTTGCATTCAGGATCACTCATTTATTCAATAAAGTTGTAGAAAATGGCATAAGTCATTCCTTGTTACATAGTGTAATTTATTACAGAATACAAGCGATTCTCTGCGCATGCAGAGTTGGATTTGATGGCAAGCTTGAAGAAGGAGGTACAAGACTTGAGCACTTTGTTACATAGGTGCAACAGTCAACTTGATGAAGACAAAAAGGAGCTTGCAGGGTAAGGTTACAGTTTTACTGCAACTGAATCTGATTATAATTCCAGTATTTTGAAGTACTTCTTAAAATATTGCTAATGACATACCAAAGATTAGTTTTGTTGTTCTTGTTGATGTGCGCCCTCCCTACCCTGTTATTGAATATGGCATACGTGCCATTAGCCTACTTCTTGCATATTACAGTAACAAATATGTGGACATATGACGGGCACAAGAAAATTAATACACAACCACGCTCACCAAGTAGTATGTTTAAGAATTTAATACAGGTAGATTCAATAGCTATGCAACCCATATGCATTACATGCTTTCTCTTATGTTGGTAACCCTATGCAGTTCTTAAAAAATTGTATATGTGGCAACACTGTATGCTTTCAAATACAGAGTAGTGTTTTTGAAATTACACTTACACAACATCATTCATGTTGTTTTTTCTTATGACAAAACGATCATGAAGTATTGCTTGTGTGAATGTAATGTACTGACAGACAGAAGTGGACAAACTCTGGAAAGTTGTTAGGCAAATGGGGTGTGAGCATAAAACATCTTGTATTAACATGTGTTTTATTCATGACAGTTACAGGCTTATGGTTTTTCAGAGTTAAGTACAGAGAGAAGTAACTGGTAATATGTGTATTGACAGAGATGAGTGATATATTGAAGACAAGGATTTGACCATTGTTACTGCAAGTTACTTGATATCTGAAGTAGAAAAGATTTAAGTTGCTGTTTGTGTTTGTCTTTGGGACATCACCCCCCTTCACCCCAAAGAGACTCAACCAAAAGGGAAAAAAGTCTTTTTGGTTGATGACTGTTATGTTTTATTTATTATCTTTGTTGAATTAATTTTTATGTTGCAGTCATTAATATTAAAATTATATGATGACAGTTCCTTACATTTCCACACAAAATTTTCTGTCGTGGCTCTTATCCCAAGCCTTCCCCCCAAAAAATGCTGGGTTTGTGTATGATCATGGTTACTGCTTAAAATCAATGGATTAATCATCACTATTGAGAATTGAAGTGAATTATAAGAAAGTACATGTTCTGAAGTTTTGAAACATAGTCTTTGCATGGAAAAGGCTCATTGGCTTTAAGAGTGCAGGTGGTCGTATTGTACTTGTGAAATGTATTTGATTGAACAAAGTGTGTTCACGTGTGATACTTCTGCAACATATGTGTCATGGAAAAAGAAATGTAGCCGAAAGTTCTGTACAAAATATCCATGTCAGCATTGCCACGTAAAAGAATGCTATGCACAATACAGTCGACCTCAGTTACAACGGATCCTCAGGGCTGCCTACAAAGGTCGCTATAACCGAAGTCTGTTATATCCAAGGTCCTGTTAAATTACATTTTAAAATAACATTGAAATTAATACCATTTAATTTATGCTTGTTTTTAGTTTTATTGCATATGGCCATGAATAGATACATTTTGCACATCCAGAAGCACACATTCCACATTGTTTTGTTTTGGTTTAAAAAATCTGTTATGTTCGTTTGCTTCATGGACCTTGATAAGCACCTTTGAAGGTCCTTCTCAATAGATAAACATATTACCATCTAATTTCTCATTAGAACTATGTGCATCATAATACTGAGTAATGATTTTAAAAGCTCTCAGAGCTTTTGTTGTGACAGTTGGGCATTCAGTTTCTTATTCACAAGTACCAATTTCGGTTTCATCATTGCTGTCATCCATTACAGCATGGTGACACATAGCAGCAATGCTGTCATGATCGGTAGGAACCTCAGAAACTGCTGTAATCAACAGAGACTGAATTGTTAAAGTTGGCTGCATTGGAATGGGAAGTAATGTGCATCCCAGTCACTTTTGTCAGAGTCAGAGTTTGTGAAATCTGATGGATCATCCATCTTATTTACTTCATTTCTCTCATCAATATTAAGGACACTTCTGGTAGTTGAAACAGATCACAATGAACCAAATGACACAAGGCTACATACTGTCTCAACTGAACAAAGCAGGGTATCAATCTCATATCCTACACCAGAACACACAAGTTGCCTATGTAATATGATACCTGTGTACTGTGGTAAGTGAAAACTAAAAATTGCAGCAGGGGGTCGAAGGTATGTACGCTGTTTATGTTCATGATGCAGTATGTATTTGATTGTGTGGTCATGCTGAGAAGTCTCCTTTGCGTCTGGCTAAAAAATTGTATCGAATTACATATCAAGTTTTCATGTCCCTGTGATGAGTGAGCCCTCTGCGTGTGAGCACACTGTAACCATTGCAAACTCTCCATTATTTTGCCAAAAACGGTATAGTGGAGGAAAATTAACTATTAGGGAATGCCAAAGAAATCTGGTGTAACTGAAAATCCAATATATGAGAGGCCTGTGTAACCAAGGTAGTTACTGTGATAGAGCATAGGAAAACTGTCAGGGAATGAAAAATGATCCATCATAACCACAGCCCATTATAACCGAGGCCGGTATAACCGAGGTTGACTATAATGGAAAAATTTCAAAAGGGTTTCAGTGCTGAACAAAAATAAAATATGAACACATCACGTTGTAACGGAAGAGAAATTTGACAGTGTTGATGCTCAGATGGAAGCAAGAGAAGCGCTGGAGGAAATTTGACTTTGTTGGAATCTAAATCCATTCGTAAGTTGACTGTTTGTGAGTCAAAATAATTTTTCATATAAAGTGTTCCTGCCTTTCTTTTTCTAGGATTTAATAAGTCTTTGTCACTGCACTTTTATTGAACATTTTAAGGGCTGTTAATACCGAAAATACTAGTAAGCAAGCCTCTATTCATTCTGGCATTAGAAGTGCATTTGCTAGCTAACCATATGTAAGTCATATTATTTCCAGTGGGAACTGGTTTGGATGCCATTCGTATGTACCCATGATTGTAAGTTGAGGACTTACTGTATGTTGTTTTATAGATATGTGAAGCAGATATGAGATCATTACATTTGTGTAGTTGTGTAATCTCCTGGGATGTGATGCCTTGTAGTTTGGTAGAGGTTACTACATGCTGTTCCATTCCAGAAGATCATAATGTTAGTACTCATTACTGTGAAGCTGTCTAGGCTTATACTGTTTGTATCTCTCTTGCACAGTTTAAAGGAGAATGTCAAACATTTGAAAGATATGTACGATGAGAGGCAGAAAAACCCAGAAATTCATCGGATGGATTTGTTGTTGCCAGTACAAAAGAAGCTTTCATTGGAATTTAATGAACACAGAATAGCACTGGTTAGTATGATTTTAATGTGTCGTCAGCACTTTTAAGCATTACGTTATAAACCCTCAGTCAGCTGACTCTCGATGAACCAACCCTGCATGAACTGACCCACCCTTTTGACCCACTAAAAAAAGAATGATTCTGGATTGTCTGTAAATACATAAATGTAGCATTGAAGTAACATATTATACTGTATTGCTGTGGAGCCAGTAATGTGGCCTACAGAACCACATTTACAAAACTATGACACTTAGGTTAGCCTAGGCCTAGTTGGGCCTGCATGACACAGGTCAAACTTCATTAAGTGGCAGAAGCTCCAGACACATATTTAGGCCTTAAAATATGTTTTAGGGCATATTTTCTTATTTTGTATCAAAATTGTACTGTGTATATGTGTTGTGTTTATGCTAAAACTGAGGTCAGTTATTTGGCTTCTTAAATTCACATCTGTAGGCTAATACTGTATATGGGCTAGTAAGTGGACCATGAAAGGCTCAGTTATTGGCAGTTCTGACCAAACCATCCCATCTATTACATTAGATAACGGAAGGTTTTAGTGTGACAAAGATATCTTCTGTTTTTGTTCGTCTGTACAACATTATTGATGACATAGCCTGTCTGTTTCTTAAAACTGTAGAACGTTTTAACATTGGAGGTATATTCTTGTCATGATTGGTATTACCATGCACTTGTGTTCCTGTCCCTGTTAGCCGCCTCTTCCACATGGCCATGATAGGCCAGCTGGAGGCATAATGCATTTGGGAAAGGAGTGGCATTTGAACTTACTGAGGTGAGAAAGAGACTCATTCAAGTTGTTAAAGGTGTTGAAATTATCAAATCGTAAAGCAGGTTTAATGTTCCATGGTTATCGCTCTTTGTAAAACATGCAGCTTTCATTAGCCATGGATATTAAAATTTCTTTTTTGCTTATTTTTTAGACTTCCAGAATCCCAAATGCATGACAACTTCATTCTTCCATCTTTCACAGTTTATTATACCTAATGATTCTCAAAACATGTTAGATGCTGCATAATCCCTGTAGCTGTTACAGTAATCTTAAATATCATAAATCAGTCCACACATCTATGTTTAATTCCAGCATGATATGATAGAGCAACTGTTCCGACAAGATAGCAATGTTCTGGCTAATCTTCTTCAGGTAAGTTAATTGTTTGTACTTTTATCTTCTTCAGGTAAGTTAATTGTTTGTACTTTTATCATTTCTGTAACTAGGATGACTTCTTGGTATGTTATGGCTTATTCCAAAGCAGACTCTTCTGGTATGCTTTGTTGGTGTGGAATTATGATACTTGAGAAAGATTACTTTGTTTGTCATGTATGGAGTGAACATTAAACAAAGAGTATAACACACACAACTTGTACAAACTGTTAATGGTAAGGCATGATCATGTAGTACTTCTTGTAGCTGTGCGTGGAACTCCTGTGCATTTCTGCCATGGAGAACTATAGTTTCACATACAAAGGCTATTGCACTTCGCAGACTACCATTGCCCAGTGAGGTTGCCATGACAGTGATATTTGTGTACAAGATGTATGTCTTGTGCTTTCAAACATGTATACTCCATTTCCTATGTTGCCACATTTTTGGACGCCAAAAAATGGTTATCATGACATACGGTGTGACCCTCAACTGTGTGTGCTCCCGTGCATGTGTTAGGGAGGGGACATGTAGAGAAGGCAGTTGCATTGAGAAGGTATGGTGGTATGACACAATTTGTTGTGGTTGTATAATTAAGTAACAGTAATGTGCAGTTGTGTAGATCGTCCACAAGTTGTACATCTCTTGATGACACATGCTGTATATGTAACTTTTGGCAGCATTGCTGAATACATTTATTTGTTGCAGGAAATTACCAGTGCATATTTTGATGATGAGAGTGGTGACCCATATGTCACTGTTGAAAGTAATTACCACTGTCTTGAAATGCTTCTAGAAGCTGATATCATCACTCGACATCCATACGATTTAAAAAAGTTCCGGCTTACAAACTTTCTCCAGTAAGAAGGTAATATGGTCTTCCAGAACTTTCAGTAACAAACATGTATGAATTCTCTGGCATATCCTTTATGTGCTGACAGTACGAACTACAAATGTGGAATAAATCATGTCACAGTTTCATTCATCGTCTGGAAAGTTCTTCTAGGGATGAACAGCAGAGAAGCAGTATTTTCATTGTGTTCATTTATTGAATAAAACTTGGTGGTAAATTATTTTTTAAGATAAAATGTCCCAGAGCATAGTTATTTTTAGTTTAATGTCACACAAGAGGTCAAGTTAACAAACAAAAACACAGGAACTTCACCATATGAAAAATGTAGAGATTGATTTACAACAAAAATATAAAATTCTATGGATCTCAGTCAACTAACTTATGTAATACATAATGTCAAAAATCAGCATATATGGCAATCATAATAAAAGATTTACAAAGACCTTACACAATGTAAATAGAGTATATTGATATCTTATATAGACGGTGTAGTTTAAAATTTGAAAATTCAGATTGGAACCTTTAATATAAACCCACTAGCTAGACTTTGAGTGTTGTCATGCCCATGATGATGGCTGATTACCTGAATCATTTTGGGCACATAAATATATTTTAGTCACCTCTGATGGGTGGGGGGAGGGGGGGGAGTAAAAGTGATGCAGCAGCATTGGTATTAATATTCAGATATGAAAATAGTTTGTTTTTATCATTTTATGTTACACATTTGTGTTAAAGTATCTTCTGGAATACATTAAAGATTCCACTATGCCTGTAGTTAGGGATGAGTATGTTTTTATTAATATGTTTGTTTCCAGTACATTGTGTCATGTTTAGTGTGCTGAATGTGTCATGTCATTTGTTTGTGCAGTTTAGGTTTGTGAACAGAGGCATACAGCTTGTCTTCTTTGTTCTTGAGCTAATGATTTGGAAACAAGAATTTTGAGTACTGGTAGAACACACTTTCTGACTTATGGTTATGTACCCTTTGGAGCCGGAACTAAGTGCCCATTGTACTCTGCAAAAGACCCGGGATTTCCGTGGCCGCTCGTTACTTTACATGTTCTTGACCAACGACTAGTGGATGTTTAGTTTTCTCAGCATTGTGCTGTGCGTTGACTGTAGTTAACTCGCGACACCAAAGGGTTAAACCATATACAGAAATACTATTGCTTAACTAAGACATTATTTTCCTCTCTATTCGCCTCATAACTGGGAGGTTAAGAAACGTATGTCTTTTTTGTTAGTGATAAAAATAATTTTTTGTGTGACATCTTTAAGCTGCAATAAAACACAACAAATACTGGTTTTACGTTCCTTACCCAGGTGCAGTGAAGAGGATGTTTATTAGATTTATAACTCTCTTTCACGGCTATAATAATAATATACTTGTGGACTGTTTATTCTCAATTCCTAGTGGAAGCTTTTTGAAAGTTTCATTTATTGCCACAAAATCTGTAACTTGAAACAAATGAACTCAGTAGGAGTAAGCTCACAGTGGTAACATAGAATCTAAAGTACTAAATTCCTGTATAATGTACCATTTCATCTACTGTATTCTTGTTATAATTGCTTCCTTGTTGTGCAATGAACTGAACAGTCCTACATTCAGCACATTTTCATCTTTAAAGGGATCTGTTTGGACTTTAGCCAGTTCAGAATACTGTTTTGTACCTTTTTTGTGGTCTGTTGACTTTTCCTTCTTCATAGGATTATAAATAAAATTATCTGTTACTGATAAACAGGGTCAAGGTCGGGTAAAATTTTCTGAAAACACTTAGAATTTTCTTGTGTGAAATGTGATTTGGAAAACCACACATCATTATTAACATGCCCCTTTTGACTTCAAATATTACTGCAGTTAACTTTTCTTTTCTCTCATGAATATTGCAGCCTGGTTGAAAGTTGCCTCAAGGAAGAGTTCTTAGAAGAGTTTATTGTTGGCTTGTACTAGAACCTTTTTGTATGGCCTGTATGAACTTGATTGTCACATATTTTGCACACATACTAGACAGTTCACACTTCGGCATGATACTGTTTTAAGCTTCAGAGAAATCTGCATTTTTCCAGATTTTCCAGAGACAACTTTCTTATTCTTTTATCAAATTTTAAGTTTAGGCTCTTCATAGATTCTTGCACAGTAGTTATGAAACTGGAAAGATTGGGATTAAGAGAAGCCATAATTTGGTCAGTTGCTGGTATATTCAAGTTATGAAGTAACAACTTCACCTTCCTTAATGGTTTTTTTTAATCAATGCATCAGTATAATTTATAACCCATAATTGTCTTCATTCGCTGTTATGGATTGAAATGACCTTAAGATATATGTATTGCTCTGACATTACAAGTAAATATTTCTTTTTTCTGGGATATGACACTGTAGACTGGTAAGTAGGTACCAATGTTTTGGAGGAGCTTGCTGCCGCCATCTTCAGAGTAACCCAAGAGGAGTGAGCTGCATGAAAATAACAGCATTATATAGGATAAGGACAGGAAAAGTGACAGGAGTTTTGGGTTATTGAGAGTGATTGTATGGGCCGGACTGTAGGTGGAATACACAGGAAAATGAAAAGAGGTGACAGATTTTAGGGTGTGCAGGAGGTGAAAGGACATGAGAGAGATCCAGGATAAAGGGGAGAGAATTGGGGTGAGTAAATTAAATTCAAGGGTATAAAGAGGAATGTAGCTGTCCAGGACATCTAGTTTCTTGAAGGGCTTGAAAATGTGTAGGGGAGATGAAATGAGAAATTGGAAAGGGTGTGTGGAGGTCAGGCAAGCCAAGGTTGAAGGAAGGAAGAAGATTATCAGCTTATTTAGGGCAACTAGCATCATTGGCCTTGAAAAAAAGATTCTTAAAATATTATTCATCCTACGCTGTGCAAGTTTGGAAGTATATGAACTTTTTTCACCCTATCACACAGTCGGATGTTACGTTTTCCTGCACAAAGTCTTGTACACATTCACAATATCTTAAGGACAGATATCAACGAGTCCTTATTGATGAAAAATTTTCACAATCTCATACTACTTCAAGTTGGGACAAGATCAATCATGGTGTTCGCCAAGGATCCATACTAGGACCAATTCTCTTCCTCCTTTACATAAATGGCTTGCCCAAAATAATGAAGGGAAACTCTAAACCGATTCTTTTTGCGGATGATACCAGTATTATTGTCAGTGATCCGAATCCCGTAAATTTTAAAAATAATCTTATCTCTTCTTTTGAACAATTAAATGTATGGTTTAATGCTAATTTGTTATCATTAAATTTTAACAAAACTCAATATATTCAATTTAAAACTACCAACAGCACTACAATGCAAATAGATATCAGCTATAATAACAAACACATTGTAAATAACTCGCACACTAAATTCTTAGGTATTACCGTTGCCAGCTCCCTTTCGTGGAAAAATCATATTGACGGACTTATGATGAAATTATGCAATGCAAGTTACTCAATTAGAGTATTAAGACCTTTCGTATCACAGAAAGCACTGAGGATGATTTATTTTTCCTACTTTCACACAATATTGACATATGGTATAATTTTTTGGGGGAACTCCTCTTACAGTAACAATATATTTAAGCTACAGAAAAAAGTGATAAGAATTATGATGAATGCCAGAAATACAGATTCTTGTAGGGATCTGTTTAGGGAATTAAATATTTTGCCGCTCTACTCTCAATATATATTTTCATTGCTACTATTTGTAATCGACAACATATGCTTATTCAAAACAAATTCTGACCATCACAATTTTGATACCAGAGGCAAGAAAAATCTTCATTTACCACAACCAAGGTTAACAATTTACCAAAAAGGTGTGTACTTCATGGGCATTAAGACATTTAACCATTTGCCCTCGAACATAAAGGACTTGTCGGACAATAAAAAGAAATTTAAAATTACTTTAAAAAATTACCTCCTTATGAATTCCTTTTACTCATTGGAAGAATTTTTTAACAGTAAAGAGTGGTGGTCTTCAGGTTGGCATATGAACACTTTTATCAAATACTTTTTTTACATCTATTGACCTCAATTTTATAGTACTTGAAAGAACATTAAATGTATTATATTAATGGTATAGTGAATTGGACTGATGCTTTAATTGCAATGGTGATACAAAGCATTCTATATTTCATATACCATATTTTATATATCTTATTACATATATTATTACACACATTATTATATTTTTATTATGTTCTTGTTACTAACTTCTATGTCATGTTACTATTTATTATTATAGAACACCTTATTGTGAAAATGATGTATTGACTTTGTTGACTGGTTCTATATCCGGCAGGCGCTATGCAGCCTGGACTGGATCTCTGGAATTTTACAATAAATGATGATGATGATGGAAAAATATGATACAGCCAGATAGGCCACAGATGAAAATATAATACGGCGCATGCGCTTTGAATGCTGGCTAATTAAGGATACATTCTCGGAATATGTAAAGCTTATGGCTTTTCCCCTGCAACAATGGTTATGCGAACGCGCCTTAACGTTACGTTTATACGCGTATTGCCTCTTATTTTTATGTTAGTTACTTCTTTCCGTAATAGATGGTACTACCATCAGCGCCTGAATCAGGCGTTTCACTGTGCTTTCGTTTCGGTAAGCTCGCATTTGCAGGGGAATAAATTCAGATTGCGCTGATGTCGCAGAACTGGATAGGTGCCGTGATCCACAGTTTATCTAGGGAACAATGATTAGAGGTTGACGCTGTTGATGGTTGGGTGTAGGGTAGGGATGTTTACTTTTACACGCTAGTTACGCTACATTATCGCATAATGCTGTGGATTGTACCGGTATTAGCATGAATGCTACAAGCAGTGTAATGGATACCATTGTGCCTCTTATGTGACATTTGCTGCGAGTACGATATAACCTTTCTTCTAACATGCCCACGTTTCAAGAGTCATGTGCCGAGGTAACGTAAGGCATACGTGCATAGTAGAGATTAATAGCTAAAAAGAGCTTTTGGAAATAGGGTGAGAATTGTTACTTTATGGAGCATACAATTTCAGGTTAGAATACCGGTGACATTTGATTCATTTAGCGGCTATAGGTTTGTGATTGATGCATGTAGACAGTAGTATTGCAAATTTTAAATACGTGTTTATTTTGCCGGTGCCCTTGCAGCAAATTCAAGCACAAACAATCGTTGTCATCCATCCTGGATCACTCTATCTTCGAATTGGTCGAGCATCTGATCTCAATCCCCATACATTGCTTCATGTTGTTGCAAGAAGGCGATTACCATCTGGGTCTGTTCATCATGATACATGTCTACCGAAACAAGTTCCAAAGGTAGGAAGTGTGAGCACAGTATGTGGTAGGAGGTGGAAAGCAGTAGGTGGTGTCTTTCATCCTGCTCCATTGTAGCATGTTTACAGTCTTGGTATAATTTCCCTTAAGAATAGAATGGGATTTATTTGCATACCTTGTATCCTTAATGGTACAGTGATATAGCACATTTGTAGTTTGAATGTAATAAGATACAGTACAAATATGAAATAAACTATGTGATTTGTACAGTTCTTTTTTTTGGGGGGGGGGGGGGGGCAAAATCATACTATGCTAACCAAAAATATAGCAAGATGTTTGTGGAAGAAATTGTTTAATATATGTGCACTACTTGTGAGCAAGATGAGACACTCTGGAACAAGTAGCTTTAAGTACTTGGTCTTTGGATTAGAAAATACCTGCACTGTTGCAGTATGTTAGCCACATCCCCTGTTGCCAAGCTTTTGAAACCAAATGGAATATATTCACATAAATTCCCAGTACAGATTATTATTATGTGTTGTTTTATAGGGTTTCTTGTCCTAAGTGAAGAACATAGCTTAGGAGTGATCAAGAACAACTGAGGAGAATGTGTAGACCTAAGAAAGAAGATAACATACAGGACAAAGAAACTTGCATAGTGAGGAGTGTCATAATTTTGACTCTGTCAGATATTATTGGGTGATCAAGGGAAGGAGGACAAGATGAGTGGGATAGGTAGAATGGGGTGAGAAGATGAGAAATGCATGCAATGTTTTAGTTGAAAAACCTTAACATAAGAGACCACTTGGGAGAAAAAGGTGTAGGTAGGAGGAAAACATTAAAATGGATGTCAAGAGACAGAATGTGAGGATGTGGGCTCAGTTCAATTGGCTCATGATAGGTCTCCAGTATACACACTAAAGAACCTTCAGGTTCTATAGGAGGCAGACAATTTATAAACCGGCTTAGCAACTGTCAGTGTCTTAAGAATGAATGTGCTTCATGTCATTAGTTGTACTAAATATTTTGTAATTAATTTATCACTTTCAGACAAAAGAGCTGGTCCAAGAAATGGAGGATTCTAGACTTCAGGTGTCACACACATTACAGTCATGCTTACAGTCTGATGGTCGAAGGCGGTATGCAACACCCCCACAGCAAATAGCTGCGTTTAACAGACGTTCAAATCCGGAAGTTATAAGTAGTTCAGGAGGCGAATGGATTAAACCAGAAGGAGACGTTGTTGTAGGAGATGAGGTGAGGAATCTGGTGTGTGATGCAGGGGATCAGGCATGACTTACTACTCTAAGGTGTGTCACATTTTTTGTACATTGTCTTGCCTGCTTGATAGCCAAATACAAAACATTTTCTTAAAGTTACATCACATCTTTGTACGGTAACCGACTAATCTAACTGACTTTTTGTGGCTGTTCTTGGTACTTTTCGACATAAGGCATGCTTCAAGTATACCATGAGTTTTTTCGTCCTGTTCTTTCCATTTTACTATATATTTCCAGTAATAACGCTTCATACTAAGTAACTTTTGCAGCTGAAAGAGCACTGCGAAATAACATACAGACTTGAGCTGAAGTCAACTGAGGAAGCACCTCATTTTCAGCTATTCTGTTACCTGAAGCAAACTTTATAAGAAAAGATTGAGAGCTACAAATCTTTTTTTTTTTGGTATGATTTATGAACTCATTGAAGTCAAAATGTTGTACTGGTATTCACTCATTCAACCACATTACACTGGTATATCACTGGTACTTGTGTGAGGACTTACCAAATTCTGAAGGATATGTTGATTTTCATGATCACATTCTTACCTTACCTATATATTACTGTTCGTATGAAAATATTATTAATATTTACTGTTTATTTTCAGGTACTGTACCTGAATGCAGGGCAGGATTTCAACATACATTTTCCTTACCGACGTGGTGACCTCTATGTTCACTCTGGTCCAGGTGGATCTCTCACTGCTGTCCTAGCAAACTTAGAAACAATATGGACATGGGTCATCAGACACCGCCTCGAGATCCCACTCAGAGATTTAAGGGTATGAGTTGTTGGACACCTATCAACATATGAGGACATGCTGAGGACAAAGCACTTTTCTCTGTGATATTCAAACAAGTCTGTGTGATTTAATTTGTCCAGTGCTTATCAGATTTACTAAAATAAAATCATTAAATTCATATGTAACACGGTATCACAGAACTTTACAATTCATGGTATTTTTTTGATCTGATAATGAGCGTACATTAGTGGCGAGCCATTCGTCTCCAGTCAGACTACTGTCACATTTTTCTAGTGACTGTCAACAAATTTAGTTGAAATATACCGTATATTCTCGAATATAAACCGCACCCGAATCTAATCCGCACCCAGTTTTTGGCGACTTCTTAAACGAAAAAAGTTAGTTCGCGATTCTAATCCGCACCTTTCCTTCAACCACCGCTTGCCCACGGGGCGACTGATTGAATAATATTGGATGTTACCAATGCGTTAAAATCCGACGCTACGCCTGTGGCCGATGAGTCATACCGATAGAGGCGGGCCTTTCTCAACAGACGTGCGCAATCTCGTCTGAAGCCAGCTGAGCTTTAGTTGTTGAAACGTGGGAGGTGCTTGTTCCAATTTGTCGTGTACCGTAGTTATGGAAGAGGGACACCTGAAATCTAAACGACTCTCATATACGGCGAAGTTCAAACGTGAAGTTATTCGGTGCGCAGAGGAGAATGGAAACCGCAAAGCCGCTGCAATTTTTGGAGTTAATGAAAGCAACGTTCGACTATGGCGGAAACACAAGGCAGCGATCAGCGGGTGTGACGCAGCTCCTTCAGAAGTGGCGCGGTGGGTGTCGGCTGCATGGAAAGCCATCCCGGAGAGCATTATCGTCAGATCTTTCAAGAAGTGTTGCATAAGCAATGCTTTGGACGGAACCGAAGATGACATTGTATGGGAGGACGATGTTGAAGATAAAGATGATAGTGACTGGGTGGAGAGCACGGATAACGATTCAGTTATGAGTGATGACGGCGAGTCTGATGAATAATAAATTATAATAATAAATAATAGATTATTGTATTGTATTGTTCTTACGTTGTTTATTAATTACGTTAATTACGTTATTGTTATATTGTACAGCAGCTCAATCATTTTTCCAAAATCCAGCTCTAGACCGCGAATCTAATCCGCATCTGATTAGATTCGAGAATATACGGTATATGTGAATGTTATACCATAGACACTTAAGAAAATGTTAAACTTTTCTTTAGGGGTTGCTCTTTTTCATCATTTTAAACAGTATGTAATAAGTTGCCATTTTTGATACACACAAAAACTCTTCATATTCATGGTCTCTTAATTTGAGAACTGTCAGTGCTATCTCCTTTGTTTGTATTGTTTGTTTGAAAGTTCATTCCACACATACTGTGCAGCAGTAATCTAGAATGATTGAATCAAACCAACAGCCTTTAACACACAACTTTTCAGAACTAAACAGTATTGCATTGAGTGTTCTGATTTTGTGATTGTTGCATAATTCACAGCATTACAGAGCCGTACTTATTGTTCCGGACATTTACAATCGACAGTACCTGAAGGAACTCACGACTCTTCTGCTTTGTAAAATTGGCTTTGGTGGATGTTTCTTCCTTCAGGTATGAAGTATTACTGTGCACTCTGTAAGAAAATTTGAAATGGCAGTGGTACTGTATTTACTCAAAGGCAAGATGATTTTAATCTAATATGACCCCGTAATAATATATGTCTGCCAAAGGAAAGTGTATTCACCTGATTTGAAGAGAACCCTGTAATAAAACACATCTGCTGAAAAAGAAATTATTATTAATTTTATACTGTTAATATACAAAACATACCAGATTCCATGTGTCTCATCCAGTCTGTGTGACTGTCTCCACCTTGATTGTTTTTATAGTGTCCAGCTTCACAGCCATTGCTTTCTAGTTCTTCACACTCGCAGCTACAATTCCCAGCCTCTTCACTGTCATTCCACAATGTATTGTGATCAGACCTGTCCAATACACTTTGTAATCAGCTTTGCAGTTACTTGTAGTGAGATGCTCTGCTGTGCCATGATGCGCCATTGACAAAGAGGAGTCATAACAGGCTTTTTGATTGAGCTAGGGTCAATGCATGGTGCTGTTATAGGAACCACTTACCATACAACTGCTGTAGGCAGTCTTTGTACGGCATGTTCACCACAATACATGAACATCTGCAGTTGAGCTTGATGCAATCTACTTCAGTGCTTTGGTCTTGAATTCAGGATGACCCCTCATTTAAGTAGTGAATTGAAGGAAATGCCCTTGTCTTTGTTTTTGAGTAGGTATGGTGTTTACCTGCACAAAAGTAATGCGTATAGAACTTTTTATAGCCATGTAGTTCTGTGAGAGAGAACACTGTAATTCATCCAACCTTTGAAGTTGTGGAAGTAACAGTTGAGTGATTACTGTTTCATACATTATTCTATGATTTGATCCTACATAACATTTGCAGTTGTAAAAGCATTGTTAATTAAATGAAGAATCAGTGAATATAACCTTCCATTGAAATTTCAACAGGCATTCCATAATTGTGTGGTAGAGAATGTGTTTATATCACACTTTCATTGTATTGTACTCCAGGATCATGTAGCTGCTACATTTGGAGCTGGCCTGGGATATGCCTGTGTGGTGGATGTAGGCGATCAGAAGACGTCAGTATCCTGTGTTGAAGATGGCATCTCACATCGGAACACCAGGGTAATGTATCAATAAGAGCTGAAACAATGTTATTGTTGTTAGCAAAAGATTGATAGGAAAGTTCAGATAACACCAAATTTGAAGAGAACAAACCATCTGCTACTCATTCAGGATATATACATTTCAGATTCTGATAGGGATGTTTTCCTGTAACTTGAATCTGCCATGGTTTTTCTTAGTGTCTGCAGGCTAATATAACATCTAGAAACAAGCTGTACAACTTTCCTTTATTTCCATTTCAATTCACTGTTCATAATAATATCTTTATTTCCTGTTTAATTTGACATTTGCCCTGCATTTGAAACACTGTTAAAAAGTGGTGAAGTTTGTTAACTCATGGGAACAGTAAAGGATGTAACTTACTGAAGTTATATTACTTTCAGTCATTAGAAAGAATTTTGTTTTAAGTAAAGTTTCAGTATACTGTAGAATACTGCAATGGGAAACAGCCACACGACATGTGAATCTCAGAACGAAGCTGCAAAGCGGTGGAAAGAGATTACCGTGACTCAGAAGACAAATGTGTGATTTCAGGTGCGTATGGAATACGGTGGTGGTGACATCACACAGTCTTTGTATTGGCTGCTACAAAAATGTGCATTTCCTTATAAAACATGTAATCCAGACAACAAACTTGATGCAATGCTGCTTAAGTCTTTAAAGGAAAGCTTCTGCCATGTCAATTTGGTGAGTTTCACAGTCTGCTGAGTTTCTGAAAGTTCTTAAAAGAACAAATGGAGAAGTCATGGAGTGTGGTGAACATTTTCTTTGTAGGACATCTGTGGCTCGCAGGAAAAGACATTTGTGGTGCGGCAACCAAAATCTCCAACTCTGAAGTTTACGTTGCAGGTAAAGAAATTGTTACTACAATGAAATTTCATTATTTACAGTTTCTGCTTTAAATGATGCAGGATTAAGAAATCAGTGGCTGTTGTATTGTTGTTGATTCAGGTTGGAGATGAGTGCATTGTGGCACCATTGAGCTTATTCCAGCCTGAACTTTTTGGAGTGACTGGACCAAAAGTAGTTCACATCCAGCAGAGAGCTGGTGGAGATCCTGAAGATCCTCATGATGAGAATTATCTCCGAGAAACAAGCGTGAGTTGTGGTGCGGTCCATGTAGATTTTTATAATTCACATATATTTGAGACTTTGTTTGATATTGGCTTGGTAGGAGCTATTGTTGTTGAAGCTTGTACGGAACATACCTTTTTTGTATCTTTGTTTTATTTGTGTCTCATTCGTAGTATGAAGGGAAGGGACTATGTGATTTACTGTTAACATCTTCACCTTGGCATTTAAGTGGACTGTGTTACTCCTAAGAATGGGATTTAAAATAACATTATGTTTCAGTAAAAGGATGTTAGAGATTCAGGTCATCTGGAATGTGATGCAGTGTTGTTGGGTGAGTAGCTCGTGACGTTTCGAAGGATCATGGTGCCTTTATGTTTGGGGTCAAGCTGTTGGACTGGTTGACACTCAAGATGAAGGCACTTTTCAAAACAGTGGGTACTGCTCACCCAACACCACAGCACCACATTTCAGAAGATTTTAGTAGTTATATTCAAATTGTATTTTAATAAACTGCCATTCTATCTATCAGCATGAACTTTTACTGTGACACATTTTAAAACCACACATAACACCGTCCAGTTACTACCATGGACTAAATATAATGATTATGATGAATGTGTATGTGTCTGTAACTCTAGTCACGGTAAATATGTTATAGCGTCGTGGTATGAAGGAATCACTGGAGCCTCTAGCAGGTGGCTTGGTTGGAGCTGACCTGGATGGTCTGACTGCTGGTCTCGACTGTGGCGGAGGTGTGGTTCCGGGGGAAGAGGATATTGTAGTAGATGCTATTGACTCCACTGCTCCATCTGGTGGCAGAGACGGTGAAGCCAGGGAATTTGTTCTTGGGCCAGAACAGGTGCTAGGACTAGATCAGGCGGTGTTGCAGAGCATCGACAGATGTCGTAAGTAACATATACAGTGGAACCTCGTTCCATCGTTCCCGTTACCATAGTTTTCCCGCATGTATTGTCTGCCTTATTTGGTCCCAAAATTAGCCCCATATAAATAACACTATTTTTTTCTGCCTCCCACGGTCCTGACGCAACATTTTCCCGCATTGATGATAGTTTTTTTAAAATTTAAAGGGATGGTTTAGTGCGCTGCGCGCGCGTGTATTGTTTTCTTAGTGCCACCTGGATTGGCTCCATCAAAAAGTATGGAAGTGCATTCTGTACTCTTTGCTCTCCATCCTTTTCTTTGGACTAGATGAAGACTTGGCAACACTGTTGTGAAGCTTTACTTCATTGCAAGTGGTTCTGTGCGTTCTGGTGTGCTTCATAGTTTCATACGTTACCCTGGTTTAACCATTTCCATCGTTTATTATCCTTTTCCTATGATATTTTATTTTTGTTATTAATTCATTCCTGTTTTTATTACTTCATTATATTTTATCCTCCAACATGTTTTGGCCACATGTGACAATCTTCAGGGAGGTATAAACAAGAATACAATTACAATTACAAAAGTGTCAAAACCATTCCACCATTGAAAATAATCATATAATCAGAGTATAAATTCAATAGGTAAAAGGTAATTATAAAAATAAGTTTTAAAAAATAGAGATAAAAAGTGGTTGTGAAGTATACCATGTTTTAGTGGATGGTGTGCATAGAAAGTACAATGTAGTAAACCACCATCCTGTAATATATATATGTTCTTACCACTATTACAGGCCGAAATGTGTTGGAGGATACCCCATAATTAAACTACATCAAAATACTATTGTGCATTTGTTGGTACTGTTGTTGTATTCATTTGATTAATGCATGGAATATGGACCATATGAAAAGAAATTGAGTCTGTACGAAATTTCACCCATCATATCTGGGGTCACTAACACTACTTTTGTAGTTGTCCTGGACTCATAATTCCTGTTCACCTCAGCATACAGAGTGGCTCATTTGACTGCTTCTGGAAGTATGTCCAGGCACTTGTTTAGTCAGTCAAAATGCAATGCATTATATGTGAGGTAAACAAAAGAACTCGTTTTGACAGGTGTATTTTTATTCTTTAATAACACAGTTAATTCAGAGTAATATTTTGGAGTCCTTCTTTAAAGGGTTAGCTGAAGAACTTACATGTATTTTCAATAGAAAAATGCAGTAGGACATACCACAGAAAACTCACATTGTGCTCTAATGAATATTTTCAATAAAATCATTGAGGGCTTTGGCAATCACATTTACTGGATCTAAATGTGTCTGTTTTTGATCTTGGACAAAACTTGGAGTAGAAAGTTTACAGAAGTAATGCATACACTTTGGAAGCTTAACAGATAAAAGTCTGGGATGTTACTTGAGAAACTATGGAAGGTGAACTTCAATATGTCACAAAATTTATAACACCGATGTGAAATTTGGATGATAGAAAACATCACTTTCAGCAGAAACTGTAAAGTTAGGATATCTGGTAAGTAATGTGGTGTACTGGTAAGCTGTGATGTCCTTTTGTGAGAGAAATTGCTTGCCTGCTGACAGGTCACTCTGTGGACAGAAGTATATAAAGCCAGAAATGGAGGAATGACCATTCTGTATCTCATAAGCCTAGTTACAGTTATATCAGACAAACCATGAAAGCAATAAATGAAATTTGAACATTTCCAAAATGTGTTTCATTCCCTTTGCATAAGCTTGTACATTTTAAGGTGTATAAATAGCAGCTTGAGTTGTCTGAGATTTGAGGTTCTCACAGTGGGGTTGAAGATTCAAGTATTGTGGGATGTGCTGTATTAATTGGTAATTAGTTACCTGCTTGTATTTAAATCTAACAACAGTTTACATTTTACATTGAAACTGGCTGCTCACTTGGTGAACTCGTGTATAAAAATGTCTGTTGATGTTACCAGCTACAGAGGACCTGAAGAGGAAGATGTATGGGTGTATACTTGTAGTTGGTGGTGGAATGAAGTTCATTGGTATTGGAACATGGCTGCAGAACAGAATTTCCTTGCAGATCCCATACATGTACAGAGCAGGTGAGTGCAAAAACTGTTCCAGTTTTGATTTTATCCTACCTTTTGTGTTTTAGGTCATAGGGAAAAACTCAATACCAGTCTACACAGTATTCAATCCAACTGACTGCATATTTAAATACTGTATAGTGAAATATATTGCATAAAATATGGATAACGTTAAATTTTCAAAACTAGTCATTTATTTACAAGTAATTTCTACACATTTTTACGTTAACCATTTGGCATTCTTATTTACAATGCTGCTTCCAAAGCATGGACCTTTTATCTGTTGGATATATATTGCTGTAAATCATTAGTTACTGGAATGTACAATGCATAAGTGACGCATAAGATGGAAGAAGTACATAATTTCATCTGAACTGATGTTATTTGTGAGTAGTTAGTATACAAATTCACATGAAGATGTATAGAATTTTCATGTGTCAAGACTGGTTCAGCAATTGAAATTTCAAAGCATTTAGGGCATTAGGGCTGGCAGAGGGACAAAAAAACTGAAGAACTTTCACACCCTAAAATATTTGAGTATTAGTACTTGACAGTAAAAGAGTTTCTACACATGATGACTAAAAGAGAAAATTAAGGGCATGTACTTATATTGATTGATTGATTGATTTTATTATATTCCATTGGATCCAGTACAGGTTTAACAACCAAAGGATTTAGAATACGTCATTCATCTACCAATATATATGAATACAAAATCACAGTAATTATATGAAAACAGTCCTTATAGTAAACATCATAGTCAAAATTCAATTATTATTATTTGAATCAATACTCTTCTAGTACAATGCAATATTACAGTCACTGATATAGAATATTATGTTATATATTGGTTTCCATGTGGATTATATCAGTACTGTCAGTTTGGTATGCAAACAGTTATTTTCTTAGGGAAAGCTTTGTCATAAATGTTTTGTTACTTTTGTTTCTTTCACTCCTTGTAATCCCCTATTCCTTACATGTTCTGAAAGAGACAGGATATGACCAGGAAAATTATGGGTAAGGATCAGAAGGGATTGGGTAGAAATCTGGTATAGATATAAATAAAGGATCAGTTACCAAAATAACAATCTCTTGTGAGGAATGGGTACTCAGTAGTTTGTATGTACAAATAATACATTCTTTACACCCCCATTTGTTTTAGGCTGTCTTAATTTTCAAATACTGTATTGAAGAAAGTTTAGTAATTTGAAGGAGTGATACATTTATAGTAGAGTTCCCTACGTTGACAGGAAACTGGAACTTGTAATTTCATGTAATTGAAGGCTTCCGCCATGGTCGTAATGTTGCTTAAAATTTTTTTTGGGTCGTTGACCGGCGTCAGTTTTTGTTTTATGACCAACGTTTCGGGATCACTTGTTTGTCCCATCTTCAGGGTCTTAGGTAAAAAGGATTTCATATTGCAGCCTGTTTCATTAATAAGGTACATGCATTACTTGCAGAACAATTGGATATTATAACAACCCCTAAAGAGATGGATCCTCAAATGACTGCATGGAAAGGAGCAGCAATCATGTCATGCTTGGAATCGGCACAGGAGCTGTGGATCTATCCTGTGGAGTGGGAAAAGACGGGTGTCAAAATTCTGCGAGAACGAGCTCCTTTCATGTGGTGAGATAAGTTACCATCCTGTGTAGTAGAGTGTTTGTTATGTGAAAGTGAAGATGCATCTGTTTTAGCAACAGTATTCACGTGCTGAGGAGGGCCTGCACTCTGTGTGTGAGGGGTTGTGGAAGCCTGACTCTTCATATGGTGAGATGGAGAGCATTATTGTTCCATGTGGTGAGTCAAATAGCGCATGGTGAAACAGGAGGAGATGTAGGCTATTTGTGTAGTGCAAAAGTGAACAAGTTCCATTACCTGGAAACTGTTTAAGTTGTGAGATGAAATGGTTACTGGTACAGTGCATTAATTTAATATTTTCTGTAGTGTGAACACAGTGTGTCACCAGTCATTTTGTGGTATGTGACAAGTGAGGTGCTTGCTTTGAAATATGACTGCATGTGCAGTGAGTCCTTTTTTCAGTGGAATCTGCAGTGTCATCATGGCACAGTTCATACAACAAGTGCTTGTGGGTTTCTGGGCCACAGATTAACTACCTTGGAAATATAGGAATAGAAGATTTTGTATGTGGCCAAAGATGCTGAATGTGGAGCAGTACAGGAAGTATGAAAGTCTTAATGTAGAAAAGTAGATGAAAATATATTGAAAGAATTACATTGGTGCTTACATGGCAGCTCCAGTGCCACCTGCTAACAGGATGACCAAGCACAAAGCTCGAATGACAGAGGGAACAGGTTAATAAGTGAAAGACAAAGTAATTTTATTTTTGTTGACACTTGGCACATACCTTGCAGTAGTAAAATAATGTGTCATTCTTCAGTCTTAAGAACTTCAGTATTTTTCACCTCAGAGTTATATCAGTTTTAGATATAATCAGTTACTTGCAACTGAATTTGTTGTTATTAGCCACAATCATGGCTTAATGTGACACAGTAATCGTCACAGGAACGTTTAGCAGTAACTAACATTACAGAGTGTGTCTGCTGTAAACAAGATGCAACTGATGGAATTCTGCATTTCTTACTGGGAAGATCAGAAAAAAAGTTGTGGGATATTATGAATTTGTATGAATGTTTGTGTTTTGATTCTGAAGGGCACTTTATAATAGTAGGGGGAGAAGTATCAACAGTATGAATCCTTAAGACATTTTGTATGGGTGTCAAACAGTATTTTAATTCATGTTCGTCCAGTAGGCTGGCATGCATAGAAAGGCAAAAGACATATGATATAACAGAATGCATTAAAAGTATGAAATACAGAAACTGGTGTTAATGTTGAGCCTGCCTTGACATATGAGTGACAGTAAGTTCCAACAGTAAAATTTTGGGGAAGGATTGTACTTGCTTTGTTGCATTTCTTATCTGATGAAAATCCATTTCATCCATCCTGAAATAAATAAATTAATAAGAATCAAGTAATGATGCAATTTATTTCATAGTGTGTGCCTCAGAATTATTCCTTACTCAGTATAAGTTTGTACTCCTTTTTGCCATTGTCTTAGTAACTCCTCATTTATTTGTAAACTTCATTTCAAAGCTTTTTGTGTTACTTTACCTTTCCTGTTGTTGCTTCTGGCATCCCCCCTCCCTCTGCAAATTACCCTGATACTTGGTTTGTTATAGGGTTTCTGAGAGGAGGAAGCTACTAGACAGCTAGCCTCTTTCACAATCTGAAGCATTAACTCTTGGTGGAAATCATAAACCCTACTTCCTGATTGCAAGTTCCCAGCTCATACCAGTCATGTGATATTAATGACTTAGGCAATTTAATTTATGAACAGTAATACCTAATCAGAATAATGCTGTTCCTTCCAAAGTCCTTCCAGTATGCAGTAATAACAGTAACCAACGGGGTGCTATGTTAATACCTCCCCACGCATTCATATATCTACCGTGCTCACAGGAAATTAAAAGATACGAGATTGGAGTGGCGTGCATACCAGATTTTTTTAAACCAAATGAATCGGTTCCAAACTTGGAGTCACATGTACACAATGATGATCTCAAACATCTATTTTCTTCCCCTTAAGGATGGAAAGTAGTCTAAATATTAGGTTGGTTTTCCTCAAACTGCCAGAACCATAGAAATCTTTTAAATTTGACATTATGTTCTTCAGTTTTTGCACAACCAAACCAAACTAAAGAAGTGGAATAGAACTTACACTTCTTGTACAAGGTTTTCAAAAGAATTTGACACTGCCATTGATTTTGAATTGTTAGAATTATTTTATTGCATTCAGTGCTAATTCTGTGAAAAATCTGTGCAGGAAAAAATTGCAGAGACTATACTCACAGTTTGCATGCTTCCCAGGGTGTTTTTAGTGGACAAATTTCTGTAGTAGTAATGACTGAATTTCAGATTTAGTAATTTGATAAAGCTGTTTTGTACCATTGCACTAAATGCATACAAAGTGAGAACCTGTTTATTTTCCAGTCACCTGAGCTACTTCTATTAGATTTGCACAAACCTGTTCCAGAATATGTATTTTCCTGGAACTGGAGCAAATTGTTGTTACCATCAGAAGTAACACCATGCCCATTTACGCTGATTACAGGCTAATAACTTTGCCAGCACAGGTTGGTGAACTGTGGGCCCAACTCATTTTCTTGTACAGTGGTCACTGATAGCTCTTTCCTTGGGGGTAAAGCAGCTGGAGCACAAGGCTAACCACTGACATCATCGGTATGCCAAATGCTTCCATGTGGGTAATTATGATTCTGATTGACTAGTTATTGTGGCTGTGGACCACACTTTCCTGAAGATAAGACTTGCCCTTGGCAATAAAGTAAACAGAATGATATCATCTGAGATATGGAGTGTTTGTGTTGTACCTACTTTGGAAAGCCTTGACTGAAAGGTATAATTCTGAGCAGCAAACAAGATAAGTAGACCTAAGACAGGAAGTTGTCTGAGCTTTGAGGTTGCACCATTTACCTGATTATAAGATAGATTTTTCTTCCCAATTCATTGGAAAAATGGGCACACCTTAATCATGCACAACAATAAACATGTCATGTTCAGGATATGTATTTTCCTGAAAATTTAAAGTTGTGAAAGGGGGTTGTCCCTTACACATGGTCATCTTATTACTTGGAGATAATTTAGTTAGAAAACATTTGAAGGGAAATATACAAACTACATCTCATCCCCTTCGCCCTCCAAATAGTTGTATGTACAGTGTACTGAACATGCTTCAGATTTGCATTTGTGTTATCCTCTTTTTACGTTCTCTTGGTTTTGTCTTTTAGGTAAACAGAAAAGAATGTCAAATGACATATGAAGATTAGTTGTCTGGGATATGACACTGTGTTGACTGGAAATTTATTACTGATGTTTTGGAGGAACATGCTGCTTCCTTCTTCAGGGGTAGCCTAAGAAGAAATCAGTAACAAATTACCAGTCAATGCAACTTTCATGTTCCAGAAGACTAATCTTCATCAACAACGCTGTGAAAACCTTGCATCACACAAATGACATGTTCAGTACTCTGTCTCTAGATTCATATTCAGAAATTATTTTCACATTCTCCAGTCTGTGTTATTTGTTGTATTGTTCTTCTAATAAAAGACCCAGATAAAAATATTCCTTAATATAATGACGACCTTTAGCTCATTTATGTTTCTACATTATTACAGTTCTTTTTGATGGATGAGAGTAAAAAGGAGGTAAGGTGCATGTGATGAAGCCACGAGTTTAAGCATTAGATAAGAGGATATGGAAATTGATGCCGTGGATCTTTTATGATTGGGGAAGAAGGCCCCAGAACGCACTCCACTTCAGGATAGCAGTGGAACTGTTACATAATTTGGACCAGAGATGAGCCAACCGTGTTCTCTAGAACTAAACGATTTGTGCTCTTGGATCACTGTTTCATAGTCTACAGTCAGTGAGCTCATTCTTTGGTACCCACCTACAAAATTATACAGTCATAATCCTGAGGACCACAATTTTATTGTTTGTCGGAGGAATGACAATGGGCACAAATTGTGGAATGGGTAATATGGAGTAGTGGGTATGTTACGGACTCTAAAACCGATATCTACGACACGTTTCCCCACCCTGTTTCGCAACCGGCGAATTCAGTGTGTGCGAGTAGATGGCAGTACAGTTGGACGTGACCTCTCATCCATGGATGTGACGTCACGTAACGTCAGCTAGATGCACGATGTGTTTTTCCCGCAGGGGCGTTGACGATTTAATTTTGGGGTGTGAAGTCGTGTAGATTGATATATAATTTTGAGTTGCCAATTTGGAGTTCTTTCATGGCTAATATCGGCCAAATTTTCGAGTCCATCAATGCCATACTAATATCCTTCGCATATCAAAGGCACAGCACTGGTTTTATGTATGTTGCGAAAACGTGGACGTTCAACTGCAAAACTCCCAATCGTTTCTCATTCTTTGATAGTCGTGACTTCTAGTGCTCCTATATTGATGAATTGGATGATTAACATATTTACGCTTTTCTATGTCCGTTGAACATAGTTGACACGCACCTCCCAATGCTATGACACGGATGCTTAAAATAAAGTGGACGGGAAGAGAACTATAAATTGATAAGTTCTGAATGAGATTTATCTTGTTTGCATGTCATGTGAATCACGATTCATCATGTTTACATACGTGGATGAGCACACATCTTTCCGTAATCGTAATCCCTTTGCTTTATCTGTTCTAGATTGACCTTCATCTTTTACCAGCAGATGGCAGAATGCACACGAAATCGCACGTGTTAATTTCGTGTTTTAGACTGCTGCAACATCGTTTATGTGGGAGCGTGCGTAGTGGTTACCTGTGCAGAAAGCAGTCAAGCTTAGCAATGTACGAAGCCGTGGAAAGAGGTTCACCAAATACAACTGACTACAGAGTATATTTCAGTGAGTTATGAATTTCAGTTCGTCAGTATTTCGGGGAGATCGCTTGTTGTGATGAAGGAATGCTGATGTAACTTACGAGATTGTGTCATATGCAGTATTACCGGTGCTGGCCTTGTTGATGATTGTGCTGTTCCCCCCCTCCACCGGATTTGTAGTCAGCATGACATTGGCGGGTGATAAAATAGATTGAGATTTTAGGAAATCTGAAACTGTCACCAGTGGATCAGCTTCATGTGACGTATATCTGTGTTTGTAAAAATAGTTATACTATTGAATTACCAGGGATTCTCGACATTCCTTACGATGAACTAACGCTAGCTACGGACCGCATACGGTACCTGTTCTTCACTTTCTGTATTGGCAGCCTCGTTGTCCCGGGGCAAGAAGGACAATATTTGGCCGTCATGTAAATAGTAGTCCACAGTTTCTCAAAATGCACATGAGTATTGCCTGTACTTGGAGAAATGTTAAGACATAATTCTTATTTCAGGAAATGCATCTGGTCCAATTTCCCCTTTACATGACATTCCAATTTATGCTGATGCTAGTAAGAAAATCTACAATATGGTTGTAGAAATTCCTCGGTGGACAAATGCTAAAATGGAGGTAAAAAATTTTCCTTGTTATATGCGTAACTCTTGAATTTAAAGCATCCTTAGGCAAGTGCAGCATGTAAGAGAGGCAAATATGTATCCACATTTGTATTGATTAACCCTTTAAGTGTGAAATCAGAGAGATAATGATAGGTAGATGTGGTGATGCTCTTTTATGTAATATTAGGGGTTTGATGGAACATGTAATGCTAACAATGCTTGAAAAGTTAGATATCAGTTGTAGTGAAATTAAATTCAGTTAATTCTGTTGGGTTAACTAGTGGTAGCCTACTTCCAGTGACTGTTATTGCCATTATAATGTCATGACATACCTGTGATGTTTCATGTAGTAGAGTTGCAATCTACAAAAGCTGTAATGGCTGGTATGGACTGTTTTTACATTCAGCTCCCCCTTTATTGTTTTAAAGATTGTTACCTTAGGATTATGAATGAGTTTATTTGTAGATTCAAGTATCATAAATATTTATGGCCACTGAATTTTTCTTCCATTGTTGAAAACCATGTTTTATAAAAGTTGTTGGTTTATGCTTTTCTCTTTATTTAGATCAATTTGAAAGAAGTTTTAAACCCCATTAAGCAGGATATAAAGAAAGGAAAGTTGAGGTTTGTGGCCAACTGCTTTCCTCACCATGGTTACATTTGGAACTATGGAGCCATTCCCCAGGTAAAAACCTTTATATGTACATACATATGCAGTTCACATATTGTTTGCTAAACAGTGTCCTCATTGATATCATCATGTTCATCCAAGTGTTGAAACACACCTTCATGTTCTGTGAGTGTTCCTTCCTGTCTGGTAAATTACTCTCCTTGACCAGTAACCACGCAGACAGGAGGCAAGGAGGTCCTACCAACACATAACACACAGATAACTGGAATACACGCTGAAAATAGGACCACGCTGCCATTAATTAATAATTATACTATAGAGGGTAGTATAATATACTACTTGTTTTTATTGTTTTTATTGTAATTTTTAAAATTCAATAACTTTTAGCAGCTTAAAAATACCACTAATTTTACAAAATTTTATACGATGTGGTAAATACTGACTCACTGTTATGACTTAACCAAAGAATTGGTCTATGTAAAAAACTCACTTAAAGTACCCTCTGATGATGGCAGAATAACTGCCGAAATGCATATTGGGGCATCCTTATAATAAAGAAAACACTGAAAAAACTGTCTTAGTGCATTTGTTGGTACAAATAATTCAATTACTCTACTTTGTTAGGATTTTTTAACCTATTTGGTTATGCAGTGACATTTTTTTTTTTTTTTTGACTCAGTACCATCAGTTGTGTGAGTTTTGAGATTTTCACTTTGGTGTAGCTGAGGATTCCATTCATCTGGGATGTGATGCTGTGTGACTGGATAACCGGTTCCCACCATTTCAAGGCAACATGGTGATGCGGTATTGTATCCCACAAGAACGGAATCCTTGCCATCAAGTAATTTGGTTTAGATCACTGCCTTTTGGGATGTGACAGAGTGTAGTGTGGTAGGAAGATACCACACTTTCGAAGAGCCTGCTGTAATTATCATCATGGTTGATTGACACAATATTAAACCCCACAAGACACCAAAACCTCAGAACTAATTTGGTGTTTATAAATTCAAGTGCAGTACTGATGGTTTTCATATGCCCAAAACCTTTCATCAAATTCACTTTTCTGAGCTTATTTAAGATGTAATGGACCTTCAGGTGACCACCCCAAGGCCAAAACTTGAGTAACTGGTAGAAGATTGAGACAACAAATTTTTCAGTTGTAAATTGAAGGACACTTTAGGTAACAGTCAGTCAAAATGATGTAGCACAAATTCTACATTTGAAGACGAGAGATGTAAAATTGACTAAATTCTTATACTTCAGTTCCCATTGAATTTGGCTGATAAATATCATGGAATGAATAGAAATAGTGGGCCCTGCTGTAGTGCAGTGTTGTATAAAACCAATGCAATATGGACCAGTGTAAGAATTTCTTTGGGGGTGTGCGGTGGCACAGTTGGTCGAGGCACCGCTGCAAGCTGGAAGCTTGTGGGTTTCATTCACGATGGCGTCATTGGAATTTTTCGTTGACTTAATCCTTCCAGCCGCCCTGTGGCCCAGGGGTCGACTCAGCCTCTAGCAGAAATGGGTACCAGAAATGTTTCCTGGGGTGTAAATGCGGCCGGTGCATAGGGCTAACAACCTTACCACTTTCTTGTGCCAGTTGTCTAGAAATCTTGGAGACTGAACCTCCTGGAACCCTCAGTGCCTGCACAGGAATTGCTTTACCTTTACCTTTATCAGAATTTCTTTACCAGAATTTGGATGGAGACTTGGTGCTTTGGAAGAGCCTTTTTTTTTTTTTACCTTGTTCTTACCCATACAAGATCTTTCAGCACAGTGTAGTCTTGGTTACTGGCAGCATCATTACATGAATCAATAAAAATGAACAAAGTTTTGAAATATGTGTTCATGATGAATCATGATATATTGAGGCTTCAGCCTAAGAGTTGGGCTACTGTAATGTAACAACACCGTGTGAAAGGAGACACTGCCCATATTGCTATGTAACCAGACATCTCTGGAGAGAGAAATTACATAATCATGTATGTGGAACTTACGTTAGGCATATGTGGAGGTAATTAATAAGTTAAGTGGCTGTTGGCTATGTAACTGGCTGAATTTCTGGAAACGGCAGTATGATATTTGTCCTTACTGCAACATCCAGAACAGTGCTGTGGCCTTTGTAGCTCCCTATCCAATGGCTGCTAGGGGTCTTTCACTAGAGTATCATGAAGACAACCTTTCACCTGTGTCTAGTGCCAGGATATAAAAGGCATGCAGCTTTTCCTCTGTATTTGCTATTGTGTATGCAGTGCTCCAGAAGTTACCTGATTGCAACAGGTGGGCTACAGAAGCTAGTGGGGAGTATGAAATTTTTGTATGATTAATGTGTATGTGTGAGTGGAGTTTAAGTGTCAAGTAGATGCAACTTGTATTTCTGGAGCGCTTTGCATACGTTTTGGGATGATGCCTGTAACCTGGTATGTCTGTAGCTGCCTGTACCTTAATGTGCTAATTGACAAAATGTTACATATCTTTGTTAATAAGTTTGAATTATAACAAAGAAGTATGTTCCTGTTTCATTGATTTGATAATATAATCACTGAATTTATTAAGTATATTTGATTGACAGACATGGGAGAATCCAGAAATTTTAGACGAATCAACAGGTTACAAAGGTGACAATGATCCTATTGATATTTTGGAAATTGGCTACCGTGTGGCAAAGAGGGGAGAAGTTCTTCAGGTTAAAGTGCTGGGAACTATAGCGCTCATTGATGAAGGTAAATAGAAATGTTTTTAATGTATGTGTTGGTGTGTTCTGCTTTCATTTCCTTAAGTGTTGTTACTCAAGGCCGATCATTAAACATTGACTGCTCTTTTCAAAATTTTAATAGAGTTTGAAGGATAGTACTTCTAAAGGAGTATGGAAGTTTTGCTCCCTTCCAGAATGCTTGTTTGTAATCGTGTAACCACTCTGAAGTATATCTGTTTGTTGATAGCCCGTCAAGAGGTCCTGAAACTAGTGACATAATGTAGGATGTGTTGTATTGTTCCTATGATCATGGTTGCTTTATCACTTAGAAAGCCTGCATCAGCTGGGACATTGTGTGGTAGCTGGCATGCTGAGAGAATCGATAAAAGAGACGCTCTGTGTTATTTATATTGACGATATATTCAAATGAAGATGAGCTTATACCCCAAAACTTTTATTTATAAGAATTCACTTTTATTTTAGGTGAAACTGATTGGAAGATAATTGCCATTGATGTGAATGATCCCTTAGCAGATGAGTTAAAAGGTAAGTATTCCATAGTGCAATTAGCAACATAAGTTAGTGGATTTCTCTTATTTGTTGAATATCATGGGAATAAATAATAGAGATAGGCATCAATTCATAACTTCAGTAGGAAAATGTGAAAGCCTGTCAGGCACATTTAAGCATTTTCATTACATAGTAACATATTCTTTTGATATTAATAATCTGCACTACTCATTTGTTTATCCTACTGTACACACCTTTAATAATGAAAAGTACAAAGCAGGCTGGGGTGGTAGTAATGCTGTAGATTTGTGTTTGGGACATGCCTATTTCAATTCTTGGCCAGTACACACTGGTAATCCTGACTTGTTTTAATACTTTTACTTGGTCCCTTCAGGCAAATGCTGGGATAGAACCTGGATTATTGCATGAGTGTTTCCTTCTGAATCCTCTTCAGTTCATCATTTACCAGTTATCCTATCATTTGACACCATATAGTCAGGTACCTGACACTCATAAAATAAACCATACATAAAGACCAGTGAAAACTGTGCAGTACCAAATGTGCGTCCAGACTGCTCATGTTCATGATACTCGGGCTGATTGTCGCTGGCTGTGTGCAGACTGCTTGTTCATTGACATGAAGTATCCAAACTACAATGTGACTTGGTGAGTTGCGCTCTCTCTCTCCCTCCCTCCTTGAAGTACTACCTCTGCTGAGCCACTTGAGTCCAGGGCTGTGGTGAATTGTGTTCCTTCATCTCAGGCTTGTGAAACTGGCCACATTTACAGAAACATGCAAGTCAGAGCACAAGCATGAGTTCGAGCATGACTGGTCTGGATGCATGTTTATCAAAAGCAGGAACACCAACTTTCAATTTCCAGTCACCTAACAAAAAAGTCAACATTTCTTTCATAAACAGATGTATGTACAAATTTAAGAAAAGTCTAGGCAGAGAACAGCTACTTGCCTGGGTTTTTATGTAAAGTTTAGAACAAATTTCTGTATACATGTAGTAAATTAACTATTGTGCATAAAAGGAAAGATCACTTTGTTGTTGAATTTTAAGTCCAGACCTTCTGCTGACAGAGCTAGACTCTTGGCAACTAAAAATCAGGAAGTGGTAATACAGTCTGGTGTTAACTGTGTAGGGAGACACAGGCAGGGTTGATAGTGACAGTACCTGGAAAGGTTGATTTCCAGGGGCAGTGGATCTAGCTGTTACTGTTAGTGGGTAAGCATTGATAAGCACATGTTTGGAACTGAGAATGGAAAACCATGCAAGAAGTGAATTGTGGATTTCAGAAATTAGTAGGAATGAAATACACCAGAAAGTGTTTTGACATATCTTTGGTTACGTCTGCATTGTTGTCAAGTAATGGTGGCTGCCATTACAAAACCAAGGAAGAAGTAACTGTAAATTTCGAAAATTTATAATTTATTTCTTCCTGGGTTTTCCATTCATGGTTCAGAACATGTTCTTAGCAATGTGTACAAGTTAGTAACAGGAGAAGCTGGTTCAGATGCTCTGTGGAAGTCAATCTTTTCAGGTATTTTCACTTCCAACACTCTCTGTCTTTCCCTACTCAGTTTACATCAGATTGGCCCTGAACAGAGTGTTGTATGTTACTATTTCCTGTTTTGTAAGCTACCAACACTAGCTTAGCATAATGTTCCCTGCTTACAGTTCAACTATCAGGTGATCTTTACTCTTATATACAACAGTCAGTTTACAACATACATGTTAAATGTTTTACTGGTCAGTAATGCTGTCACAGAATAAGCAGGGAGGGGTTGTTACGTGATTCAAGTTGTGTAGTAACATTATAAATCAATTTGTTTGACAGATATTGCAGATGTTGAAAAGCATTTCCCTGGACTTTTGAAGGCATCAGTTGAGTGGTTCAAGATCTACAAAATTCCAGATGGAAAACCGGAGAACCAGTTTGCATTTAATGGCGAAGCAAAGAACCGAGAATTTGCGCATCACATCATTGATGATGTGCATAAATACTGGTGCAACCTTATTAAGAAAGAGGCTGAAGCTGGTGGCATTTCATGGTAAATTTTATATATTTCTTTGAAAACATATTGTTTCTAATTATATTAGACTAATTACAATTGTGCAGTGATAATAATACTGTGAAGATAGTCTGATAAAAAAAAGGTGCACTGAGCCCAAAAATTACAGTCTTGATAGGTAAACGTTTACATAGGTGTAGACTGTAGACTGTGGGACTGAAACAGAAAGATGTTTCCTGGTGGAGTTGGTTGAAGGTTGAAGGGTGCTTTCCCTCTCCCTTCCACACAGGCTGAACCTACTTGTGTGGTAAAAGATGTGTAATAGAACTTACTTGAATTGCAGAAGCTGTTCATTTATCATTAATGTGTTCAACAAATATGTCGTAGGTTTTATATATGTAATGTGGATAATTATTTTATTTTGTATTAACTTGTTCACTCAGAATGTAATTTTAATTATCTGTTTGCTGACCACATCTTTATTAAATGTTTTATTTTGTAGTGCAAATGTAACAAATGCTGAGAGTCCGTTTAAGATTGAACAGAAGGATGCAGAGGATATCATAACAAAGAGTCCACAGCCAGGAACACCACAGCCTGTTGACTCTGTTGGTATGTATAAAAGAATAGTATGAAGTGAGTGAGTGACACCGGGTATTAAATATTACGAGCTGTATTTGTTATATGAAGTAGGTCAGCTGATATTTTTAGAATAAAGAAGCATTTAAATACTGGCAAATACAACTGATGTATATTATATACTTTATTGTGGCAACATGTTTCAACCAAATTCGGTTATCTTCAGGCAATTAATATACTCATAAAAGTACTGTATACAAATGCATTACATGGTATTAATAACTGAGATCTCAATTTTACAGTTAAACCAATACATGTTGCAATGTCACAGTTTTGTTTTATAATAGTTAAAACAGGAATTAGCACATTTGAAATGTTAAAAAGTTTAAACACTTACTCATTTATGGAGGATTTGTATGTTGTGCATCTATATCCGGTGTCATAGGAGGTTTTACAATGCAGAATTTTTGGAAACATGTATTTTGCTTAGCCTTGATCACATTTTGTATGTAGCTATTTTGATAGTATTCTGTTTTAATTCTTGCTTTTGTCTGCTGGTTGACGCAGTTTCATCTAATGTTATTACGAGGTGTTGGAGCTGGTGCGTAAATGTACTGTCCTTTGTCACTGTTCAAGAGATACTGACTTGGCATCTGTTACAAGGCCTCGTAATAACATTAGATGAAACTTAGCCAACCAGCAGACAAAAGCAGGAATTAAAACAGAATAGTATCAAAATAGCTACACACAAAATGTGATCAAGGCTAAGCAAAATACATGTTTCCAAAAATTCTGCACTGCAAAACCTCCTATGACACCGGATATAGATGCACAACATACAAATCCTCCATAAATGAGTAAATGTTTAAACTTTTTAACATTTCAAATGTGCTAATCCATGTTTTAACTATTATAAAACAAAATCTGACAGTGCAACATGTACTGGTTTAACTGTAAAATTGAGATCTCAGTTATTAATACCATCTAATGCAATTGTATACAGTACTTTTATGAGTATATCAATGGCCTGAAGGTAACCGAATTAGGTGGAAACATGTTGCCACAATAAAGTACATAATATACATTAGTTGTGTTTGATGGTATTTAAATCGTTTGTTGCAAATTAACACAACGGGATGGTAAACATAAAATCTGATATTATTGGGATAGTGAAGTCTTTTAAGACTAGATTACCTGGCTGTGTGATTAGGGTGGTGGGAGTCAAGGATTATGTACAGAATTTTGGTTGGGAAGTCCCTTGAAACATGTCCAAGTGGATGGGAGATAAAGTGCCTAAGATGGAAGGTGAATGGAAGTAACTCAGGATAATGTCTGGTGGCAGGATTCAGTTTTACTGGTGTTGAATTTAAGATTCTGTTATTACAGTATTTGTTAGCTTTATAGTTTGTACAGCAGTACCTTTATCTTTGTTTCTGCACTGTTTCTAAATTGTAATAATAACCTTCACCTAGATGAGCTGAATTTCTGCAGTACTAGAGATAAGTAATTTGGTGATTTCTTAATCACTGCAGTTCTGTTAGATGTTACTTGTAGGTACTTGTGTTGTTGTTATAGTTTGGATCAGCTGACTTGTGAATGGATTTGTGGAGATGTGGTACATGTTCTGTTGTTGCACTTTATTACAATGAAAATTATTTTAACTGATTTTTCATGTAATGGGTGTGTTTTTTTAATCCTTTTCAGTGGATAAATGGCATTTCATTTATTTACAAAAAAGAAAGTTCAAACTGTGAAAACTGGAGCTTGAAGAGATAGTTCATGCAAGAGATAAATTTCATCATAGTCTGTGTGCTGTTATACAGCTTGCATTATCAAATCATAGTTTGGGATATTGTATAACCAGGAACTTCATGATATATACGGGTCACTTTGTATTATTACCATGGTGAAATTGAGGCAAGATGGAGGAAAGAAGAAATGCCCACAGGAGTTTGGTAGATGAACAGGAAGGTTAACATGAAGGTGGTTAACAGGGAAGTTGATGGTATGGGCGGAAGGTAGAGGGACATGGCTCGGGATAATGCCGTATGTTCGGCCCAGAGCTTTCAGATTTTATGCTGAATAATAACTTCAGTGAACATATTTGGGTCCTTTGAAGTTGAAGATTTCATGCTATAAATAAAACTTCTTCTTCTACATGTATAAAAATTTTCATTCCTGTTTTTTGTGGTTTATTTGAAGTAGTAGTTTCTTTTAATTATACATGCAAGGAGGTCCAATAGATGGTGCTGATGATGTTGCTTGAGGCTTCCCACTTTTTTCCAACTGGTTATATTCCCCTTAGCCGCCTATAGCATATGTCAGTTGTCCCAGGGTGCTTGTTGCCAGTGGAGGTTATTGTGTGGTTGTCGCTACTAACATTAATGGAAACAGAATGCCTAGATAATTGGAGAAGAATATAGGGATGTGTAATAGTTAGAGGGGAATGTGGAGGCTGTTGATCAGTAGGACTTGTTTTTATGTCATCATGGTAAAGCAGTGATGACCTGCGTTATGAATTGCTACCAGGGAAGTATGCATACAGGTACTAATGCATTGACTAGTTACTGTTGATGTTCACCTTACATTGTGAACCACTTCTGTGCTCATTCTTTATAATTTATGCACCACAGATTCTTCACTCACGAACATTTTCACTTATTCTGTGTTAACCTCTGTGTACTGGTATTTTGTTTCCTTCTTTGATCCCATGGTCATGTTCCTCTCTAGTCTTTTCCTGTTCTGTCAATATAGGCCCCTTCACTTCATCATGCCTCATCTTTATTGTGGTTTTCCTCTATGTATCTTGCTGTTACAAAGCTATGTTGGATGTCCATTTTCCTGTCTCCTGACGTGGTCAATCTACTGTCTGTACTTTTTATTTCTGAAGTAATTTTGTCTGAAGATCTGTTTCTTCTTGCCTGATTCCTTATTTTATCTATCATTATTCCAGTTACATTTGTCTTGAATTTTTATTCCAGTGGTTTGCAGATGATGCAAATTTGTCTGTTTACATCCATGTTCATATTCAAGTACCATATTCATATTCATTCCTTTATTTTCCGTATATCCATATACAGGTAACAAACCAAGGATGTGGAATATATTATTATTGGCATGAAATAAGTTTTGATTTTCTGTCTGGTGTTTTGTCTTCTGTTGTTTGATTAAATGTTCCATTAGCCTCTTAATTCTATTATAGTAACAGGATATTGCATAAGTATAGAAGGGATGTTGTGCTTCTTTGCTTTAAACAGGCTCTCTGTTTACTTTTCAGTGGACAAGTGGCATTACATTCATCTGAAGTAATTTCGTGATTAGGGTTGTATCTTTTGTCTCACTTTTTGAGAGGGAAGTATGGATCAAGTAACACATTGCCATCAGTTTGAACATGTGCAAATCATCCATGAATCGTGGTGAACTACAACATACTCTGGCTTGCACACATCTTCTTCCTGTAGCTGCTTACCACATTTGATCATTTTATTGGTGTTGTGTGATTTGTAATGGCATTCATGTGTGGAAACTTCATGTTAAAATCAACTTGTAATGAAACTGTTGTGAAATGCCACAGGGGGCAGTAATGGCTATCTACAAATGAGGTTATTTGGAAATTTTTTGTTGGGGTATTAGATGAACAGGTACAGAAATAATAAAGCATTTACTGTTTATAAAGATCTAGTTCTTAATTTTATGCAGTATAAGTGTACAGCCATGTGTATTTTCGGAATAAATATTTCTTCAGAAAACTATTAAGTGACATTGACCTTTCCTTGTTCCTTACTGTTTGTTTTTACTGGAGGGTGCATGAAAATTGCTAGTCATTCATCTGCAGCTTTGTATGTTTGCACTAGTAAGAACATAGGCTTCATATCTTTCATTTTTTGGTAACTGGGCCCCGTTGTTTAGTGTTATTGTGATTATACGCGGGCGTGACGTAAAGGCGTGGTATAGTACTTTTTAATAACCAGTCGTATTATACGTTACTGCCTGGAAGAGGGGAGGGACTGGGAATGCACGTATGGTGCGTCGTCGCGTGCAATCGATTTTCTTAATTTCAGTTCAATTTCTCTCCGCTAGATGGTACTTGGCCGCCACCTATTGAGGTTCAGATGAAACATCTCTGTTCAGCGTCTGTCAGTGCAGTGAATTTTGGTTTGGTGGCGAGTTAGGTTCGACAAGTCGCGGAATTCGTGTGCATACTGCATTAAACTCTTCGCGGAGGGAAACGTATTTCCAAGGCAAGAATATACATTAGTCTTTCTTCATTCTTCGACAGTGGTTTACTGCCGATTCGCAAATGAAAATCCTTTGGATTATTGTGCTGTTCGCCTTCTTGGCCGCTGCGGTGGAAGCAAAAAGAAAGCGAAAATTCGAAGGTGATTTTGAATTTGCTGAAGAGGTAAGTTTGAATGTGTATTATTACTGCTGTATGAATCGTGTGCATTTGCTTCATTTTGTTGTTTGTGTCGAGACATTAAAGTATTGTCAGGATTCTGGCTGTTCTGTTTAGTGAAAATCGGCCATTCTGTCGTTTCGTATTACAGTCCAAATGAAAATGAGGTACATACTGCAAAAAGTTTCCCATGATGCATACATACATTCTGTCAAGACAAAGTAATCTAATGGGGCATTGTCTGGACGTTGTAAATTTGTGTATTCAATCTTAACTGAAGTTGGAAAATTCCTGTTTGTTCGTTTATTACGCGATTTAACCATAGCTAGTAGGGTTGGCGTGTCTGTTTTCGTACACTTCGGTTGTAATTGAACTAGGTGGTTGTATTTTTCGTGGTTGTGATCAGACCACTTCAACTGCATCAAAAGCACACTACCAAAAACCCTGGGTGGTTAGCATATATGGAGGTCCATTTCAGATGTATTTGTGTGCTGTCTGAACATAAGACATGAGGGATTAAAATGGTTAAGTAATTGCAGTAGCGTAGATTGATAGACAGTCGGTGCTTTTAGTCAGAGTAGTACGATTGGTGTGTCGAGTTCTCCATCAGGTGTTGTTTTAGATTACGTACGGTTGGATGGGGTAGGGCCAGCGGTTCTGTCAGCTTGCCACACACAGTCCTGGTGCTCTTACGGTGGTTGTGACACCAGCAATAAAACATGTAATATTAGAGATGGGTGCAGCCAGTAGCACTGTACCTGCATTGTTCTACTGTACCAGTCGTCAATAACAGAAAACGTGTAAACCAGGTGTACAGTGTCACTTTTTACGTCGAAGTTTCTTTCTTTCAGTTTTTAACATTATGTAACAGTTGACATCTCAGGTTATTACGGTCGTAACTAGTCGAAACCAAACCCTTTGAATTTTGAAGTTTCGGTATTAACAGGGGAGTGGAAAAGACTACATAATGAGGAACTTAATGATCTGTACTCATCACCAAATATTATTCGGGTGATCAAATCAAGAAGAATGAGGTGGGCGGGGCATGTAGCACGTATGGGGGAGGGGAGATGTGCCTACAGGATTTTGGTGGGGAGACCACTTGGAAGACCCAGGCGTAGATGGGAAGATAATATTAAAATGGATCTTCAAGAAGTGGGATGGGGGGGGGCATGGACTGGATTGATATGGCTCAGGATAGGGACAGGTGGAGGTCTCTTGTGAATGCGGTAATGAACCTCGGGTTCCATAAAACTCGGGAATCTCTTGACTAGCCGAGGACCTGTTAGCTTCTCGAGAAGATCTCTGCTCCATGGAGTTAGTTAGTTACTATATTACTTTTCATAAAGTGCTTAAGTATTATTTGTTAAAGAATTCTGATTTCTTTTTAATGTGATGTTCTTAATTGAGCAGTACACTTAAACTTTTTTTTTCCTATGGTTCAACAGCCCCTAGGGGGCCTAGGCCTCATTTTTCGATGTTTCGTTATCACACTTTAGACACACCACACTCGGTAGGACTCCTCTGGACGAGGGACTAGCTAGTCGCAGAGACCTCTACCTGACAACACACAACACTCACAAGACACAGACATCCATGCCTCCGGCGGGATTCGAACCCACAATCCCAGTAAGCGAGCAGCCGTAGACCCACGCCTTAGACCGCGCGGCCACTGGGATCGGCTACACTTGACTTGCGTGATCTAATTAAGTTGAAAGCTCATTAAACCGCTCATTAGCACCTCACTTCCAATTTTTCTGTTTGGATTTGTTTAACGTATCGAAAGAAAACGGGAACTGCCGAACCAAAAGATAGTACTTTTATTTACAGTGAACTGTAACTGAGTGCGGTACCAGCACTGTAAGCTTGCACAATTGCTTCAGTGACTAACAGCAGAAGCCGAAGGTTCTTTACGGCGCCAAAACCGACCACTGAACGCCATCCTGAGCCAGTGCCTTCACTCTCCGATTTTTATAACCTATCTAAGGTCAATTTTAATGTTATCCTCTCGTCTGACTCTGAGTTATCAAAGTGGACGCTTTTCAAGAGGTTTCCTTACCAAAATTTTGTATGCATTTCGTGTACTGTACCGCCCTAACCACATGCCCAGCCCGCCCTAGCTTCCAAAATTTCACTACGCGAACAATAATAATTGCAGATGACGTGTATAAATTATGAAGTTCGTCCTTACGTATAATTTAACTACTTGCCTTATCCTTCTTGGGTTCAAATATTTTTCTAAGCCCACCATCTTGGAACACTTGTAATCTGCGTTGCTTTTTGCATTACATTGTGAGGATTATATAGTAGAGTGAGTAATTTGATGGAAATAAATGGTTGTATTTAAATATTGGAATTACAATGTAAGGAATATATTATTGGTAATGAGATTGAAATAGGTCCAGAAGCATTGTTATTTATAGTACTTCGAAAGAGTGAAGGCAGCTTTTGGTTGGGAGGTAAGCTGTAGAATGTCGTGTAAAGTTGTTCCGGTGATTGAGCACTACACCACAATGACTGGTGCGGGAAAGTGGTATATCTCCCGCATATTTGACCTCTGCACTAGGCGGCAGTGAGTGATCAGCTGCACGCTTCGGCCTCTTTATCCACTTGCCGGTAGGTCCTAAGACGTAGCGTGGTCGCCGGGACTCAATATTTGCTCTCGCTGGCAGTCGTAGATCGTTCGTCCAGCTGACAGCCAGGATACTACACTAACCGAGATACATCTTGGTTAATATTGTGTTGATGTTAAGCGCTGAAAAGCGAGCCAGTGTGTTCAGTATTTAGGTTCGTTAATTAATATTATGTTAACAGGAACGATCTTATTCGCGGGGGAGTTTGTAAGTTTGTGGTATATGCTGTCATGATAGGCTATGATGTGAGAGACAGAACCAAGAGTAATAAGTGGCCTAGGTATATAGGATTCGTTGAAAAGACGGGCGAAACATCAGAAAAGCGGGTTGAATTGGGGTAGTCCGACTATTCTAAACGTGGCGTTTAACGGAACACCAACTATTACTCCGTTATTCGAATATGAAATTCCGTACTGGGTAGCCGTTTGTCGTTATATGTGAGATCCCACGTTACGCATAAAATATTTTGAGCCTCCTGCTGATATTTTTCTGCTGGGATGTTAGGTCGTGTCAACTGATAAATAGTTAGCGACGTTTCGGAGGTAACTGTTCGCCAGTAATCACGGCATAACATCTTAGACTACCTGAATTTTCATCACTGTACCTCTGAGAATGTCAGATCTCGCTTTCAAGTGTCCGTTGAGTGGGTATGACTTGGTACTGGCTACATTTATGTGAAACCTACGTAGTTGTTTTAGATAGGACAATTCCTCTGTGACATGAATCAATAATAAATGAAAAAAATGTGTGCTACACCAAAATAGCAAAACATCTACGTTCTCGCAGCTCCTTCCATTCCGTTTCAGTTGGTCGGTTTTGGTTTATTTGCTTTGTATTCACTCTGTCGTTCACAAGAGACATTGATCGATGTGGGCAGGCAGCATGATAAGCAACTGCCTGTATGCAGTGCACTTCATGTGCGAAAGAAATCCCAGAAATGTGTGCAGTTTATAACTGCGCTCAAAAATGAGCTTAGTCTTCAACGGTAACAGAAGGGTCATTACCTTAAATGTATTCTTACCGTCCGTGCACTTCTCAAACACATTTCATACAATTAACCATAAAAGTACAGAAACGTTGAATATATCAACAGTTGCTTTAATTTTCCAACATGTTTCGGTTCGTCATCGAACCATCGTCAGGGAGACAAAATATAATACAAAATTTTTTGATGACGTATCAATACTTGGAGTGACTTGCCATTTGTTTATATTATTCGAGTGGCTAGGTCAAGAAGAATGAGACGGACGGTGCATGTAGCACGTATAGGGGTAGGAGAGTTACATATAGGGTTTTTATAGGTAAACCTGAGGGAAAGAGATCACTTGAAACAGCTAGATGTAGATGGGAGCATGATATTAACATGGATATTCAAGAAATAGGATAGGGAGGCTTGGACTGGATTGGTCTGGCTCAGGATAGGGACAGGTGGTGGACTGTTGTGAACTCGGTAATGTGCCTTCGTGTTCCATAAAATGCAGGGAATTTTTTGACTAGCTGAGGAACTGTTATTTTCTGAAGAAGGACTCTGCTCCATGGAATTAGTAAGTAAGTAAGTTAGATAGTTAGTTAGTTGGTTGATGTGTGTCATCACCAGTTTAGTATCGTGTTTTGTCTCCCTGAACATGTTTACAAGAGCCCTGCAATGCACCCTTTTCTGAGCCAGCTGAATATAGTTCACACCTTGCTTTTCTGCAGCGTTCTGAAGCGTTGGCAAACGAGAAGAGAGGACGACAAAATTATCGTATGTACGGTCTTGCTCTTCTCCAACGTCAAATTTCAGGTGACGTTTGCACCTTTCTGTATATACGAGCTAGAAGTGAACAAATTGACTCCCGAAGCCCGAAGAGTCGGTTACCAAAGCAATACTGACGACGTGGAATCGCCAATAGCGAATCAGAACTGTTGTAGACTATGATTTATCCAATATTAAAGAACTTTATAAACACTAAAATCCGTAACGTATTGAATTTGCCGCGTTTTTAAGTGTGAATATCAATGGATACTTACTGATACGCTGTTCTGGTGATGTATAAAGGTTGACAGGGGGTTGCTGAATTTTGAGAAACGAATTGGTAATGGTGTTGTTTAAAGTTACATTCGGCCAAGGAAAAAAATTAAATTCCCCGTACAGATACTCCAAGCCCAAATTAGACCCAAATATCTCCCGAATGCAGTGAACACCATAAACGTGGTCTGAAGGCGTAATAATCTGTTATGTGAGTCAGGAATACGCATTTTGTACAGCGGCCACACGTGAAAGTCCATAGTTGTACACGACAGTCACAGTTATACTATACTTTCATCAAACGTTTGCAGCGGATCTTGTGTGATTCGCTACTAAAACTGGGTTCCTAAAACACGTTGCTGAAAACACAGCTCTGAAGTCTTACTGAGTCCGGTCCCTTGTCCGAAAACAGTCTTCGTTGAGAGAATGGTTAAAGTATTCTTTGTTTTGTGGGGGGACGGATGATCATAACGGTGTACTTACTACGAAACGTAACGAAATATTATAATTAATTTTTTTGCATTTATTTTTAAATGTGTTGTTTAACGACGCCGTTTGCTAAGATTTATAACTTCGATTTATTGTTATTTGTTATGACCTTTACAATTGTATACCTGAAAAAACTATGTTTCTAGGGTACATAATCTTGCAGCTATGTTATGGTTTAGTATATGGTACATGTAATGTTATTGCCTATTTTTAACGTTTTGTACTTTTTCATTAGTACTTTCCGAAATATGTGCACAGTGTTCGTTTTATGCAGTTCCTCGATGTCGTGCTTTCCAGGTATGCTGCCCAGATATTGTCTGAATGATTTTGAGATGGCTCTATTTGCCCCCATTATTACTGGTATCACTTTGTTTTTACATTTCACATGCCCTGTTTCTTTTGTAAGGTCTTTATATTTTAAAATCCTTTCGGCTTCTTTCTTGTCACATTTGTAATTGTAATGTCTATTAACAGATATGTTCCTTTTTTATTATCGCGGATTATGATATCCGGTCTATTGTTATGGATGGTTCTGTTGGCTTGCACTTGTTTCTACTGATTTTGATACATGTTTATACCAGTGTTCCTTGTCTATTATTATTATTATTATTATTATTATTATTATTATTATTATTATTATTGTGTCCCAGTAATTTGAATTGAAGGACATGTTCTTGGAAGCAAATACAGCCCACTGTACTTAAGGTAAACATATACGTCTTTGTTGTAATTAGCTAATTAGCTAATTAACTAGAAGCCTGAGTAAGTAAGAGACTATGAATCTGCTTTGAATGAGGGAATGGAAGGTCAACAGAATATACAGAAAGTAAAAAGGTAAAGCAATCCCATTACAGGCCTGGACAGACCCTTAGGGCTCCAGGAGGTCGAGGCTCCCAGGTTTTTAGACAATCGGCACATGAAGGTGGTAAGGTTGTCAGCCCTACGCACCGGCCGCCTTTACCCCCCAGGAAACATTCCTGGTACTCATTTCTGTTAGAGGCTGAGTCGACCCCAGGGCCATAGTGCGACCGAAACGATTTTGTCAAGGAAAAATCCCAATGACACCATCGGGAATCGAACCCGCGACGTTCCGGTTTGTAGCGTAGTGCCTCAACCAACTGCGCCACCGCGCGCCCCCATACAGAAAGTACTTTGTGTAATTTGCTTTCTGTTGAATGTAATGGGGACGATGGTAATGGAATGACAGGTAATATTTATGTGCAATAGTTATACGTATGTTGCTGCCACCTTCCTTGTCTGACTGAAAACAGAGCTTATTCACAGAGGCACTTCTCACGCATTGACAACTCCGTCATTAATACTGATGATAAAATAGTTGTAAATGAACACTATTTGTCAGTTTCTGTTTTGATTCCGCATAGATCATGTCCTCATTTCATAAAGTTAATTTTATCCGAGACCTGTGTTTACACGGTGTCTTGTATTGTCATTACTTAGAACATTGGTTTCCAAACTCTCTTAATCTGAGGCTCACGTAATGTGAACAAAAATATTAAAGGCATGCAAACATACAAATCTAACTTAAAATGATTCAGAAATTTAAAAAATAAGAACAATGAACCTTAATCTCATCTATAAAGCGCCGTACTTTTTTATGATAAGCTGTACGTTTATAATTTACTGTGACTTTGACGGTTCCATTAGTTAAAAACCGTTCTTACCGCTAAATTTGTCGGCTGTCCGGAAAGAATCGTTGCTTCCCCGCTCCCAAAAACGCCGCTTTAAAGCACTGATTCTCAGCCTTTTGCATGTTTCGTCCCACCGGCCACCGTACTCCCATCACATTGAAATAAAAGCGTCTCTTTATTACAAAACAGTGTATTTTTGCAATTACGTGATACGTTTTAGTACTACAGGTCTTTGGAAATAGGCGGTAGTGAACTAGTTTTAAGTCTGTCCATTCCGGCATGCGTCTCGGTTACAGAAAAACCATAAAGGGTCTCGGGACAGCCGGTAATCCGGCAGAGATTTGGCACTGTCTCTCAGACACCAGTCTGTGCAGCAGTAACCTGCTCGGTGACAAGTTAAGACCGAGAGGAAGATGGGGAAAGAGACAGAGGTATAATTGACGTAGCTCATAAAATTATTCTTTTTCTCAATTAATCCATAAATAGAATATCATTAATTAAGAAAGAAAACTGACATGAAATAGAACGGGTTTAGAGGCTTAACTTTTGTGTCTGTGCTGTTCAGCTTTCATTTTCTACAGTCTGTACCAGTTAGTTGTCTCATATACGTTTACACGGTCATAAATACCACTCTGGCTGGACAATTATAAACCACACCCTCATTATGAAATATTAAATTTATGTACAGACCGCAGAACGCGAGATGATCCCCCCGGGGGGTTGGCGTGTCTGGTGCAGTGCAGGAGACTGCTGGACTGCTATTAGTAGGAGCGACAGACTGTTCTACTACTACACACAAACTGAAAACCTGAAGCATTTCGAGCAGCGTGTAGTAAGCGAAAGCTTTGAGGATGGGTAGTAGCAACTCGTAATTCACCACAAAATCTTGCTCATGCGCAGCTGTCGCATAGCAGGGATCATCTCCTGGTCTGTGGACAGTAGGCGATGTCCGGCCCAGTGCGAAGCACCACGAAAGTGACATAAATAGGAAAGCTGTACTGAACTGCATGTTTTCGACGCCCAGCCTCTGTGTGATGTTGACACGGCCTTTATTACTTCCATCATGTTCCTGTTTAATGCCGGTGTAGAGGGAACTAGTGACCACTTTGTCCACACCATTACCTAACCAAGTGCGTTGAGGTATAGCGTCTCCTGCGTATCGAGTGACCGGATATGCACCAATCCAAACGTCTTCGGTCAACACGGCAAGATGAATTTACTGCCGACATGCGCTTAGGCGAATATACAGGATGGGTCAAAAAACACCTGACTGTTTTTGAAATTAAGTAATATTTTAAGGCAAAATGGAAAAATTTTGTTAACACTATCAGGTGCATTACATGTCCATGAGAATGAATCTGAATCATTAATGTTTGAATATGACACTTTGTAGATGACCACCATGTCGTTCAATACACTCCTGCAGTCGCGATGGAAAGGCTGTCATAACACGTTGCAGCATTTCCTTAGGGATCCCTTGAATACACTCCCGCATTCGCTGTTTTTGGTCATGAATATTTGGGAGTACGTGTTTCGTGTACCTTGCTTTTAACGTAGCCCCAAAGGAAGTAGTCTGGTACTGCAAGATCAGGCGAGTGGGCGGGCCAGGTGCTGCCCCAGGAACGAAAAATGATTATGCCTGAAAACATTGGCCTGAGGACTTGAATGGAAATCTGTGCTGTGTGAGCAGTTGCTCCATCTTGTTGGAACCATAGCAAATCGAGCTGACGAGGACGTAACTCATTTCGCAGAAATTTTTCTAGCATGACTTCATGCCGCCTGTAAGCCCCTCCGCATTCTTAAAGAAACAGACCAATACTGCCATGAGAAGAAATTGCGCACCATACTGTCACTTCTGCACTATGCAGAGGACGATGGTGAAATAACTTGAGGATGGAAAGAATTGCGTAATGAGGACCTGCCTACTCATTACCAAATATTATTAGGTGATAAAAATGGAATGTAAGGTGGGCTGCGTGTGTAGCAGGCGTGGAAAATATGATATGAGCTGGATATGTAGCACGCATGGGGAAGATTAGAAGCGCATATAATTTTTGTGGGAAAGCGTGAAGATAAGAGACTATTTGGTGGAACTAGGAGTAGATGGGGGTTTGTATTTAAATGGATGTTTAAGAAATTGGCTGTGATTTTGTGGACCGGATCCATGTGGGTAATGATAATAGTCCAGTGGCAGTGGCTGTTTGTTGTGAATCGGTGATGACACTTCGGTTTCTATACAAGACGGGCAACATCTTGACTTTCTCAGTAACTATTAGCTTTTAAACCAGGACACTGCTGGATGCAGTTGATCACCAACAGCCCCGTGCCTGCTACCGCAGGTCGATTTGTGAAATTCGCTATTAATAATGGTCATAAATTGGTATCAGGCAATTAACAGTTTAATAGCTCACTACTGTAACTGCATTAATGCGACTTTACGGTCGACGTTTCCATTCCTTTTCTCAGTATTTATTGCTGATCAGTTCCTGTGATATGAGTATGAATGTCAGTTTCTGTAACGCCCCAGATTTGTGCTTCTTTCCCCAATAAGTTAAAGCTGTCCCTGTGCTCGCCATGAAGGCATACGAGTACCTGGAGGTTTAGCTGCACCCATACTTAACCTCAGCACCAGGTGACGATGAATGGTACCGTCACACCCTGGTCCCTTTACACCCTGGGAAAGAAACACCAGTGCGCATTGGGTAGGAGGCGGGGTGGTCCCAGAGCCAGTCTGGACGCTTCGAGAAGAAGAAAATCTCTTGCCCCTGCCGAGAAACGAACCAGGATTCGTCGGCAGTTAGCTTGGTGACCATACATACTGAGCTATTTCGGTTGTGCCTCTCATCTTATTACTACTTGTGTATAGGCATACATTACAGAAGTATCATGTTTGTAAGCTACCCGATGAAGTTGGTTCTAATTTTAGAATGTTTATTTGTGTTGCCAATGAGGAAGATATTTGTGCCTAAGAGGAGGAAATAACAGAAGGCTGGAGAAGACTGCACAGTGAGAAAGTTTATGGCTTTACTCACCAAGTATTACGAGTATTTGGGCTGTCAAAATCAAAGAGGCTGAGGTGGGCGGGGCATGTGGCACGCATGGGGGAGAAGAGAAATGCGTAAGGAGTTTTGGTAGGATAACTAAATAAAATAAACCACTTGGAAGACCTACGCGTAGGTTGGAGGATAATATTAAAATGGATCCTAAAAAAACAGGATGAGAGTGCATGGAGTGATTCATCTGGCTTAGGAGAGGGACAAGTGGCGAGCTGGTTTGAACACGGTGGTGAAACTTCGGGTCGATAAAATCTGGGGAATTGAATAGTTGAGGAAATATTACGTTCTCAAGAAGCACTTTGTGGCATGTAGGTAGTTATTTTTCCTACCTTTTTTAAAATATGCCAAGGCCTTTGTTTCATCTTCCACCGTATCACCTACTGTGAATGTATTATTTATACTACTTCTTTGCAATGTGCCAGTATGCCAATGAAGATCGGTTGTCCGGCATATCACCTGCTGTGACTATATTAATGTTATGAATAACATATCAGTATCGTGTAATATATAAAGGACTTCGATGTAGGGCGATTCGTCATGTACACGTACTGGAGAAAAAAAGGGAGAAGAGTGGGACAGTACCGTCATTTCAACAAGGCCTGCGATTCAGTTAGGAGGGAAGTATACTGTGGATAAAGACAACAGTCAGCAGTTTAGGGGTAACACTTTGCGATTCTTCGGGTTGGATGGCCCCTGCATTTGGCATCTTGTTTAAGGAAGTCACCAGTGCGCACAGACACACACACACACACACAGGACTATCTTCGGCGTGTTATGTAAGTGATTTTAGATTAGTACTAGTTTCAAAAACGTTTGTGAGAGCCGGGATAGCGTACTCGGTATAGCGCTGCCCGGGTTTCGAATTTCGGTAGGGGCAAGATAGCTCACTACTGTAACTGCATTAATGCGACTTTACGGTCGACGTTTCCATTCCTGTTCGCAGTATTTATTGCTTATCAGTTCCTGTGATATGGGTATGAATGTCAGTACTGTAACGTCCCAGATTTGTGCTTCTTTCCCCAATAAGTTAAAGCTGTCCCTGTGCTCGCCATGATGGCATACGAGTACCTGGAGGTTTAGCTGCACCCATACTTAACCTCAGCACCAGGTAACGATGAATGGTACCGTCACCCTGGTCCCTTTACACACTGGGAAAGAAACACCAGTACGCATTGGGTAGGAGGCGGGGTGGTCCCAGAGCCAGTCTGGACGCTTCGAGAAGAAGAAAATCTCTTGCCCCTGCCGAGAAACGAACCAGGATTCGTCGGCTGTCTTCTCCAAAAGATCTATTCCATCTCTGGGCCCACGCAGTCTCCTATATTCAATGGGTACCGGGGGTAACGCAGCCGGGACGTGAAGTTGACCACTAACTTCCATCTAGCGCCGAGGTTAAAAATGAGTGGAGCGATACTTCCGCTCCCTTATATACCTTCATGACGCGAACAGGAGACTTTAGATTTTTTACGTTTTCGCCTTTTAAAATTATCTATTCATCATTCAGGATTATCTGGTAATTTTTATTACTGAAAACACCCTATCTTAGCTTCCTCTTCATCAATCCGGCGACGTGAAAGTGGAAGGCATGACTGGCCCTGATCGTAGCATACCACACTTCTGGAACAGTCTTATATTATCTGCCTTTAGAATCCGTGTCGTTACAAGTCTGGCTGTTTTTCACACGGTACTCTTATGAGTACAGTGAGGCATTGTTGATCCTGCCAATTACAGACCTTCTCTAGCATGCATCTGCTTCAAACTCAACTGAATTAACATGTCTGTACCACTGTACAAACAGCACACTGTAATTTCCTCCTCGTTGGCCCGAGACAGGGGTCAAGAAGAGTGTCGTCTTTCTTTATTCGCGTTACGTCACTTTCCTGTGTTTTCTGAATACGTGCTGAAATTCAGATATTTGGTAACGACAGGGAAATATCAGAATTGCCGATCAAATTCCGAAAATGCTTAGTGCCGTTCAGCTCGAGATCCTATCAGTCACACTGTCTTTTGTCTTGAAACTCCAGACATTGCCTAAAGTAAATAAATTCGTGTTCTTTATACAACTGTGAAATGTGTTCTGTCGTGCCAAGGCAAGAACATAGTCAAATAGAAAATAACAAAACCAAATACACGGCTGTATTTACAATCAAGAAAATATATGTATTAACAGACCGTAACAATACAGTCAGGAACATATACCTAAGGGTTGTGGCTACATGTATCGGCTACCTACTATGGTCATTTTTAAGCCTTTCCGGATATCCTAGGTTACAGTATCCTAAACACAATTGTATTCTATTATCAAACACATGATATAGCACAGTTGTGTTTAGGATTGGCGTTGCTTCGTGATATTGTAACCTACGATAACGGGAAAGGCTTTAAAGTGGCTGTAGTAGGTAGCCGAAACATGTAGCCACATTGCTTCGGTATATGTTCCTGACTGTATTGTTACAGACTTCTAATACATATATTTTCTTGATTTTAAATACAGCTGTTTATTTTTTTTTGTCATTCTCTATTTGTTTGAATAAATAGAGAGGTATGCACCATTCACATATTAAGGAAGAATGTAGATAGAGGGTTTTTTTATAACAAATTGCTGTCTAATAGGTCCGTTTTTGGACCTAGCAAAGAGGACGGTAACAGGTGGGTGGCGGAAATGATATAAAAAGGAGTGTAACAATTTGTACTTTTAACCATATATCAGAGTGATGAGATCAAGGACGGATGATACAGCCAATTATGTGTCAAGCCATGGGGGAAATTTGCAATGCATACATTTTATTTGGAACACCAAAAGAAAGAGACTGCTTGGAAGTCTTGGCATAGATCGTACGAAAGCAGTTTCTCAGAGTGTGGACTGGGTTATTCTGGCTCATGATAGGGTTCGGTGACGGAATTCTCTGAAGGCTGTAGCCGACACTGAACCTTTGGTTTCCATTAAAGGCAAAGGTATTTTTGACCAGCTGAGCGACTGAGGTAGCCAAGAAGGATTCTACTCCATGGAGTTGCTCATATCTAGGGCTGCAGTTTTGTCAATAACCTGTGCTCTGTTGCTCATATCTAGGACTGCAGTTCTGTGAGTTTCTTGTGCTCTGTTGCTCATATCTAGGACTGCAGTTCTGTAAATTTCTTGTGCTCTGTTGCTCATATCTAGGACTGCAGTTCTGTCAGTTTCTTGTGCTCTGTTGCTCATATCTAGGACTGCAGTTCTGTCAGTTTCTTGTGCTCTGTTGCTCATATCTAGGACTGCAGTTCTGTGAGTTTTCTTGTGCTCTGTTGCTCATATCTAGGACTGCAGTTCTGTGAGTTTCTTGTGCTCTGTTGCTCATATCTAGGACTGCTGTTCTTTGAGTTTCTTGTGCTCTGTTGCTCATATCTAGGACTACAGTTCTGTCAGTTTCTTGTGCTCTGTTGCTATATCTAGGGCTGCAGGTCTGTCAGTTTATTGTGCTCTGTTGCTATATCTAGGGCTGCAGGTCTGTCAGTTTATTGTGCTCTGTTGCTATATCTAGGGCTGCAGGTCTGTCAGTTTATTGTGCCCAGTTACTTTCTTCGAATAAAACGTAAGCTAGTAAAGTGACTGCCTTTTTTAACTGTAATATTTTCGAACTTGAATTACTGTACAATGGGATTCTAGCCATTCTCATTGCTTTGAATGAATATCAAATTAGTACTTCAGTAACATGAATATGTGGGTTCATTTGAAGAAATTATACCCTCAACAGGCTCTTGTAAGCTGCAAGCTTAGTCCTGTAGGAGGAAATAAATTTTTAGGCGGGATTGTAATTAACTTGTCTGCAGTTCTCTTTGTCTCTCTTCATTAGATTCTCTGTAAGTAGATTAAGATTTATTGTGCCGGAAACATTTAATTCTTTTGTGAATGACAGCTTAATAATCCAATAACCTATAAAAAGTATTTTTTTTGGGAAGTTCTGTGACGTTTTCATTAAATAAAAATTATCCTACGTTAACAAGGGAAATTTTAAAATTATTCGATAAGAAAGAATCGCAGAAAGTAATGGTGAATATACGCGTTGGTGTATTTTCTGCATAAGTTTATAAATTACAATGAAACAGACTTAATGGAACAGAATGCTTCTTCAGAAGCTGATAGTCGTTGCTGTCAGTCAAGAAATCCCCCTGCATCTGTGGAATTCAACGTTCATACGGCCGAACACCCACTTTGTGTCCGTACCGAAGTGCAGCAAAACCCATCAGTTTGCCTGCGTTGAAGGTTGTCAGGGGGGTAGGAATGTTGGCGTATTACACATGTAACTGTCCAGATTACACTTCTCAACCAAAAAATTGGGATTTAACCCTGCATCTATCATAAAAAGTGTAATTTGATGCTGGTGTGTCAGTTTCTTTTCTTGTAAAGTTAAGATAGTGGTAAAAGTTGACAACGCCGTTTTTAACATCCGTGCTATGAATGCGTACAGGGAGCGCATCTGTCAAATTCCTAGCAGGGACCATCTCTTGGTGTGTGCACAGTTGTGATTGGTTGGGCCGATGGATCAGGGTGGTTGGGCTTCAGAGCCTTATAGACGTAGTGGCGAAGAGAAAGCCCCCGCCGTTGATGTCGGAAATTGAATTTCGGCCGTTCAGTCTATAGCTAGTCAGTTTATTGACCAGTTTTTACGTAGCCACCTATCGTTTGCTTTTTGACTCATGTTCTTTTATAAGAGATTTGATACGTAACTTAGTTTTAGGAATTTTAGAATTTTAAACTTAAATTTATAGACTGCTTAGCTTTATTCAGAGTCAAATCCGAAGAAATAGCTGTCGTTGTTGAACGGAGAAACTGTTGTTTTTGTTGTAAGTACAGGATATAGTGTTTTTAAAGGCAGGGTACATCATTTCCGAAGGAGATAAGATTAGATAGCTATAGTTTAAAACATACAGATCATTCAAATAGTACTTCCTGCTGAGATGGACGTAATCTTAGGAACACAGTTTGATCCTTGCGACATTGTCGCCAACCGGATTAACGCTTCGGTGCACTTGCATGTCCACCGTATTTATTTTGTTCCTGTGGTACATTATTGTGGCCTGTCATAGATACTCAGTCGGAAAGGGGGAGAGAAATTTGTATCAAATTATATCTGGAAAACCTGAAGAGGAGCAACCCATTTGAAAACTTTGGGTGTAGGTGGGAGGATAATATTAAAATTTATTTTAAAAAGCAGTTGAATGTACCGGTGTTGAGTTGAATTAACTGGCATGGGATAACGTCTGGCAGTGGACGTCAGTGGACCTGAGGATCCCATAAAAGCTGGGAAACCGAGCACCTTTGTTAAAGCGGTAAATCTCCTGACCCGTGTTGAGGAGGAGCCCGGTTTCAATTTCGGAATGCGGCACATAATATGTGGTTTCTTCTCAGCCCTAGGCAAATTCCTGGGTAATAATACCTACAGAGACTACGACAGTTTCCTTCCACATCCAATTCATTCTTCACTTACCCAGTCATTCGACGCTATACAGTCAGTTACTGACAGCGTCCTTTATTAAACGGCAGATTAATATAAAGCGGGGAATGTTTTCGACACTTTGTGTGACTGTCAGGTTTTCAAGCACTCTGGTACAGGGAATTATTTTCATCATCAGATGGTATAACGTCATAAAGTAACATAAAGAAAGCAGGCTCATGAATGATCCGTAGGGAAACCCGGTTAAGTCTGTTTGTGCATTTCAAAGCTCTCAGACATTGGAAACTACCAGGTGCGTGCCCAGAATTTTTCACTGGGGTGGGGGCTGACCCTGAGGCTATATATAATTTGTGTTCGATTTGAAAAATGATGTTATAAAAATTATGTCGTAAGTATAACATAAAATTGTTTGCAACGACATATATATATATATATATATATATGGGATGGGTGGGGCACGTGGCACGTATGCGGGAGAAGAGATGTTCATACAGTGTTTTGGTGCCGAAATCCCAAGGAAAAAGACCACATGGAAAATTGAAACGTAGGATGGAAGATAATATTATAGTGGATCTTAAAAAAATAGGATGGGAAGTTGTGTATTGGATTAGTCTGGCCCAGGATACGGACAAGTGGTGGGCTCTTGTGAACACCATAATGGACTTCGAGATTCCATAAAATGCGGGGAATATCTTGAAAAGGTGAGGAACCATTAGCTTCCTGAGAATGACTCTGCTCCAGTCATACGCAGTTTCAGTTTTAGTAGCTGTGGGATTCCACGTTATTTCACTAATTTTATATAAAATCATAAAAACGTTTTTAGACTGCATGTATATATTATAGAATAATATTTCAGAATTTGTACTCTGTTGCTTTTAAATTAAGATATCTGCAACGTTTCATTACCGATACTGCAAGCTGCTATATATGCCTAAGTTATATCTGTTCAATATTGTGATTTTTGTCTTGTTACAAAGCAGTTTACTCTTAGTGTTATGTTGTTTCCGTAACCACTAATTGCAGATGATTATTTAATCACATTGGATGTAAGATACTTTATACGAGTATTTCTGACCTGTTGTGGAATGTTCAGTGCTATACTCAGATGCGTAAAATTGTATTACTTTCATTTTACATGTTTAACTTTTCGAGGGGAAAATTTTGTTTCAGCTGTACATAAATGCTAGTACAGTGGGAATGATGTTTAAGACTGTTTGTTCACTTAACCCACGTAATATAGCAGAGTGGGGGTCTGGTTGTTTTATTAAGCAGGGTTGACCAACACTGAATAGATTTGCTGTGTTTCTGCATACGTAAAGCGTATATTGCATATGGACACTTAACGGACCGAGAGTAATGTCAACGTCAAACCTGAAGGTTTAATTCTTACAGTTCAGTTGTTTCCCACTGAGACTGCAGAACATGCACCGCCATTTGCCTAGATTGTAGGGGCTGTCAACCTTCACTGATTTACGGACCAGATAACACTATTTGGTTTTCCGAGAACCTTTGCCTAGACCTGAGGTTTAGAATGAGATCAGTACCTCTACTTTTCCGTATGCCTTTATGACGTGTACAGGGTCACCTTTACCTTCATTTACAGTATTCCTCGGGGTGTGACAGTCGTTCTATTGTGTCTAGGGTCAAAACGACTTGCCGGTGAACGACAGCGAGGAGTCGACGAGTCCACGTCAGTTCCCTTTGCTGTAACGTGCTCGGAAGACATCGGGTTTTCATTACATCTTGTCACGAAAGCAAAAGGACTACGGTATTACTATACGTCGCACATGACATCAGAGCAATAAACATGTCTGACATTATTCGCGGTACTGGGAGAATTTGTGATAGTAAGAAACCTTTCTGTAGGTAATTCCAAGCAGACTATACGCTTCCTTTCTTCGCCTTTGTATACTCCAACCTTTTCTGTCTCGCCTTTCATATTTTTGAGTACTTTCGGGTTAGTATTATCAAGTGTTAGATTAACTTAGGGTCGGATGTATTAGGGGCCAGCTGCGATGTTAATGTTATTAACCTGAAGTTCATAACGAGCATTAAACATACTGCGTGTTCATTAAAAGTAACGCCCCGTGCTGTTCAGGGAAGTAATTACTCTCTATTCCGAGAATCACGCGAAAACCACAAACATACGCTGCGGGAAACGTGGCTGAGTTTCTGAACGCAAGGGGGCGGGAATTGCGACACACTGCGGGTTGAACGGTCTGGGGTTCGAACCCCAGTGAGGCCAAAGATTTCTGTCTTCCATCCAGACCGACTCTGGGGCTCACTCAGCCTCCTGTATAATGGGTACCGGAGCTCTTTCCCGGTGGTAAAGCGGCCGGGGCGTGGCGTTGGCCAACCACCCCATCTAGCGCCGAAGTTAGGAGTGAGTAGACCTATACCTGTAATCCTCCCCTGTGCCTTCATGGATTGTTACGTGGACACCTTTACCTTTACCTTCTGAATGTTAGAGCATGTGATGCGTAACTGCAATGATTCTGAGTGCATGCGGCTCGTTGCTAATGTATAGTTTCTCACGTGGGATACCGGTATAGCAAAAGTTACTTGAATCGTAGTGAATGAACAACATAATTAGACGGAAGGTGCAGACAGTGAGGAGACGTCAACTTCCTGCATTCCTGTCTAATGTCTTTCCTGTTTTCCCTTGCTGTACTTAGAGCTGGGTACGAGGAAGTAGACTGGGCTTCATTCCGTATTCGGTTTAATGCGTGAGTTAATATCCTGAGCCTATAATTTTTAATTGGTAGGTCTTGTGCAGTGTTCATACTCAGTAAGTACAGTTTTAAACATTACACACAGAAAAATATTTTGTCTTTAAACATTTATTTTTTGAGTGCTGAGATTTTGAATCACAATTTAGGCCGTGCCATGGCTCAGGCGGTTAGTTGCCGGCCTCTCACCGGGTTCGATCCCGGGTCAGTCCATGTGGGATTTGTGGGGACAAAGTGGCACTGGGACAGGTTTTTCCCCGAGAACTTCGGTTTTCCCCAGTCAATTTCATTCCACCGGTGCTCCGTTACAAGGAAAAACGAAAAAAACTGATCACCTTTCTCTTCATCACTAAGCCTGAAGGCTGCGGTGCGTCCGTAGCATCTGCTGCGGGGCCCTTCAAAAATTACAATTCAGGCTATCATGTTAGGATGAATTATTAATAGTGTGTTCCGATTATGTCTGTCCTATGTAAGTATTTAGGCGCGTTCGCAACATCACGAAAAGCGACTATTAGCGGTCTGTCCAGCTGTCTGTCCGCATGGAACAACTCGGCTCCCACTGAACAGATTTTCACGAAATTTGATATGTATTTTTCGAAAATCTATCGACAAAATTCAAGTTTGATTAAAATCTAACAAGTGTAAAGTGTACTTTACATAATATCTCGCTGAATTCTTCTTAGAATGAGAACTGTTTCGGACAAAGTTGTAGAGAAAGTCAAAACACACATTTTATGTTCAATAACTTTTTTTTTCAAAAGTCGTGTCGTTTGTGAGATAATGTGGAAAAGTATGGTAGAGCCAGGCAGGCCACAGACGACATTATAATACGGCTCAAGAAAGATGCAAGAATACAGACACACTCATAATATTTAATACTTACTGTTTTTCCACGGCAACAATGGTTACGCGAACACGCCTCAGTGTTACGTTATACGTACATTGCCTGTCTTTTCCTTCATTTATGTCATCAACTGAATCAGAAAACGAAATTCAAAACTCCGCGCTCTGAAGTGCATCATTATGTAGCAGAATTTAGTGTTTAAAGCGACAATTTTGTATTTCGCCTGCGCCACTCCCGCAGCTTCTCCCAACAGCCCCTCGTCCCAGGCTGTGTGCTGTATGTCACGTGGGGTGTAGCTATCACCTAATGTGAACTGCGACAGTCTTGTCGTAAAATACATTTACGTCGTTTTTCCCATGCGTGCTTTCGTCATAGGTATTTCTTCGGTAGGTACCCCCGACGGATATGGAGGATCCCCTGTCTGAAATGTGTCAACTCGCCACGAATAATTGGTAGCTTTTAAGAGTTTTGGATATACAGAATTTACCTCGTGATGCTTTGGGGCCGTCTTAATTGTATTTCGAGCCCTCGTTCACCTGTCCGGCCCCAGAATGTAAATAATTGACATTTTTGTTTTAAATACTGTACTTTGATTTTTGGAAATTAATGGCGTGCGGTGATACGTCAGAATCATAATGCATCTCATCATATTTTTGCACAGGTGAGTTTATTCTAGCCGATCCCGGTGGCCGCGCGGTCTAAGGCGTGGGTGTGCGGCCGCTCGCTTGCTGGGAATGCGGGTTCGAATCCACCGGGGCATTGATGTCTGTCTCTTGTGAGTGTTATCAGGAAGAGGTCTCTGCGACGGGCGAATCCCTCGTTCAAAGGAGTCCTACCGAGTGTGTGTGTGTCAATGAGAGTCATCAAGGGAAACAGTAACCTCTACACCTACAATGAGTAGGTAGACAGAGGTCAAGACTAAGAAAGAAAGAAAGAAAGGGTTTATACAGGCTACATCTTGATTTTACTTCTTTTTTTCTTTCCTTCTTCTTAAAGATTTGGCTTTCTAACCTCCACTGTCATCACAATCCTGAATGGAAATTAAAGGAAACATTTCCAAGCCTTAGTGTCAGATTACGTAACTACTAATGCGATTAATGGAAATTATCGATTTGGCGTTTTAATTAAAATTTCTTATGCAAAAAGCAGAACAAATGGCAGAGCTTACTGGATATTAATTCATATTGGCAGATGTGGTCGAATTTAATCTTATAATCAGTAACAGTGGACAAAAGAATTGCTATAATGTATTCTGGGTGCATCGCACAAAGCTAGTCGGTGTACTGCGGGTGTGTGTGAAGGTGAGGTAGTCCATAGGTGTCGTATGACAGAGACTGGACAAAGAAGTCAGACCAGCACATTGTTCCAGCTTCGTGAATCTTAATGCTGTGAGAGATCTTCTCCAATTCTTATTGTTTATAATTAGTTGCGTAATACCGTATAGTTTACAGGGAGGTTTTTATTGCGGGACTTCGCACTATAGAGCGGACATCTTTGCTGCATAGCGACCGATAACGTCGCCCTCTCTGCAGTGCTTAGTTCCGCGTTAAAAAATAAAACACTGTAGAAATGTTGGGTTCAGTATCTGAGATCATAATGACATGACTTAGTGGTTTCTTTGTCCGGGTTTATCCTGCTTGCTTTTAAACTAATGCTGGAATATTTTTTATTCTCGTAGATGTATTCTCTTCTTCTTTGTTATAAGATATACTGACAAGAGCCCAACGAAGTAGAAAGTAATGTCTCTGCACTCACCTTGAAGGCATAAAGTGGGAATGGAGGTATAGCTCCATTCATTCTTAACCTCGGCACTAGGTGGAGCTGAGTAGTCAACCTCACGTCCCGGCTGCTTTTCCTCCAGGAAAAGCGACCCCATTACCCAATTGAATTTGAGGGTGGGTGGGCCCCAAAGCCGGGTCTGGACATATTTGTAGAAGAGAAAACTCCTGCCCCTGCCGGAATTCAAACCCCAAACCATCCAGCTCGTAGCCTTGTCACTATACTAAGCTATCCCAGCTCCATCCAACGAGACACACCTCATTATAATAGTACACACCAGGGATTCTATTCATATTATTGCCAGTGGCAAGGTTTGTTCTCTTGGCTACCGTTTCGAGGCTGGTTCTGGGGCTCTTCTCTGGGCGATGAAGTGTAAAATTGTGTATGCCTTTCTGATCCCTCTCTTGTGAGTAGGCCTACTACATGTCCTGACCAATTCATCGTCCGTGATTTGGTAGCCCTGATAATACTCGGTAAAGAGTACAAACTATGATGTTCCTCGTTGTGTAATTCCCCCCCCCCCCTTATTTACTTCTCCGAGTCGAGAAAATGAAGTGTGTACAGGCAGATAACATGACACTTGTGTGGCAGTAACTATCCTTCAGTGCAGTGTCATAAGTACACGTTAATACATAATGTGAGAACTAGTGTTCGATGAAATTTGGGCAGTGCTTACTATCATTAATTTCAGAATTTTTCTATCTGTCCGTTTCCAATTTTAAAATCTAAAAAGAATGCAGTATAAAACTACCATTATCCGTTATTTTATATGGGTGTGCAACGTGGTGCCCTAAGGCAAAATTAACGAGGTGGGCAATATACATATAACCTAACATTGTGGCGCGTTCGGGTAATCATTGTTGCCATGTAAACGCAACAGTGCGTTCCCTGTGTATTGACGTACGTATGTCGCTGTCAGCAATGTAATAAATATTGAATGCGGTGCCGTGGAAGCACAGCAATGCGTTCTCTGTATTGTTGCACTACATATGTCTTTGCCTACAAACTGAAACACACTTAAGTTTTCATGTAAAGCTCCCGATATGTTTGTCCGATTTTAAGCGCATTAGGACGTTCTCGACAGATTTCCTTAGAAGTCCCCAATATTAAATTTCACGAAAATCCGTGCAGTGGGAGCCGCGTTGATACATGCAGACATACAGACGGATGGAGAGACATGACTAGGCTCGTAGGCGCCTTTCGCTGTTTATGCGAACGCCTCTAAATACTGAGGATGTTTGAGGACTAAATGCTGAAAGCATTTAAGACACTCAGAAGGATGAAGAACAAGAACAAGAAAAGAACGGAAAACACGGAGAAGCAGTTAAACGCGTAATGAAAAAAGAATGTGGTGAATTTCTTAAGCATCTGAGCGTCGGTCAACATAACAGGGTCTCTGCTCCATGGATTTATAGTGCGTACTCTTCACACGCACTTTGAAATAATACTGCAGACACAGGCGTGGGAACGTAAATTTCTTCCTCTGCTTAGGTCAAGTGGAGGTATAACAACGCTCATTCATAATCACGACACTAGATGAAGTAGTCACCTTCACAACTTGGCAGCTTTACCCCGGGGAAATAACCTCCAAGATCGGACGGATCCCATAGCTGGTCTGACGCTGCGGAATATCTTCTGCCCCTTTTGGAAGCGAACCCAAATTCCTAAGTCATCCATCTGCACCGACTGAATTATCATGGAAGGTATAAAGAATAACAAAGAATACTGGGTGAGATAAAAGTCGTCCTGTTCTTCATTACGTACCGTCATGGAGGCATATGGGGCAGTGGAATATAGCCGCGCGCATCTTTACCGCAGCACTGGCTGGAAGAGGGGAGGTGGAAGAGTGCTGTATCTCGCTCTGAAGTTATTTCTGATTGTTCAAAAAAAGTGCCCCCCTTGTCGCCCACCTTACAGTGGAAGGCTTTCATCCAACATCTACCTGACTGCAGTAATCTGTGCCGTGCAGTCACAAGAAAGGGACCTTCTTTGTGTGGGGTCGCACTATGCCGAAGGTCTTTCCGTTGATAACAAAGCCAGTGCGTGAAGTAGTTGAAATGAAAACGCGAGTTTCCACAAACGACTCTGTGCGTATTTAACGCTGAACTGGTATTGTGGTATAAGCGTTATGCGATTGTATTTTCACAACGTGTAATTTCGTGTTTGTACTTAGGCCTGTGCCAGAGTAACTTGTTCACGTTAAGTGAATTGTGCAAAATGTGACACTGCGGGTGGTTACGACAATCGGCAAGGATGTGCTAGGGCATGGATGTCCAACATGTTTTGGAAAATGGCCACAACCGTAATTGTGGGCTGGACTGCGGGCAGCACGTGTAAATATCACAATAAGTGGTATTTTTTTTTTCCAATGGCTCGACAGCCCCTTTGGGGGCCTAGGCCGCCTCATTTTTCGAGGCTTCACGATCACACTTTTTAGACACACCACACTCGGTAGGGCTCCTCTGGACGAGGGACCAGTCCGACGCAGAGACTTTACCTGACAACACACAACACTCACAAGAGACAGACATCCATGCCCTAGGCGGGATTCGAACCCACAATCCCAAAAGGCGAGCGGCCGTAGACCCACGCCTTAGACCGCGCGGCCACCGGGATCGGCCAATAAGTGGTATACCTAACCTAAATTATTGTGCAGTTTTTATAGTATGTATAATTTACAAATGTGGCCCCGGGCCGCAAAACACAAGCTTGTGGGCCGCTGGTTGGAGACCCATAACTTATGCTAGGGCCTGTAGACTGTTTGCTGTTATTTCTTGTCTTAATGTTGATATTTTGTGTGTATGCAAATTAATCTGTTTCTTTCCTCGTACCGACTTGTACTGGACTCTGGGTTAAAAATCATAACTTCAGGTAAAAATCCATTTAGAATGTGTGAAGTATAGAAAGTAAAGGTCTTCCATCAGATCTCATGGAAGAAATTCAAAATGTCGGAATGCGTGCTGTGAAGATGACCACACCCACGTAAGCAGCGCGGTAATTTGTGAGACCCACTGCGCACATAGTCAACGGTTGTCACCGTCGCAGTCGAGCTGGTAAAGCCCGAGCAAATAAATTTGCCGCGGTTATGCGTTTCAGAAAGTTGAAGTGGCGAGGAGCTTGGAAGTAAAAAAAGAAAGCTACGAGGGATCATAAAAACTTAAGACAGATGTTATTCACACGTCACTAGAAGCTTGAATAACAATGAAGGTAGAAAAGTCTGCGTTTTTGCAGGGGGGGCATTGTTGTTTGTAGAGGATATACCCACCATAACCACCGTGTTTGTCATACCAGTCTCTTGGCGGCCTGTGTACTGGTAAGATAACGTAAACACATTTGTGGAATTCAACTTGCTATGAGTTGTGTAGTTGGCAGTGGTGCAGTGTGGGTGGTGCATGGCACAGTGCCGCCCTTCAGTGCGGGGCTGCCACATCGTCATGGAAGTAAAAGTAGGACTGTCCGGGGTTGCACTCGTAAGCAATATTAGCCGCACCGTCACCGAGAGCAGACTATGTGGCAACTGTAGTGATCGGAAGAACGGGAGAGGTTAAGCAGTAGGGTTGCTTAACTTTCGTGTTTAGCATCGCGGCACATTTATTTGGGGCATACAATAGCACTTCTGTTTCGTATTCCGGAGGTCCCGTGTTCAAATTACCATCTGCATTTCGGCTATCCTATCTAAGGTTTTTCGTAGTATTTCTCGATTCCTTCCAGTAAATGCCGGATTAGTATACCTGCGCCAAATCCATCATGACCGATTCTTTACACATCATTTCCATTTTACGTCGCATTGTGGAGTATTCATATTTTAGAGTATATCACGGTCTTTTATGGGCTTTTACTTTAAGGAGTCATTCCCAAATAATTAGCTGCCGGTTGTCCATAGTGTGCGCAGGTAAAAATCAGCGTCGCCCGCTTCCTGTATCTCGCGCCTGAACTATTGTTGCACGTTCAGTACAAGCTTTGTGTCTTGTTTGTCGAGAATCTTACTTTTAACTAAATCTCTTTTCGTGTTCAAAGCTCAGTAAAGAACCTTCCTGATATAAACATCCCAAATCCCGTCTCTGAAACACATATCTTAGAACACCAACACGTGAAGATATCTGCACGCCGACTACTGTTGTAGCTCTCTGACAAGAGCCAGAGATGTCTAATGCGTGTATTTGCCACGACGAATGTAGTGCCTAGCTGCCCTCGTTGAAGATTCCTGGTCCACTTACCCTGTCACATGACGCTCTAATACGTAGTCTTATGTAGTCTCAGCGTCGTTAAATATACAATGAATTACATGCCTCGAAATTAGGTGGTGCGTTGTCAGCTTCACACTTCAGGTACTTTGCCCCCAGGAAAAGAGTGAGTAAGTGTGTTTGGGCCGTATTCATCTGGCTGACCGTAGGGTCTAGTGGGAGGTCCTTGTGAACAGAATAATGAATCTTCTCGGGTTCAGTAATACGCTGGGGATTTCTTAACCAGCTGAATGTTTTATCTCGTTAAGAAGGACACTGCGATTGAGCTAACCGAGTTATAAACACAGTTCGGGACCCAGCTTTGAGGCTGCCTAAGGAATGGGGGCCAGGCTTATCTAATTCAATGGTATTCAACCTCTTTTGTTCGCGTACCCCCAGATATAATTTCTCTTTAACTTTGTGCCCCAAAGTTGTTGGTGCATAATTCAAGTTTTGCAGTCTATACTCTACATCTAAAATAAACTAAATAAATTATATCCAAAATAATGTATTAAATAATAAGTTTTAAATGAGAAAAGGGAGAATCAAGCTATTAAATAACAAATATATTATTGCCTATCATATAAAATTAATAAAGGAACAAAGGTATTTTAGCAAAGCAAAATTATATTATTAAATATTTTATCAATTATTAATTAATGTGGTTTTGACCTGTTAATGAGATGATTGAGCTTGTTTCTGGCACGCCAGCACCTCAATTCGGGGACGAATCTTCGTGAGTGCGAGGATCAGAACTGGTTCTGGGTTCAAGCGGTTCCTGTGTTTCGTTTTGATTGACGTCAGTGCGGAGAAGCCTTGCCCACACAAATACGCTAATGAGGGTGGCAGGAGGTGTGAAATGGCAACGTCACTAAGCTCCTTGAACTCTTTGCGAGCAGCAAACCAAATGTCGCAGATTGACATGTTTTCGAATTTTATTTTCAGTGAACCGTCAACAGTCATTTCCAGCAGGGTTTCTTTCAATTTTAAGAGAATCTCAGAGGAATTGATGGCGATGGCATAAAAAGGGTTTTGTAATCCAATCTTGGGCATTGCCTTCTCTCTCAATTTCTGGAAAGTATTTAAAAAATTGTATCCTGAGATTTTCCAAGTGGCATTTGATTATTTCCAATACGCCATCAGTACCGGTAACTTCATTTTGTCAGTAAGTTAAAAAACTGCAACATTCCCATTATTAACACAATTAATCCAAAACCAAAGTTTCTTATAAAATCCTTTCACCTTCACGCGCTTTAAAAATATTATTGTCAAAGCCTTGGAGTTGAAGATTAAGATCATTAAATTTGTTGAAAATATCTGCTAAATAAGCTAATTGACAAAACCAGCCTCCATCTTCAAAATACGTAAACAAATCGGATTTAAATTTTGAGAGGAAACACTTTAATTCGTCTTTCAGTTCAAAAAGGCGAGTCAACACGCATCCTCGTGACAGCCATCGCACCGCGGTGTGCTACAAGAGTTGAGTGTGTGTGCATCCCATCTGCTCGCACATTTTCTTGAAAAGGCGGGAGTTCAATGCACGAGACTTGATTAAATTGACCACTTTCAGAGAAATGTTCAGTGTTTCGTGTAAATCAGGAGTCATTTTTTTCGCGACCAAGCTTTGTTTGTGTATGATGCAGTGTTTCCAGCAGATTTTAGGATTAATTTTGCGAATACGCGCAAAAAAAAACCGCTTTTTCGGCCTGTCATTGAAGCAGCCCCATCAGTGGATACACTGACACACCATTCCCACTGCAAATTTAATTCCAACCTTATGAAATTGTCAAGGAATTTAAAAATATCTTCTCCCTTTGTACTAGGTGCGCCCAGAAAGTAATGCAACGCATTTTTTTTCTCATTCACAATTGATTTTATTAAAACTTCAAATATGTCACATCATTACATGAATCTTTGGCTACCTAAACCTATTTTTCAACATAGTCTCCTTCTAAATCTTTGGCCTTACGCCACCGAGATGCGAGAGCCTGTATGCCTTCGCGGTACCACTCTGCAGGTCTCTGTCGCAACCACCTCTTTACTTCAGCAATGACTTCCTCGTCGTCCTCAAACCTCTTTCCGCGGATTGCACCTTTCAAGGGACCGAAAAGAAGGTAGTCGGAAGGAGCCAGATGATGAATCCATGTCTCATCACCCGTGACAATGGTGGACAAGAAATCGTCACCCTCAACCTCGTAACGAGCAAGCAACTCGGAGCAGATGGCTTTTCTTTGTTGCTTGTGCTCTTCGGTTATGTTTCGAGGGACCCATCGGGCACAGACCTTTGAATATCCTAACTGGTGAATGATTTTGTCTACGCTTCCCTTACCAATACCGAGTACAGTGGTGATTCTCCGATCGTCTCGAATAAGATTGTCGGCTCGTTGCACTGTTGCAGGCGTCACAGCTGTTGATGGGCGGCCCGAGCGCGGGAGATCAGAGTGCCCCGTCCTTTTTCTGATAAAGCCAATCGCTTCGCCCAACGGCTGACGGTGCTTTTATCCACTGCCATGTCTCCATAGACCTTTCTTAAGCGCCTGTGAATTGATTCACTCGTTTCGTTTTCTGCCAAAAGAAACTCAATTACTGCTCTCTGTTTAGAACGCACGTCACTTGCAGACTCCATTTTGAAAGCTCACTACTGCGCTGCTATCCAGCGGGAAACATTGCGCCTATGTGCATAAACGCGGGACATTTTAAAGATACAGCACGCAAAATATCATTTTTATCCAACAAAATTGGGCCGAGAAAAAAAATGCGTTGCATTACTTTCTGGGCGCACCTAGTATATTCTGGTAATTGTTTACATCCGAGAATTTCATCAACAATAGCCCCTTATTTAACATCAAAATACCGAATGTATACAAGCAGCTCGACTTCATCAGAAACATCCACCGATTCATCAATTTGAATTGCAAATCTTTTGTCAATTTTAATGTTCTCTGTAATTTGTTCAACAACATCTTGTGCCATGTCATGAATTCTGCGACCTACAGTTGTGTCAGAACTCGGAATCGTTGTTATTGCATTTGCAGATTTTTTGTCTAGCATTTTATCTGCTATAATTAATGCACCAGGCACAATGAGAGACTACTGCGGTATATGATGATCTATTTTTTGTAGCTATCAATGCTAATTCATACGATGTCTCTAATGCCACCTTTGATGATTGTGTAAAATTGTGTATTACGTTTGAAATTTAGTTTTATTTTCTGCTTTGCCTTTGAAAAATTCAGCTGGCTTGTCCTTTAACTCACCGTGATTGGTCACCAAGTGTCTGTGAAGTAGAGATGGTTTCATAGAGTTGTTCGATAGAGTTTGGTTGCAAATCACGCAGAGTGGAAGAGGTGGATCACACAGATTTGAAACAAATCCATATTTAATGTAGGATTCATTTTAATACCTGTATTTCACTTTGTCCGCTTTCACATTTTTTGGGATTTTAGACTTACTTGTAGATGGTTCAACATTGTTCGCCCTAACATCACAGGTTGGAACAGAAACTGTCGCACTTTTCAGTGTTTGTGACTCAACACTATCGTCGTTTTCACTTTTTTCGTCGATTTCAAGCTTTCTTTTTATAATAAATTTATCCATTTTACAATATGAAAAATGAAAATAATGATTACTGCCGTGGTTACAAGAAGGAACTGAGTGAATGATGACTAATATGCACTTATAATTGATCCGCGTTTCTTGATTCGCAAGTATCCGGGACGGCAAAGCGAGCCTGTAACAAGAAGTAAACAAACCGAACCTGCATTTCACAACAATGACCACACACCACAGAAAGACGTTAGGATGGAACAGCAAAGTCAATTAAAATGAAATTAACTGAAGTAATCTGCTCGCTATCCATCCAGTAACTGAGCAAGAGATGTTGGAGGGCAGTGCCTTTGTCAGAACCCATTCCGGAATAATAGCGTGTCTTCCTGTCCACGAATATGAGAGCTGTTGTTCGCCAGCCTTATCAATTCGGCGGCACAAATTTACGAACAAAGAACATGTTGTTCGTTTCTCCTAACTTGCGAATACACGAACTTCTCACGGGTAGTTTCATGGCGGTTATAAATTAATTGTGTCATGATAAATTCATTGTCCTAGGTTACTTCACTGTGGACACAAATATCTGACAATGTGCCTGTATGTGAACGTTTTACTACAACAAGAAGGCGAAGAAGAAGAATGGAATGCCCGCGGATTTTAGGCCGAGCGAACGGAGGTCGCGTGTTCGAATGCCGACCAGAAAATGATTGTGCATTTTTACAAACACAAATAATAATAATAATAATAATAATAATAATAATAATTTTATTATCATATAACTGGGAGAGCTCAGTCGGTATAGTGATTAGACTACGGGTTGTACGTCAGAGGAATCGTTGTTCGATTCCCGGCAGGTGCAAGAGATTTTCTCTTCTCAAAAGTCTCCGGACCGTCTCTGTGTATCACCCATCCTTCTATACATTGGGCACCGGGACCTCTTTCTCCGTGTTAAACGGCTGGGAAGCACAGGGTAAAGTTTACCTTTAAAATTATTATTATTATTATTATTATTATCATTATTATTATTGTTGTATCAAATATGGTGTTCTCGCATAACCTTTCCTTTCGTGCGAATGAAGTATAGGGAATTGAAGTGTGAGGGGGAATAAGTCGTGCAAGGGAGTGACACGTGCTGCAGTGTTTACCAACCGATGATCCCGCTGACAGTTGCCGGTTCGCAGGGCCGTAGTTATCGTTAATATTACGCACTTCATCACATTTGTAAAAATGCTTTTAGTGCCTAGGCAGTTTGTGTTTTTGTTGAAGTCGGAGTATTTTGTACTCTTGTACTGGGTGTGGCAATTAGTTACTTTTCATGTCATTGTGTTCCAGCGGGAAGTTTATGACTTATTAAATTCCTGCGAGATTTGATGTTCCCACATCGGTGTTCTTGGACTTCTTTCGCTCTGAATATGGAGGCAGCAAGCTTTTCCGAAACGTCGGTAACTTTATACCATTCGACAAGGCGTCGTATCCCAAAAGTCTTGCATCTCCATAATTCATTTCATATTTAATTTTTCATAATTTGCAGTTGCAAACATGGATGATAATGAATGACATGTTTTTCTGTAACAGCTGTAGGCATTTGTTTGCTTGATCTTACTTTTCTTTCGTAAAACATTTGTAGGCCTTATGTTACTTGAAGACTACACCGCGTCGACGTTTGGGGGAGTGAGATAAAGTTCTCAGCTTCACGCTCCCGCCACCCTACCCACTGTATAGGCCAAGTGATTGGTGGTATCCACAGTGGCGTGTCTGGACGCGATGACGAAATGAGAAATTACTGCACCCGCCGTAAAACTAAATCTGGGTCATTTTGTTCGTAGCCAGTCATATTGTTGACCGAACTGTCTCTTCGCATGTTTCGGACGTGCTGTGTTACAAGTGCGCCGTACAGCGCAAGACATTAAGTACCAGCATCCAAGACCACACTCTTATAGGCTATTGCTGGTGCGTGAATGGTTGAGAATGGCTGGTTTATCTTGTAGGTTACTCAGAGCCGTGTTCCATTACAGCCAGTTATGGTCACGTGTGCCTTTCAAGAAGAATGTCCTTGATATCTTAACGCAGTGTCCCACATACTGATTCAGGGTCCCAGATATAGGTAGGTATATCTCGCGCGGCCCAAGTTGCCTCCTGACTTACTAGCGTTTCAAAGTAATGACAGTCTAGGGCAGTGGACTTCGAACTATTAATGTCCGTGGCGCCCTTGTGACTGAATCTGAATTTTTGCGGGATCCCTATGAAGGAAAAGTGTACATTTGGTGGGAAAATGGAATGAAACTTGTTAAAACAAACTTTTATTTAAAGAATAAAATATTCGAGGACATTTATGAAAAAAAAAATATTGGTGATTTAAATGGATAATAAATTCAGCACCACTTATGCACAAAAAACTGGGAGGAAAATAAAATCTGCTGTTAACAGTTTCATTAAAAAATAAATGTGCTTGCGGAATCCCCGGGGTTTATGGAACACAGTATGAATGTCACTGATCAAAGGGAACAATGTGTGTTATGTACATTTACTCTCGGCTAGCCCTGCTCAGTCCTCCACCACAATATCAGTAGCTATCATTTGGACATGTGGTGCGAACTGGGGAGACGTATGTTGCATACCGAATTTTGATGGAGAGCGTCCACATGGAAGATTAAATGGTGAACGGAAAATTACATTAAGCTGGATCTTAGGAAAGTAGGTTGTTAGGATGGCAGGTGGTGTGGTAATTGCTCGTGACGATGGCGCATGCTTTATCTTCGGGTGCTGTTACTAAAGCGTTGTGAGGTTTCAGCAAATGCCGTGGGTTGTGTGTGTCAAGTTTCTGCGCGCGAGGAATACAGCACCTGGCAGTGAATCTTGCAGGTGCTGATCACAACGGGATGTTTGTAAATACAGCGGCGTTGTCTTCGTAACGGAACGTGCGTTTGCCGCAGTATTGTTTTCGTGTAACAGAAGAATCAGGAAGCGACCTCACAGCAATATAAACGGGTTCGCAGAACTGCAAAAAGAGACTATTCGCTTCGTCATGTCTCTCCGTCCGCATGGAACAACTCGGCTCCCACTGGACGGATTTTCATCAAATTTGATATTTGAGCTTTTTTCGAAAATCTGTCCAGAAAATTCAAGTTTCATTAAAATCTGACAAGAATGACGGGAACTCTACATGAAGACATATGTACGTTTATGATATCTCGCTCAGTTCTTCTTAGAATGAGAAATGTTTCAGGCAAAACCTGTGGAGAAAATCAAAAACATGTTTTATGTTCAATAATGTTTTCAAGAAAATCGTTCCGTTTATGAGATAATGTGGAAAATATGGCAGAGCCACACAGGCCACAGATGGCAATATAACACGGCGCATGCGCTTTGCATGCTGGATAACTAAGGCTACAGACACTCAGAGAATATGTCATACTTATTGGTTTTGCACGGGAACAATCGTTACGCGAACGCGCCTCAATGTTACGTTTATACCTACATTCCCCTATTGTTCCTGATGTATTGTACAGCAGCAAGTGTCGTTGTGCCTGGACACCTAGCCAAAGCGTGGATGCAAGTCTTCATTATCCCACTGACCTCTGTTAGGAGTCTGTACTGAGTGGACAAGGTATTAACGAACCAAAGAGACAGTCTGGTCACTGTGGTTAATAAAATGTATGTAATGTGTGTGTAGGGATGTCTTTGTTTCCGTAACGTGTAAAATGTTATGTCAAAATTACTTTAAATTCTTCTCCTTGAGCGAAAAAAAAAAATGTGGCGGTTTCGCCCACTGTGGAAGCAGCAACATGAAAATTAGTTCTGCCCAGCTCTGAAGAGGTCACGAGTTCTCTTTTTATAAGTGGCGGTTTCAGAGCTGCATGCTTTACACGACGTAGAACGGGAGATGATAATGAAGCATGAGTTCCGAAAGAAGGACTTCTGAGCTAAATTAGAAAAGCCTACTTCCCTCTTGTATAAATTTATAGTCATACATATCTGTTGGTAGTGTTGCTGTTACTGTATTCACATTGTTTGATGAACGTACTCTACATAAGTGCACATTCTTTATTTTTTCAACCGATTGGATATAACCTGAAAACGTTTTGAAGTTTCATATCGTCGCTATGTTTGTAATTGTTGACGTACAAAAAATGTATACCAAATGTGTAGGTATGTTTATTGTCTGTCACACATTTATTTTCTGTTTTGCACGCCTAACTTCAGTGGGTTATTAGTTATTGCCAACACGCCGAAAGCTAAATAAAGTATTGCAATGTCGCATAATGTTAAGTCCTATTATACGTCATTTCAGGACCCAGCAGCAAATGTCACTGGTGTGTCGGTTCGTCTGTACAGGTTACTCGTCCGCCAGTTCTTGCTGCTTAATGTACTAGTAAATTGGAAATTACGACATCGGGGTGTCCTCGAGTGGCATATATTTTATACTGCATTTAGTGAAAATTGTTGGACAGGTTCAAGCTTTGAAATGTGCACTATCACGCACAGCATGGTGATTTCCTTTTCAAGAGAAGTAGGCTAAAAATGTGTACGGAAATGGTCGAGGTCGTTGTAAGGTGTTGTCGAGTTGGTGAAGAGGCTGAGAAAAGCGAGAAATGTTTTAATCAGAATAGCTGGCCTCCAGGCTAACAGTCGATAGCGGGACCTCTGAAGTAGGCAGTTGGAGTGCTAACGACTCGATCAGGACTTTCGGTATGGGAGGGTACAAAGCTTAAAATTATGTTTTCATAATTTGGGTCCACATGTATTTTTGGCTTCCATCTGCTTGTTCCTTCAAATACAGTAATAATTCCAAATAGCATTATACTTTTTTGAGAAGCTGACATTTCGCTCAGCTCGTCAACAATTTTTCCGCCTTTTATGGAACTCGAAGATTCATTTCAGTGTTTACAACAGCCCCAACTGGACCGTATATTGACTGTATAGTATAGTATAGTGACCTCGTCACTTGGAATTATTTCCAGTTATGTTGCAGACGGACTGTTAGACTTGTTCGGAGCATTTCAAGAGCTGTGGAATAAAACACTCCGGTGCACCGGTTTCGTGAACGGGTATTACGAAAGGTGTCTGAGACGGTACCATGTCCTTATGTTCTCCTGCAATATTCAGAATTATATTCAAATGTCTTGCATATAGGTTAGTAGATAATGACACAGTTTTAATATAATGGCCACTTAGATCACGTTTACCTCCAAGGTCGTTGAAAACAGCTAAACTTTTGCCGCAACAGGTTATCAATAAAGTGAAGTTAGATGTTTGCGTAGGCTTCACTAGTGTCAGTTGCATAAATCAGGGGTGTGTAATGAGTGACGTGTTGTCGAATGACCGACATTCATTGAAGTAGACAGGCAATTACTCGACTAACATTGGACGCTTTAAAAATGGATTTAAAAGCTTAAAAAGGAAGAAGAATGTTTAATCGTCATTTTAACATTTTTTTAATTAGGAGCTAATATCCAAAATTTTTAAAATTTTTAAGTTTTAAATTATACACCACGCCGTTTGTGTTAAACGACACACCATCAAGAATTACAAGTCGATATTATTTTATGTTTTATATAATATGTGAGATGCCGCAAAAATTTATATTTTTACCTTGAGTTTGAAGTTTCTGTATAAAGTAAACACCTGATGGTGATCGGCTTTATCGAAATATTTAATGTTTGAAAAAATAATAAATAAATTTTGTGTCACACGGAATACGTAGTGTTATTTATGTAATTCTCTATACACAACGGGATGGATAGCGTCAAATTGATTTCGAATCCTAAAGGATGTCATTCCTTTGTGTTATTTACACAAGAGTCAAGATAAAATCCGTCCAAACACAACTACGTGCCATTAATTACACAGAACAACATGTTTCGACCGTTTACGTCATCTTCAGGTTCACAAGAATTGTGAAAACATTTTGTTCTGTAAATAAACGAAAGTAGTTGTGTTTGGACGGATTTTATCTTGACTCTGATTTTGAATCACTACTACAACCGGTTGTGGAGAAGATTCATTTCTTGTAGAATATGACGCAGTGTGCACTAGTAAGTAGCTGTCGACGTTACGGAGGCAGCAAGCTGCTTGTACACCGTGCGTGATAGTGGAGACCGAGAAGACATTGCTTATAGTTGCTGGGAAAGCTGCGAACTCACAGTTTACTACTACTACTACTACTACTATACTACACTACTACTACTACTACTACTACTACTACTACTACTACTACTACTACTACTACTACTACTACTACTACTACTACTAAACTACTACTACTACTACTACTACTACTACTACTACTACTACTACTACTACTACTACTACTACTACTACTACTACTACTACTACTACTACTACTACTACTACTACTACTACTACTACTACTACTACTACTACTACTACTACTACTACTACTACTAACTACTACTACTACTACTACTACTACTACTACTACTACTACTACTACTACACTACTACTACTACTACTACTACTACTACTACTACTACTACTACTACTACTACTACTACTACTGCATGGATCTGAGCTGAGATAGCGTAGTCGGTGCCATGACCAGGCTACAGGAAGGACTACCGAGGAATCGTGGCTCGATTCCAGGCTGAGGCAAAAGATTGTTCTCTTCTGTAAAGTGTCGAGACGATCTTTGGGGGCCGGGGTACAAGAGGTGCTTTCGCAGGTGGTAGAGCGTCAGAGGCATAATGCTGACCACTCCTCTCCATCTAGTGCCGAGTTTAAGAATGAGTGGAGCTGTACCTCCACTCTCCATAGGCCTTTATTGCTGGTCTATGGGAAACAATAATAATAATAATTATTATTATTATTAATTGTCGTAGGTTGTTTAACAGTACTGCTTATGACACGGAATGATCTGAGAGGAACATGTGTAGATTTGTTTAAAATTTCGCATGCCGAAAAGCATGGCGATTCAGTGATAAATGATTTGGTTAACGTGTGAGAGGGACTTTCACCACTACTCACGTGACTTTTCTTTGCGTAGAACACAGTTGTTTTTAAATCCTCTCAAAATCAGTACAGCCTTTGAAAGTTAGGTTATGCAACCCATGTCTGTATCTTTTTTTTTTTTTTTGTGTTGCCTACAGTTAAATGCCTTCTATGAAGGCTATGTGCGTCTCGCTGTGACGTATATCAGAGCGTAAATTTTGGGCAGGCTTCTAAACTCGATAATGGAAACTTTCACTAAAGTGCCGGTGATTTGCGATTTCCAGTCATGCTGATTCACAATAAAGCCCCGCTATAAAAGACCAACAGACTTTTTCCTATACAGTGAACCTTCGGTCATCCAAGTTTTGATCAACCGACCCCCGCATTAATTTACTGTCCTTCCGAACCGCCTGAATAATTATTGCAGAGCGATTCCACGTGATTGGTGCGTCAGAATTTGAATTTAGCATTCAGGTAACATGCTGTAATTATTTGCGGCCAATAAAGCAGCCTGCAGAACTAATTTACAAAGCGGCAATACTTACGCTATCCTAGGTCTGGTTAGGCCTACACGACATAGGTTAAGCTTTGCTAAATGGCGGAAGTAGCTGACACAAAATTTTGATCTCAAAATGTGTTTTAGGGCTTTTATTCTTATCCTGTTTCAAACTTGTGCTGTATATGTTATTCTTGTGCTGAAATATTGCCAAGGTTTGGTTAGCTGGCTTCCAAACTTTTCATCTCTTGGCTACGCTATTAGGCTAGGAAGCGGACCCATATCGAACAGAATTACCGGCTTTTCCGACCCCCCCCCCCCCTAATATCATATAACCGAGTGTTTACTGTGAACAGTACCACGGGTTTTGTTTAAATTTCATATGAGCAAAGTATATTTAGGGCTATATTAAGTCATAATAAAGCCCAGTTTGCCTTAGGTTGTAAATGTAGCCAATAAGTCTTCCACAGATTTTGTTGAAATTTGATATTACAGGCTTAGTGGTGTATATATTATCCACGTTTTTAAGTAAGCTTTATAAACTTCATAGAACGCCATTGGTGATTTTGTATACTGCATTACGGATTAGATCTACATCCTTTCCAACATTACTCCACCTGATTTGCTGACTTCATAAGCAAATTAATTGTGCTTATGGCATCACGTTTATGCGTGTGTCTTAGCGGTTCAGAACGGACTTTGCTGCATATACGGGTAGTTGGTCAGAATCAGTACGATCAAGGAGAAACATGTTAAAATAATCGGGACAAGTGGTTGCGGTCAAAGCATGTTTTGTTTAATTGTAACCCATTGGACACCCCTGAGTCACATAATAATAGGTGTGGGTCGAGCAGCAGTCTGGATTGCGTACAAACCGGTTTGACATTTTCGATTTTCAAGAACCTTTCAAGAAGAATCTAACATGTGGCGAGATGAGGTCAGTGTGCTTTCGGCGGCACACCAGTCTCACTTCTGTGTACAGCCATCAGCAGTTACGGACCGACAGCTCAGCGCCAGAAGCGTGCGTGGTTGTCACGGGCAGAGCCTCAAATCGCCATGTTGCCGCTGTTGAAAATGAAATGACAGTTTGTATTTACCGAATTTTGGGGCCTTTTATATGAATTGTCTGCAGTGTAGGGGAGGCTTAAGAAAGAATAATGCTAATCTTCGCGTTCTTACCTAAGATATCACTTGACTTTTTATGGAATTTGTTACCCAGTACGATATAAGTTGTTTGAGAGATGTTCGTCGACCTGATGACAGAGTCAGAGAAAGTCTTCGAATACTTCAACCATGACCCGAGATTTCAGTGGCTTTAATCGTCGTGAAAGCTTTAAATCGGACGTACATAACACCTATTAATGTGTGTCATGGCAAAGGATTTTCAAGCTCCTACATCTTTATTATCTTGCTGTATTTACAACACACGCAGTCTTATTCCTCTCAACAGACGTCGTTCAAGAAGGAAACGTGTAGTTGTAATGGCACTCCAAAGAGTGCTTTATTCCCAGATACGAGTTTAGAAATACACGGAACTTGAATTACATTTCCCCGTTTACATATAGGAACAAATTTGTATCATTGATGAGGCTGTGATGTTTCGGCTCTATCGCCCTTCAATAAGGACAAAGAGCAAGGTACTTTACAATAATGGCACTAACAAATGCACACAAATATGTTGAAATTAGTTTATATACAGTGTGGTTTACCGTACCATTCAAGTCACAACACCGTCTCTTGGATGGTGAACTACTAACTGAAACCTTCTACATATACCATCAATCAAATATCAACACGTTCTTATTATAATAACTTATAATTATGTATTTTTAGAGTATTGGTTCTTATGATTGTAATTACACTTATGAATTGGTTCTAATACTCTTATAATTTTATTTTATACTTTTAATGTATCTAACCTTTGTAATGTGCATCCCTGAAGATGGCCATGTGGTTGGTCGACACATGTAGGAGTTCATTGTATATATAAAGTAATTTCAGTACACTTATATGAGTTTGTTGGTACCATTATTGTATGTATTCGAACAATGCATAGATCTTATAAAGAACAGTGTGTTTTAGAACAGGATAATGTGTAGATCTATGAGCAGTTCGGTTTCACATATTTCTGGGCCCAATGCAGCACTACATCTGGGGGCCCTGCCAACGTGTATTACTGAACTGACAGTGTAGATAGAGCATATGTACAAAATGTGTTTGAGACAGAATCTGACGTAAGGGCATTATCGGGTCACCCGAACGGTGGGGCCCCAGGTAGCCTCATACGGTAGGTTGCGGTAACCTTATACAGACTTCGCCCACGAGAGATGAAGAAACAGGTCGATGGAGAAAACTGCATAATGAACAACTCATAATTTTAATTCAAAAGATGAAAGTATATTAGAGGGATGAAGTCAAGGGGGGGGGGGGGGGGAGGCGTGGCAAGGGCATGTAGCGATAGTTAGCGTTGGGAAAACGTGTAAGGAAGAGAAACCCTAGGAGACCTGGAAGTAGAGGTCTGATTGTGTTAAGATTGATATTAAGGAAACTGGGTGGGAGTGAGTGTGGGCTGGATTCAGCTGTCTCAGGATACCATAAAATTGCTGGCTGTTGTGAACATAGTAATGAGTCTTCGAGTTTCGTAAAATGTGGGTCATTTCTTGACCAATTGAGGGGCTTATCGACTTGTCAAAAAGGACTCTCCCGTCTTAGTGTCTGGTATGCACGCCTAGTGTTAGGTGTTGTGCAGTGTACACGCCATACAGTTTGGTATGCACGCCTAGTGTTAGGTGTTGTGCAGTGTACACGCCATACAGTTTTGTATGCACGCCTAGTGTTAGGTGTTGTGCAGTGTACACGCCATACAGTTTGGTATGCACGCCTAGTGTTAGGTGTTGTGCAGTGTACACGCCATACAGTTTGGTATGCACGCCTAGTGTTAGGTGTTGTGCAGTGTACACGCCATACAGTTTGGTATGCACACCTAGTGTTAGGTGTTGTGCAGTGTACACGCCATACAGTTTGGTATGCACGCCTAGTGTTAGGTGTTGTGCAGTGTACACGCCATACAGTTTGGTATGCACGCCTAGTGTTAGGTGTTGTGCAGTGTACACGCCATACAGTTTGGTATGCACACCTAGTGTTAGGTGTTGTGCAGTGTACACGCCATACAGTTTGGTATGCACGCCTAGTGTTAGGTGTTGTGCAGTGTACACGCCATACAGTTTGGTATGCACGCCTAGTGTTAGGTGTTGTGCAGTGTACACGCCATACAGTTTGGTATGCACACCTAGTGTTAGGTTTTGTGCAGTGTACACGCCATACAGTTTTGTATGCACGCCTAGTGTTCGGTGTTGTGCAGTGTACACGCCATACAGTTTTGTATGCACGCCTAGTGTTAGGTGTTGTGCAGTGTACACGCCATACAGTTTGGTATGCACGCCTAGTGTTAGGTGTTGTGCAGTGTACACGCCATACAGTTTGGTATGCACACCTAGTGTTAGGTTTTGTGCAGTGTACACGCCATACAGTTTTGTATGCACGCCTAGTGTTCGGTGTTGTGCAGTGTACACGCCATACAGTTTGGTATGCACGCCTAGTATTAGGTGTTGTGCAGTGTACACGCCATACAGTTTGGTATGCACGCCTAGTGTTGGGTGTTGAGCAGTGTACACGCCATTCAGTTTGGTATGCACGCCTAGTGTTAGGTGCTGTGCAGTGTACACGCCAAATAGTTTGGTGTGCACGCCTAGTGTTAGGTGTTGTTCAGTTTACACGTCATAGAATTGGTATGTACGCATAGTGGAAAGTGTGGTGCAGTGCGGCAAATGAGCAATCAATTCATTACTGACCTGTTGCCAGAAAGCGAAATGTTACCATCACCCTCCTCCATTGGAATGGTTTTCTTCATTTATGTATTCTGCTTGACTCGATAGCATTTTCACAATTCTCTCAACTTCTTGCGAAATTTCTGAAACACTGGGCGCCTTCAAGCCGCAGTTCTTTTATCAGCTGCGTGTATGCCGCAAATGGTAAAGCGTTTTTATCCAGTCATTAACCCGACACTTTCTTTTGACTTTTCCTCGCTTGTTAAATATCTAAAAAATATCTGTAGGATATACATGGCATCCACGAGTCTTGCTTCGCGAAGACGAGCCATGTCTGGTCAGTGAGAGTTACTGAACTTCATTATCTCACTCTCGCCTGTTCAGAAACAGCTGATTTTCTTGCTCTCAGAAGTTCACTCGCATGTGCGAAAGAAAATTTCGTGGTCTAAGAGTTCTCGCGAGTCCGCTGCTCTCAGAGCACTCGCAGAAAGCCAGCTCGTCAGGAATAACTCTAACGTTTAAACGTTGTTGCTAGATGCTCTCAGTATGACTTTCGACAGTTTACTGTCACGTGTACACGTCGCTTTTGAACTGTTATTTTCACTTTTGAGTGTCGCGCTTTTAATGATGAAGTCTTACAGGGGCCACAGAGTGTCTGATAGGTTGTACTATAAACAATGGCTTGTTGTTTAGTTGTACTGGAACAGTCATGCCGTAATACTTTGGGCAAACCTGTTTTTAAATTTGTGACATTTTAACCCGTAGAATTCCACGCCCTTTAAAAGATGAAGCGGTATCTATTGTTGATGAACCTGTTTTGAGAGTTCCAGCGTCTGTGACCACAAAGCCACGATTGTGTGTGTGTGTGTGTGTGTGCAGCCACAGTCTTCCTTATGTAGTGTTCTCACGCGTTCTTCCTTTCCTGTCTCCTTGACATCTCTCTTCTTTGCCTGTGTTCCATTTTAGAGGCCCTCCCTCTGGACCTCATTACTTCCGACGTCTCTACTGTACTCCAGAGTTCGAAATCCGATCACGTATGCTGTAAATGTCTGTAGTATTGTTCTTCCATCGTGTCACATTATCTCGCTCTTCCAGGCGGTTACACCCGCTCTGCCCTAGTCAGAACTTTTACCGCAGTAACTTACACAATGAACGGAAGAAATCTAGTAATGAATGCTGCTGTATTCGAAAGCTATATTTTTTCGAAATTAATCAAGTGTATATATTTGGCGTAATTTATATAAAATGGTGAGATCGAAAGAAAAAAACTCTTTTCAGACTACTTGGACCCTAAAGATATAAGCAACAGCAATATTCGAAACGTCGACAAGTACTTATCAATTGACATGGCGTCATTCCAGAAGGCTTGGGTCTTTATTATCACCGTAGTACCTCAAATCTTTATGTAAAGGATCCACCGATGCCCATTTGAGAGTACGCAGGGTCTACCGCAAAAGGGGTGTCACAGAAAGGCCTCTCCCCCTGCCTGGAATCGAACCCCAACCGTACGGACAGTAGCAACTCCACTGACAATTGCGAGTAACATATGAATATATGAGACACGCAAATAGCCGCCTGTATGTTATCCTTTGTAATTCCAACAGTTCCTGCACGATGTCCATTAAGTTAGATGTGATGTAATATTTCTCATCTGGGTGTAACTTTTAATGACCGTTTTGTTGTGGGGAGTATTTTTAAACAAAAAATGTAGCGTAGCTGTTATGTCAAGCCTTGTTGGGTTTTAGACGCTGATATGTAGGTCTTCTGAAGCTGACATTGTTTGTCATCTGTAATTAATTAAAAATACTTGTCTCCATTTTTATTATGTCACGCCCAGCCAACCCCCGCTTTGCCACACTGCACTCTAGCGACAGACTTGTCAGATTCTTGGGGTGATGACGACGTAGAAAAACATAATTTTGAAGCGGTGTGTTTAATTACGTTTGATAATGAATTTGAACCTGCTGACAAGAATAAAATCTGAGAATGTGAGCCTGATAAATGGCAGATAACGTACAATCAAACAAATTACGTAATAAACTTCGCGATTTTAAACTATACGTTAATGATAGTAAGTAAAACCCCCTTACTACGGTATCACTCCTCTAGAATTCTTTCATGTAATGTCTCCCTTATCATTTGCCCTTTAGTAGTGCTTTCCTTTTGACACAGGTACGAACTCGTGGACAAACAATATGGCATAACATATAAGAATTCCATTAAGTAATTGGACAGCAATGAATGTTTGTCGGATATTGGTTTAATTACGAATTTCCATTGTTGTTATCCACTTATACCAACGTTTAATTAGCCAGCTGATAACTTTCTGATAAAAAATGATGGTTTCCGTCGAAAGGAATTTCGCATTTTATCTGAAACTCACAGGCTGTCAGCATTTTGAAAAGTAATACATAGCATTTGCTCTGTTCCTTATGCATTTACATAAATTGTAGTATGTAACAAGACGTATAATGTACGTATAAACGTAACATTGAGACGCACTCGTTTGAATATTGTTGCCGTTAAATGCAATAAGTATTACATATTCTGATTGATTGTGTGTGTATGTAGTCTTCTTTATCCAGCACGCAAAGCGCATGCTCCATATTATATTGTCATCTGTGGCCTGTCTGGCTCTACCACATTTTTTCACATTATCTCATACACGGCACGATTTTCGGAAAAAAGTTATTGAACATGAAATTGTGTTTTGATTTTCTCTGCACCATATGTCTGAAATATTTCTCATTCTAAGAAGAATGGAGCTAGGTATTGTCATAAATGTACATACGTGTTCATGTAAAGTACGCATTATTCTTGTCAGATTTTAATGAAATTTAAATTTTCTGGACAGCTTTTCGAAAAATACTGAAACACCAAATTTGATGAGAATCCGTGAAGTGGGAGCCGAGTTGTTCTATGTGGACGGATAGACGGACAGACAGTCATGATGAAGCTAATAGTCGCTCTTCGCAATTTTGCGAACGCGTCTAAAAATAAAATATTTAAGTTGAAATAGAGATATGTTTCTGCATTTTTTTTATGCCAATTAGGTTCCTTCTAAACAACGGTACATTTCAACCAGAATACACGACGTCACTTCCAAGGAGATGGTAATCTTCATATCGACCGCTGCGAGAACCTCAAATCTTAACATTTTCCAGTTGTTTCAAAATAAAATTGTTATCAACCATAGGCTTCCTCATTCCTAGCTCGTCGTAGTAACAAGGTCACAGCTACAAGATCAATTTCAATAAAGCTTGGTATGTAGTAAGTTTTGTCGAACTGTTTTTGTTTATACTTTCTTTTGTTAATTTTAAAAACCATGCCTTTTAGGCTTACGACCCAAGATAGTCAGACGACTGGCTACTGCGGTCTGTATTTAGAGATGTGAGCAAATGTGGCTCTGTCGAGCGACTGGCTAGGAAAAAGAACTGAAATTGTTCAGTCACGCTTACAAGTAATAGGGTTGTGCCGAGCGACTGGTTGCGAGCTGTACTTACGGACACGAGCCAAGATGGCTCCTTCTAGCCACTGGCTACGTGCTCAACGTAGGGACACAAGCCGAGATGGCCGAGCGACTGGCTGCGTGCTGTAGTCAGGGACACGAGCCAAGATGTCTGTTTCTAGAGACTGGCTGCGTGCTGTAGTCAGGGACACGAGCCAAGATGTCTGTTTCTAGCGACTGGCTGCGTGCTGTAGTCAGGGACACGAGCTAAGATGTCTGTTTCTAGCGACTGGCTGCTTGCTGTACTTACGAACCGTAGCCAAAATGGCTCTTTCTAGCGAGTGGTTACGTGTTGAACGTAGGGACACGAGCCAAGATGGCTCTGTCGAGCGACTGGCTGCGGGCTGTACTTACGGACGCGAGCCAAGATGGCTCTTCCTAGCGACTGGGTACATGCTCAGCTAGGGACACGAGCCGAGATAGTTCTGTCGAACGACTAGCTGCGGGCTGTAGTTGGGTAACACGAATTCAAGCGGCTGGCTATGGGCTAGTATTTGAACCTCATTTAAGTGACGAAAGGCAGTGTTCAGTTGTGGGATTCTGTGAACAGGTAATGAACTTTGGGGCTTTATTAGAAGTGGGAAATTCCTTGATAAGCGAAGGGAATATTTTCATCTCAAGTTGGACTCTGCTCCGTTGAGTTAATTAACGAATGAGTAACGGAGTTCTTACAGTAATGTTCGTCTGTTAGGTTTTACAATGACTAAGTTGCTAGGACGTACGTAGGAGGCCTTTTTAGGTAGATTAATCACGAATGAGACAAGGAACCTTTGACCTAATAAGTGGATGTTCGTTAAAAATCTCCCTTGCCTCTTCATGACATTCTCGCCTATTACAAGTAATTGCTGTGCCTGTAGTGCTATACTTGCTGAGAAGCTGGCAGCGAATGCTTGCAGATTGTGGCGTTGGTATTCATAGAAGTCGCAACGGCAGGAAAGAATTAATTGTGGAAACTGGTAAAATGCAGATTGCCGAAGGAGGTGGGTTTATTAGTCTCAGAATAACTCCAAAAGGTACAAAGTTTTCTTGTTCTCTTTGAATAAAAAACTTTTTCGAGTTGAAAGGGTTGCGAGTGGTCATCGGTGTGCATCATCAAATCAGTACAAATGAAATTCTATTCGTGTGTTCGTGAGAGGTGGGGATAGACTGGGGATTTGGGTGGAATATCAATGGCTGTCGGCTGAAGGGTGATGTAGAGGCCATACTGGAGAGGGATTTACACTTTAATTAACAAACATTAAATTCCCCACTATCCCTCTTCTCCGGAACTCTCTTTGTTCTGAATTCTGTGAAGCACGCATGTTCGTTGTGTTCAGACGGGAAGACATGCTCGGCGTTGTGTCTGAGCCACGTTTTGTTGATTAAAGCTTTTGTGTCAATTGACAGCAAAGAAAATTTGCTTCAACTTCCTTTATGATCAAACCAAAACTGTAAATTTAGCTGTATCTGACATTTGAGGGTCTCACAGCAGACAGTGGTAAGATTAGGGTCGTCTGGGGTGTGACACCACGTATCTTCGGTAGCTGGTTATTAAAGTTGCTGCCTGAAGATGGAGGCAGCAGGTTTTTCCAAAACGTTAGTTCCTATCTATGAGTGTACACCATAAATAAGCGGAAATGTACTTTATTTTCAAATGACAATTTATTTTTTCTTGTACGCTGCCGCCTTCAGTGCGTATTTAAATTTGAAATAGTGACACTGTTTGATGCAGAGAGCTAGCCTGTAATTGTAAGTGATTTGTGAATTGATTGGAATTCAAACCCACAGATACCCACTTCCTTGGTAGCTATGTTGTTCACACCAGTGCTTGTATTGAGCGTTTCAACAGTTCGTTGGAAATCCGTAACATTATTACATTATCGACATGAATTCCACACCTTGCGCTATGTAAGGATGACCGCAAAAGAAACCAAGCAACCCTCATATTGTATTGTGCCCTTGCTACCTGCCTTGTTTCACTGAACCCCGTCCTCCCGTGTTGTTGGAATCGTTCCCCTCACTGCCTCTGTCTTGCGCACTTAGCGAGATAAGGTAAAGCCATATTGTCATATTTTACTGGTTGATTATTATATTGATGTATTCTAACTCAGCTAGGTTCAGTAAAATGTTTTGGAGTAACTTTGTGTTTTTGTCAAATGTATCCGTAGTAGAAGTTCCAGTAACAAAACAGGAAATACAGTAGAACCTCGATTATCCGAAATAAAGGGGGCGGACCCTGTTTCGGATAAGCAAAATTTCGGATAATTCGGAAATTCGGCTTGACGTGATAAGGTGCAATAAAAATAACATTTATTCAGAAACACGTCTGATGTTAATAAAATTTCTGGCACAAGAAAGTGTATGATGTTTACAGATACAATACAACACTACAAATTTCTATGAGCAAAATGTATATTTTAGTTTGAAGTTTCTTTTCACAACGTTGTTTGGCTGCAATGTCCCTCCACCGCTTTATCAATAACACGTCGGCCGGTGACGACTCCTCACTTTCTTCAACAAAACGTAAAGCAATCTGCAACAACAAACCCAAATTTGATTGTTGAAGGTTGCTAACACATGATGAAATTTAAACTGTACTGAATTGCAAATAAATTGCGAGATTTTTTCGGTAACATTTTGAAATTCAGCCCCGTTTCGTCAGCATTGAATATTTGGTCTCGTGTGTAGCCTTGTTTCATACGTTTGAACTCCGTTTTAAACACATTGACAGCACCTTCATCAGCAGACAGCTTTTCGTCACATATGTTAAAATGTCGGATGCCATATCGCGTTTTCCACCTATCCAACCAACCCCAACTCGCGGTGAAACTTTTACATTGCCCCCCCCCCCCCATCATTTTTTCGAGCATTTTCACTTTTCCTTGAATAATCGACCCCGACAAAGGAATCCCCTTTTCCCGCTGTTGCGTGAAGCACAAATAAAGGGCCTCATTCAGTTTTTTCATACTCGGCAGTTTTCATCGTTTTCCGATTCGGCATTTTAGATGAATGTTCTTCGAGTTTCGATTTCGATTTTACCCAATCTGAAACCGTTGATATGCCAACACCAAAATCCGCCGCGAAATTTCGCAAGATCTCGCCATTTTTAATTCGTCTCACAGCCTCCAATTTCTGTTCAATTGTTATTACAACACATTTTCGTCTAGCCGACATTGTTTGCAATCACTGTTAAATGAGATGTTAAAACTGCACTGTAAGAAGCACACACACGTCAATTTGCCACTCGTCCGCACCCGTCAACTTTTCACAACAAACTTATGGGGAGAGTAATCTGTGGTCTTTTGGGTGATTACACGGCGTCGTGAGGTAATTATCACCCTCTCATTCTATTGGCTTGTCACATCGCATGTTTCCACTACCCCGCTATGCTGCCAAGTCTCCTTGTCAGCGTCCTTCTTTCCTTCGTGGAATCTCGACCCGTGAAGATGGGACCGACACGTTGTCCCGAAACGTCGGTAAATAATTACCTCACGACGCCGTGTAATCACCCAAAAGACCACAGATTACATCAACATCGCGGCGGAAGCCTGAAATCAATGATGGGGAGAGGCTCAGAGGTGTCTCGCGACAAGCAGTTCTGGGAATCGCAGCGCCTGACAGGCGCCAGGGTATTCTCGGAAATAGCTTACTGCTGTAAACTACCATTTGTATTTCAATAATAATACGTACAGTTCTCAACAATTTAATTTAGGTAACATCATCTCGCATACAAAAAAAAAACCTCTCGATTAAGCGAAGTTCGGATAACCGAGGTTCTACTTCTGAAAGGCAGTATTAGTGACATTGAAACAAGCAGTAAGATCAAAAATGTTGCGAGATTTATATAGAGGCATTGCCGAATTCCGTATTTATTTGGAGGTCGTTCCTTGGCTAAGGCTGTCATTCGTTGGTCTCTGACCACTGAGCCTTGAATTCGATCCCAGTGCACTCGACATTGGGTTTGTGGCACTGGAACAGGCTTGTCTTCGAGTTCGTAGGTTTTCCTTTATGATTATTCCACATCCATATTACATTCATCTACCGTCAATGCTGTATAATCTTAGCAACCGACAGTGTCGTTAAATAAAACAATACGTTTATTTTGAATAACTAGAGAAATCAGTCCACTCTGGGTAAAGATGCACTTGCTATTATGCAAATTTAAATGCATGCAGCTGAGTATGGGCCATTAGGACCTGCAGTGTGTGTGTTGAGCTTGACATTTCAACACCTCTTACCCGACCTCCCGATTGATCGCCTTAACGATCTTGTGTGTACGGCTAGGACCCTGTGCAGTGCATAGAACCTCCACTCACTTTGGCTGACACACCTACCTTCCCTACCTATATAATATAACCATATTTGCCAGAGCGGCAACTCTTCTTGGACTGCTTCACCCTGAAGATGAAGGCGTTATTCTCCTTCGAAACGTCGGCATCTGTTTAGCAGTCGACACGGCGTTACATCCCAACAATTCTTGTGTTGCCAAGACAGACAAAATATAAATCGCCAGGTGTTCATCATATTCTGAAGAATTCAATGAAGAAGTAAAACCTTACGTTCTGTGGTAGCACAAAGTTTGCAAGATTTGTTGCAATCTTGTTAACTTAGCTTTAAAATGCATAAGTTGGAACGATCAAGAAAATCATCATGGGTTGGAATTTAATAGTTTGCGTAATTTTCAGTTGGTGCTATGAACTCATTTGGCGGAAAATTAATTGTGATTCAGGTAAACACTGGAGCTCTATTTAGAGGCTAGTAAAGAGGTTTTGGTCTTGGAGTAAAGTGGAAGGAAAAATAATATTCATGTCTTGTCAAAGTAGGACAAAATTGTAATGTAAATGTAGCTACTAAGGCCTTCGAAAACGTGACAGACTTAAAATGTTTGGAAAAGACATTAACAAATTAACAGTAATATTCCCGGTTAAATTAGGAGATTAATTTCTAAGAAGGCTTGCTTTACAGTCTCCTTTTCCCGATATCCTGGTCATATACAAAATCCGAGATAGCTCAGTCGATATAGCCACTAAGCTATGGGCTGGACAACAGAGGGACTGTGGTTCGATTCCCGGGAGGGCAGGAGATTTTTCTCGCCTGCAAAGTGTCCATACCGGCTCTGGGTCCCACCCAGCCTCTTACTAGTTAATATACCGGTGGTAAAGTGACCGGAGCGTGGAGCAGACCACTCCATCTAGTGCTGAGGTTTAAGAATGAGTGGAGCTGTTTCTGAAATCCCCTATTTGCCTTCACGTCGTGTACAGGAACTTATTTTTTTTTTACTTTGCCTGATCGTATATACTACAGCAATCAGGAAGGAGGGGGCAGGGAATGGCTCAAGTACCTTGTTTGGTAACACTTGATCAAGCTGGAGATGTAACCGACTCATTGTGGTATCTAATGCCGCGATTTGGTGTTGGCGGTGTTAAACCTTCGATTTATTATGCGATATTGTTTGTTATTTGTCGACCTCGGTGGCCTAGTGGTTAGCGTGCTCGTCACTGGACCCAAGGTTCGCGGGTTCGATCCCGACCGAGGTCGATGGGTTTTTAAGGGTGATAAAAATCCGGAGCACCACTTCCTTCGGAGGGGAAGTAAAGCCGTCGGTCCCATGTCGTAGATTTACGGCATGTAAAAGAACCTTACGGGCATGAATAAAAATGTTTCGTAAGCTAAATTACCTCCATTTCTCACCCAAGTCTCCTGACTGCCTGCCAGATGGCTCGATAGAACAGTAGCGCGGCTAGTGGGCCAGTGACCAACTGCCACGAATGCGCACGACTTAGTAACCTCGAAAAGAGGAGGCAAGAGGAGGCCCGGGCCCATATAGGGCTGTTGAGCCATGGTTATTATTTTAATGTTTGTTATTTGTAAGCTAACATGCAGGGAGATAGCTAGGTAATGTATGAATATGTACGTTCGCAGATGGCGGAAATCTATTCTCTTAAGTATATAGTCTTCTGCTGCGCCTTTGACACTATCCTTTCCTTGAATCACTTCACCCTTACGATCGCCGTTTTGGGGAGCATCCCTCAGATTGCTGGAGTGAATGTAGAATAAATGTTCATACCCTTAAATTTCCAACGCTCCTGTGAATCTAGCCCCACAACAGTCTGTGATTAAGACCCTGCATAGACTTTATGGAAATGCCGTCTTCGACACAGAGACTGGTGACTAAAGCTTTTCAGACGAATCTCATGAATTTAAAGTCAGGTGGCAAACGGTGCACTGTGGAAGTAAGGGTCCGTACACACTAATTACCAGTGCTGCTACATTGCTGATTTTGTAGGAGTCGGGGTCTGTTAGGTTACGTTGAGTGTCGTTGTATCGTGTAATATTAGGCTAAATCTGTAAAAAAATATGAAGACATATGTCGTTTCTGGTACGGATGTTCTTTAAATAAAATTTTAATTGAATTAAGTTTTATTTTTCCCGACATTTGTGTCTTATGTAATGTAACATTGTTGTCTCCCCATTCCACCCTCTCTGCTTGTTTGGTGGCTAGGAAACTGTAATACATATAGTTCATAAAAACTATATCTTAAGTTCTGTTTTGTCGTCAAACATCCATGTTTGCTCTTCGGCACTAAGGAATAGAAAGTATGCGTGATGTCAAGTTTTTTTTTTCTTTTTTTTGAAAATAATGGCGAAAGTGACTATTAGCTTGGTCTTGTCTATCTGGTCGTGAGCATGGAACCACTTTTCCACCAATGGATGGGTTTTCGTGAAATTTTGTATTGTGAATTTTTACTGAAATGTTTACCTGTTTCAGTTTTGACGAAAATCTGACAAAAATAACAATACATGAAGACCCAAGTAATTTTATGATAATAATTCGTGGAATTTTTCTTGAGTTAAAAAACTCTTCAGAAAAAATTGTGGCCAAAAGATCCGAACGCGCTTTGATGTTACCTTCTACTTACTTCTATAATGTTATAAATGGGCTTAATAATAAGACTAACTCATTGTTATTCCTTGCAGTGCACCAAATTACATTTGTCACTTACGAGGTCAAAGTTTCCTGTACTACACTATGATGTTTAGTATGTCTAAACGTGAATATAGCAGGCCAGTTTGGTGTAATATACACGTACAAGTCGCAGATTCAGACATTATGTAAGCGTTATTTGTGAGAGTCTATGTAAATTAACATACATTTTATTAAGAACATAAGTATTTCATAATAAATAATCGATTTTATTGGTTCAGTATGCCATGTCACAGCAGGATCCATACTTCAGGTTCTTTACTCGTTATTTTGTGATACGTGAATTTAATTGTCTGCGGTGCATTTTGCATTGATTTCAGGATATCGGCGTGAAATATTGGCTGACTGAGTGACGGATTAAAAAGAATTTAGAAAGAAGGAGTCGTGGCCTGTTAGGGGTTCTGTGCCAGCGGATTGTTTGCGAAGATGGCCTCTTTTCTTCATTTACTGGCAAGCTCGTGAAGCTTTTGATGTTTTTCTTGTAGTCCATAGGCATGGTTAAAACACTTCGATGACTGAACATTTTGCTCATACTTCCTGTACTGCAGCCTACAAGTCTGCTAGCTGGAGATTCTCATTCATTTCGCTTTCGTTGTCATTGATATATCGCAGCGTCTGGAGACGACGATGTGTAGATACCTGAGCTAAGGAGAAGATTGGCAGCAAATTCCAATGAAGGCGAACAGAAAATGGATGTTATATCATGAAACTCTGAGAGAATAAAGATAGAATAGACCTAACACGAGAGCCGTTTCTTTTTGATTGAGGAAACATGAAAAGGAATTCAGATTTTTCTATAGAAAATGTCTTCAGTATCTCTGGCATTTACTCTGTCTCTTTTTTATCTCGCTATTTTTATTGTGTTTTTCGTTTCTTTTTGGTTGGATCTCAACCCTTTTGTTCGAAGTGGAGGAAAGCTTCTTGGGAGTAACCACTTCCACCCCAGTAAGACCATTCAATAGCAAAAGGAATATTCTTCTTTGTACTGAAGAATTATACAGTGCTGGAGAGTGGCGTCTTTTGTCATTCCTTGAAAGACTGATGGTTAGTATATGCACCGCCAGGGTTAAAAAATGCGAGTGCAGAATCTGCCATTTGCCTACATAGTGCGATTTTGCGTGTTTCAAATAATTCACACAATAAACATCGATTTTTTTTACCCACAAGACTTTAACCGGATATTCCTTCTAACTGAACCACACTGTGTTCTTTGTGAGGTATGAACCGGCCTTTTTATGTACTTTAGATTCAGTTTAGTCTTTAGATCGTTACTGTTACTTTGTTCTGTTTTATCCTGACTTGGAACATAAAGTAATTAATTTCTACGCGAATGTGGCTGTGATGTGGTTAAGCTACCTGCTTCGTCTTTAAAGAGTTCCCGGGTTAGATCGCGGCCCGAAAACTGTCTTACCTGGCACAGGTTTCCGTGGTTTTATCAGTTCTTCCAGTGAAATGCAGTAGTAACTGGAAATAGGCTACTGCTGCTTCCATGTTTTCCCATTTATCCTCTGTAGCCATTCTACACCAGTTACGAAATGTCACAGATGTCGTCGGATTAGGAGGGATGATTTGGCTTGATGTAAAAACGCGAGAAAACACATGCGATTTGGAACACGAGGGTTTTCCTGGTTTTCGTGAGTCCCTTTTAGTCAAATTACGGGACGGTGCCTTAAGGCCCCAATCACTTCCACATTCTTTTCAATTTATTATTTATTACGCAACCTACCATTTGACTGTATATAGCAGGGGTGTCCAGTTACACGAGCTGTGAGAGCCGCACTTTCGGAGGCAACTTAGGAAAGAGTCAAACGTACGATAGCAACGCTGCTCACTGCCTGAGGGAACGCAGCAAGCGCTTTCTATTAGCGACACAAGGAACTGTTGCTTTTTGGGGAACACACTACTCCATTAATAAAATAAAATATTTTTCCTAATTTGATGGCTTCTTATTTCTGTCCATCAAACTGCAGTAGGTTAGTTTTGTCAGGTATGAGGCACCTTTCGTTTGAAGATTTTAAATCGCCGTTCACGGTCAGACAACTTGGGCGAGCCGCTGTGTTTTACCCCTACTATACAGTCTTGAGTTACTTACAGCCTCATTAACTATGCAGGGAATACATACGTATTGACTTCCCGTCATATAGGAAGCGACGGTCTACGACGTTCATTCTCTGAATGCCATCACGCTACACCAAACATTTTTCTTGGAACGTGTGGAATAAGTTTTCATGAGACGTGACTCATGCAGGTCTGGAAATTACACATTGCTCTGACAGGCCAACGGATATTCATAGAACACTTGCACTTCCCTGCTTATCTGCAGGACTGCTGAGTCGCGAGGGTTTTACTGCGGAGCTTTTAGCTTTAGAAAATGATTTTGTAGCTCTATAATGTCCGCTTTAAGCATTGATATATTTGTAGTCGGAAAACTGATTAATCGGACGCTGTCAGGTCTACGAATAGTATATTTATCTTCGCACCTCTTCTCCGGAAACCTGAATATTAAATGACTGTACAGAAATATGATTATGTGTGTTCTTTTGTATGGCTGGAATATTGTCTGTATAGCTTATATGTGGCTCATAGATCAGATGTGTCTGGGAAAGACGCCACGAGGAGAGTACTTGGACTTCACACAGAAAATAAGGAGTTGTTTTGAAAAATAACGTGATAACTACTTCGGTGACCGGATAAATGCGCACACGACGAAAGCCCACACGACAATTGCGCACAGATAAAACCCCACAGTCATGAATGCTCACAGGAAAAATACCCACACCGATAAATGCTCACACGGATATATGCTCACACGGATGAATGCTCACAAGGATAATTGCTCACAAGTTTAAATGCTCACATTGATAAATGCTCACACGGGCGAATTGTCACACAGGAAAGTACGCACATACAAGAATTAGGTTAGGTTAGCGTTCAGGCTATGTCTCTGTTCTGTATATGAAGGGAATGGCCACTGGACACAAACTTAGGTTAGCGTGTAGGCTATGTCTCTGTTTTGTATATTAAGTGAATGGCCACTGGACACAAACTTAGGTTAGCGTTCAGGCTATGTCTCTGTTTTGTATATTAAGTGAATGGCCACTGGACACAAAGTTAGGTTAGCGTTCAGGCTATGTCTCTGTTCTGTATATGAAGGGAATGGCCGGCCACTGGACACAAACTTAGGTTAGCGTGTAGGCTATGTCTCTGTTTTGTATATTAAGTGAATGGCCAATGGACACAAACTTAGGTTAGCGTTCAGGCTATGTCTCTGTTTTGTATATTAAGGGAATGGCCACTGGACACAAACTTAGGTTAGCGTGTAGGCTATGTCTCTGTTACAGTCAGCGCGATATTTCAACCTCGTCCCCCTCATTACACTACCATTACTTTCCTGTTTGACAATTCGCCCGTGTGAGCATTTGTCCGTGTGAGCATTTATCCTTGTGAGCAATTATCCTTGTGAGCATTAATCCGTGTGAGCATTCATCCGTGTGAGCATATATCCGTGTGAGCATTTATCGGTGTGGGTATTTTTCCTGTGAGCATTCATGACAGTGGGGTTTTATCTGTGCGCAATTGTCGTGTGGGCTTTCGTCGTGTGGGCTTTTGTCATGGAACCGATAACTTCATAGTTCCTACTCGTCACCCGACACTATTAACGGGATGATCAAATAGAGGAGGGTGAAAAGGGCGGGACGTGTAGTGCGATTAGCGAGACGATGAATGCAAATAAAATTTTGGTTGGAAATCCTAAAGGGAAGAGGCCAGTTGGAGAGAGGGAGCTTAGATGGGACTATAGTTTTGGGATTAATTTAAAGAAATGGGTTGTGAAGGCTTGGGCTGAATTATTTTGACCCATGATGAGATCTCATGGCAAGTTTTTGTGAACACGGCAATGAACCTTCTAACAGCAGAAGGATGTGACATGACGCGTCATTGATGTCACTTTCCACCATGGCTCCTCATGGTGATTACTTCGTGCATTACGTCTAACGATAGAGCTGCGCTGTCTATTTAACATTCATTGTTAGCTCGGGACAGAACAGCAGTGGCAAGCAGCAGTAGCTCGGGACAGAACAGCAGTGGCAAGCAGCAGTAGCTCGGGACAGAACAGCAGTGGCAAGCAGCAGTAGCTCGGGACAGAACAGCAGTGGCAAGCAGCAGTAGCTCGGGACAGAACAGCAGTGGCAAGCAGCAGTAGCTCGGGACAACAGCAGTGGCAAGCAGCAGTCCATACACCCGTGATAGTATTTCTGGTTATGACATTTTTTTGTGTTGCAGTCGAACGTATTTTATCGATTTTTAGTAAATTTAGGTTTAGCACTTGAAACGTTTAGGTAGAATTTTATTCGTTGTTAAGCGCGTTGGCAAAATTGCCACAAGCGACTATTAGCTTCGTCATGCCTGTCTGTCCATCCGCTTAGAACACAAAAGCTCCCACTGGACGGAGTTTGATGAAATTTCATATTTGAGGATTTATCGAAAATCTGTCGAGAAAATTTAAGTTTCATGAAAATCTGTCAAGAATGACGGGTACATTACATGAAGACCTATTCACATTTGTGTTAATATTTCTCTGAATTCTCCTTAGAATGAGGAATGTTGTAGAGAAAATCAAAACACACATTTTCTGTTCAATAACCTTTTTCGGAAAATCGTGCTGTTTATTAGATAATGTGGAAAAATATGGTTGAGCCTGACAGGCCAGAGACGACAATATAATACGGTGCAGAAAAGATGCGATTTGCATGCCGGGTAACTAAGAAAAGAATATAGACGCACACTAACAATGTGTAATACTAATTGTTTTTCTACGGCAACAATGGTTACGCGAACGCGCCTCTATTACGTTATACGTACAATGCCTGTTTTGTACTTTACTGTTCCTATGAGTTCTTTGTCTTGTATATCAGGGGCGGACTCGTTTGGACAATCTGCAGAAAGGTGAGAATAATTTGTGTGAAGGTGCTGTGACAAATTTGCCTTTGTGAAGGAAACCTGGAATAATTCAAGTAGGATTTTTGACGCACTCTCCAGAAACGAGGTACTTGCTAAGTGACGTGTTGCTTTAATAGGACAAAGTGGCTGGCTGGTTCTGAACGCACTTAATATAATGTAATAAATGTACAGAAGACGCAGTCTAATATACTGTGCTCCAGAATTGAATTGTCAGCTTGAACAGGCATGCTCTGTCAGGAGTAATTTGAACAAGAGAAAGTAGCCCTTTAAGAAAGTTGGAGTGTATACTGAATCATAGTGAAAAATTGCATACCATCCATATGCCTTAGATATAGTTACAGACCTACATAGCCAGTGCCATGTGGTAAAGTTACACGCGTATGTGCAGGATCTACTTAACCTGCAGAAAGAAATCGGGCATTGCCTGAAGTGACGCTGAAAATTGATAATACTATCATTCAGAGAGAGGCAGACATGTCCCTGTGCACTCCATGAAGGTATGTTGGGGAGTGACTATAGCTCAACTCATTCCTAACCTCGGGACTAGATGGGGGTGAGTTTAACGCTCCAGCCGCTTTATCCCGAAGAAAGATGCCCCGGTTCCTATCGAATAGGAGGCTGGCTGGGTCTCAGAGCCTGTCTGGGCGCTTTGGAGAAGAGAAAAGTCTTTCGCTACTGCCGGAAATATGCCACGATTTCTCGGGCGTCCAGCCCATAGATTGGTCGCTATACCGACTGAGCTGTCGCCGTCAGATCCAAATTCATTTATTAAAATATTGGAGTGATTTTTATATTTTTAGGGGCACGCGGTGGCGCATTTTGTTGAGGCATTGCGCTACAAGCCGGAAGGTGGCGGGTTCGATTCCCGATTGTCATTGTGATTTTTTATGGCCCTGGGGTCAACTCAGCCTCTAACAGAAATGAGTACCAGGGATGTCTCCTGGGGGTAAAGGCGGCCGGTCCGTAGGGCTAGCAACCTTGCCATCTTCATGTGCCGAAATTCTGGGAGCCTGAACCTCCTGAGGCCATAAGGGCCTGTCCAGGCCTGTATTGGAATAGCTTCACCTTTAGATTTTTATATTTTTATTGGAGACTACGTTTTTCTTAAATTATACTGATAAGTTGAAATTAATTTTCTTTTTGTGATAATTATATGACTGTGTCTTCGCACCACCAGAAGTGACCACGGATGTGAAATCACAAGCATATTCAATGACTTACATCCTTGCCGCTTTATACAAGCAGTGGTTGCCAAGCAGCCAGCAGTGGTGGCTACAGGTCCCTCTCAGCGCGGTGTAGGTGTGTCATCAAACGTAGATCCGTTTGTGTGCTATAGCATCAGACCCGGAAGTGGAAACACATAGGTACCTGAGCTGACGAAAGGATTTAGTATGAGATTCGGTCTGTTTTTCTGTCGATTTGTGTGTAGGTGGAAACTGTAGGACCACGCATTTTACTGACATTCTCGACTGGGTAGCTCCTCTTCATCTTCGTAGGTTAGATGTATATCTTCGAATTTTAGAACGAATCATGTATGATAAATGGGTAATCATGTGAGTGCAAGTGGTCCTGGCCTATTGTGTTTGTCTTTCATGAGAACAATATGTGTATTCTTAAGAGTAAGGAAATATTTAAAGAATTTATATTAATCCAGTGATTGCTAAATGTGAGTAGTGGGCTGTTTGTTCTGCAGGTAGTTTTCCTTTAGTGGAAGTCTCGTTAAAGTGGGTTACGAAGGGGCGGTTTTTTGGTGGTAGAGGGTGGGGGATGCTATTGATCTGCTGCCGCGCGCCCTTGCGGCGCCCTACTCCCCCCTCCTCTCCCCCATGTCGTTTGTCTCCAGATATCTGCTCCGACTTGAGATTATCTCCACATGTCAGATTTACAGTCGAATGCAGTAGCAGAGAGTTATGGCCCAGTCGTATATGACGTCACATCGATCATCTGTCCACGATACGAAAAGAGAAACAATGTGCAGCCCTATATATTGCCGTTTTGATTTAGCGGTAGGAATTTCAGAGACATTTGTAGATTGCAGAGTAGTTTATTTTTTTCTTTGTTTGAATTGAAGTTAAGGTTAATTTAAATTTCCATTTGTGTTGCGCAGGCTGCATCTGGTAGTGTGAAATTGTCGGTTGAGACAGCTGCAGGTCGTAAAGTTCTTGAAGTTACTGTGGCAACCCGCAAAATGGCATAGGAATAAAGAGTGCCATGGGATTGGTCCGAACGTGTTTACCTGTCTACTTTCGTTATTTCCGTTTGTGGTTGTGACTCTGGCTTCTCTGGTCTCCGACTCCGTTTCATTTAACTTTTATCTGTAATTTATGGACCATCAGGACTTATATTTTTACGGTCCTTCTGTCCACAATTACACAGGGCACAGCAGTTCGACTCCTGGCGGGGGCAAGGGATTTTTTCTCTCCTCCACGGCGTCCAGACCGTCTCAGAAGTTCACCTGGTCTGCTATTCGGTTCGTATCGGGAGACGTTAAGGTGACAGAGGCGTGAAGGCGACCACTCGCCCCATCTAGTGCCGAGGATTAAGAATTATTGGAGCTGTGCCTCTACTATTCCCATATTTGCCTTTATGGCGTGCATAGCGACACCTGTACGGTTATTTTTCCTGTGTGTGATATCTTACTTTTTACACCCATTACGGTGCCACAAATATAGGAGGTTATCTACAGTCTCTTAGTTTGTTAAAACAACGCTTCGGAAGCTGAATTCGCTTCCGTCATCAGGTAAAAATTTAAATTTGTGACAGCTACTCTTTTTGGTCTATTATATTCAGCCAACCTCTATGCCCGGACGATAGTATTTCTAGTCATTATGAGCTGCAAATATCAAAGTCTAACAGTGGAAGATAAGAAGGGAAACCTAATCTGAAAGTGGAATTAAACATGTGACCTCAAAAACGACTTTCTTTTATTTGAAACCAAAACACACGAAGCGAGACAATAAAAGGCGAGGAGAAGAAATTTTTGATAAGATTTCAAGATCCAAAAATCAGATATGTGGCAACCAACCACTGAACTTGCTGAGCAGTGTGGTAGAATTGCAATAATATTCAAAGTGTGAGGTTGACCAAATTTTGTAACAAGAATAAAAGTAAGAATGCTAGAATGGGCTGGTCATCTAGTAAGAATGTCTGATGATAGGACTGTAAAGAAAGTATTTGTGGGGAAACCAAACGGAAGAAGAAAAGCACGGTGCATCGGTGTGTGCTGCTTATCCTAAAATTGTTGTTGTCTCGGTATTTTTCATGTTCTGTGTTACGTAACGCCTGTTAAAGGGGAGCCATTTTAGTCATAAAATTTTTTTATCGCGCTCGTCTCAAATCTACATCAGAACTTTAATATATTAATGTAAGGATGGAAAAAAATTTGGTTCTACAGGTTTTGCAGATTTTCTATGAAAATAGCCCTGGTTTTGGTGTAAGCCCCAACGTTTCAGCGTACATTCCAATCCACCGTGTAACACTTTTATTGATATTCGAATAAATTATTAGGTATAAATACTTTAAGCAGAGCCATGTTATTTTTTGTGCCTATGTTCTTATTCTCAGGCCTTTTAAATAAACAAGAAATATGTATATCATACATACATAATCTTTTTTTAAAACAACTCCATACGAACGTCCGCATTTTTGTTATCTGGCTTTCACCAGTTTTTTTCCCTTAAACTCTTTTAGCGCACGATAATACGGACAAATAGAGGGTTCAAGGGAAGGAGTTGAAGGTACAATAGGGATAAAGGAAAGAAGAAGTGGTGGGGAATGAATATCTGAAATAAATTATTGCGCTAAAAAGTTACGACTAGATGACGGCATATTTTTATATAACAAGTGAAGAAACTGTTGGATTTTCCAAAGAGCGTTATACCGTACGTATAAGTGAGTTTGGCGTAGTCATATGTAAAAGTAATACGGGCTTCAAAGGAGCTATTTCTGAGTGTTTTGCTGCCGTAGCTTTTTTCCCCATATGCGTCTCTTATATGCTTAGCTTTTCACATCCTACAAGAACAGAGATGCTTACGGTGTCTTAAGAGCATGTTTGTTCGCCTGTCCTGTCTAATAAATTCTGAAACAATGGGGGTAATTTGCATGTAACTTTGTGAGAACGCTATTGAAGTACACTCCATGCTATAATTTACATGTCTTCTATCACAAAATGTGTCGGCACGCGTCCGTCTGTCCGTCCGTCCATATGACGTGTATGTGTGCGTGCGTACGTTTGTGTGTGTGTGCGCGCGCAGTTGATGTGCCTATGTACGTCGGCTATGAAAACTGAAGGAACACTTGTACGTTCTGTTTAGAGATGACGATTGCTGTAAATTTGAACCTTAGTTTTAGTGAAGGGAATATGTATAAATTGGAAGAAAGAAATAAGTCAGCTAACATCATGTACCGCAGAGTCATTCATTAGAGGCTGTTTGTCCCTCAGTTGGAATAGACCGCCTTTTGCGCGATCCGAAACTGTATCTAACCGTGTCCACAATAACCTAGTTTCGAAACCTACCATGACGTAGTAGAATCTAGACCACGCCTGCATATCCTTTATCTTTTAAAATTAATTTTCATCATACACTCCTATATATTCCACGGTCTTCCAAGTGGTCTCCTCACTTCAGGTTGTCCGATTAAAGTATTGTATGTATTTATATTTCTAACTTTCATCCGTGTACCATTGTAATCAAAATAAATACAGGCACAATATAAAGGCCCGACTTTGTTACGTGAACTAATAGTAGTAAGGCCGATCCCAGTGGCCGCGCGGTCTAAGGCGTGGGTCTACGGCCGCTCGCTTACTGGGAGTGTGGGTTCGAATCCCACCGGGGGCATGGATGTTTGTGTTGTGTTTGTTGAAAGGACGGTAGCATGGAACGTAAAAAGTGACATGAAGGACGAAAGGATATAAAACAGTACAAAAATGGATCAAAAGGGGTAAAAAAAAAAATCCCGCCTAGGGCATGGATGTCTGTCGATTGTGAGTGTTGTGTGTTGTCAGGTAGAGGTCTCTGCGACGAGCTGGTCCCGCGTCCAGAGGAGTCCTACCGAATGTGGTGTGTCTAAAATGTGTGTGATCTTGAAGCCTCGAAAAATGAGGCGGCCTAGGCCCCCAAGGGGCTGTCGAGCCATTGGGGGAAAAAATAGTAGTAAGAACATAATCGTGTAGAATGTCGTGTGTTGCAGATTTTATATATAATTCTTATCCTCCAATGCTGCTTTTTGTTTTTCCTGTTTCTTGTATGAAACTGGAGGTGAGTGGGACACGCCGTGTACACAGGCAACTGTTCCATTACTGAACAGGAGATGGGAGTTGAAATTTAAATGACTTTATCGCCTAGTGGTATGCCATATAAGCAATCAAATAGTGGATGCTGAAATTGGACGTGCATTTTACCCTGCAAATCCGGAATAAATAGGGCTGGCAAAACTTCCTGCGACAGGAATCTATAGTTAAAATGACTGATGGATTCTGTAGTTATGATATTGTTTGTTTTAAACTTAACGACAAGTTTACCAATTGTAACAAAAATAATTTGTTTCTGTTGGATTTCGGACCTGTGCTTGTGAAAGTTGGTAGGATTGTTTTATGGATTCTTCAGATTTATATACGAATAAATAAGTTTGTAGATGCTGTATCCCATTCTTATCTAAAGCAGCTAAGAGTGTTTCAATTGCTCCATACTCAAGAATGTGGTGTTTGGTTTTCTTCAGGTAATTTTGCATGTTTGTATTTGTTCCTCATATTAGTAGTGTGCTTCATAAGGAAACTACCTTGGAGTGTTCGTTCGAGGTCATTACGTGCTGTTGCTAATGCCATCTCTAGGTCCGAGATCAGGAGAGTTAAATGTGACGTTAGATGTGCTGGGGAGCGGCGGATGAGCTATATTAGTGACCATATTGCTTGCTGCCTAGGCTCCTTAACACTACCATAGCTGCAGTTGGTACGACATTGTCGCTGCTAAGCTAGGGTTACCATATACCCATCACAACAAAGGACAACATTTCCCACTTATCGACGATAAAAAGAGGACATACAAATGTAAAAAAGTTAAAGTTGGCGTATAAATAGTCACAATTATATTATATAAAGTTGCCTCTAGAATATTTCTGCTAGCATTTCTTTAAATTTCATAGGTTTGAAAGTTCTTTAAGCAATGGGTTCGAGTTGTTCAGAATTTTCGCGCCGAAGTTTTCCGAGATATTTCGAAGGTCAGCTATTCAACTTAATGTTATTTTGTCTGACAGTGATAATATTGTAATTATGTATTTGTTTAAAAAGTTACTAGTAGTATTGTTTCTTGCGTTTTCGGTGCCATTAAAGTATGCAAAAGCTTTTAGAAATAACAAATATTCAAAAATCCGGACATTTCTACAAATTTAAAAAATCCGCCAGGGACGGAAATTTTTGGCTTGGAAAAGAGGACGTATGGCAACACTATTCTAGGCTCACCTCGGAACAGCCTGGCAACATTATTCTTATTTCAAAAACATTAGTTTGTTAGTGCTGTGGACGTTTTGGGAAAGGATAGAAAACGCGTGGTGGTACGTGCACAGTGCTTCCCCGCTTACCAGCTTGCCTCTTCAGCCCCGCACTAACAGCCATCAAGTTACCTGGTCACTACTATACGTGATTTGTGTCTGACATTAAGGACAATTTATGTCACATTTTTCTGGCACCCAAACAGAATCAGTGCTTGGTAATAATGATTTCTGGTGGAGAGGGTTATCTGCCGGCCGAGAGTACCTGTCGCTTAGGATATACTGGGGATCTGGAGGTATGCTTTTGTTAATTACCAGAACTTGGCACTGTACTGCGGCCACAGGAAGACGTTCCGTGGATCAACACCTCCACATCTCCCTCGAGCTGTTCCAACCTCTCCCCGCCACTGGACTGTCCTATATTCCACCTTACTGACTTAGCCATTTTGTTCACAGGAATATTGTTCGTAGTAACCTTCGATAGCGACAAGCTATTTGGGTTGTTTGCGTAGTCCAGATAGGCTGCTACGCCTGTAGCGTTGTTGTTCGCGTCATACATGGGACTCCTGTCCGTGGCCTTAGCGTAGATGTTCAGAAGTATCCATGGATAGAGAGGAAGAGGGGACCCCAGACTTTCTGTGCTATATAGTCGAAGAGAACGTTTGTTAATTGTAAGGTACTGCTAGAGATGTTTTGGTCACGCAGTGTTAATGATCGGCTCACGCCTGTCTCAGTGTATGAGGCGTCTATTGGTGCAGTACATCGTGCGCTTACTTCCGCAAAATTAGTTAGGTCTAACACAGCCGCAACTGAACGGTCGTCTGACTATGGTATTGTTAAAATAAAGCACGTTAACTGTGTTCCAGATTGTGTTTTTGTTGTGCTGTAGATCACTTATTCCAAAACTGTAGGCCTATTCCACGGAACCCTGCGGATTCACCAAATAATTCTTGTGACGGTGGGTTCCAGTATGAAAAGCAACATATAAAGCTATTATTGTTGTAAAGATTTTAGTTAGTGGTCAGAATTGTGAATTCTAAAGATTATTCTGTCGCCTACTAAATCCTTGTTAAGTCCAATGTTTTCACGATTAAGGAAAGCAAACATTTCGAATAGTTTTAGATGGCGAATGTTTTCCCTGCAAAAGGAGACCGAGGCTTTGAAAAAAAAATGTAATACACTATATCTTTCATATTCAGTCACCAAAGCGCAGGAGAAAATCATACTACTACTATAGATACTTCGAAAATATGGCGAAAGTCAAATAGTGTTTGAGAACGAGATTGTGGAATTATATTTTCTTACGTTTGCAAAGAAGTTATGAGCAGGTTACATCTGGGGAAGACCTACTACCATTCAGTTCAAATAATTTCATCTTTCCGTTTACTATCTGAAGACGAAAGACTGAAATATGCGAAACTGTAATTGTGCTTACTGTGTTGGGTGTGAAACTTGTCCGTCGTTGACAGGGTGTTTTGCGACGTAAGTACTGGGGAGAATATTTGGAACGAAGAGAGAGGGAGAAGCAGAAGGTTGGAGACAATGCCTTGAGGAAGAATGTCACATTTCCTATTCCTCGCCGAGTACTATTAGGGTAGTCGAAGCGAATGGACTGGGCTGTACATGCAGCACGCATTGGAGTTGAGAATTGCTTGCGGAAATTTAGTCCGGAAAACTGAAGGCAAGTGACAACGTGTGACAGCGAGATTTTAAGGAGGAAGATAGTATTAAAATAAATATTTGCGACAGGAGGCGTAAGGACGTAAACTGGATTCAGCTGGCTGAGGATGCAATCTCTTGTGAACACCGTAGTGAAGGTTCCGTATAGGCAGGGAATTTCTTTAGCAGCTTAGTGACTCTTGGCTGTTCAAGGATGACTGCTCCGTGGCGTTTATTTACCAAAACGGACGATCCTAGTAGGCTCAAATAAGTCTTGTTTGTTTGCTTGTTTGTTTGTTAAGTTTAATACTGTGACAGACGTTGCTCACGTGAACATAAATAGACTCTAATATACGGGAAACGTATGCGTAGAAGGAACGTTGAAACGAGTTAAGTATAACATGACTGCCTCTGGTCAGAATCTCATGTGTGGGTTCCTTACGTTTCTCAGCAATAAAATGACTGTGTATGGTGAGGCTGAGTGTTGAAACATGTACAGCTTGAAGATTCAAGTTTTCTGGAATGTGACGCCGTGTCGATTATTAGAGTTACCGACTTTCGGAAGAGCTTTGCCTCTATTTTCAGGGTCCAAGAATAGCACGTAATAAGGTCACTGAGTGCGTAATATTAATGAAAGTAAACAGAGTTTTACTGACAAGCAGAACTTCGGTAATCATGTATATATGTCCTTTTGTGGCGGGTTTACGAATATAAGTATTCGTGATTTTATGTTATGTAGTGGGTATCGTTTTTCTTTCTGTACTGCTTGGCTAAAGAAAATTAAATAGATGATATCATCATAATCATCATCGTCGTCGTTATCATCATCATCATCATCGTAGTCGTCGTCATCATCATCATTAACATCAGCAACATCATCATCGTCTCTTGTCACAGGCTTTGTCTTCCCGGTGCTTTTTCTCTTGAACCAATGGTTTTTAGTGGCTCTATTGAATTTTTTCCTCTTATGGATTTCAAATTTTTCTTGAAACCTATTTTTTACTATTCCGATGCCCCCATTTATTACCGGTATCATAACACATTTTATGTTCCACTTTCCTTTTGAAAATTCCAGATGTTTGGGTAGACCTGCAGTGAAAGAGGTTGTTACGTGCGCTTACAAAAGTAATTTATTTTACTTTTTGAAACGTCATGAATTTGGGTAGCATAATCTACAGTATGACTGGTCTATGAGTTGGGCGACTGTGAAATCGGAATTCGGTCCCGGCAATTTGTCTCCCCTCCAAAACGTCGAGACTGGCTGTGGAGTCCACCTACTTTCCTATTCTTTCCGTACCGGGGTCTGTCTTCCTGGGGTAAAGCGGTCGGGACGTGAAGCTAACTGCTCACCTGCATTTAATGCCTAAATTACGAATGTGTGTAACACAATGTATATCCCCTTCCCCGTATGCCTTAATGACGTGCACAGGGACAAGTTAAATTTACGAAGGCCTTACAAACCGCTAGCCAGGAGTGCTGTTGTGGACTCACGCAGTATCACAGGAGGAAGCTAATGCGACTTTTCTGTCATAAAGCACTAATCACAGCTTCTTAGTGTGCGGTGTGACTTGTCATTTTTACAGTTTGAATGAAATGTCGCTTAGGGTGGGATATTTGTTCAACCCTGGGCCATAGCTTTTGTTTAGTGGTGCATTAAAATCAGGGTTGGTTGTAATGCCCTTAATGGTGGTACACCTGATCGGACTAGATGACACAACAGATATGCTGCAATGGCCCACAGCAGAAATAAAACCATATGTATCTATCGGACTGATTGAAATGGAGTTGTCACAGTTTATGTAAATGTGGGAGACTTAACAAGCAATTTATGTAACCGCTCCTCTCAACCCCAGCTGTGACTGCTGAAAAATTCGGTAGTGATCTTTCAATAATGGGGACAGTGCAAGGCGCTGTCCAAAATGTGGTAACGTTTCTTAACTCATTTGTGCTGGGCTGTAGGTTGTGACAACTGGCCAACTAACTAAATGTAGCATATTTCTTCTTGAAAAGCTGATAGCCGCATATTTGTTTAAGAAATTCCCCGCCCCTTGTGGAGGCCTAAAGCTGAAGAATACAGCCTTCTGGGACATTACCATGTGTTGATTGGTAATTTTTACTGACGTTTCGTAGGCGCTTGCAGCCTCCATCTTCAGGGTCAGGCAGCATACCCCGAAAGACTAATTTTCATCAACGACGGCATGATATATTAAATCACACAAGCCTAAAACCACAATCAGACATGATTATGCATGCGAATGGACACCGGCGAATAACCTCGCATGCTCAAGTGTGTACAGTTCGCCGAAATCTTCCTACTTTTTCGACCTATTTGTGACGAATAACGAACTTGAGGCAAGGGATGTCGGTCTCCTGTCTCGAATAAAAGTTGTTCAGTTTGTTTTCGTTGTTCCGTTTGGAAAGTGCAGCGTAAGTTGACTTACACTGAGAATGCCAAAAGAATTAACTTTGACAATGACAAGTGCTTGACTGTAATGGAATTAAATTATATAAGGACCAGAAAGTGTTCTGGTATCCCAAACACCCGACCTACTGTTCGACAGACTAAGAAATGTGTGCAGAGCATAACACTTTTGGCACGTTTGCTCCGTTATTGCCCGAATAAGTTTCTGCGTACCTTCGCAATAGTCTGCTCTGCTCAGCTTCCGTCATTTCATTCATCGTAGCTCATGTCAGCCCAACAGATATAAAGCTGATTATCTTCGGTCATTATGTTTAGATTGTTAACTGTTTCTTCGGCTTCAGCTCGTACCTTACAGAGCCTTAGTCTCTCTCAGTCGTTATTTTTAGATCGTCGGCTCTTTTTTCGGCCTCATCTCGTACCTCACACAGAATAGAATTTATCTCCATTATAAAGAACTGTGGACTATTTCTTCATGTAAAGTACGTGTTATTTTTGTCCGATTTTAACCAATTTTGTATTTGGTTGACGGATTCTCAGTAAAAGTTGTCAGTATAAAATTTCACGAAAATCCCTTATACCCTACTTGGAAGCAGAGTTGTTCCATGCGGACGGACGGACAGACGGACAGACATAAGGAAGATAATAATCGCTTGTCGCAATTATTTGACGAAAGCGCCAAAGAACGAAAAAACAGGAGGCATGGGAATTCTTTGTGGCAAACGTAGACGCACCCATGGGGGACGTAAGAAAGAAGATGGGGAACTTTATTGAATTTTTCCGTCGAGAGAAAAGCAATACAAGAACAGTTAGGGAGAGGATATTGTATGAGACGTAAACGCATTTAATAAGAGTCTTGTTGGTGACACAGTTTTAAGTTTAATTAATACTGTATGGCCTTTAATTACTAACGTTAAACACTCTTCTATTTTGTAAATACTAATTATTAACTAATTGCCGAATTTATTTTAACTAAGCAGTGTTTGTGTATTCATAATACCCGTTATTGTACTTAATATTATACATATTCCGTGCAGTTGTTTTACATATATAAGTTTATTCATACCAACTACTGCACACCAATTACATATGTTCATTCTATATACTCAGCCGAAACATGTAGGAGTATATAGAATGAATATATGTAATTGGTGTCCAGGTAAAGGTAAAGGTAAAAGTTAAGTACTCCCTAGAAGGGGCCATGAAGTCCCAGAGGGGGAGTAGAGGTACAGCTCTACTCTTTCTTTAACCCCGGCACTAGATGAGGGTGGGTGATCAACTCCACGCCCCGGCCGCTTTACCCCCGGGAAAGAGACCCGGTACCCATTGTATAGGAGGCTGCGTGGGCCCCAGGGCCGGTCTGGACTAGTGCGGAAAATCTCGCCCCCACCGGGATTCGATCCCCGAAACGTCCAGCCCGTAGCGAGTCGCTATACCGACTACGCTATCCCGGCCCATTAATTTGTATGCAGTAGTTGGTATAAAGAAACTTATACCCGTTATTGCATTTAGCAGTTCTGAAAGAAATTTATTTGTCGACATAATTGCCTTTTAATAAAATGAAGTTTCTGTTATATAAGTTGAAATGCAGGTAACATTCTTTCGTTAACATGGTTATCCAAAGAGCTCTACAGACTTCTGGAACTGTCATGGTGGTCAGTTGCTTTGACATTTTACAGGTACTATAAACTGTTGTAGAAGTCTCTAGTCATCAGGAAACGTAATTTAACTGCTGGCGTCACTTTCACAGGAATAGATTGCCTACAGTTTGTGCCACTTTTTCTAATTTTAAGGCAGATCAAATTAACATTACCTGTTTACCGTCACCTGATGTCATTCCTTTGAAATTCCTCAAGTGTCCAGTACCTGTCTTCAGACATCAGATCACTTAAATATGTTTAGTCCACTTTCTGCTTCTGTACAGCAGCGCCATCAGTAAGGGTCTTTCCCCTTTCAATTAACTTGTACATGACAATGCGCGCCGCGGCTGGAGCAATTCCCGATATTCTGATGCTCTTCCCCTCCGCCGGTTACGTGGACGGCTGAACGAATCGGTGGAGCTGTGGCGGATTGTTCAGCGTAATTGTATTTGCCTGACGTGAGCTCGAATAGCCGCGAATTGCATGTCATTCCGCTGGTTAATGCAGTCTCCTGTGTGACGAATGGCGAGCACAGACTGTACTCATTCTGAGTGTCACTGCATAAGCGTAACATATATTTGTATGCTAGGTTGTCCTTTGATGTGTAATGTAGACAGTTTGTGAAAAAAGATACTGCAGTTTAGAGGTAGGAAAATTATGAAGATCCAATGAAGATCTCCTTCCCCCCATGACACCTCCTCCCTTGCTGTAGAAGAATAGATGCCCACAGATAGTTAAAAATGTAAAAGCAAAATTTTATGCATATACGTCATGAAAACATGTGTCGGAGTGGAGGTAACATTCTACGCATTCTTAACCTCCATATTGGGTGGAGGTGAGCGATCAGCCTCACGCCTTGGCCGCTTTATTCCTGGGGAAGTCCACCCGTTTCCCCATCCCAGTTGCCATTGAATACGAGGTTGAACGTCCCGCAGAGCAGGTGGTCATCACTGGAGAAAATAAACGTCTCTGGTTTGTGCCGGTCATTTAACCCGATTCCTCAGTTGTCGCACGCGTAGTCTAGTCACTATACCGACTAAGTTACCGGCTCCTTGCCACAGACAATCAAATGCAAGAAGAGAGAGTCAGAGAAGTGTTTTATTTAATGACACTGTCAGTTGCTAAGTTTGTAGTTAGATCTCCGGTGGTAGAGGAATGTAATGCGAGTATGGAAATTGATGGCATATGCTGACGATAAAACCGAAGTACTCGGATATATATATTTCGTAGTGCCACATTATTCTTCGCAAATCCCATATGAACTGGCGTGATATCGAACTCGGGCCTCCGCGGTGAGAGTCGGCGACTAACCGCATGGCCGGTATGTTTACTAGTTACGACACTGAAAATGGACGGCTACCTCAGTATAACAGTGTGATGTCGTGTGCAGTTTGTAGCTTTGACTTCTCGTGAAATACGAAGATACACGAACTATTCTCTGAGCCTAAACGCCACACTGCGCCGACATTTATTATGTGCCGTGCGTTCGTAACCTGGACAGTGGCGGAAGGCGAATGCCGCTCTTTCATGCTTCGAGTTCTTTTCTCCAGGGAAAAATAACTTCGCTACAAAGTGAATAAATGTGAGGCAGTATGTGCGTGCGTACGTGTGCGTGCGCCCAGTAAGAGGTCTGTGCATGCAACAGTATGTTTCTGTCTGCTGTAATGACAGATGCTATATTATGAAATAGGGTAAGTTTTAGGGTGGTGCCAGGAATAACGAGTGGAGGTGTGGCTGTCTGCAGTCTCGGACACTAGTTAGAGGTTAGCTGCACGATCAGGCCGCTTTATCTGCGGGGAAGAGCCTCCGATGGTTGAGCAGAAGGCTCGATGTGCGTCAGAGCCTTTTTGGAAACAGTTATGAGAAAATGCCCCCCCCCCCATCACCGGGAATTGAACCCCGTAGTCATCCAGCTTGGTGAGTCATTATACCGACTGAGCTACCGAGCACAGACAGTCAAATAAATAAACCCAGTAAATAAACTTCAGGAATAATGAAGGTGCCGAATCAGAGAGGGAGCTTTTACACGTCTGTTTCTTTTGTTTCGTTCTTTGCCCCAGATTGGTTGAGCATTCCTTCTTTCCTCTTCTCTGTTATGTTGTATCGTTTATCTTCGCTTTTTAAATGGCTGCGTAATTTTAACCATTACCTGACACGGTGTTTAAAATGAGCAGCATAGAAATCTCTCGGGAGTTCTGCTGACCGAACTTAAAATTGGCTGTAGCAATTTCCTGAAAACGCCTCCCGCTTCGCTGCTTTTATTAAAAAGCCTGTATCCTCCTCTGGAGTTCTTCCTTGACGTACCAAAGCGAGGATCATTAGCAAGGCAGAGGCCTCCCTAACTACTGTGCCTGCCGCTATGGCTATTACCTTAATCACGCCGGCACCACACAACAGCATGTTTAAAAACTGGTTTCATCATTAAAAAAGTTCCTCCGATAATAACCCATATGAAATGCGTTTCATGTTCGTTAAAACGATTCTGTCACAGCAGCCCGGACCTTATAACGTCGGGTAACAGGGTGTTTAGTAAAAAATGAATAGGAAAGGATGCAGATGGAAGAGGTGGTGGCCTAATTTGAGGTACTAGTCCAGTATTTGCCTGGAGTGACCAGAGTGAACTACAGGCAAAACTGGGTCAAACCGGTCTCTGGATCGAAATTTGAACCTGGGACCTACCGAATGCAAAGCATGAATTATATAGTTATAGATCACGTTTCAGCAGCCAGAATTAAAGAATAGGTATTACAAGACGTATGCATAATGTGCCATATCGGCAACTCGTCTCTGTGACGTCTTCAAACAATTTGGCAGTAAAGGGGCGGGCTGCTTCCTCAGTAAGTAAACAAGGGTAGAAGTAACCAAATGTAGGCTAGTTCCTTTACAGAGTCGGTTAATTTTAATAGACGGTAATTCAGGATCACATATTACATTTCGCAAATGCTTGGTAGGCATTTGTCGTAATAGTGTAAACCGTAGCAAGAAAACACGTGAGGTAATGGAGTTTCCTAGTTCAATCTCTTTTGCTGTGGGTTTATAAACCTAACATTGAAACCGCATACAACCAAGCATTGTGCTCTTAATGTGACACTAAACTAAAGTGTTCTTATGTCTCCCAACGGAGAGCTAACAAACTCCAGGGTACAGGGTTTTTCCTTTAGACGCTGATTATAATGAGCGTCTAAAGTTGAGTAATAATTATTACTCAACTGCTGGCGATACAGCCTATTGCCACGGGAGGTATCGAACCTATCCTGATCCAGTTGAATCCATACCACATTCTCACATAATATTGTTTTAGCATGTTTTGATATTATTCTCACATCTACTTAAGTTTCGAAAGTGGTGTCTTCGCTTGAGGTTTTCCAACCAAAAGTCTATATGAAATCTCACTTCTTCCATTAGTGCAACATTTACCGGAAATATGTTTCTTCTTGTTTTCATCACCCTAATATTTTAGACGAAGTTAAGATACACTTTGTTCCTTCGTCTCCTTTACGGTCAAGCATGTTTCTTGGAAATGTTTTCAAAAATTTTTGTTTCTTCTTTAATGTGACAGACCAAATTTTATACCCGTACGAAGCAGTAAGAGCCGTTCAACGGATTCGATAATCTTTGTTCTTGGTTGTTGTCGTCTTGATCCTTATTCCTCATTTGATAACATGCTTACTATTTGAATGAGTTCCCTGCCAAGCGACCTCCAGCCTAGAGGAGCCACGGCTTTGCTTGGATTTCTATCAGTTTGAAGGTGACTTCACAATGACTGTCTGTTAGGAGCGTACGTGCTTGAAAACCGGTTATGTATATGCAGAATGGAGTACAGTTTTATCCAGCTTACACTTACATTTAAGAAAGAAGAAAAAGGACGATTACAATCATTTTCTAGGCATTAGTTTCTTCAAACGTTGTACTTAAGTTTATATAAGGTATTATTTATTTATTTATTTATTTATGGGTTATTTAATGACGCCGTCGGTAGCGTAGACTAAATAGAGTCCAGCGGTTGGATGATAGGGAATAGTAAAACGGAGAGAGAAGGTACAAAGAGGAGGTCACACAATTTCAGGTGCCTTCCCGACATTTTTAGGGACTGAGAAAAATCATGAAAAACGTGGGATAATTGGTGTGTGTGCCGAAAGTCGAACTTGACGTCTTTCGAATACGATGTGGAAGCGTTACCTCTGGAGCCAGCTTACTCCAAAATAGTAAAATACGTTATTTTTTTGGGAGAAAGAATAGGAAGGGTTAAGACACAGCTGTTTATAGACTGCGTAATCACAGTGGCTCAGATGACTCAAAACGGAAGACGTACAAGCCCACAGCATTTGTTTTATTTACTGAATTAACAAAAGGCTTCCGACTGGGTTGAACAAAATAATTACTTTTTTTTCCCAGAAAGGTATTTCCAGAAGACATCAGAGCTCTACAAAATTTATATATACATACTGAAATAATAACTGAAAGTGAAAATGTAAAGAGTAATTTATATATTAGGCAAAGTGATGTTGAAAGTGGCAGAAAAATCGCTAAAAGATTGTTGGAAGTGGTAGTCTTACGAACACCCTTATGTATATGCCTATTGATAATAGAATTTTAGTTGTCTGTACAGAACATCTTCAGAGAGCATTTCTGAAATATAAAACGTAGTTACTAATGACCAGAATATCTCAATGCACATTTTAAGGATAAACATAATTTCGTGTACAGGAAGAAAGTTGAGAACAGCAAAAAGAAATGTAAGGATTGACAGTTACTCAGGCTGCAGTATAGGCCGTCCGACAGCGACTTTAACGGATGCTAGTGGGGGGGGGGGGGTTGAAAGTTGTGTTTTATTGAACGACGACGCCAGTTGCTGAGATTGAATGAGTATGGAGCGTTGATGAAATGATACTGACAGGGGAAAACCGACGTACTGGGAAAAAAACCGTCACATTTCCATACTGTCCACCACAAATCCCGCATCGACTGGCCGTATTAAAATTCAATCAGACGACGCAGCATGACGGATCATACACGTAAATCGGTTACTAGAGAAAGGAGATGTCAACACAGTAGTGATAAATATACAAATGGCTGTAGCCGAGGGATAGAAACTGCTAGTAGTTTGTAGCCTACAGAAGAAGGAGCGATTTTTTTTGTATTCGTTACGAGAGCGGCATAAGGTTTCCCTGGTGGTGGTGGCAGCGGCGATGGTATTGTATGAGGAATATGCGGACGAGGAGGTCAGGCTTTTTTATACGCATTGATTCTAAAGAAGAAGAGATGTTTCGTGTTTTGTCTTTACGGGTATTGGAGTATTGGTTGTACCCTAGTGCTGTTGCGCATAATGCAGGCGATGCGAAAATTTCCAAGTAGTATTGTCGGGTATTAATTTCTGTACACCTAGCTAATTCTAATTGTGTCTTTAAGATCGATTTAGCACTTTTTGCATACTTCTGTAAAGGTCTATTCGTCTTTTACTGTGGAATTTCTGTTCGCTTCCTTATTCAGTGTGCGTTTGTTGTTCACATATGCAGCGGTTGTTAGAATATTGTGCTCTAATTTCTCTAACAGTGATTGAATACTCCTTTCTCTTTTTCGTGTATATATGAAACCAGTCGCAAGATATGAGATTGTGTAACATGATGTATAATGTGGGGAGGTGTACTGGAAAATGTCAAAATGACTTTGTTGTAATTCTCGAGGAATTTAATCGTTTAATTCAAATATGTATGGTTAACAGTGTCGATTATCGGGTTATCTCATGGTTGGTTGTGTTACTGTACGATCTGCCCCTCTCCGTATGTGGCGAATTGGCCCCAGAGGATTGTCGATTAACGTTAATAGCTTTGGGGCAGTCGTGCTTCATTGGGTTATAACATTTGAACGACGTGTAGGCATTTGTCTGCTGTTATGCTCATTGTAGGTGGATGGGTGCAGGTGAATCTGTTTCATTACCGTTGACTGGCTCCTTTTTGTCACTCATAAAGTTACGATTTCTTGTTCTGTTGAGTAAATATGGATGTTGGCGTTCTACTACACAATCGACTCACGAACCTCCTCCATATGTCATGGATTAGAACATCTGACGTATTCTGATTCAGCTGAAGTTGTTGATACAATAAAATTCAAGGTCAGTCTAAATACAACTTTTATTATATATCGAGTTGTTAAGCAGCTACATGTTTCGATCCTGTACATGGATCATTACCAGGCTTCGTATAAAAACAATATGTAAAAGGTAACAAGTGCATATTATTTTATACACTATATTATTGAGATTTCATAATTCTCTTTTCTGTTCGAAAGAGTTTTCGCCCCTCTAAGTACGTATTTAGCAATACTGCCCGAAATTCACGCAGAAACGATGCAATTCGTCATGTAAAGCCTCCGTTGTCATCGTTCGATTAGAGAAAAATTCCTAATTAAATAGAATTAGGACTACATCGACAAATTTAGTAGAACTTCCAAGTGTCAAATTTTATAAAAATCCATTTAGCTGTTCTTGAAGCGCACAGCGAGACATGGTGAAGAAAATAGGCGCACTCTGTCATCTGTTTACTGAGGGCACGCCAGATATGGTTCTGAAGCCAGTTGCCGTGTAAAGTGTACTGGAATGTACACGGCGATTGTGCGCCCGGGCAGCTGATTTGTTCCAGTGATTAGTCTGCATTGTCTACAGCACCGTGGTTTCTTTGAACATTGTCGGTGGTGCTTTACAAGGAGATTTCTGTAGAATGTAAACTGAAGCAGGGTAGAGTATCTTACATTTAATGAATATGTCTTTGTATGACAAAGTCGAGTCTCTTCCTTTACTCCACTTCGGAGTATAGGTTCTCCAGGAAGCAACGCCTGCAGACTCTGGTTCCGGCTAGTACTTTGACCTCTCTCCAAGTCTTTCACACTATTTCAGCTTCCCCCGATATCGTTCTTCTCCAGCTCCTTCTCGGTCTTCCTCCTGTTAACGTTGTTCTTGCGGGGTTCCAATTCAAAGCTTGCTTCACATTGCCAGGGGAATCCTTCCTCATTGTATGTCCGATCCCATTCCATTTCCGCAGATAGATTTGTACTGCCACTGGTTTCTCTTGTGCACGCCTCCACAGGTCATTTGAGATAACGTAGGCCATAAGATCTTAAAACTTTCTCTGAGGCACCTGCTTATAAATGTTTGCAGGTCCCTTATGATTCTCTTTGTAACCTTCCATGTTTCGCACCCATATAGAGCAGACTTTACATAACTTCTGAAAATTATCAACCTTGTTTCAACAGATGTTTCCCTAGCCTTCCTTACGCGACGAAGTTGAACAAAGTCTGTATTTTCCTTATGAATCCGTTTCTTCCCTTCTTATTCTGCTCCGCCAGTGCTGGTCACCACACCTCCCACATATGAAAATTTGTTTACTTCTTCAATATTGTTTTCTTTCATTTTGAAACTTTTTCGATTACTGCATTAATTTGAGTGACTTAGTTTTCTCACAATCTGTAATTCAACATTTCTTTTTTCACTTTCTAAGTTTTAAAAAAAGGGAGGGACAGAAGGCAGGTATCATCCGCAAAATCCAAGTCTTTCCCAATTGTTCTGAGATACCCCAGTAAGTACTCTTTCCCCCCATATGGTTTTCCTTATTACCTTATTTTCTACCGTAAGAAATATTATTAGTGGCAGGATACATCCTTGTCTCACTCCTGAGATAACTGATATGGGGGCTGTCATCTTTCTCTCATGCACAACGTGACGTATAGAACCGTCATATGATCGTTATATTGTTCATCCCGTTGTGGGTAGTATCAATGATGGCAACAGTATTTTATTTATTTAACACAATTGAAGAAGTTACGTGTTTCGGCTAGTTATAATAATTCAGCGAATTGTAATAATTAGCAGGTATATAACATTTTAATTACTTATACAGGGATGATGACGTATAATTAGCCGAAACATGTAGCTTTATTAATTGTATTAATAAATGAAATAGCTGTGGTAGACTGAATACTATTTCCATTAATAAAATCGTCATATTTTTGCCTAATGAGGTTGAGGAAGTGTAATACAATAGTATAGCTCTTAATGGTCTTATACATTTTATTTCTATTTACAGAGTCGTAGGCTTTCTCGAAACCCACAAACACCAAGTACAAGTTGGCAATGTACTTCACACTCTGCTCAACACTAATGCGTTGTATATTAACCTGATCCATGCTTGATCGATTACTTCGAAGCCCTGCGTGCTCTTGCCGTAGTCTTCTCTCTACACAATTCGTTAATTCGATTCAATATAACAACACTTAAGACTTTCCTTGGGACTAAAAGCAAAGTTGCAACCCTCCAGTTATTCTAATTTGAGATATTCCCCTTCCTGGCAACTTTACCAACAACCCTTACTTTAGTCTTCAGATACCGTTCTGGTCTTCCAAATCTTGACAAAAAGTGGGTTCCACTGTTGTTTCCAAGTCTTTCTTGAGGATTTCTCGTGGAACATTATCAGTTCCTCGTGCTTTATTACTTGTTTGCACTTTAGTAGCTAATATAATTTCGTCCTTTGTCGATTCTTCGTTTCTTACTGTTTCATCAGCCAGGTCTTCCATTACTTCAGGTTTATTGTCCATCTCTGCATCTCCAATTTAATTCAGCACTTCAGAGAGAAATGTTCCGCCAATCTGTCCAACTGGTCGTTCTTGTTTGTAAGCAACGCCCCTTTTTGCTATTTCCTGGTCGATTCTTTGGAATCTCCTTTTGCGTCAAAGTTTACGTAACTTGATATGTTTCCTTCCTGCTACCCTCAGATGTAGCTCTATCTGCTTTTCCAGCCAACTCATCCACTTTCTTCGATCAGCTCATGCACTGTGCTTCACTTCACGATCTTTCTTCCTGTACTCAACGTGAAGATAACTTTTCCCCCCCCGGTCTGGCACATGGTCTTATTTGCTTTAATACCTTTTCACTTTCTTTATGACATCCAGTCCTTCCTAAGAGGATTCTTCTATCCGAAGACCTCAGTAGCTGTTGTAGTAAATTCATCTCTTACATTTAACCAGCTGAACATCTGCTGTGTTCTTAGGATGACTCATCCCCGTGGTGTTATTGATCAAGTATATATGTCACAGTATACAGTCATGCAACAAGAAAAATGTTAAAAAAATTTTTAGGCAACAAGTTTCGGCTTGACAGAAGCCATCATTAGGCTTTCTATTTTAAGAACTTTTAAGAAGTTTTTACTGAAAGTTCTTAAAAGAAAAGGCCTCATGATGGCTTATGTCAAGCTGAAACTTGTTGTCCACATGAATTTAAAAAAATTGCTTTGGTATGACTGGACACTGTGAAATATACGTATATTTGATCTGCTGTATTTCTCAACTATTGAAATCTGTTTTGAAGCTGTAACCAGAAGTTTTTCCTTACTACCTTTTCTTGTAGTCTTCTTACGCTATATCTTCTCTTCTGCTGAATAAGTCTCTCTTTTACTACTACGAAGAATGAAAGCACAGTGTTTACCTGGCAGTGCAAGTGCTGTATGTGATTGTATAAACCTGGGAAGTCAAGTGTCAGAGACTGCCTTGTGACTTCAGCAGACTAATAGAACTAACCGTTAATTAATTTTATTTCAATCCAACAAATGCACTACACTTTCTTTCACTGATTTCTTGCCCATACATATGTTTCGTCACAACTTGTGCCATCCTCAGGGGGGTCGTCGATAGTTCACAATCTTCAATACATCCAATTGTTTTTCACTCACTTTACAACACATAATTAGTGTAAGCCACCAGCACTAATTGTCACTTGTCTTTCTGTTCACAGTAATTAGCTTATATTTCTTCGGTGTTTCATTAAAAATTTTTAGAATTGAAAATAGTTCTAGTACAAAATATTAAAAAGATAATTAAAATTGTGTTTGACAGCTGGCTATGTATACTAGTTGTTCGAGCACATTTGATCTTGTCCTTTTGCTGTGTTGTTAACCGTCCTGTGGTGTATTGTGTTATGTTGGATTGAAATAAAATTAATTAATTATCAAAAATGTATGGTATGTATAATACTCGTATAAAGAACTAACCGTATTCTGTGACGCACCATCACTGCGCACAAAATTACATGGCAGTCCACCATTCATCTACAGAGACATTTCCTGCATGTTTCGGACTTAGAAGAACACTTTCAGGGAAATACAGTATTACAACAATGGAGAATTAGTGAAGCTTTTAACATTAAAAAAGAACAAGCGTGGTAATGAAACCAACAAACACACGAAGTGTACCTATTTGTTGGTTTCATTTCCAAGCTTGTATATGCAGTGATACGCAACACTGTAAGCTATTAACAAATTACTTGCGTACAATCTGTTGAGAGGGTATGGTTGGAACATGTCATGATATGTCTCAATGTATTTTCTTGATGTTAAAACCCTAGTAATGCTCCATTATTAACACTGTCCTTCCTACAAGATTGGATTTGAAGCCCGAAACGTGCAGGAAATACTGTACATGAGTGATGGATTGACATGCAGTTATGTATAGAATGGTGGTATATTATTGGCTGTTGTTATAAAATTTGTAAGTTGTAAGTAACAATAAATTTAAAACTTTACTTTTTTTTTAAACTTAAATTTAAAACTATTTGTATTGTGATATGCTGAATAACGCAGTACGATTTTTTAAGATCAATAAACCACATTTCGCCTTGAATCAGTAGCGTTGAGAGTCTCAGTGGAACTCACTTTCCACAGCACACAACTTCTCAGCCAACATAACGTACCGCCAGGCCCATCACTCTGAGGGCAGGGAGATGTCAGGCACATGGCAGCCGTTGTTCAATAGCAGCGAGGTGGGTGATGCTGCTTATCGACAGGTATCTTGTAAGCCATCGTAATGATGTGTATTCTAACAAATTTCTTTTGAACTCAATTTAAAATAGCTCATGAACACATTGTATTGAAATCTGAAAATTGAGGTCTCAGTTTTGACAATCAATAGCGTATATGTTTCATATGTTCTTTTTTCTTTTTATATGATTGTAAATAGCCCGAAGGTGGATTAAATTAAGCTGAAACATCGTGGTTTTAAACCAGAAACAGTTATCAGTACAAAGAAGTATACGCCTAACACATTATTAATGTGCTGGGCTTATACTTGTAAACCCCTGAGGATAGCACCTCGGTGCCGAAAGGTGTAGGAGTTTTTAAGACTTACGTATGAGTTGTATCTTATTATGTGCATTTGTTGGTGGATGTGCACGCTATGAATATCAAATTTAATGTACAGTAATGTTCGACGGTTAATTATTGAGAAATGTGTCTGCAAAAATGCATCGGGATGACCCACCTTAAGTTAAAATGGTTAAATTCTTTTTTTTTTACTTAGTTTGTGCCTTGAGGTAGATGTTCCTAGTGGTTTTAGAATTGCGATTTATAATGAGGAGGATTAACCAACTCAATGGAGCGGAGTCCTCCTTGAGAATCTGATAAGGTTCTCAAATAGCCAAGCCATTCTTCGCGCCTGTGGATTCGGAAGGTTCATAAGCGCTGGCCAGATAAGTGTAGTCCACACCCCCCCCCCCCCACCTCCCATTCTATATCTTTAAGATATCTTTCAATACTGTTCTCCCATTTATGCATGATCTTCCAAGCGGCCATTTTCTCATCAGGTTTTCCACCCAAAACCCTGTATGAATTTTTCTCCTCTGATATGCCTGAAACATTCATCGCCCATCTCATTCTTCTTAAGATGCGGGGAATTTCTTGGCTTTTCGAGAACCTATTATCTTCTCGAACGTCATCAGTCTGTGTTCTTACATTACTGTAACAGACCAAGTTTCAAATCCATGTGAAAGAACAGCCAAAAATATTGTTTTGTCTTTTTTTAATGTTTATATTTTGAAAAGCCGACGAGAAGACAAAAGATCCTGGCTTGACGAAATATGGAAAAGGCGGAAAGAATTAACAGTTCACTCCAGTGGACGTGGTGATATGTTTTCTGTGATATATTTTATTGTAGATTGGAGTTAATGATATTACCGCTCAGGCATGCTTTACTAATTCTGGTAAAATGCATGCCATCTATGTCGCGCGCACTTGTAGCGACGTAAAATAGTGCATAGCTGAAATTTCTTACATGAATTCCAAGCAGTAAACACCGTTGTCACAATAATCTACTGTGTTGCTTCCGCCTGGTATGTTAACCACTGCGGACTGAAATAACGATTATGTCGTAATCCTTTACAGCAGCTCTGCTACGGGAAATAACATGAAAGAAGCTGTTAAGCGCGCAGAACCTTCCCGCTCATCTTTTCTTGTTACAAATTGAAGTTTGTTGACGTCGGCAAATCTTTTCCACTCAACTCCTGAGTTATATTGTGCATCCGGTACAAAAAGGGCACAAGTGTACGAATGTTGGATAAAGCATGACATGCAAGCAACTGATTGTCCGAGGCATATTTTAGGATTACCTCAAGGGATATAGACTATTGTACGAAATGGAGTTTTAAAATAGTACAATAATATCTGATTTAGTAGTTTAGGAAATAGGCTGCGGGCTGGAAGACGTGGATTCGAGTCCTGGGAGCAATGTCCGAATGGATTTTGCTTAGAAGGATGGTGGTGGAATGTAATTCAGGTCGGTGACAGAACTGCATATTGTTATTCGGGTAGAATGCTGTTATAATTTCTTCCACTTTCCAAAACGTTGAAAATCTGTGTATATACAGAGCAGATTTGCCAATTTTGTGTGGATCGTAACGTGATCTCATAATCTCAGGAAAGAATATAGAATGTTTGAGCAGTAAGAGCTCAGTACGTGTTTGGATTTTCAAGGCTTCCTGAGTGAGGAATTTAGGATACTACATAACGAGAAACTTAGTGAATTATAGGAGCCATTTAGCATTTTCAGAATAATGAAGTATAGGAGGCTGCGTTTGGCGGGGCATGTGGCTAGGGTCGAAGAGACAACGAATTTATACACACAGTTTTTATGTCGGAAATCGCTTGTTAAATATCCACTTGGAAGACTCAGAAGTGGATTTGAGGATGATATTAAAACGGATGTTATGGAGATGGAACTGGCTCACCATCCTCTTTATGGCGCTAGACAGATTTCCAAAACCCTGAAGTACTCACGACTGTGAAGCTTCATTTCCTTTTAACATCGTGTGCCTCCGCAATTGAATCTTCAAGAAGTGTCATGTTGTTGTATAGGAAGCCCATTTTGTATTGCGGTTTGACGGGACGTCGTAAGACACTGAAAGTAACTGGATGAAATGACGTAATGTATTTCACCACAGAAACTTGGATTGAAGTTTAATTTAAAGAATACTCGCACATTTCTCTGTTTGCATTTGCTCACAGGAACTGATGACAAAAAACTCTTTACATGACATTTTGTGTATACTCTACATACTTAGTTTCCATACTACTTATTTTCCGTGACCTGATTTCATGCAAAAATATGTTAATCTACGCATTGAATTTCCATAGAATAGAACAAAGTTTTTCAATTTATTTAATTTTTACACACCATCTCAAATTTCTGTGATTAGTTGTGGAACATTAGCGTGATGTTTTCGGCTTTTATCTAATGAATGGTTGCAGACAATGATAAAAGTTTAATGGCTAGTGCAGTTTTCATTTCTTCATTAGTACTGTCACACACGATATTAAATGTGTGGGCGTACAGTGTAAACCACCTGCATGACCACTGTTCCACGCATCGCCGGGGTTTTATGTCCCGTAGGAACATGCCGCATTAACTGCTGTTACCCGACCACCTATTAACGCTCCATCCATCGCCGTTCGCCTTACAACGTATATCAGCCGATTCGATATCGCCTTTCGGAATGTGCACTACTTGCATTCTGAGTACGAAAACATGTTACTATCTTACAGAAGGAATTCAGCGAAGATTGTCTAAAGGTTTATGACAAGGGTTAATTTATTTTACTAATATTACATTGACATTATCCATTCCCTGAGGTGTATTTCGCGTATGCGACATTTCGGGAGCTTGCTCTACTTCCATCTTCAGAGATTGGTTGTCATTGTACTGATAACTGTCGCTATTGGCATCAACGTGACAAGAATACGAATGTCAGAATGTCAGTTACGTAAAAACACTTCCATTATGTGAGATTATGTAGCGTCGTGTGGTAGGGCGATTAATGAACAGTGAACTGTATAGGACGTGGAAGGGAGCTGCTGTGGCATGATGTGAGGTACTCTCCGTGCATTTGCATGTGTAAGTTGAGGAAAACCACATAGAACCTTAGTATAACCGTTTTCTTTGCCGAGGTTTTGAACCAGGCACCTCCAAATTACGAAAGAAGTGGTATCCGCTATACCGCAACGTTTTGTGTGTCAGTACTGGATGCTTTGGTACCGAATAAGTGGACCGATTTCTTGACCTCCCCGTTCACCTGATCTCGCTTCATTAGCTCTTCTTTTTGAAGGAACTGTTATATAAAGAATAATGAGTATTTAGAAGTCACGTCGCTACTGGTGTTAAAAGGAAGAATTTCAGAAAGTACAGCTGTAATTAAATTTGGAAAGCAAATAGCAAGAATTTAGTTACAGGTTTGACGTAAGCCGCACTACCAACGTTAATAATACAGAAATAATAAACAAGCAAAAATGCAATGTTATTTGTACGTTACGGTTTGTTTTATTATTCTGTTGTATGACAGTGAATAAGTTTGTCTGTAGAAGTTACGTATTTCTGTGCGATCCCAGGCGCTAGGGGGAAGACGCCTTCCGAACGTTACAGAAGCTGTGGCATCTCATTGCGACGTTCTCAGTAATTACGGATATTCGCCGCAAGAATTAGGCCCGTTGACAGAAGCTTTAAACTAAATTATAGGATTTCAAACCGCTCATTGTGCATTTTAACATCTCGCATCGCCATAAACAAGGCTTAAAACTGCTGACATTGTTACAGTATGCTGGGTTCAGTTCCATATAATTCTGGATATGCTTGACATATACGACAGAAATAAAACCTCTTCCATTTCAGTACCGGAATTAGGCTTAAAACTGCTGACGCCGTTACAGTACGTTGTGTTCAGTTCCACATAATTCTGGATCTACTTGAAATATACGAGACAAATAAACCCTTTTCTATTTCAATGCTCGAATTTATTTAGAGGACAAATACGCAATACGAAACTATCAGAAAAGTTATCTCCCATCCGGCACTCAACGTGCGAACCCAGAAATTTGATTCTTACATTATTAAACGACGACGATCGAGAGAACATTGAGAGGCTATTGTAAACAAGATACCCCCACTTGGATTTAACAAAAGACGAGAAACGTCTTTGCTGGTTGCGCGAGTGATAGCCTCTCAAGGTTTTTTTTTAATGCGGTACATATAGACATTTTTTATTTGACAAGTCGTATCAGTCATATCAGAAGTATCTGGAAAGTTTTGAAATGTGGTGCTGGAGAAGAACGGAGAAGATCAGTTGGACCGATCATGTGAGAAATGAAGAAGTATTACACAGAGTCAAGGGGGAGAGGAATATCGTACGTACAATACAAAGAAGAAAGGATAACTGGATTGGTCACATCTTGCGTAGGAACTGCCTTCTAAAACACGTGATTGAAGGAAAGTTAGAAGGAGGGATAGAAATGACGGGACGGCGAGGAAGAAGGCGTAAGCAGCTACTGGATGACCTTAAGGAAAAGAGAAGAAACACTCTGTAAACTACGCACAGAATTTAACTAAGAATCTTGCCATGATATCACAGATGTTGTCAGAATATGTGACATATCAGTGCGAATTTATGCTCTTAGAAAGAAATGTGCCCGATAATTCTGGTACGAGTTTTACTTGACAGACAGGTGTGGCAATAATTCTCACATTGAAGACGATCCGAAAGAAATCGTTCAGAATGTGTTGTGTTATGGTATTGTCATTCATAAGTGAACGATATATTGTGCTACGATAGTGTGACTTAACTAAATGTTACTCGTATGCTGTGCTATGATGGTATTACTTAATCAAATGGTACTCGTATGCTGTGTTATGATGGTATGACTTAATTAAATGTTACTCGTATGCTGTGCTATGATGGTATTACTTAATCAAATGGTACTCGTATGCTGTGCTATGATGGTATTAATTAAATGTTACTCGTATGCTGTGTAATGATGATATGACTTAATTAAATGTTACTCGTATGCTGTGCTATGATGGTATGACTTAATGAAATGGTACTCGTATTCTGTGCTATGATGGTATGACTTAATTAAATGTTACTCCTATGCTGTGCTATGATGGTATGATTTAATCAAATGGTAATATTATGCTGTGCTATGATGGTATGACTTAAATGGTACTGGTGTGCTGTACGTGCTCGTATTATGAAGGTATGATTTTAATTAAGTTACAATTTAGCATAGGTAAATAAATAGCAGAGTAAAAACGCATGGAATTGCTTGCGGTATGAGCTGTTGCACCGTCATGCTGAAAAGGGGTAGATTTTTCGTAATCGGACAGGTGTTCAAAAGTGGCGTCGAAACATGTCATAGATATTAGTTTGAATTTATGGTCTCAGAAAGAGCCGTCCCAATAATCTTCGTTGCAGTCATAACAGCATACACACACCAACCTTAACATCACGTAATGATGCTGTCTGGATTAACTTGAAGAACCTGATATTCTGAGAGTTCGCAGTCTCCTGAGATGAAACCAAGCATCACCGATAAAACAGAACGATTGTGGGGTTTGTTTCCCCAGCATACACTCCACGAAGGTTCGCCACTTCACAGAATTCAGTTCTGCTTCACGATCTGTGTGGTAGAGTTTGTGAATCACATTTGTCTTGTGGTAACTGCATTTAGCTTGTGCATCGCACAAAACACGCTCTGCTCCAGTGGGATCGCCGATGCGACAGTAGATGACGCTTATAGACATGACAACGTCTTCCCGATAACGAGCGTGGGAGCAAGCTGGTGAGTGGTCTAGGTTTTACAAGATAAGTGACCGACTGGACATGAACAACGATAGTCTACACAGAAAATAATGACCCAATATAACGAATGAATGGCAAGTAATGTATGGATCTGAAAGGAAGTAGTGGTGTAATCGGAAGTAATTCTTCGGCTTTTCAAGTAGGCCTGTTTGCTGTATTAGGAGTGGAATCCTTGGAAAGCTAATAGTCTCTTAGACTGCCAGGACTCTTTCTTCCTTTTATTGAAAGTTGGGGCTCATTATCCAATTCATAAGAGCCAACCACTGGACTTGAACATTGGGCAGTCGCATCTCCTTAACATTCCGTATATTTTAAGATCCATTTTAATATTTTTCTCCCATATACTGATATTTATTCCAAGTGCTCTCTTCCGTTCAAGTTTTCAGGCTATAACTATTGCATAGCATAACTTTTTAAAGAGTTCGTTATGAGTCGCTTTTCCACTCTTCAGGTAAACAGCTATTTTTATTTACCATGAACGCGTGACGTCAATAGGGCGGGTGTGTTCTGCATGGATGTAACCATGGGTGCGGTGTTACATCAGGGTAATGGCAGCACTGATGTCAATCATTGGACGTGAGAGCTTCAGTTTTGGAGATGGGGTTAGGGGGTGTGATTATTGGACGGGTGGACAGGAATGCGCGTAATGAAGTGCTGGAGAGAGCCCAGTGTCCTGTCATAATTATCGTCTACCCTCTTGCGCACGCAGGAATAATTCCTCGTAAGCGCAATGTTCACGGCTGTACAAGGCCTTTAAAACAGTTCCGATTTTTAATCCTTGCACTTAGTTACTTTATGTTGTCATGTAGGTCTGTTTACAAGCGAGTTCCTGTATTTCAGTCTTTATTACAATCCTAATTACCGGCGAATTAAACTAGATATATTTATTAAATTGCTGACGTGTCTATCAAAGAGTCTGGGATTGCATTCAGAATGTATCCGTTTCGAATCTTGGGCGGGTTACTTACTATTTTGTATTTTTTCAAAATTTATGCTGGTATAATAGTTATGTAGCGATCCCAGTGGCTGGACGGTCTAAGACGTGAGTTTTGCGATCGCTCACTTGCTGGGAGTGCGGGTTCGAATCCCGCCGGGGGCATGGCTGCCTGTCTGTTGTGAATGTTGTGTGGTCAGGTAGAGGTTTCTGCGACGAGCCGATCACTCGTCCAGAGGAGTCCTACCGAGTGTGTGTGTGTTGTATCATTGAGTGTGATCAGGTGCAACAGTCACCCCCTACATCTACGATGAGTAGGTAGAAGTGGTCAGACTAAGAAAGAAATAAAGTTGAAACTAATTCCATGGAGTATAATAGGCATACTCATGTAGTTTGGGTTCCAGTGCACTTAGTGAACGCTTAAAATATGGAAGAGAAGCAAAGAATTGAAGTACCCTTTTTAATTGCTAAAAGTAGCAATGAATAGTGCTGGTAATTTGTATGTGAATATGACAAAATTTATTGTTTGCCACAGTTTGAGGTGCTGACGAGAAAGTCATCTTCAGGCAAGATGGAGCATTCCCGTATTTCCGTAGCGCTGAGCAGCAGTTTGAATGCCCAGATCAGACTATGTGGCTGGGTATAAGGGGAAGAATTTTTTGGCCTCCAAATTCACCCGATCTCAGTCCCTTAGATTTATACTCTTATACAAGCACAATACTCGTACCTTAGAGCACACCAACCGAATTACAGGAGCTCATATGGAAACAGTATAAAATTACATATATTTTACTCTTCGGGTTTTAAAATTCAACGTAGTCTATAAATGTGAAATACGATATTTTGTTATGGAAACCATTGGCAGTCGGACTGTTGCATTTGTGCTGGAGGCCAGTACAACGCTTGTAACAGTGCGCTTTAAACACAGAAATACAAACATGACATCTGACTTGTTTGCTTGATGTCGGCACCTGCCGTCATGACCGTATGCCCACTTAATACCTATTTGTGCTTGACATAGCTGTAGTCAGTTTCATTATATTTCTCTCTTTTAATAAATGGTAAGCCTATGGGTCCAGATTGTTAAGGGAATTTTGACATAAAAGAAATGACTTTCTGTTTCAGGTTGCCTGTTATGTACTTTCTACTTTGTGCATAATCTACGACGTTCCTGGGGGGAGGGGAAGGGCATGTGTAATTTTTGAGGGGCGGCTGACGCCAACACTTACCGTAATCTGTATCGCCTGTGTTTGAAACAGCATCTGTAAATGTCTTTACTGTGAAGCCTTATGATGTTATAGAACTACCCTCAACCCATTTTATTATTCTTATTTTTTTTCCTATGGCTCGATAGCTCTATATGGGCCTGGGCCTCCTCGTTTCGTCGAGGTTTCATGGTCACACACATTTGAGACGCACCACAGTCGGTAGGACTCCTCTGGACGAGGGACCAGCTTGTCGCAGAGACCTCTACCTGACAACACACAACACTCACAAGAGACAGACATCCATGCCCCCGGTGGGATTCGAACCCACGATCCTAGTAAGCGAGCGGCCGAAGACCCACGCCTTAGACCGCACGGCCACTGGGATCGGCCATTATTCTTATTTAGCATTTTTTATTTTACATTGAAAGACTTTGATTTATTTCACTCTATACGCATTTGTCAGCTTGTTCGTAAATTCTTTTAATATCAAGGAAAATGGAAGGCCTCATATCCTTTGGGATCTTTGCTAATGGACAATAAACGGGAAGCAATAAACGTGCCCCTGGAGCTTCGGCATCACTGTGAAAGCCCTAAGTAAGTAGACGTCAGTGAATCTTACAAATCAACGACTGTTATAGAAACAGTCGATTTGGAAATTAGGGTGTGATTAGCCAGTTACAGCTTTTGTTATAAATCTCTCCTCGTTTTATCAGAATGTTTGCAAAGACAGAATTAGTGTAGAAGCTGCGGCTACTGAGAGAAGGCGCGCCTTGTTTTTTTTGTCATTTTGAGTCGTAGTTAGAACCGTACAGACTGACTGTTCGTCGCTTTTGTGGATGGACGCTTGCCTCTGTACAGGTAGCCGGAGGGAGATAGGGCCAGGTGTGGACCAAACTTTACAAGATGCTGTTGCAAGAAGCCTGTTACTTCTGAACTCATGGACTCTCTGGACTTTTTCAGTCGTACGAATTGAAATCTGAAACACTACGTTTCGGGGACAGAATCGGCCACCGTCTTCAGGTTTGCTTCTTCGAAAACAACTGTTATTACATAATAATTATTTACTGTCTTGCAAGTAAAGAGCTGACTATCTTACCAGCTCTCACTGTCGCGAGTGTGGACAATAATTGCCTCTTGTAATGGACTCTGAACAAGGCCATTTTCATTACTTTAATTTGTGCTATTCTACTTTCCAATTGATTATTCATTAATCACCCTACGACTTGATGGACGGTCTGGAGATTGAATCTCGGTTTGGGCGAAATTTTCCGCACCCGTCCAGACCGGCCCTGGGGTTCACCCGGCCTCCTAAACAATGGGTAACGGGTCTCTTTCCCGGGGATAAAACGGCCGGGGCGTGGCGTTGACCACTCACCCCATCTAGCGCCGAGGTTAGAGAAAGAGTAAAGCTATACCTCTAGTCCCCCTCTGGGTCTTCATGGCCTATTCTAGGGTGAACTTTATCTTTACCCTTATTTGCTTGTAAAGTTGAGACAATCTACTTATTCTGCCTAGACAGTTCAGTTGCCTATTAACGAAGGGAAACTAGATGTTTCCTGTGTTCTCAGGAATAGGTTAGGAACCGGTATCGAAGAGATCGAAAGTTCCTTGGTATTTACTTACCCTTACTTCCATGAGTACACAACATCTTAACTGTTTGAAGCCCAGTGGTAAGTCTGCAAAAGTAATGTAATCTTCATTTTGCCCACAGTGTATTTGGGTGTTTCATATAATTTACGATAAACACCCATTATTTCCTTACAGGGCGTTAACCTTTCAGTCTTCATAATGGACATAGACTATGTTATGGACAATGGATGGAGTGAATTTTTATATACAATTTAGATGTACGCCTGTCTTCGAAGGCTCAAATGACCAATCGCCTGAAATATGAGTTTAGGTGGCTGTGGCTGTCCTGCTTGCCGTCGACAGACCGCTGTCGTTACGTATTAGAATTACATACTGCTATCGACCGACCAGAGTGCTCACTCGAATATCATCACTCCACACTACTTGTTCTCCTTTAACGACGCACTTCAGAATCTCATTTATCCCCAGTGAATTAAGCTGCCAAATTCACGCACTGAAACAGGACAAGAGTTTTCTGTAATGACAGCCCTTTTCTTCTGACGTTTAATTTTCAACTTCGAAATCATGCGTCACAATGTCTTACGTTTCACGTTTCGCGGTTAGTTTTATGTAGGAGAAAGTTTGGTATTAAGGTGATGACTTTTAATAAAATGTCCGTCACTTTGTAATTAAATTGTTTATTCTTATGTCGTAAGTATAGAAGGATGCCCAGAGGATTGTGAGAAACGTGTACAAGAAATACAGAGAGATTTAAAAACTTGCTTTGTACAGAAATTAAATGAACCACCGCAAATGTATAGAGTATTGTCGTGATATGTACGACAGCATCGTGGTAGTGGTTTGGCAATACCGTGACGTGTTAGATGAGGTTAAAATTCGAAAGAAAATGTCTACACTAATGCAGCGAATAAAAATAAGATGCTACGAAAATGTTAGTTGCAACTGAATGGTACCAGCTATATATGTCGTGCATTTTCTTAGTTACAGTTGTCATCTGACGTAAGTTCCACGACCTTGCCACATTCAGTGCACAATATCTGTGGATAATCTCAAACGTGTGCACACTGTTATGCCGCCTGCATGTACTGAGCACCGTTACGAGTTGCTACTTCTTCTGAATATGCTGCACGACATACACACGACATACGCCATAAATCGTCTCATTTGGATCAGCAGCCGATTTGAACTGACTGAATTTGGATTTTCGTCGTCGGTTATAGGTGGATAACTTACATCAGCTTTCTTCTACCCTGCAATTTTTGTTCGGGTAGTGATGTAAGGATTTTTGCCTCAGGATCACTGGTTCTGCGACGTTTGTCAGTTGGCAAAGACAGAATGCTATCAAACTTTTCCCTGATTTTTTTGGAGGTAGGCTTGGAGTGTTCAGTTTGGATTGAGGAATCGGGAGTTGAAGCACATAGGCCTACATTAGAGTGTGCAGGTGTGCGTAAAGACGACCAGTAACGCTGTTCGAAAGACGAACACCAAAAAGATTTCTACCTTTGCTTTGTCTCCTTTAATTGGAAATTTCGTGGAAGCGACGTCTGACAACTAGTGCAGGGTGTTTTATTTGGGTCACATTTGCTCAAGTTATCAATTGTTGCATTTCAATTGCATATTTAACCAGCCCCAGTTCAACATATTTTGATAGGGTGAATGGATGAGAGGAGGAGAGGAATGTCGTACATACAATAAAAAGAAGAAAGGCTAATTGGATTGGTCACGTCTTGCGTGGAAACTGCCTTCTAAAACACGTGATTGAAGGAAAGTTGGAAGGAAGGATATAAATGACGAGGATACGAGGAAGAAGGCGTAAGCAGCTATAGGATGACCTCAAGGAAAAGAGAAGATCATGGAAATTGAAAGAGGAAGCACTAGATCGCACCCTGTCGAGAACCCGCTTTGGAAGAGGCTACGGACCTGTTGTAAGACAGACTACAGAATGAATGGATTGCCGAGTTTAGGGATGTTGATTGGCGTGTCTCCTTCTTGAGCAGTAGGCCCATTGTGAGGCAAGTGACGACTTACATTATCTTTCGGTGTGCTTCTTTGCACTCTACATGCTTTTGCTGCTTTGTGTGCGCTCTACTTGAATGAAATTATTGTGGATTGTAGACCTAACTGGACACAGTATTTACTAAGAATGAATGATACACGCATTTTCCAGTTAGTTTATGAATGCATTCCAGCCGGCAGAAAAAAATTTTCGACCAAGAAAAGGTGTATCGGCCAGTATCCATGACGACGGAAAAAGCCAGAAATTGACTTATACTCGTACCTTGTTGCCTCTACTGCTGATTTAGTATCTTATAAAATTTGTTTATAATATTCCCTTATTACATATTTTACGTCTTACTCCAGCGTTCATTAAGCAGCGACTCGGGTAGGTGACGGATAAGTCTGAAAGAAAGCAGATAATGTTGTAAGTGAAGCAGTCATATCCTTATGTATGTGACTTACGCTATGTTTAGAACTTGGAAATAGCAGTATGTTACACTTCTCCAGATCTTACACCGTCTTAAGTTGCGCAGCACAGAAACTGCCTTAATGTAATGAGTAGTTTTAAGTTTGCAAATTTGTGGTTTTTATGTTTAAAATATTAACACAAATCGCAAGTTGGAATGTGTCGAATAAGGTCCGCGGATTGGATTTTGGATATATATAACAATTTCATTAATCATTTCAGGAATAATGTCGTTGCTTCTAATAAAGGACGTCTGTTTTCATATCCACATTATTTTTTCTGTCGAAGTTTTAAGCACCAGCTTGCTGAACATCACCTGTCTTTTTCACTACATTGGTCTATATTTCTACCATAACAACAGATTGAATATGGCTGTTTATATATAACGCATTTTGTTTGTTTCAGGTGAGTGTTCATGTACTGCGTACGTTTGGATGACTTCCCGTTTGCTGCGAGGTTTTTTCGTGAGTGGCCTTTTAGAAGTTTGACGCTTTGAAGACTGATGTTTAGTTTATATAGCACTAAGTTATGAGATCAAAAGTTACTAGTATCTGCCCATAGAGTGCGTTGGTATGTTTGGTGTGGGTCTCAGAACAAACAGCGATGATTTACTTACACATCGTTAACTTATTTTTTTTTATAATGGAGAGGAAGCGTGTTTACTGTATGGTACGAACTGAATGTTTATATAGAATTCAGGTTTCTCTCAGAGTACTTAGGCCTTCCCCTGTCAATATCATTCCACCAATGCTGCATACTTCTCGTCATCTTAATGCTACACTTATTTGAAGGAAAAAAAGCAAAACCAGCGAATCTGCAAACCAAGCAGTGCTCTTTCGGATGTTGGGGGAGCATTAGTCAGAATGGTACCTTCATATTTTTTTTAGTCTATGAGGAGTGAATTTTGACAGAAGCTTTGTACCTTACAACGCCTATAGTAAGCGTCCCTGAACATATGGACTACAAACTCAGCACTTGGCCAAGCAGCCATATTTCATAATTGCTCTCTGATTATATCGTCAGCCTGAGGTGATAGATTTAATCTCCCGTGAAGAAATTCAACTACGTAATATACCTACGATTTGTTGCACAAACATTACTACTTCTTACCTTCAACCGGTGCACTGGAAATATCACAGTTTCGCTCGCGATCTTTATCATTTTTCGGGAAGTACTACTTTTAATGTAATTAAACACTTCAGACACAGTAATCAATAATAATTAACTAAAAATACACTTTTTTGGGTAAAACAACCCCTAATTTTCTGTATTCCAATTGCTACATGTTTCGGCCCACTACGGTCCATTATCAGAGAGTACCAGTTATACAGTGTTGTGTACAACATTGCATAATATAGATAACAATATGTAACTTCGTCTTTTAAATTATCGACTTGCTGGTACTCCTTGATAACAAACTGGATTGGGCCGAAACATGTAAGAGATTGTGGAGTATGTAGAGATGTAGAGATTTAGGAGTTGTTTCCCCCAAAAAAAGTATATTTGTGGGTTAATTATTATTGATTATATAATAAAATGCAGGGTGATATGCAGCACTATCAGAGTAAAAAATACTGTTTGTCGATGCTCACTTCCCATCACCCTCCGATTAGTCCTACATGCTTTACCAACTCGCATTACCCTATCATCAGAGTACCGGGTACCATAAAACTGAGGCTCTTCACATCTTTGAAGCTTGTGTGACTGAACGCTGGAGTAGCTCAGTCAGTATAGTGACTGGCTGAGGGATGGACCACCTGTAATTGGTCCTCTGCAGAGAGAGGGACTACGTGCTCAGAATACGACTGGGACCAACCGAGTGTCTTGCACAGATCGTACTGGGGTTTCTGTTCCGGGCGTAAGGTGGCCGGGGCATGAAGCTGACAACTCATCTCCGTCTAGTGCTGTGGATAAGAATACTTTGATCTGTACTTACACTCCCACATATGTCTGCATGGCGTGGTTCTTAATTAAACGCAGGGACACTTTTGCATTCGATTCCTGAATTGACGGTGTGAAAAAATGGAAAAGCAGTTTTTATTCTCGCCGTATACATGACGTAATTTGAATGATTGTGGGTTTCACATCATAATGTAGTTCGAACTTCTGGCCTAAACTTGGAATTGTTATACACGTGTGAAGGTTGTACTCGTTATGAATTCTTCAGTGCATGTCGTTAGAGTTATGTTAAACTGAAAAGAAGGGTAGTGAATTTTAATTTTAAATTTTACGTTTTGTAACTATAGTTGGTATTGAGTATGATTGGCAACATATGTGTTATTTGTTGGCGAAGGCATTGGCTACCGGCATGCGTCTGTTGCAAGTTTCAAATTTTTTTTTTCTATGGCTCGACAGCCTTATATGGGCCTGGGCCTCCTCGTTTCGTCGAGGTTTCATGATCACACACATTAGACACACCACAGTCGGTAGGACTCCTCTGGACGAGGGACCAGCTCGTCGCAGAGACCTCTACCTGACAACACACAACACTCACAAGAGACAGACATCCATGCCCCCAGTGGGATTCGAACCCACGATCCTAGTAAGCGAGCGGCCGAAGACCCACGCCTTAGACAGCACGGCCACTGGGATCGGCGCAAGTTTCAAATAGGGCCTGTTATTAATCATTTCTTTGACGAGTCTTGAAGCAACTAGTCAGTTTACAGACAAATTAAATTCCATCTTGTCTGGAGCAGTTAACATAACATCGCGAACATTGTAACATATGTCCGTGTTGTAAAGGATATAAGCGTAGTGATAATATTTTATTTTATGTAATTCTCTGAATCAGAGTCCTTCTTGATGAAGGCATAGTGACTCGTCTGATCAAGAATCCAAAGGGTCATTACAGTATTCACAAGTAGTTCTGGAAGTTGTGGAGAAGGGCCCTGCCCCACGAAGTTAGTAAGTAAGAAGCACTTGATTACGTAAGAGAATGTAAGATTTCTTACTGTTGTTTTATTTTCTAAAGCAATTAAGCAGAATCCTGTTTGCTGAACGTCAGTATTATGCATGCAAATTTGTTGCGGAAGTTCTGCACTGAACAGTTTATTACCAAGGCTTAAGATACGTTCTGTAATGCTAGCGATACTTTTCATAGAAAATAAATGCAGTAATCCTGTTGCTGCAGAGCCATTATTACCTGTTTAACGTTTCCAGGTCTTCAGTAACTGTGACAGTGTTGGGCTGTGATGTATGTAGGCCGTTAATTTCACATTCATACGGGCAGGTCGGCTTGATGCAGAATTCCGTGCCAGATATAGAGGGCGGAAACTGTGCAGAGTAACGCAACTACAGGTCTGGTGATCGGGGTTATAAGTGAAGTGAGATGCATGCCGTAAATTGCCTCTTACATCAACGTATTTATAAAGACAAATGCAGTCGAAACCGGTTATAACGACAGCGGTTTAAGAGGCACCTCGTCTATAACGTCAGATGTTCTGTGGTACCAATCAGTTCCTCTCTGTTAAACATAACATTATGCTCCTGGGATAGAACGACACTCGTTTTTAACGACACAAAATATGCAGTCCCTTTCATGACGTTATAACGGAGTTCGACTGTACTTTTGATACTGCGCGTACTGTGCCTGGTGGGTTTGAGAAAATTATAAGCGGACATCGGTACAACCGGCATGGCATTATCTACCCTCAGAAGGAAGCCATAAACCGATATCATATACGTGTACTGTGGGTTCGTATTACACCAAGCCCAGTTTGACGCTCTAGTTGTGTTCCTGAAAAAGTGGCTGTCAATCAAAAGGCGTAAATCAAAAATGGTATTCCCTTAAGAGATGATGGAATAGGCAGGGGTTAGCGGAATTTGAGCGCAGCCAGCCTAAGGGGGTTAAACCGAAAATGAGAGAGTGTAAATTAAGAAGTGTATATTTGCAAGGGAGAGTTAAAGTAAAAAAAGTAGTATAACAAGGGCTACATGTACATGGGAGCCCATGAGGGTTTTCCAGCCCGTAGCCTAGTTGCTAAACGACTGCGTTAGTACGGCTCCTGGCGACCAATGGAGAGCTTGTTGTGAACGTCTAAATGTGTGTGTATGACCTGCTGACCAGCCGCCATGTACTCATGTTGGAAGAGGCCAAACACAATGCTAAATTAAAATTTGGCCTCCCACGGATTGAGAAAGGGAGAGGGAGATTCCAAAAGAAAACGCTACTCTTGGAAAATGTAGACACACATTCATGTAACTTAATATAGGAAGGTGAAGTCATTATGCTGTCCTATATAATTTCATAGCTGCAGGATTTATAAATTTTGCTGTGCTTCACTTTCAGAATTACGAGTATCAACACACATTATTAGCTGCAGTTGTAATAAACCTGTAGTAAGAATGCGAGTACAGTTACATCAGTATTAGATTTCATCGGACAACTTCTCAAGTTATCCAATACAAATTTCATGTACATTCATCATCTCGTTACTAATGTAGTAAAGGATGAGAAGTGTGATCTGGTTGCAGACTCCCACAGTATTGTGGCTAGGTGGAGGAACTATTTCTTTCACCTATTGAATGTACATGGAGATAGTGAAGTTATGCAGACTGAAATACATACAGCAGAGCCACTGGTGCCTGAGCCCAGTGCCTCTGAGGTTGAGATGGCTATTTAAAAGCTAAAAGGGCACAAATCACCAGGTATTGATAAAATTCCAGCAGAATTGATTAAAGCAGGAGGTAGGACATTTCGTTCTGAGATCCACAAACTCATTAATTCTATTTGGAATAGAGAGGAATTGCCTGTGGAGTGGAAGGAGTCAATCATTGTAGCTATTTATAAGAAGGGTGATAAAACAGAATGCAGTAATTATCGAGGCATATCAATTTTGTCAACTACATACAAAATTCTATCCAACATCCTTCTGTCAAGGTTAACTCCATATGCAGAGGAAGTTATTTGGGAGCATCAGTGTGGATTTAGACGTAACAGGTCGACTACTGATCATATATTGTGCATTCGTCCAATACTTTGACAAAAAATGGGTATACAATGAGGCAGTGTATCAGCTATTTATAGACTTCAAGAAAGCCTATGATTCAGTTAGGAGGGAGGTCTTGTATAATGTTGTCATTGAGTTTGGTATCCTCATGAAACTAGTAAGTCTAGTAAAAATGTGTCTAACGAAACCTATAACAGAGTCTGGGTAGGTTAACATTTGTCTGACACATTTCCTATTAAGAGTGGTTTGAAACAAGGAGATGCTTTATCGCCATTGCTTTTCAACTTTTCTTTGGAATATGCCATTAGGAGGGTTCAGGCAAACCAGAAGGGAATGAAATTAAATGGTACACATTAGCTTCCAGTTTATGCTGATGTTGTTAATATATTGGGCGGAAGCATACATGATATAAATAAAACACAGAAGCTTTGGGAGTGGCTAGTAAGGAGATTGGTCTGGAAGTAAATGCTGAGAAAACTAAGTACATGGTCATGTCTCGAGATCAGAATGCAGGACAAAATCACAACATAAAGATAGATAATAAATCCTTGAAAGAGTGGAACAGTTCAAATATCTGAGAACAACCCTAATGAATCGAAATTGCATTCAGGAAGAATTTAAGAGCAGATTGAATTCGGGGAATGCTTGTTATCATTTGGTGCAGGATCTTCTGTCTTTCAGTTTGCTATCCAAAAATACAAAGATTAAGATATACAGAACTATAATTTTGCCTGTTGTTTTGTATGGGTGTGAACCTTGGTCTCTGACACTGAGGGAGGAACAGAGGCTGAGGGTGTTCAAGAATAGGGTGCTGAGGAGGATATTTGGGCCTAAGAGGGACGAGGTAACAGGGGAGTGGAGAACACTACATATAACGAGGAACTTAATGGTCTGTAGGCCTACTCATCACCAAATATTATTCGGGTGATCAAATCAAGAAGAATGAGGTGGGCGGGGCATGTAGCACATATGGGGGAGGGGAGAGGTGCATACAGGATTTTAGTGGGGAGACCTGAGGGAAGGAGACCATTTGGAAGACCCAGGCGTAGATGGGAAGATAATATTAAAATTGATCGTCAATAAGTGGGAGGGGAGGGCATAGACTGGATTGACATGGCTCAGGATAGGGACAGGTGGCGGGCTCTTGTGAATGCGGTAATGAACTTTCGGGTTCCATAAAACGCGGGGAATTTCTTGACTAAATGAGGACCTGTTAGCTTCTCAAGAAGGACTCTGCTCCATGGAGTGAGTTAGTTAGTTAGTTTATCATCTCGATATTCTGCATGCTACATTCTCCGCCAACGCCATTTTCCATTATTTGTTCACCCCAGTAATACTTGGTGAATCTTATAATTAAGTACGTTTCTACCCCCTTCTCTTACTTCCTTTCTTTCTTTTTTTCTCTCTCTCTCTCTCTCTCTCTCTCTGTCTCCTAGGACCGAATATTTCCCTACGTACCCTGTTCTCTAATATTCTTCCCTCATTTTATAATAGTTCATTTTCATATAATGGACTATTCTACATACGAGACTTTGTTATGCTATATTAGATGATAAAAATTCTTATACTTCTCCTCCATGTTCTCATCCGGTTAGAGACCAATTTGAACACTAATACTGAACAACGTTATTGCTAGTGACTGTATTTTCTATCTCATTTGGTTTGTGTGCACTGTGGAATTTAGTTATACCTGGTCATGTTTTGTGTCTGGTGCCCCGAATCTAATTACTCGAATGTAGCATTCGTTAGCGAGCCAACTTACGTCAGTTTCACCGAATTACTTTGTTCTTTTAGGGCGACAGCCCAAGTTTAACGGCTACATAAAACAACAGGTGATATTACAGTTATAATTAATGAGATGTATTATGAAATTAGAAAAAGGTAAGACTCGTGTTTTTTTTGGCGCGTTCGCAAAGCAGTTGCGAAATGTGACTATAGTTCATCACGTCTCTCCGTCTGCCCGCACGCAACAGCGCAACTTCCACAGATTTTTGTGAAATTTCTTATTCACATGTTACTAAATTTGTCTACGTATTTCGCTGTTAGTGAAAATCGTGCAAAACTAGCAGACACTTTACATGAAGACCTGCGTACTTGTGTAATAACTGGCCGTCATGGGCGTTTATATTTGAGACAGGAGTTGAGGCCGAAGAAAAAGTTTACGATGTAAACATAACAGTTCAGCATGATCGATTGTCAATCTCGCTGTTCGAGAAATGGAAGTGTTGCTAAGGTACGGGGAAAACTTAACAGTGTGTGTTGTGTAAAACATGGGAAGGCACATTTAAAATACTTACTATGAGAGAAGCTCATATCTTGCGTTGTGATATATTTGACAGGATTATCCTCGCATTTGCCTTCACAGGTCAGTGGAAATTACGAAACGCCTTAATGAGTGGAGTTATGGCGTGCACAGAGACAACACACACCGTCCGTCTTATTCAGAGCGAATAGAATAACAGACGTTACAGTAGAACGACATGAATCCGTTTTGTACTGAGCTGTCGCATAACACGGCTAGGAATCGATCTTGTGACCTCACAGCTCTGAGGCCTCTGCAGAGGTGAGAAGAGAGTAGTTAACCCTGGGCACAGTGACTAGGAAATGGGTTGCAGTGGTGGAGGGTTCAAGCATGTGACCTTAATGTCAGGGAGCCCTTTCTCTTCCTTCGAAACATTCGCCATTATACGGGTAGTAGTAAAAGGCTGGCACTGCCTAGAAAACACTCCGGGCTTGATTGTGTGGCGTGGCTGGCTGGACCGAAGCCAGGGCAGACACATTTCGGTGGAGTGACAGCTATTCATACTCTCTCCTTATTTGAAAGGCGTATTTGTAGCGTGCAACTTATTGCACGATCAACCTGCCACAGCTTACTGTGGCAGGTTGATCGTGAACTCAATCGGCGAGGATCTGGGAGGAAGTGGTCGTGGTCTATTTCAAAGCACCAATATCGATGAATATCGATCTTGACAATTGTGAAATACGGCGTGACCCAAACACCAGTTAACCGATAATACCATGATCGTCATTTTGATGCTAGTACACAGAGCTACCTACGCCTGTCAATTTGTAAAACAGTATCACAGCGCCGTAAGTTGTGCACTGGACGTGGAAGATTTCATCTCGAACAACTTTTGTACAATCAGGAAGCAACGAAGGAATTTACACCGTGTTTTAATGTACGTTTCGCCTACTGCTTAATTGGCTTTCGGTCCACTCTCTACATTTAAGTAGTTGGTTGAGGCACTGCGCTACAAGCCGGAAGGTCGCGGGTTCGATTCCCGATGGTGTCATTGACATAATGCTTTCGGTCGCACTATGCCCTGTGGTCGACTCAGCCTCTAACAGAAATGAGTACCAGGAGTATTTCCTGGGGATAAAGGCGGCCGGTGTGTAGGACTGACAACTTTGCCACCTTCATGTGCGGATTGTCTAGAAATCTGGGAACCTCAACCTCCTGGAACCCTAAGGGCCTGTCCAGGGCTTTAATGGGATTGCTTTACCTTTTTTTGTACATTTATGTCATCGACTACAAACTTGGCGACGATGTTAACTTTGCGGTTGTGTCCGACAGATGTAAGGTATACAGAATCTACACTCGAGTTCTTCATTTTTGAGAAAAAAATTAAAGAAACAGCAATAATAATAATAATTTCAATTCAGTAATGCTTATTTACGTGCTGACTCAACAGACTGAGGGCCAATTACAGAAACCACACAAAGTAGTACGATATACGTAAGTAACACTTAAAGAAAGCACATTAAAAGCATTAAAAGATGAAGATACAAATACAGGTTTCTAACGATAAAACATAAAAAATTAAATATTAAGTGGATATTACAAAAAATACAAAAGAAGATAAATACAAAATAAAAAATAGAGGAAATTACAGTGGTCGAGAATAATGCCTAGAAGCCGTTAAAGAATAGAAGGAATTAATAAATAGAGAGAATAGACAATGATCCTGAGGATAAGGAAATGTATACGGCGAATTGAAAATAATAACATTGGATTTAATTATCTTCTTAAGGGAAATATTATATAATAATAATAATGACATCAGAGTAATGGAAGATCTGCTATTGCTTAGTCAGTATAGTGACTAGGCTACGGACTAAACAGCCGGGGAAGTACACGATTCCCGGCAGAGGCAAGAGATCTGTCTCTTCTCCAAAGGGCAGAGACTTTTTGAAATTGTGATTTAATCAAATCCAAATAACACTGCGTGTACCGAGTGTACTTCTACTGCGCAACAGTTATTGTGTATCGTGACACGTACAGTGGACATGAGAAAGTTTATGCCATAAAATTCATGTATTTTGTTTTCAAACATCTGCTACGTCATCGCGAGTTCTTCGTTTGCGTGTCTAAATAATAACGTCCGTGTGAACTTGTCTTTACAGAAGGTGAGAATTCCATGTAAAGTAGGGCTTAACTGCGGATATCACAATGCAGACTCTTAGCGTTGCTATGCTGAGGAACTTGGGCCGTGCTGGTCGTGACTGTAAGAGGAGTCTTGTAACAAACATAAAGAAGTATCCTCAGGATTGCAGTCAGACCGGTGCGTTTACGTACGATCCTGCCTAAAGTGACGTAACTCTACAGAGAAGTGGTGTTGCCAGGGATGTCCATCAAGGTACTTCTTGAGAAATGACGGTTGCTTGGCCCGTCAAGATATTCTGTGCCTGTATGTAACCCGAAGTACCATTGCCGTGTTCCACAGAGAACGCCAGTGGGCCCTGTTGGGAGTCACTGAAATCCAGCCCACAATATCGTGCTCTCATCTTTTACGATACATTTTAACGTTATTCTCTCCCAGCTGCAGCTACGTCTCTACATTATGTCTTCTCTTGAGACTTTCCGCCTAATGATTGTGTTAGCATTTACCATCTCCCTCATGTCTGCTACTTGTCCCTCCCATCTCATCCTCCATGATGGTGTCTCCCTAATTATGCAAGGTGCACGTACGAAAGCCGAACGTGCATTGCAGCTTAGCGACCGATGACGCCGTCCGCTCTACGGTACTCGGTTCCACGCTAAAAAGGACTTAGTGTTTGATGAAGAGTGAAAGTTATGAAGTTCCTTATTTTGTAACTGTCTCCATCCTCCTATTAATTTCTTTCCCTTAGGTCCAAATATTTTCTTCAGCACCTTTTTCTCAAACACCAATATAAAATAGCAGGTATAGTTGTGGGTTTGTGTGATTTATTCTGGATGCTTTTTGGTTGGAGACGGTTAAGACAAAAAAGAAAGATGCTGAAGAGGATGGCAGAAAAATTCTTCGAATTTGATCTGCTTTGAACTTCTCCGTGAATGTAACTCTTGATTTGTTCCTGTCGTCAGATATGTCGAATTTTCATACAGTTTCGAAAAATTTATTAGCTGTCTTTTATGTCATAATTTAATGTGGTGGAGTTAGAAATTATTTTGCTTTAATTATTATTCTGTTACGTACTTTCTTATAATATCTTAGGACCGAATCATATAATAAAATAATGGCACATAAGTAACAAGAACATAAATCGATATTTTATATTGTATTTTACGTGAGTGACCAGTATAAAGTCATACGGAACTAACGAGGTAGCAACTGTGTTACAAAGAAACATCAGTGTAGGTCGCTGCCATGGCAGTGAGGGTTTAACATCTGACTTCTTAGCAGTGGTAAATGTGTAGGAACACATTTTAACTGAAAATGTTACTGCGTAGCGATCAATAGACGAGATCTTGAAGACACAATATAGGCAAAGGTTACCTACCCCTGGTGAGCTAAGGTGTTGTATGTTGCAGTGCAGTTTTAGAAGTGGTGTCAGAAGTGATGGTGCTGTAAACCTGCATGTGGTATGTCATCAAGAAGGACAAGGACGAGTTTCGTGTCCAACTGCAAGACTGTTAAGCAAATGGTTAGTAGTAAATACAACCCATTAGCCCTTTTCTATCTGCGTGTACAGTATATATAGACTCCCTTCCCGTTGCTCGAAGCTGCCGTCTTGTCAACTTCTTATAATTAGGCTTGCGTTCATTTTATTCCGATTTTAATGGAATTAAATCGTCGTAACTTGGCGTTCTGATTTTAATTTATTTTCGATGTAAGAGGTTAAAAGTACATTTACGGTATTTTGGATGCAGTATCTAATCTTTATTCAACTTCTTCATTTAATTTGTGATTACGGAAATTCGTAATTTACATACTTTAAACTTTATTCCATTTTCCTCCTTACTTTTTGCAGCAACTGCGCAACACCTAACAGAATTAACACCCGGTACTCTAGAACAGGGCGTGCCCACATCTTATGTCATACGCTCATTACATAGGCACACACTTTGTACAGGTTGTGAAAAAAGTTACAGAACTAGACGGGGATGCTAAAGAACGTAGTAACACTGTCACGATTAGTTGGTGGTTAGTTTATCTGGATGGTCATTTCTTTAATGTCTTGTTGTTTCATTCATTTGGTAATCGGCGAAGGAGATGATTCAGAACTTTTATTTATTTATAAAACTTACGCCACATTAGTATCATGTATTTCAAGGCTAACTGAATTGTCAGCAACTTTTGGATCAGTTAGCCTTCTCACTATCCTTACTTTGCCATCATCTTCAGCTCGTCTCATTTCTATTTAACTTCTTCATTGTCTAAATACCACCTGTGTTCTCGTTTTCTTGGCTCTATCGCTTTCGTTCTGTTTCCTCATTCTTCTTTACCTCTTCATCGACGATGTTGTAAGGGGTTGTTGCTATTCTACTCTGCCTTTTGGAGTCTCTGTCCTCACATGCTTTTCTTCTCTCTTGCATTAGATATGGTGAAAGACGTTGTTTCCAGAAATGCAGTTATAATTATTTTCTCATGCCACATCTTGTATATTCTGGAGAACATACGACAATATGTAAGGACATTGATATGCTTTCCAAAATTTGCACTGCTTGTTACTGCAGAGGAACCACTTACCTTGAAAGCTGAGCTGGAATTCCACGAAAACAGCCGTTGGTTCCGAATCCAGTGACTATAGTAAAGTATGGTAATTTTAAGTATTTGAATTCGAAATCTTTATTTCGATTGTTTTCAACAAAGTGTCAAGCGTATACGTTATAACGACTGGCTTCGGGTTGGACGGTCCGGGGTTCGAATTCCGGTAACGGTAAGAGATTTTCTCTTTTCCAAAACCGTTCCGACCCGCTGTAGGGCCCACCCAGCCCCCTATTCAATCGGTACCGAGGTTCTTTCCCGGGAGTAAAGCGGCCGGACTGTGAATTTGACCAATCACCTCCATTTAGTGCCGAGGTTAAGAATGAGCGGAGCTATACCTCTTTTCCCCCCTATATGCCTCCATACCGTTAACAGGGACAAGTTTACCTTGACGTATGTTGTATCAGTGGTCAGGATTAACACGTTCTAACGGCGTCTCCGTTTAGGTTCCCAAATGCATGGCGACGTAAATTGTGTACCGTGTGAGCATAAACATATGAGACGAGCAAAGTCCAATGTATGTTATTAAAACTAAAGTTGACTAAGTGACGTCATGACAAAGGATAGTAATTATGAGAATAATGAGTATAAAGTTGTTATTTTGACTTTCATGAACGCAATCATGATGAAGTGTGTGGAGTATTCCTCACTCTATATTGTTGAGTAATGAAATGGAATTGTAGAGGTCCTGGCATGTAGTACTCCTATAGAAGCACTTGAACACACACTTGGTGTCTGTTCAAGTACTTCGTTAACCTTACCTCCGATAACAGTACCTTTCTTTCCCCTTTATATTTTGTAGACCTTCAGGAATAGTGTGCAATCGCACTTTCACTGAATGTCCACCTAAAGAATTTTGAAATGTTTTTGAAAAACAGTTTGATAGGATAAGCAGTTATGCTACCTAGAGATAACTTTTTATTGGTGAAGACTGATGTAATACAAACCGAAACATGGATGCCGCTCTAATGGTTCATAATGACAGATTTTTTTTGCAGCAGTTATTGCCACCTGCCTTGCGTATGAGTAACTTTTGAAATTAGAAGGCCACAGGATAGCGACAGAATTTAAATTCTGTACCCGTAATATTATACTGAATGAGATTCTGCCCCCCGCAATAACCAGAGGTTCCAGCGGGCGGAATGGCCATGTAGTAACTCAATATGCAAATTGTCTCTTCTCTGACGTGTGTGTGTAAAACTGGGTCTTTCAGCTGAAGGGAATATCACAGGCCAGGGTATTCGAGAATAAAGTGCTGAGGAGGACATTTATATCAAAGAGAAAGTAGCGCGAGGGTGGAGAAAACTGTGTGTCTGTTCTTCGCCAGTTATGAATAGGATGACCATATCAGAGATGATTAAATGGACGGGACATGTAAAACGGAAACCTCTTGAAGCGGATGACGTCAGTGGACAGAAATATGGTAGTACAGTAATTAATCCGGCATTCAGAAATGAAAACGTTGAGAAAATATTGAGCAAGGAATCAATGTGGATTTTAATGAGATCCGTGTTTTACATTATGTGCCACGAGCCGTTTTTGATGTAACTGATAAAGTGCTGTATGAACTGCATGTAATGTAGGGGTGGGGGGGGGTGGTTTATTAGTCGTACAGTAATGACAGCTAAATTTGCGCGGCGACAACTTTCTGTATAGACTTGCAATACCATGTTTAGTCGAAATCCGTTCAAGTACTTCTGAAAGGACAACATATGGATGTACAGACGGACGCACAGACTCGCACTTAACCTCTCGTTTTACGACTTCCCTTAAAGTAGCGCGAAAGGGGTAGTGACAGAAATTTGGAGCTATGAATTTGCATAAACAGCTTGGAATTTGTCACATGTACAGGTAAAAGGTCGATGTGTCCCTCTTGCATGCTACAGTCAAGAGCAGCAGTTTATGTGCAAGCGAACTTAGCCACACAAGTCACGGGGCTTGTTTGTTGTTCAGCTACTGTGCGAGAAGATGCGTGTGTGTGTGTGTGTGTGTGTGTGTGTGAATTTCAGGGTTCTGTGCGGGCCCCAACATTTACAATTTACACACTACAGGGCAACCTGCAACAATAATGTCTTACAGTAAGCTACCTGTCTTCTGTCATCCCCTCTCTCCGGCTATTGTAAATTCATTACCACAGTTTCTCTCTTTAATATTCATGTTCCTCACTCGAACTATTAGACTAGCATGGAGGATGAAATGGGTATGGCATGTAGCATGGATGAGAAATTGCGTCTATAATTTTGGTCGTAAACTCAGAAAGCAGGTGTTCATTTCGCGAGACCCAGGCGTGGATGGGAGGATAATAAAAGGAGTTAGGAATTTTCGGTAGAGCGAAACACTTCTGGCGCGCTGACGTACACGTAGCAGCCACAGAAACAGTGGTAATCAAGGTAACCGTGGTAACCTAACAACAGTGGTAACGTTCATAACCAGAGGTGTCATAAATTTACGAAGCTCTTAATGTAAGGTGTCTGTTTTTTTTGTCTGTTATTTTTGTCCTACTGTAACCAAAACTGGAATATATTGCCAAATTTAATAAAAATCCTCAATATGAATTTTTACGAAAAGCTTACCAATGGAAGTCGAGTTGCTCCATACGGACAGACGGACGGACATGATCTTGAAGAAACGACGTGTGTTACGCAGAACAAATTGCACTGACATAATGAAATTACATGACACGTCTTATCGACCAGTTGTTCTGTACGGGGGTGAAACATGGACGCTCTCGTAAAGTGTCGCACAAACGATCGGTTCCTTTGAGAGAAAAAGTGCTTCGGAGACTATTTAGACCAGCACAAATTAATGGCTTCTAGAGAACACGGCACTATGAAGAACAGTACAGACTGTATAAAGACACTGACCTGGTAACGTACACGCGTGTTTTTAAAAGATTAAAGTGGGCTGGGCATGTAGTAAGAATATTCGACAACAGAATCCCAAAACAAATTTTGGAACGAAGTCTCGGAGGAAGAGGACCTGCTGGAAAGCCGAGGAATAGATGGGATGTTGGAAGTGCGGAAGGATGCCACCAATTTGCTCAATACGAGAATCTGGCGCGCAGCGGCAAGGCAGTGGCGTGACTGGAGGAAGAAAAAAAGGGAGGCCATGGCCAGAAAACGGGCCGAAGACCCATAGGAAGAAGAGGAGGGGGAGGAAGAGGAATAATAAGAAGAAAAGAAGCAGAAGAAGATAACGATGATGATGATGATGATGAGCCGATCCCCATGGCCCTGCGGCCTAAGGCATAGGCCTTCGACCGCTCGCTTGCTGAGATTGCGGGTTCGAATTCCGCCGGGGGCATGGATACCTGTCTGTTGTGAATGTTGTGTGTTTTTAAGTATATGTCTCTGCGACGGGCTGGTCCCTCGTCTAGAGGAGTCCTACCGAGTGTGTGTGTGTATGTGTGTGTCGTGATGAGACGCAACTGTAACTTTATACACCTACAGTTAGTAGGTAGAAGACATGAGACTAAGAACGAAAGAAGTAAAGCGAGAAGAACATGACACATGTCTTATTCACTAGTTGTTATGTACTTAATGTGTCTGAATGTATTAGATAAATGTTGAATGAGCGCCGTAAATAGGTGGCATTGTAAACACTATCAGTATAACAGACGACTCAAACTAGAAGTTAATGCACTGCTGTACGCTCTTCGACCAGTGCGTGTGTCCTGTCTGCAGGATACTCATACATTCAGTCGCAGGCGATCAATGCGCCAGTGGAAAATATTTCTGCTGTCTACTACACTTACCATAGTAAAAGGTAAAGCAATCCCATTACAGGCCTAGACAGGCCCTGAGGGGTCCAGGAGGTTGAGGCTCCCAGATTTGTAGACAATCGGCACATGAAGGTGGTAAGGTTGTCAGCCCTACGCACCGGCCGCCTTTACCCCCCAGGAAATATTCCTGGTACTCATTTCTGTTAGAGGCTGAGTCGACCCCAGGGCCATAGTGCGACCGAAACGATTGTGTCAAGGAAACAGATACGATAGTACGACTGTTTAATACAGACCTGCACCCGTCTGCGTCATGTCTAAACGATAGAACTTTTGCTATGCCTAAGCACTACATCAAAATACGCTGTGGCATGAAGGTAACAGGTCATGTAAATCGTAATGACGTGCTCCAGCTGTCCGGTTGCATACTGATTGCTTCATGATTATTGAATACGTTCTGTCAGACAGTCATCCATGTACCCCCATCTCCGTGTCTGATTTACAGGCCATGGCAGTTTCATTCGAAGAGATGTTCTGGGTACGTTAACCCTGTGGCATGCTTGGATGGCTACAAATTTGATCTATTCGTGTGGGAGTGACGGTGGGGGAGAAATAGATACCTTATTTGGCAAAAAAAATGTAGTACACATATACAGACGTTTTGAAGCGTAACCATCTAATGTAATAACGAACTTGATTGGAGCTTATGGTCAGGTAATTCCCATATGTTATGCAACCTGCCTACTAGAACCTACCACATGTATTATCAGCCAGTTAAGTTTCTTCCATATCCTCGCGCCCTATTTCTGTAAGACATATTGTAGTATTCACGTCCTATTTGCGCCTAGGCCTGCAAAGTGGTCTCTTCTGGTTAGGTTTTTCATTAAAATCTTTTGTGCATTTCTCATGTCCCTAATCAACTTCCATTTGATCAACGTAATATTCCCTATACGTGGGTCTGCGGCCGCTCGCATGCTGGGATTGCGGTTTCGAATTCCGCCGGGGCATGGATGTTAGTCTGTTGTGAGTGTTGTGTGTTGTCAGGTAGAGGTCTCTGTGTCGGGCTGATCACTGGTCCAGAGGAGTCCTACCGAGTGTGATGTGTCTGAATGTGATCGTGAAGCCTCGATAATGAGGACGCATTGGTCCACTAGGGGCTGTTGAGCCATAAAAAATTTTCCTTATAAGTACAAATGATGAAGCTTCCCATTTTACGAATTTTATCACCCTCTTGTTACGTATCTGTCTTACTGTTTGCATATTACATTTTGAAATGTTGCGATCTATTTTATGCATGTATTTTGAGCAAGTAAAATGAAGCAGCGTTGTGTAAAGGTTTAATATAATTAAATTATTTGTCTTTGCTGGAGGCTGTTCGAGTATAAGCTTGTTGAAGGTTTAAACCAACATTAAAACAACTATAATTAAAGTTGGGATTATAAAACGAATGGCGTCGGTTATATCACTCTGTGCGCGAATGCTGTGCGCTTAGAAAGCTTTGAAGTACAAGTTAATTAATTCATTGCAGTTGCTGTTTGAACAATTTGTGCGCTGCCTGCAGATAAAGTTTGGTCGCAGACGATCAATGTTGGTCCCATGGCACTACAGTAAACCTTGCTACATGTCATTTTCGATTTATTTCTCAGGAAGGGGGAAGAGAAGGTGAGATTAGAAGCCCAATTATCTGTTGGTTGTCGCCATATTTATCAGCCGAGCACCAACATGTTTATCTATAACATAGTTTATGCTAAATGATTGTAACGGATCCTTAGTTTGTCTGACCCATATCGTTGGTCACTTTCTGTCCATTCCGTTACCGTATCGGACAGAACTGGGTTGACCTAGCGAGCCGGCTACCGCCCCCGTTATCGACAGTCAGTCATCAGTCGTATGAGAGAGAAATACCAAACTGACTCCGTTCAGCGAAGAAGCTGGGTTCCATATTAGTGGGTACGTAAACTTTCAGAATAATAGGTAGTGATCTACAGAAAGTTTTATGTTAATACACAAAGTGTCATTACTTGACCTTAAAGTTGGTGTGTGGTGTGCTGTGAGTGCAACTAGGATTATTTGTCCCATTTTTTCCCCCATGAGGTCATAAATTTACACCGACACGTTACACGTATTTTGTCACCATTTTTTAGCCCCGCAAACAATTGGATGTATTATTTAGAGAGTGTTTTTGTGACGGATTAAAAAACAGGTGATTGTGGCCTCCTCGATCGCCAGATCCAAAACAATGCGATTTTTACTTGTGAGGCTTGTTAAAGCGTACATTTTTTAGTAATAAACCTTGCATCGAAGATGATCTGAAAGAATAAATTTAGGATATTGTGTCTTAGGTTCACCTGCGTAACTTCGACGCGCAGTGAACAGCGTGTTTCTTATGTGTGACACGTATGTCAGCCGAAGGAAATCATATGCAGCACCTTCTTTAAATACTGGGATTAAAAACTACAATACCCTGAACTAAAACTGTCCAACACTTACTTTAAATATATACATATATACATGTATACATTTTCCATGACGCAACAGCCCATAGTGGGCCAGGGCCTCATTATCGAGGCTTCATAATTACACTCAGACACACCACACTCGGTAGGACTCCTCTGGGCTAGTGATGAGCCCGACGCAGGGATCTCTGCCTGACAACACACAACACCCACAAGAGACAAATATCCATGCCCCCGGCGGGATTCGAACTCGTAATACCAGCAAGCGAGCGGTGGCAGATCTACGCCTTAGACCGCGCGGCCACTGGGATCGGCTTATGTTCTTCTTCATACTCTTCCTCTTCTTCTTCTTCGTCTTGTTTCTTCCTATGGCTCTTCGGCAAAGGAAGATTTGCTGTGGATCGAAAAGCCGAATTTCCTGTTCTTGCGGGTACAGATCGTTTTGTTCACGGTCTACGTGAAGTTCTGTCGCATTTTATTCCATGCTGCCTGCCGGGTTGTTGCTGTGAAACGATGTAAGTTACTGTCTTTACCGCTCTTCGTCTCGTCAAGTTAATACATGAATTTTAATGCAGAAAGCAGTCTATTTAGTATTTACAAGAGTTTCAACCATACGGCATCACGGCGGTAAACATCACTGACCGGTAGCAAGGTCAGACGAGTACCTCGCGACGCAGCCTACAAATAGGCCTATAAAACAAGGAATTTGAGATTAGGAACACCACCACAATATGAAAGCGTACATTCCTTTGTGTCACAAGGCTAATGCAGCAGTGAAAAATAAAGGAAAATGTACACACTATGCCTTGTCTCACAGAAACTAACAAAGGGTTGAAGAATTGGCCTGTAGTGACGCCATGCTTTTGGTGGATATGAACTTGTTTATTCTTAGCATTTATGAGATGTGCTTAAATTCTTGCAACACTGTGTTGCATCAAGGAATGTGTTCTTATGGAGGTTGTAGAATCAGTATTAGTTTCTATGAAAATGTCTGGCGCCATTACTTTATTTATGTAGTTAATATATGAACATATACATACACGCACACACATACTATACTAATTCAGGACATGCATTTATTTATACAGGAACTTTTTTGAATTACCGCGCACATCACTCTTCATTCAGGCTGTTTCGCGTGATGGCAGGGAGGGCAGCGATCGCCGCTATTCCACTTTGCCGTAAGTCGGGGTCCCTGCGTTGTAGTTTAATGGATTGTAGTTAACATTAATTTTACACCTATTAATAGAAAGGCGGTACTGAGAAGGGTTTGCTGTGTGAGCTTGTTGTATTATCTTACTGAAAAAAAGGCACATTTTCTGTCATAGTGGTACATATCGTCAAGAATGGTGTCGGAATATATGTTGAATACCAATGTGAATTCATGGCCTCAGAAAAAGAATGGACCTAATATTCCTAACTGCGCTTGAAACACACCACACACGAGCGTTAATATCTTGTAACGGGTGATATATCGTCGAATAATATGGGTTTTTATGCAGACCAGTTACTGTTATTCTGAGAGTTTATGTAACCACTGAGATTAAACAAAGCTTCATCGCCAGACAGAACAAATGTGGAGTGTGTTCCTCTAGCATACGTCAACTAAAGGTAACCATCCACAAATATCAGTTGTGTTTTACTACCCGCGTCGTAGCTTTTGTGAACTAGTTATATACGGATGTAAATGCAACACGACCTCTGTTTCTTTTCTGTAGCGTAGACACACTCGTTTGCTGTGCAGGTCGTGAAAAATTACATGGAGATATTTCCACTCTAGCATCACTTTATTTCAGTATTTCTTCAGTTATCACGTGTTTTCTGCGTGTTCTCTTTCAGCCTAAAATAGGGAACTTACTACTTGACACATTTTCACTTATATCGTTTTTTCCTGTTTTAACTGGCGCATAGAAAAGTTTTTGTTTACGACGGACGCTTCTTGCATTGCAGCGAGAGCATCCATTGAAGTGGAATCGGCGCTGTCGTGACGTTTAGCGGAAACTGTTAAATAGATGCGTATCCGTGGCTGTGCATTATAAGGCATAGGTCTGCAGGCGCTTGATTGCTGGGATCAGAGGTTCGAATCCCGCTGAGGGAATGGACGTTCGTCTCTTGCTGGCCGTGCGTTATAAGGCATAGGTCTGCAGGCGCTTGATTGCTGGGATCAGAAGTTCGAATCCCGCTGAGGGAATGGACGTTCGTCTTGCTGGCCGTGCGTTATAAGGCATAGGTCTGAGGCGCTTGATTACTGGGATCAGAGGTTCGAATCCCACTGAGGGAATGGACGTTCGTCTTGCTGGCCGTGCGTTATAAGGCATAGGTCTGCAGGCGCTTGATTACTGGGATCAGAGGTTCGAATCCCGCTGAGGGAATGGATGTTCGTCTCTTGCTGGCCGTGCGTTAAAAGGCATAGGTCTGCAGGCGCTTGATTTCTGGAATCAGAGGTTCGAATCCCGCTGAGGGAATGCATGTTCGTCTCTTGTGTCTGTTACATTGTGTAGGTAGCGGCCTCTGCGACGAGCTGATCACTTGTTCAGAGGAGTTCTACCGGGTGTGTGTGTCTAATTGTGTGTGATCTACAAACCTCAAAAAGGAGGCGACCTAGGCCGATTTGGGCTGTAGCGCCACAGAAAAAAAGGACGAATACGTATATCATATACAGGTACTGTTATTAGTGTTGTGTACAATATTAGAATGAATATTATAGGAAAAACAAGTGATATTTACAAAAAAACGCGGTTGATTTGGAGACATAGCCATTCTGAAACTGGTGTGAATAATAAGCGACGGCGCCTCTGCCATGGTGAATTGGAAATATATGCTTAATTTCGTTGTGTAAAAAAATGTGTCCGAAGTTTTCAGAATGCTTCGTATATCATGGCAACAGATATTAATGTACTGGCAGTAGTGCATTAAGAGGTGAACAGTTACAATCAAGTTGTTGGCATTCATAATGAACTGTTGAGTCGTGCATACAAATTCTGCGTCAGTTCATTCCTGTTGATAGAAACGTAGTGATTTTCAACGATTTCAGAGTTTCGTACATAGTCTTCACTAAATAGAGTGTAATTAGGCTGATACAGTCTAGGATGATAATATGGGCAGGGTATATGTCTGTTATGGAGGAGGTGAGAAATTTACACAAACTTGTTGTCGGAGAACCTCAAGAAGGCCATTTGAATGACACAGATATAGATGGGGAGATAATAGTGTTACAATGTAAACTAAAGGAACAGGTTGTGTGTGACCTATACCGAAATGGCTCAGGATAGGATCTAGTGATCTCTTTTTCAATCCAAGCAGTTTATGAATAAGGCACATGTGCATAGTATAGGCTCAACACATAAGCACACTCGCACATCCAGAAACGTGATCTCGTGTGTCGTGATACTGAATGTATTTTAAGTTGAGGAACATAGCTTACGGTGTCAACAACCATAAATCGTTCCGTAAACAATAATCTTTGCTGTTTATAAAGGAAGGTGAAGATTAACTTATTTTGCAGCCGACTGGATGTGCTGCTGTTATTTGTTTAGTTGAAGGCTAAAGTGGTTAGTTCGCGACTGTTTTCCCTTGTAAGTTGAAATGTGCGTGCAGACTGATGTATCCGTAGAGTGACCTCAACCGAGCTGCTGATGCCTCTTAAGTGTGTTATTCCATGGCGCGTGTTTGCCTGAAGACATTGAATGTGGTGACAACAGTGGCTTAAAGTATAGGGGAGCGTGGTGCAGCCCGGCATCAAACCAGGTACTGAAAGGTTTGTAATGCCATTATGTTTTGTATTCATTCGTGGGTGTTTCCATCAGTAACTCTGAAAGCCTCTTCCCGTTTTACATCTTATTCTACAGGCTGTGATGCACACACGTTTCCAAAATGCATTCTTAGAGACGTCTGTCATCGGTACTGGCACATGAATCCAATGGATGTATACCTTTCGCAGTACTTTCTCGAATAAGGCTCACTTTCATGTGTAATACATGCTTACTTTTTATTTGTACTGCTGGTAATTGTGTAAACCTTTTTTGTCTTAATGCCTGTCAAAATACTTCCCATTTTTGACCAAGTTTTGAATAATTGTTAAATCAACGCGAAAGTAACAATATTGAATTTCAGCTTTAAAGGCTTTGAAACATGGCATTGAAGCACTCAGTTCGAATGTTCACGTTGACAGTAAGAAGCTGAATAATGGCTGCACATGTCAAAACTACCATCGGCGTAGCGACTGGGGTGAGGAAGCAACCAGAATACATGGACGCGGGATGCGTGTGCTAGGTAGTGGCTCGGACGTAGCCGCAATAATTCGATCATTGTAATACTGACCGGCCGAACAGACCCATTATTCCCATAGGCATATTTTTACTAACCATTTCACAGCGTAGTTAAAATAAATGTGAACACTTTGAACTGTGCTAACAGAAGCAGTCATGTCACTTTCGAATGTCACCACCACAGCGTTCTGCGATGTCACAGGTGACTGGTTGAGAGGCAGAAGGGGAGGGAAAACACCGATAAGAACTTTTTTCGCTGTCACAAGACCTGCCAAAAATTAACTGGGGAAACACGACCTGCGTTTTCCCACGCCTTTCTCCCTCTCTTCCGAGAGTTCCTCTCTTTTGATCTCTGCCGGTCAGCGAAAAGAGCATTCTGCATATTTATGGGTCCCTAGAATCTGTCAGCAAGACCTAAATAGCTTTCAGCCTTTCCATAATTACAAGAAGCAAGGAAACTTTCCTATTACAACGACGACGACAACTGCTGAGTGTCAAGTACAAATTTCCGAGGGATATGACGGCTAACACCAAGCTTTGTGCAGTAGGCCTACACATCCCTTATCTTAAATTTGCAAAGCTGTATCATTTAAATTACGTTAAGTATTATAATATGTCTATAATCCAAGTCTATCCGTCCTTATTCACAATAATTATTCTTTCTCATCTTTAACCCTTTGTACTGCTTTCTTCCTTTGGTTTGCCACATTTTTTCTCATAGCTCGACAGCCATAGTGGGCCTAGGCCTTCTCTAAGAGGTTCCACGATCACACCCAGACACACCACACTCGGTAGGATTCTCTGGACGAGTGATCGACCCGTCTCAGAGATCTCTAGCTGACAACACACAACACTCACAAGAGACAGACACCCATGCCCCCGGCGAGATTCGAACCCGCAATCCCAACAAGACCGCGCGGCCACTAGGATCGGCGGTTTTCCAGTTTACATTTACTTATATTCCTGAATTCTGTGACCTTTGTACAACTAATTAATTACTTACACGGTACTTCCTCATTTATATTTAACCATTTACTATTCACATTTAAAAAGTACGTGCAACTGATTTTCCTCCCCTCTACGTAGGGGACATCTACCCCTTTCCAACCCCTCTACGTAGGGGATATCTACCCCTTTCCAACCCCTTCCTCAAGTCCCTCAATTTCCAAATTTCCAGACGAAACCGTGCTCACGGTTCCCATCATTCATGTTGCAACACAATATGCGCTTTTCCTTCCCTCAGTCCTCCATCATTTTCTAGTATAAAACTAAAGCCTTTTTTCTTTCATGCATTCTCACTATGTCTATCTGTCTCTGAGTATCATTGCATCTAGTTTTAATAATCTGACTTACTGATCCTACATCCGTCTCCTGCCTGCTTCGTCAAATATAGCCCAACCGAATGTTGTCTCTTCTCTCAAGCACTGTGCCCAGTTTCCCCGAAACAAATTTCCTGCCTGTGGCTCGTAACAATATTTTACTGGTTCCTTCTGTTTCGTCTGCAAAAATTCTATACCAGCATTGCAGAGGGATGAACATGGTGGTGCAGCCTGGACAGGCCGTTGCAGCGGGCCGTGTTCTTTCGCGACTGCGTTTAGTGAGGTTAAATACGAGACACCATGCGTTTTGTGTGACAGTTATGGCATCTATAAACCGTGCTTGCGTTTTGGGCAGTTATTGAATGTATCTGGTTTTCGATTTACGCTTTGAAACCTAATTGGTAGTTGCAAAATGTACGGCTTAACTGTGCATTTTTACACGCCTGATACAAGAGACAGAAGCAGGAAATATCCATCATTTGTAACTTTGTGCTTTTCACGTAGGGAAACACTGGGCGTATTGTATTGTCACTCGAACTAGTAAAATTAGACCACCACGGCCATGCCTCTTAACTAGGTTTGAACAGATAGCACTGCACTGCGACTGGTGCTAAATGCTTGATATTTTGTTGTAAGAAAGGAAGGAGTAAAAAAAGCGCACTGAATAATGTAAAATTGGGGCTTCGTAATCTATACTCCGTACAAACATTACTGAGGCACTCAAAACAAGGCGGATGATACAGGCACGATATTGGGGGGGGGGGGGAGAGAATGCATACATAATCTTAATGGGAGAAACTGAAGGGAAGAAACTGCCTAGGGACTTAGGCAGAGATGGGAGAGTAATATTAAATAGAATTTTAGGGAAACATTTTGGATGTGAGTGTTGTCTAGGCTGAAGTAGTGTGGCACAGATTCCAGTGGCGGGCTGTTGTGAACACGGTATTGAAACTGAAGCCCTATAAAAGGCAAGAAATTTCCTTACCAGCTGTCAGATTCTCAGTAAGAACGTGTCATCACCGACTGTATTCTGTCCATATGAATGAGCAAGACGTAATGGAAACTGCTACCCATCACAGTACATTGACTGGGAAATGAACCGACACGTAGAGTTGGTGCTGAGGCTTGCGTATTTGAATTGGCAGTTGAGCGGCATTATCATTCGTAATGTCATGCAGCTGTGAGTCCATGTGTGATGCCAGCCAGATAACAGAATGCAGCTGGAATCCTTCCAAATTGTAACACTCGACAGGTAGGCCCTACGCATTACGACTTCAGAGGCAGAATAACCATGGGGGATGTGGAATGTAGGGTTTATATTTTCAGTGACGTCGATAAGATTGAACTGGTATAAACAGTGGAAAGCGACTGTAAGCTGAAGTCAACCTCTTCAGGCTGTCTGAACAAGTAATGACACTCGATCCAGAAATCCTTTACTGGCGGACCTTGAATCGTGCTAGCTGCAAAAGACCTGCCCGGAGCAAAGAATAAGGATAGACAGAACGAAATAGCTGGAGTATTATCTGTGACCCGGAAAGCGAATGTAAACTTGTGTGGAAGCAGTCAATCTACCGCTGCGGTTTCGCTTTGAGCGAACAACTTAAATTGAAAGTGTCTGAAAACAGAATGGTAGGGAAAGTATTCAGATATCAGAAGGCTGCAGTATGTGTGTGATATAGAGACTTTACTGTTTGTTCCGGCTACCTGGTGCTGTTAGGCTGGTGAACACGTTACGGTGTTATAGGCGAGACAAGAAATTCGTACACATTTTTTTCTTGCGCGGAAAACCTCTAATTGGTCGAGGATTATATGACGGACTTTGATTTATGTATTTGGTTATTTTGTAGTTCATTTACGCTGTCAGTAAGAAGAAGTGTAGAGGTTCGAATCAGTGGGCGATATTGAATAACGAATTGAGAAGGGTGTGGTAGGGAACGGTTGTGGCCTGATCTCGGTTAGTGTGTCGGCATTTGCGTAGACCAGGGGTGTCCAATCTTTTTGGGAAAGGGCCACAACAGTTATTGTGGGCCGGACGTGTCAAAATCACAATGAGTGGTGTATGTAACGGCCGAAATTGAAAAATTGTACATATGACCTAGTTTTATCGTAAAAGGCAACATTTTTTCACATTAACTGCTTTAAGAAGATAAAGTATTATCTTGATTAAAACTCTTTTATATTAAACACAGAAACTTTGTTTCCTGTAACATCAAGTTATCAATGTGAGACTTGGCGTTGCTTCTCACGAATAAGACTTCCAAAAGACTACCGAATGTTTAGTATATATTATATATATATATTACGAATACGGCCATGGGCCGCATGTGGCCCTAGGTCGCGAATTGGAACCCCTGGACTAGACGGACTGCGAAAGTCTACTAAAAGGCTCTTAAAATATTCGGTGTCTTTGCAAAGATTCAAACTCCACCTTTCCACGAATATAATTGAGAAGCGTTACCGCTTGAACCAAGAAACTAGGATTATATGTCAACATAATAAAAACTAAATATATGTTTATAACATCAAAAATAAAAAAAAAAATAAGTAGTAAACATGAGAATTGGGACCAAAGAATTTGAAGGCGTGAGTACATTTAAATACTTAGGACTTCTAACAGATAAACAGAATAGTATGACAAATACTATTAAGGAGAAGATACAAATGGCCAATAAAGCATATTACGCTAATATACAGCTGTTAAAGAACAAAATAATAAATAGGAGGACAAAGATGAAATTATATAAAACTTTGATTAGGCCCATAGCGACATATGGCTCGGAAGTGTGGACACTTGCGAAAGAAAATGAGCTCAGTCTCCAGATATTTGAAAGAAAAATAATAAGGAAAATATATGGTCCTATTAAGATGAATGAGGAATGGAAAATCCGTACAAATGAAGAAATAGAAAATATCCTAGAAAACGAAAACATTGTGAGGTTCATAAAGGCACAACGCTTAAGATGGCTGGGCCATGTAGTAAGAATGGGAGAAGATAGACTTCCTAAAAGAATTTTGCAGGAGCAAATATTCTCAAGCAGAAGAAGATGTAGACCGAAGTTGAGATGGTTAGACGACGTAAAGAAGGATTTACATATAATGAGAGTGACCAAGTGGGAAGAGAAGTCCAGAAATAGAGAAGAATGGAGGCAGTTAGTGGAGGAAGCCAAAGCCCACCAGGGCTGTAGAGCTGGATGTTGAAGTTGAAGTTACCGCTTGAACCAGTTTCTTCATCGACAGGCTTTCGGATTGTGCTACTGCAGTGCTGAACGTGTACGTAAAATCAGTGACAGAAACCAAATAGGAGAGCCGCTGAAAATGATTTAACCTTTGGGAGTTAGCGATCAACCATGAAACTGAAACCACCCGTGAGTAATCCTTACACGGTTGTTTACATTTGAAATCACCCACAGTGGAATGACTGTGATCTGTCACCTGATGGAAGTTCACTGGTAATTGTGAACACACCACTTAAATTTACAGCAGAATCCGGGAAATAATAGAGTGATGTACGGAACTGATTTGTACTTACTAGGGTTCATTTATTTTCAAGGTTTTCCCACACTTCCGCAATCCAGATCAGAGGATCGCGCTGCCTCCGTCTTTAGTGACTGAACTTGGTTCAGGCTTATGCCGAAGCATCCACCGACCCTAATCCTGCACTGTGTAATGAATCAGAAGATTGTCTTTTGAGCGACACCCACTGTAAAAACCCGAACACTTAACTAGGTAATTTCTGTGAAGGGCCCTTCTGAATTCGTTAACACTTCCCTGTACTTCTGTATGAAATTTTAAATGTAATAGTTTACTTCCCTTTCACCAAATACGTTTTTGAATAGACTGCGTTGAAAAGGTTTTGCAAGATTTGAGTTCATGACTTTTTAGGAAAATTTAATCACAACTGGAAATTGGTAACATTGATGTGTGTGTGTGTGTGTGTTGTGTGTATGTATGTACGTATGTATTATTGGTCGATAATACTTTGATAACTGATACGTTCTGAAAAATGTATATACTTTTTTTACATAACTGAACAATATTTCCGGTAAATCATTGCAGAAGCACCGTCGCATATAATTTGCGCCAATTACTGAATGGCTGTGATCCAAAAATCTGCCGGTTTTTGTTGTAAATTTTACATATTTTTCCTCGAAAATTTGTTAAACATTGTTAATAATAATAATAATAATAATAATAATAATACCCTTATGTAAACGTACTGTCGATAACGTCCGTGTTCTTGGCGGCCAGCTTCATGATTGTGGGCTTCTCGTTTATGCAGAGTGTTTAGACTGACCTGGTAGCTGCGCTGTCGAAGAAGTTGCCGTACCAGCACGGCGCGTTTTGGAACTTAAAGAAAACTACAGTCGAACTCTGTTATAACGTCATGAAAGTGACTGAATATTTTGCGTCGTTATAAACAAGTGTCGTTATAACCGAGCAGAATAATGTTATGGTTAACAGCGAGGAATTAATTGGTACCATAGAACATATGACGCTATAGGCGAGGTGTCGCATAAACCGATGTCATTATAACCGGGTTCCACTGTAATACGTAGCTTACCCTATTTATGGAACTTGAAGGAACTTGAAGAAGAATTGAATGACATAACAGAAATTTGTTGATTACATGTGCATATTTAATATTAACAACTATGTTCTGAAGATGAGAACATGCAAAACAGTATGTTATCGGGTTGTTTTGTATGGGTGTGAAGAACTGTCCGTTATTCCGACATTATTCTACTTCGCGAAATACGAGTACTGCCCACAGATCAGGAGATGGTCCTATTAGGAATACGATTGATGCGCATGTGCAAGATTTCGTGGCGAATTACGTGGTGCTACGATCTCTCCTGAGAGCAGTCGCACAGTGCGCTTGCTCACTACACGCTACTCGATATGCTTGATGTCTTCAGTCTTCGTGAACTGGTAGAACAGTCTGTTCGTTTCTACCAGTAGCAGTCCAGTAGTCCTACTTATAACCAGCCGCTCCCCCCCCCCCCCCCGTCAGTGCCCCAGACACTCCTACTCACCGCGGGGATCATCTCGTGGTCTGTGGTCCGTTCTCGCAACGCGGATTTATGTTTATATTCCGGAGGCACCTAGTGATTTATACGAAGTGAGGAGATATTTTAACTTAAAATATACCACGACTGTTTGCTCTGTTATGTGTCAACTCCTCTTTAACATAAATTCTAACCTTTCAAAAATCTTAGAACTAACTGTATTTCGGCGTAAAATGTATATTTGGGTAAAGCATTACATTTACAAATAGAAATTAAAGACAGGAAATACAATAGCTTTATTGAAGTTAATTATATTGTTCACCAACTAGATAATTAACTAACTCCATGGAGCAGAGTCCTCCCTGAGAAGCTAACAGATCCTCATTTAGTCGAGATATTCCTCGCATTTTATGGAACCGAAGGTTCATTGCCACATTCACAACAACTCCCCGCCTGTCGCTACCCTAAGACAGATCAATTCAATCCATTATTATTACAATGCTGATATACAATAATATGAGTTGTTAGGACATACACAACGATTGTAGCCTACATAATTTGAGTCGGAAGCATTCAACTTACAATACCACTGGATAGGTCCAGGCGTTAGGCAATTTACCGATGAATGGGGTGTCAGGATGTCCACTGTTTTCAAATGGCTCAGGAAAGAAAGCAGGGGCGGGCTGTTTTGTGCTTGATAATAAACTCCGACGCTGTATAATCTTAGCAATTAATGGCATCGTCAAATAACACTGTTAAAAATGTGCCGTCCTTTCCTTAAATGGCTACTAATATCTCGAACAGCTGCGCGCTCTTTAAGGAAGACGTTACAGCGTGAGATGGGGCGTTAATTTGAAATTTATTTTTAGAACAATTAATCTGCTGGATTGCAGAGTTCCGTCGGGTTGTTTAAAATACTTTATGACGGAGATTATTTACTTGTTAGTAGTTTATTAACAGCTGTTCGTCATTGTCAGGGGTTACATTACATCGAGATCAGGACCTACTGAGTAACTGTTGGGGTATTTATGAGGCATTTACTGTGTATAAAAAGCCTGTGATACACGTATGTGTATGTATATGTGTGTATGTAATATTGCATGTATTTCATAATGATGTTAATAGGTTTCTATACTCGTGGGAGGTTGGTTCGAAAAAATGAAGGTGATTTATGAAGATCCAAAATTGTTTAAGATTTGATTCTTTAGGACCAAATCGTAAATCATTTCGACTATCATGAGCTTTATTCTGATCCTTTAGGCTGGAGGGAGGCATTAATTTTAGGGGTTTGGGGGATATGTTCGGGATAATTTTAAGGGTTTATTTTAGTCCGTCTCTTACTTCAATCCTTTGGGTAGTTCAGACGCAAGTATAATTTAACAAATACGGAACCTTGTAGCGCCCCGAAAACTTTTAAAAAATCTTCAACATATTCTATAAATTTTTGCATGCAATAAATATTTGCACAAATAAAAACGGGCGCAAAAGCTTCTTAACTGCCAATATTACCTCTAAAACTGAAAGATATTTTTACTAGTAAGGAAACAATCGTGAAGGCTTATTTAGGAGGGAATATACGAAACGTCTGAAATACAAATCAGATATGCTTACTAGTTCAGTTCTTTATCGTGTTACAGTTTTTTGGGCTTGCAGGGCATTCATTTCTCACGTCACAAAGGTCAAGATATAAATGAGTTACACATGAATATCACAGATGGTAAGATATTACTCTTTAGTTTCCTAACTTTCAGAAATTCAGGCACAGGAGACGATGACTCAAGAAAGAGGGCGTACCTATAGTTTCAGCTGATGCACTGTGATGAATATTGTGGTTACAGAAATTGACGATGACAGGAGGGAGACAGACAGGGGAAGGTGTTGCAATGATTAACGGTTCTTCTCCTATCTTCGTTGTACAGCGTTCTGACGATGTCACTCAGGAGTCATTCAAGACCGAGAGTGGTTCCTACTCTGAGAGAAGTTTCATTAACATTTCAATTACAAGATCTGTTACGGCTGAATATTTTCGAAGACCGTTGGATATGCTGACAGAAAACTAATAACGATAAGGTGAAATTTTGCCGAGAGAGAACACACGCACCGTATACAGTGCTGTCGAATTTTATGCGAATTTCAAAGAGTGCGGTATAAATAAATACTAATAAAGTCCAAATTTGTATGCAAAATATGAAATAATGTGAATCATTAAATTAACTTCTGCTGTTTATTTACTAGTATTTTGTAATTTAAGGCTTCCGCCGTGGTCGTAATGTTCTTAAAAGTTTTTGGGTTGTAGCCCGGCGTCAATTTTTGGTGTGTAACCAACGTTTCGGGAACACTTGTTTGTCCCATCTTCAGGGTCTTAGGTCCTTTTTACCTAAGACCCTGAAGATGGGACAAACAAGTGTTCCCGAAACGTTGGTTATACACCAAAAATTGACGCCGGGCTACAACCCAAAAACTTTTAAGCAATACTAGTATTTCGCTTAAAAATATGTTTAGTAGCAAAAATACGCTACAGTGATTGTAGATTAATGTCCTCCGAGAACACATCCTCCAACTTTATACTCATTGCTATGGGAAAAATTAGTTTTGAATTATGCGAGATCTTCAGGAACATATTCCTGTCATAAAATGCGACCGCACTGTGTGGGTTCTCTTTAGCCAGTAGCTACACCAGGTTTATGTTAAACCAATCCGTAATCCACTGAAATGATGCAGTTGGTCTTTCATTATATCGCATATCCTTAAGACGTTCTTCTTACAATATTTGTGCTTGCTGTATATGAGATTAATAATCTACATGCATCTTAATTAAGCTTCATAAACAATGTAAGGAACAACAGTGCACCTCGTATTTTATGTATGAAAGGTAGCACAATGTAAGAAACGGACAGTGTTATTACATCCGAACTGTACGAATAAAGTCTAGGGAATATGACATGCAGACTTCTTTTCTGCCATTTACTGCCATGGCCCCGCATGGTGATATGTCTTGTAAATATGAAACACGGGGGCAAATATTTGTTTCAGTTGTGACTCACCGTTTTGTTCTTGAACACTCTAGTAATTACTCGTTTTCCGTCGAAACTCCTCTTATTTCATACAACTGGTTAGACGTTTCGACGCAAGCTGTGTGCCATTGTCAGGCCGTTACAGAAATACGGTATAATGAGGACGGGAATGTGTTGTGTTTTAATTCGCTATAATAAGCACAAGAAGACAAACTTTATGCAGATCGGTATTTCAGTAGGTTCCTTTCACATAAATATCCGTACATTAAGAATTATAAAATAAACTTTATTTTATTCCAAATTTAGGGGATTGTGACCAGTAGGCTTAAAGATTAAGATGAACCTATTACTAATTCAGCAAGGAGAATGTAAAGTTTTATAAGACCGTATTTTAATGTTGATTGCATATTATATTGAAATAAAAAATAAATAATGTAATTTTAATCTCAGGTATGTTATCCACACATCGTAATTCATATGTGACATTCAGATGGACCAGTCTGCTTAAAGACGACGAAGACACACTAAAAAATGTAAAGTCGATCCAGCACACTCCGTGAAGGCATATAGGAGGAGTGGAGGTGTAGATCTACTTATTCTTAACCTCTGTACTAGATGGAGGTTTAAAATGCTATGCGTACTATAATAATAAAACCTTTCGTCATAATTTTATGTGTTAGTGTGATGATGGCGCACAACTTGTGCCGAAAAACGTAAGCGATTAGACGCCATAAGGGCTTTTTGTCGACAGAAAACGAGTATGTGGCTATAAGGGCAAGTTTTATACTGTCTTCAGACCTTTCCAAGAAACTGAAAAATGTGAATAGCTATAATATATTGAAGGCCCTTACACTTGTAGCTGGATTATTTATTTCACTAGCTTTATGGAATGGAATGTTTCCTCCTAAGCTGTTAGTTGCTAAGCTCTTCAACGAACGCCATGCCTGTTATGTAACACGAAGGTTCATTACGTTGTTTACATGAGGCCGCTACTCGACTGTATCCTGATATAGTAGAATCCACTGCACACCGTACTTCTTTAACCTTCATTCACACATTATCCTACCATGCACGCCAAGGTCTTCCAACTAGTCTCTTTCTCTCGGGTTTTCCGGTTAATAGCTTATGTTGTAAATTTCTCTCGTCCCTATTGCACGAGCTGCATATGTCGTAAATACTTTTGTCTCACTTGATTGACCTAATAATTCCCGACGAAGAATATCAGTTTTAAAGCTCCCCTGTTTGCAGGGACACAAAATATTGCGTTTGGGACTGTCCCGCGGATGAGTATATATTTTCTTTACGTGTGGCATCCCGTTGTGATGTACATGTAAAAAACAAGAGGAAAAGGAGCAGTCAGTCACAACCATATTTAGTAGTGTTATACTGTATACTATATTGCGACATGTTTCGGCTTTTATCAAAATCCATCATTAAGCATGTAGGTCTATAAAGTACCTGCAGGTAGAGTGCCAGCATAAACACAAAAACGTATTGTGTTTATGTAGGTACACAACACAAATATTATTGTGTTTTATGTCGGCATTCTTTCTGTAAGTATTTTATATGTGCCTGATGATGGCTTTTGATAAAAGCGGAAAAATGTCGCAATATAACATAGAGTAGAATACTACTAAATATACTTGTGACTGCTCTTTTTCCTCTGTTTTTTTTTTGTAAATATATATATGAGCTAGACAGTTTGCATTATTGAAAGTTTGAGAAGAGTTGGATAAATATCATGCTTTTTTACCGGCGCGAAATGAACGTACGTTTTAAAATGATGATATATTTGTTCTGAGATTAGCTTGTATTACATCCACGTACATATCCCTCGAGAATGTAGGCCAAAGTGGCATTGATCGATGCGCTTCTACGCTTCTGCGTCAGAACACATCATGTTGTTGAATTGATATAATCTTTACAATCGTTAAACAAACAAAGCAGAATGTGTCTATGCTATTTTCGTTGGCATTTTCAACTGAATGCAGGGTTGCTTTTAGTTATCGCGTAGGTAAAGCTAATTTCATGGAAGAGTTCTTTTTAAAAAGCTGATACTCTCCGGTTGATCAAGAAATCCTCTGCTTTATTTATTTAATCCTCTCCGCACACAGCTTACACAATTACACGCTATTCCTTGAAGATCCGGTTTAATATTATCATGCCATCTATTCCTGATTCTACCGACTAGTCTTTTCTCTTCATTTTGTCGCATTTAAAGTTCTGCGTACATTTTCCTCTTCTTCATACGAGCTGCATGTCCCGTTCACCTCAATTTTGTGATCTGGTTACCGGTACGTGCAGAATGGGGTGTGCAACTTTGAAGCTGCTAATTATGCTACTTGGACACTTTGATTCAAATTTGAGTATAATAGAGTGTCCATGTTATTGTGTCCCTGAACACGGCAGCTGTCACGTGAGTTTTGTCGCGTAGGAAGCCTGCATCCGCCGGTAATATGGAGTCCGGGTTTTCTTTGCAGTTCAGCTTACTTCATTTCACAGAAGAGTTTCGAAGTGCTCTAAATTACTGTCGCATGCAGGCTTCCTCTGCGATAAATCTTTCGTATTCGGTGACACGATAAAATAGACTGAAATTGTTCTTTAAGAAATCGCATGTGAGCTTGTGGACTGGACTCAACTGGACCATGAAAGGGCCTGGTTTCTGGGTAATGTGAACACGGTAATGGACCTTTGGTTTACCTATAAGATGTGGAAGGTTTTGATCAGCTGGTTGACCTCCAGCATCTGAAGTCAAACTCTGCTGGTTCCAGCGGTATCACTTCTGATCTATATTGAGGAGGGCGAAAGTTCGAATCTCGGCCGGGACACCGACTACCCTGATCGGGGTTGAGGGTTTGCTGTGTTTTCCTCGGTTCCTTCCGACGTACTGGGATAGTACTTTATACTGGGCGACGATCTCTTCATTTAAACCGAGCAGATTGGTGTAGTGGTAACGCTTTACATCGTGTTCGGGAGGCGCCCTCTTATAATCCCGGTCGTGTCACTGGTTATCTCAACTGATGTCACTCGTGGTCTACTGCAGACAGCAGGCAAATGCCGGATATTGCGTCGACTAGGCCACAGCAGCATCCCATCAATACTAATAGTCTGAGATATTCACAGCGTCGCAAAGTAAACCAGGATCCACAATTTTTTTTCACATGTTTTGCAATTCATTATCATTCAGTGAAATAAATTAATACACAGACCGTCGTTCACAACTCAAATCTTGTAGCTTATCGTTATTTAGTACAACGTGTTTCGGCGTACATGGCGATCATCAGGTACTACAAGTTAGAAACACCTTGAGGAAAATAATGTACAAAATGTGCAGTGTCGACGTACGGAATAGAACGAGATCTCGTTCTTTACAAACAAACAGTTTAAATGCCATGTTTCTGATGCAGTTCATGTTGTAATGTAATCAGAAAATTGTTGAAAATATTTTGGTAAAAAAATATAGCCAGTACTCCTGCCTATGTGCTGCTTATTTTAAAATGCTTATAAATTGAGTCATTTTAACTTACATAATTGTGAGTTACTGATGTCGTTAAATAAACTGCATATAAATACACAAATAAGGAGATTATCTCTCTCTACACTTGTTTATGGATTGTTTGTTGCTACTACGATTCTCATATCGAGACCCACGACACATTTTCTTCGTCAGACTCCTTCCGGTCGTCTTTACGTCGTTATTTTAGTTTAAGTGTAAATTGACAGACTACATATTGTTGTTTCAACGATGACTGACTGAATGAATGAATGAATGAATATTGAACCACCATCAAACACAACTATATATTCCATGTTTCGGCCCTACCAGACCATCATCAGGCTACGTATGTAGCCTGATGATGGTCTGGTAGGGCCGAAACATGTAGCTCATCCTTACACAATAAGTATGGGGTTATGTGTGATGATGGTTTACTAATTAATTGGTTAATTTAGTGTACATGTTTTAGGAACAACCTGTACAGAAGGTACAAGTTTTCCTAAAAGGTTGGAACCTCTCAAAATTCAGAACGTTATTCTTATGAAACTATTGTCTAGCAAGTAGGACCATTACATGAAGTTTTGTCTTTATGAATGGAATAAAAAGAAGTGTTGAGCTAAAAGTTTTTAAAACTGCAGGACATTTCGGAACATTATGGCTTTCTTCCTTTTCTTTCGTGTCTTTCTAGTGTCTAACGAGTTCTTTGTTTCTTTTCATTTTCTTAACGATAAATTTTACGTCACGTTGTCTTGCTCCAACACTAACGGATGCTTTGTTTCGCTGCAAACAAAAGAAATTAGACTTGGATGGTATGAAGTTGTCTGTTGTCAAGGTATCGTATCACTGGATGACGTTTAAAAATGTAGTTGGAACACACTCAGCACTTCCATATGCACTGCAAGACGCCGGATCGCAAAGATAAATAAGAAAGAACGTTTTGGGCTGATGTTAAATGGAAGGACATTCGTAGCTATGTATGATTGTAGGATACTGCCGACTGAATTAAATGGAGGGACATTCATAGCTATGTGTGATTGTAGGATACTGCCGACTGAATTAAATGGAGGGACATTCATAGCTATGTATGATTGTAGGATACTGCCGACTGAATTAAATGGAGGGACATTCATAGCTATGTGTGATTGTAGGATACTGCCGACTGAATTAAATTGAGGGACATTCATAGCTATGTATGATTGTAGGATACTGCCGACTGAATTAAATGGAGGGACATTCATAGCTATGTGTGCTTGTAGGATACTGTCGACTGAATTAAATGGAGGGACATTCATAGCTATGTGTGCTTGTAGGATACTGTCGACTGAATTAAATGGAGGGACATTCATAGCTATGTGTGGTTGTAGGATACTGCCGACTGAATTAAATATTTTGGGTGAATCGATATTCATTGCATAGTGAAGGTTTGAAAAGAATATTAGACGACGATACTTTGCTTCGACGTGGGCATGGTAAAACTGTAAACTTTAAGTTTATGTAACTAGTGATTGCTCTTCTTTTTCTGTCCTTGATTCCCGTTAGTACACAATCCGTCTGCGTTGAGCTTGTCACATGTAACCGCAAAACTTATCATCATCGTCACATTTGTAACTGTTGACGTGTAAGCGATGCTTCATACGGACACTATAGATGTTGTTGTAATCTGTCTCCATACGAAATTTCGCATGCCTGCCTTCTGTGGTTCATTAGTTGATTGACGTCAAACAGGATGCTAAATATAGGTTGCTCCCTTCCGCCACGTTGATCCACACTCTAAAAAAATTACCAAACCTTGTATGGTGTCATTTGGGCATTTCCCCCCCCCCCACCCTTTTAAATATTTGTGAAGAAGGAGAAATTATGAAACGAGGGAAACTAAATTTTTTTAAGCTCGCAGTATTCACAGCAGAATTTAATGGTATGAGGGTCGGAAAAACCAACAGATTGCCTGTAGTATAAGCAGAAGAAATTTAAAAATTCAGCTGCTGTGAATGTGTCTGTTGGCCATTATATTGTGTGTCACAGTTCTTTAAAAGTCATTCGCAAACCATAAACCAAAAGCACATTTCACATAATTAGCATGTCGTATTCAGATTCCCACAAAACTGAGAATGATACGATTTCAATTTTATGCAGGTCTTTCAGGAGACGAAATTCCAGGACTTTTTTAAATTTGGCTGCCCAAGTGGAGTGGGATAAGTAGTAGGGGACCTGCAGCATGCGTGAGGGACAGGGGAAATAGTAGATGGGACGATAGAACTAAAGTGGACCTTAAGTAAATGTGATGTTGAATTGTTCAGGCTGGCTCAAGATAATATCGAGACTCGTGTGTACGCCATTACACAAAGCACGGGAAATATACAGTGGACTAAGCGACTGTTCTTATCTCGAGAACAAATCTGTTGTATGGAATTTGTGAGTGAAAGGAATTTTTGTAACCCCAAAAGTTGTCATGACTGGCCACAGTGTGGTTTTCGAAGGTAGGGTTTCGGTACACATAAACGGGTAGAGGCATAATGCAAAGCGGTACAGAACTCGTACATGGTACATATCTGTGTTGAGCTAAGGGTGATTATGTATGTCACTGACTTATTCTGAGATCTTCGCTCGTCTGGAATATTACGCATCGTTGATTGGAGTTAGTTACCAACGTTTCGAGACAACCTATCGGCCCCATCTTCATGGGTCAAGCAGTCCAAGAATCACGTGTTGGACTGCTTGACCCTTGAAGATGGGACGGGTAGGTTGTTCCGAAACGTCAGTAATTACCAGTCAACGCTGTGTACTATCCCAGAAGAGCGAAGATCTCAGTTACACCGTGGCTGAAGCCTGTAGTCATTCTGTTTTGTTCAAATGATGGTCGTACTTTGGATTTTTGCACCGTGTGTTGTACTTATGTTATTAGAGTTTCTCGTTATCATCTGCGTAAAGTACGTCTGTAACTGTAAACGTCTTTTATGTCATTCTCGTTAAACAGCAAGTGGCAAGTGTTCATTTGAGGCAGTGGAAGCCTGAAAAGTACTGGTGCTTTCCGTGAATAATAGAACAAAACAATCGAACGAAAAATGTACTATGGTTAACTAGACAGCGAACTTCATGAAACATGTAAAACATACTGTTATGTGCGAGGGTTGAAGTTTGAACAGCCCTGAAGTTCTGGTCTTCTGGGTTATTAGGCTGCGTAGCGGGCTAATTGATTTTCGACGTTTCGAAGGAAAGTACCGCCTTCTCTTGACTTGCAGAATGTCATAGAATTCGCGCGCGTGAAAGCACCACTCGTGATACTGCATTCGTTATTGATGCTGATGCTTCTCCATACAAGAAAATTAGACAGTTTGAAATACAGCTTTGCTTAATTGGATTTATCAGTAAAGGGGAAATACACAGATGGGTAATAACCATCAGCCACAACTCTAAAAGAAACATTTTCTTATGTAATACTAATATCTATTTTAACCAAGTAAGAGTTGTGATTGCCGATGCCAGTGCCCGCGCGGTCTAAGGCGTGGGTCTGCGGCCTCTCGCTTGCTGGGATTGCGGGTTCGAATCCCGCGGGGGCATGGATGTCTGTGTCTTGTGAGTGTTGTTTGTTGTCGGATAGAGGTCTCTGCGTCAGGTAGCTCACTGGTCCAGAGGAGTCCTACCGACTGTGGTGTGTCTAAATGAGTGTGATCGTGAAGCCTCGATAATGAGGAGGCCTAGGCCCACTAGGGGCTGTTGCGCCATAAAAAAAGTTGTGATTATCCCGGTGGCCGCGCAATCTAATGCGTGGGTCTGCGGCCGCTCGCTTACTGGGATTACGGGTTCGAATCCGCCGGGGGCATGGGTGTCTGTCTCTTATGAGTGTTGTGTACTGTCAGGTTGAGGTCTCTGAGTCGGGCCGATCCCTCGTCCAGAGTAGTCCTACCGTGTGTGTGTCATTGCGTGTGATCAGGTGCAACAATAACCCTCTACATCTACAACGAGTAGGAATAAGTGGTCAGGCTACGCCTACGAAAGAGTTGTGACTGACATGTATTATCTGTCTGTGTATCTTCATAACAAGGAATGTCCCACATAAAAAAAATATTTTGGTGACAAAACCCTGTTTACTGTTATTCAGGAAATACCCTGTTCGATATTGGCCGAATTTCCAGCTATGTATATTAAGTTGTTAGCGATATTTCTCATTATCACTTCTCACATATGATTGTTGTGCTTTGACATAATCATGACCCTCTTCCTCTTGGTCTGTACCTTCAACCATTCATTACCGCCTTCCTTTCCTGTCGACACTGCATAGGCTACATAATGCAAGGCACAGTTTTCGACTTTTTAATGGAGTATTTATGATCGAGTGCAAATTTAGCCTGTTTCACATAGAAATAGTGGACCTCGATAGCTCAGTCTGTATAGCGACTCGCTACGGGCTGGACGGTCCGGGAATCGAATCCCGGTGGGGGCGAGATTTTCCGTACCCTTCCAGACCGGCCCTGGGGCCCACCCAGCGTCCTATAAAATGGGTACCGGGTCTCTTTCCCCAGGGTAAAGCGGCCGGGGCGTGGAGTTGACCATCCACCCTCATCTAGTGCCAGGGTTAAAGAAAGAATAGAGCTATACATCTACTTCCCTCTGGGCCTTCATGGCCCGCTCTAGGGCGAACTTTACCTGTAGAACTTTACTTCACCTAGAAATAGTTTTTTCTATAGATACAAAGTAAATAACAAATACAAGCAATTTGGACATCTCTTCGGTCATTTAATCGTGTAGCGTGAGGTGCAGAGGTGATAGTATGGAATGAGATGCGAAGATGATCATGAACCGTTATCTGGTAACAATTTTCAAGGAGTCGGTTGTGGCGTGATTTTGACTTTCGGCTGAAGAGACAAGAAAATCGCAAAATAGAAACGTGGCATAATAGCTAACACCTGTGTATGCCAATTCAAAGTAATGACGTCCAGTAAGCAAGTTTGTAGCTTAACGCTGCATTAACCTGTCCGACTTATGCGATTTATTTTGACTGTAACTCTCACAGTTTATACCTCGTGGTACGGACAGAGTCACGCTCTGGGATGCATGGACACCAGGTCGTAAGTTGGACGCTGATCTGTAATACTGTACAAGATCTTTCATTTGTGCCTATGCGTTCCAGAGGATGATTTCCTTTGTGTTTTCCGACTAAGATTGTATACGTATTTCTCATAAGAAGCCGGGGTAATGTAGTCGTATAGTGCCCAGGCCAATGGTTGTTCTCCTATCCAAAGCGTCCAGACCGGTTCTAAGACACACCCAGCCTCCTGTATGGTGGGTTCTGGGGGCTCTCTCCCCGATAAAAAGTGGCCGGGACAAGAAACTGACCACTCAACTCTAGCGCCAAAGTTAAGAATGAGTGGAGCTATATCTCCACTCACACATATAACTTCATGGCATGCACAGAGGCAATTTTAGCTTTGCACATTTCTCATGTTTGTGTGCGTCGCCCAAACACCTTATGCCATTATGTGAATAAGCCCGTATTTAGTTTTATGTTGTACATAGCAACATACAGCACGAAAGACATTTTGTGATCAAATATGTCTTGGCAAAGAGAGTGGATTCTAAGCCTCTTTTTATTTTAGTAAAAACGATAAACATGTAACACAGAACGTTCGTAATGTAATTCCGAACGAATGACGTTGACCGAGAATATATTCATACGAAAAATAGTAATGGTATGATAGTTGATAGGCGAAGTAATGGAAAGTGGATCCTAATGCTACTGGGAACGATTTTTCTCGTGGAGATAGTCGTCCGTCATATTTATGAGCTTACCTTTCGCATTGCACTTGTTACTTCGCTTTGATAGCCTAGTTCACCCTCTCTGTCCAGCATTGTGGTGCATCCCAGTTTTAACCATGAAAAATGTGGACGTATCGCGATTTTGTTTATATATATATATATATATATATATATATGTGTGTGTGTGTGTGTGCGCGCGCGCGCGCGTATTGTGTTCTTGCCATACTTGTGCAACATTATATTCTTTTGTTTCTAAAGATTTATTGTTTTACTAGAAAGCAAGACAAAATTAATTATTGCCAATCCCGGTGGCCGTGCTGTCTAAGGCGTAGGTTTGCGGCCGCTTTATTGCTGGGATCGCGGGTTCGTATCCCGCTGAAGGCATGGCTGATCGTCTCTTGTGTTTGTTGTGTGTTGTGTAAGTAGCGGCCTCTGCGACGGGCTGATCACTCGTTTAGAGGAATCCTACCGTGTGTATGTTTGTCTAATATTGCGTGATCTATAAACCCAAAAAAATGAGGCGGCCTAGGCTTGATTCGGGCTGTTACGCCACTTCTGGTTTCGAAGTGAAGTGAAGTGAATTAAGTTCTTGGGGGATATAATTAGCATGTACTTTGGTCTGACTTTATACTGAGGATATTTTAACGCACTGAAATTAATTAATGTGTGGGTGTTTTTTGTATTGTGCTTGTTTAAAAAAATTTTTTTTTATTCTGTGTATGGGTGTTTTTGTAAGGTGTGGATGCTTTTGTAAGGTGCGGATGATTTGTAAGTTGTGGATGTTTTTGTAATGTGTGTAAGGTGTTCTAATATGTGTACTTGTATTTACTGTACGTATTTTGTTTACTGTATGTATTTTGTTTTGTATGTGTAAGGGTGGTTTAGTAAGGTGCGTACGGTTTTCTAATATGTGTATTTGTATTTACTGTATGTATTTTGTTTTGTATGTGTATGGGTGTTTTTGTAAGGTATGGATGTATTTGTAAGGTGTGGATGTTTTTGTAAGGTGTGGATGCTTTTGTAAGGAGTGGATGCTTTTGTAAGGTGCAGATGTTTTTGTAATGTGTGTACGGTGTTCTAATGTGTGTACTTGTATTTACTGTATGTATTTAATTTTGTATGTGTATGGGTGTTTTTGTAAGGTGTGTACGGTGTTCTAATATGAGTACTTGTATTTACTGTATGTATTTTGTTTTGTATGTGCATGGGTGTTTTTGTAAGGTGTGAACGGGGTTTTTCTAATATGTGTACTTGTATTTACCGTATGTATTTTGTTTTGTATGTGTATGGGTGTTTTTGTAAGGTGTGGATGTATTTGTAAGGTATGGATGTTTTTGTAAGGTGTGGATGCTTTTGTAAGGAGTGGATGCTTTTGCAAGGTGTGGATGTTTTTATAATGTGTGTACGGTGTTATAATGTGTGTACTTGTATTTACTGTATGTATTTTGTTTTGTAATTGTGTATAGTTTGTTTTGTATTGTTAATTTTATGTATATTTATATGTCCATTTGTATTGTGTGTACTAGTGTAAGGACTACTGCACCGGGTGAAAACCCAATTGCAGTAAATAATAATAATAATAATAATAATAAAATAAAAGTGGGCCTAATCATTGCGGAGGAATACTTGTGTGTGTGACGTAGAGGGGGTTATGTCAGCGTCTTCTGGGCGCCATATTGGCGATAGAGAGCTTGTGCAATTGCTCCCCATCGTCTGTGGTGTGCCATTTAGTATTTTTTTTAGAAAGGGATCTGTTCCTTATTCGTCTCCTCACACTGGTAATTGTAACGACTTTGTATATTTCAGAATGCTCTGGGGATGGGTTTCATTAATCAGGGAGTGGTAGAAATTGGGTGAAGTCATGCTACCTAGAGTACGAGCATAGGACGGACGCACGGCATGGAGATAAATTATTCTTCACGTAATTAATTATGTGATATCGCCCATTAATCTGCACCGGTCGCAAGGTGTGCGGCAATTTCGTTTCAGATTTTCGGCAAGAATATTTTTCCATCCGGCCGTTGCGTACTGATGACTCATTAGTAAGATAATCGTAATTTCTCTTGATTAATTAAGTCCTAACGTATCCTGGAGAGATTTAGAACTAAATTTTCCCTAAGTCGTCCGAAAACACCGAAATTTTTTGTCTTACCTGCTGATAAATCTGAATATAACAAATTAAATTCGCCGTGCCTCATTCTTTTCTTGCAGATATGGTGCACCCAGAATCGTCGTCCCTTCGTTTTCTTCTTTTCTTCTTTTCTTCTTCTTCGGCTCACAAACATATCACAAATATTTCTTCTTCTGAAATGCTGATTGCGCTCACTAATCAGTAAGCTGCTATGAAGTGGCCGTGCCATGGCTCAGGCGGTTAGTCGCCGGCCTCCCACCGCGGAGTGTCGGGTTCGATCCCGGGTCAGTCCATGTGGGATTTGTGGTGGGAAAAATGACACTGGGATAGATTTATCTCCGAGTACTTCGGTTTTCCCCTGTCAATTTCATTCCACCGGTGCTCCATTACTTGGAAAAATGAAAAAAAAACTGATCATCTTTCTCTTCATCTTCATCACAGGGTTGCACAAGAAGCCTTAAGGCTGCGGTGCGTCCGTAGCATGTGCTGCGGGGCCCTTCTCCACACACACAAACTGAAATGAACTGAAATCAGTCCGTGCCTCGTAGATCTGATGGCAGTGTGAGTCCTCAGAACAGTACAAATATTCCGACTCGTGTGATACATGCCTTATATCCGGTGTGGTCCAGGGTGCTCTTACCGTTATGGCTGTACAACCACAGGAGTCACAAGACCAAAGATCAGACACGAGGGTTGGTGGGTTTTAGTTGTGCGGCAGCTGTGGTGGTCACGTGGTGATAATTGGGCAGGACATGTAGCGCGAATACAGAACGTGAGCGAATACGTACATAATTTTATTCTGCAAAACCGAAAAAGGAAGACATCAGTTATGATAGTATCTAGGCGAGGACGTGAGGACAATGCTACCAGTGAAACTGACCTTTGCGGGCTTTAAATCTTCAATTTATTTAACAGCATTTTCTTCATTAATGTGTTGCAGATGTGTTCGTTGTTCCTGTTCTTGCATTATACAAGGTGGCACAGAGCCGACTGACACATTTCAGAACGCACGTATAGCCTGCGAGGGGGGGGGGATAGGGGGGCAGAGTCTGTACACCAAGAAAGATGATGCCATACCATTTCGAAACTTTTTGCGTGTTGTATGTACCGTGCATTTTATCGTGAGTTAAGTCAAAACCAACATAAGTCATCGCATACGCAATACACAGCGCCACAGGAAGGGGTCGACAGTACATCTACCAGACGCTTTTATGCATGGCAAATAACCAGATTTTAAAATCCATTATAATGTTTTTAAATGCTAATATCGGTTTATGAAAAACTATTTGTATGTATTTTATAATCAAGTTCATAAGGCATATTTATTTATAATCACTACTTGAGACATGATGTATTATTGTTCTTAATTTTTAATTTTATAATTTTATGCATTTATACATTTTAAAGTTGTGAGCTGCGTAAATACTTATACTGTAAAACCACTTATCGTGTATTTGGATGTAGTACGTACTTGTAATTCTTTGATAGATACCCCCTGAGGATGGCAATTTATTTGTCGAAACATGTGTAGGGGTTGTAACTACATTTTGTACTTGCTAATTATCTTCTGCATTTTTTGGTTTTGACTTAACTCATTTCAAAACTTGTTCATTGACGATGGATCGGTGGAGCATGTAGCGTATTAATGTGCGACCACAAGCATTTTTATGTTTCGGGTATCCTGTGGTCTGTACGTTCGCCATATTTCTTCCTATGGGGATACTTGAAGGAATGCGTATACGGGAATCACCCACTCACAATACAGGAGCTGAAGTGTGCTGTTCGGGATGAAATTGCAACTATAAATTAAGAGCTGTTGCGTCGAGGTTTTCAATTTTGTGAATCGTTTAAGAAAATGTGCTGCAAATTAAGGATGCCACCTTAAAGATATTATCTATAAAAAGTGATAAAGAAGTAGTAAAACGCTTGCTTTGTACATAAAACTGGTGCACTTCATTTTATCCCTTGCTGTGTAAAATATTAACGCGTGTTAAAAAGTGTCAGTCGGTTTTGCGCCACTCTGTATATCTGTATGAATTCAACTTAAAACTGTCTTAGAATGTAGAATGTTACAGTAAATAACAAGATAAAATTAACAGACGTGAAAATGCATATTACTCAAAGGCAGAATGGGGAATTGTTTGTAATGAAGAGATCTGTAATTTGTTTGGTGCATTCGAAGGATAAATTCTTCCCAGAACAACTCGTTTTAAAACGAAACCATCTTTACTGCTGCAGAAGCAATGAGGTTGCATTTTCCAGGCAAATGAAACTTAACGCCAGGTCGGGTCACCGCGACCCACTGGTGCTCAGGTACGGTGTTTTCTCACGAATAGAAGGACATTTATAATGGGAAGAGTTGTGTAACCGATCACAGTCTTATCTTTTGGCAAGTTCTCATTTCCCTGTACTTGTGCAATGATACTTTTTTGATTTGCACATCAATCAATTTCGTTTGGGATTTTTTAGGTGTACTGTCACGTGACTTGGCTCTACACCACAGTGCAGACTGTACCATCACTTTCAAGCTCCTTCTTTCAATTACGTATTTCATCTCCCTTACAGCTTTCTCATTCTTCTTGCTTTCTGTTCTTTAGAGAAGCGAGTTTTATTCTTCGTCCTCAGGGCTTTTCTTTGCTTCTGTACGAATTTTCTGGCAGATAGTATATCGTGTTCCTGGAAGCAGGCGGGAGTCTGTCCTCCAGCTATACAAACGATTCCTTGAGCTGTTCCTACTAGGAGGAGGAGGAGGAGTAATGACAATAGTAATATATCCTTTGCAATTGCAGTATAAGTGCAAGTGCAGCATACAGTGTGGCTTACCTAGCAATAAATGTTAAATAATCTAACAGCCTTTTTCACATTTGTTCTTTTGCTTGTTTTTGACGTTTACATTCTCGTCATCATCACTGTCTCCTGCAAACTTTGTGGTTCTCACAGGTTCATATTCTTGCGTGGTTTAGTCTGTTTACTGTATTTGCAAATCACATTATACCGTTAGGTTTGCGCTATGATATAGTATATGCATATACACTACACTTGTCTGTTGTACTTTTACTGTTTGGTAATATATACGTGTCTGTATCATATGGGGACTTAACAATATAGCATGATTTGTTGATAGAGTGAACCGACTATGCCACGCAAGAATATGATTCTGAGAGAACCACAAACTTTGCAGGAGACAGTGACGTTGACGAATCTTAAACGTCGAAACTCGTTTTGAGAATGGTTGTTGGACTCTCTAACATCCAGATGAAAGTACGTGATGATCTCTAATGATTCAGTCGAGCTGTCTGAGGTGTTAGGACGTCGATGAAAGACATTAACCCATATAAACTAAGACTTACTTGTAATATATATTTAAAGATTTAGTTCGTACCGTGCAGTAAACACACCCTGTCTCGGTTACACTTTATATAAATTTATACTGTATAGGGAAATAATCTTTGATTTTTCTGAGAACAGTACAAAACATAATAATAAACGATGTGGGCAGAACGTAGAAAGTTCGAATGTTAAACCCGGTGGTACCTAAAGTAACCCCAGGCTTTAAAGGCTTGTCTCCATTATTGGTGCGTTATTGCCACTACACGCTAGTAGCGGTTGCTGAAGCCGAATGTTCAACCCTGCTAATGCCAACCCCAGCCATTTAACACGATCCTGAGCTAATTCATCGAACTGTCATCTTTACAGTTTGTCGCCTTTTGTCCTTGTTAAACTTCTCCTCCCATCTTATGCTGTCTTCCACACCCTTTTACAATCGATGATGTGGTCAAGAATTTCACGGCTTTTATGTAACCAGAAATCGCTACCGTGTTCACAAGACGTCGCCACTGGAGAAACATGAATTCAACCCAACTTTAAAGCCCTTTGGTTAGTATACATACCGTCAGGTTTAACACTGAAATTTTGCAGTTTGCCCGCGCGGTGTATTTGTGTGTTACGCGTGATCCCGCTATAAACAGCGACTATTTCCCTACACAAATGTCAACGATTGGTCTTACTGAGGGAAAGAGACTGTGTCTCTGAGAGGCATGAACTGGATCATTATATATAAACTGTAATTTATTTTAGCCTGAGGAAAATAAATATGAAATTTCACACAGTCATACAAGTATGCCTGTAACTTCCAAGTCGTTTCTTCCTTACATTTCTCATCTGCTCAGTGCGTGCTACGTGCTCCTCGATTAGAGAATTATTAGGTCTAATATTTGATGAAGTGTGCAAATTATGAAGCTACTTATGTTTCCCCCCCTCTATTTTCTTTTATTCCGCTCAGAACCCTGTGCTCAGACATCCTCAATCACTTTTCTTCCTTAAGGAAGGAGAACAAGTTTTAAATCCGTAAAAAGTAACGAGTAAACTTTTATATGCTGTAATGTTTGTGTCTTAGGCTACTGCTTTTTCCAACGCTGATTATAATGCCTTCTTATCTTTTCGACAAGAAACGAGAGACTTTAAATGCTGGAGGTACCTTTTGTTTCAAAATGTTTCTGTCCTGCAATTTGCGCTACAGACATTCTAGTTTCAATTTGTAAAGATAATTTTGTTACACGACTCGATGGAAAGGGCCGAGGTGCGGAGTTTATGGTTGTATAAAAGTTGTGAACTGCGGCTTATACCTACTTTGGATACGGTTTGTGGGAACAGGTAAACGAAATTACAGAATTCTTGAATTGGAATTAGGAGACAAGCGCACACACAATCAGTGCTTTAGTAAAGGCGAAAGATGGAGGCGTAGGAGGAGAGAGGAGTGCAGTAATGCGGCCTGGAATAATATACATTTTGTGAGAGTCATGGTTATTTTAAGCCCACGTTCACACACACACATATACAATTCCCTCCCCCCAGGAGATTATCGAAAACAAATTTGTTTTTCTTGTGAATAAAGTATAACACGTCAAATTATCTTGATAACATGTTTTACTGTGTCACTTTGTCTGCGGAATAAACCGTACTTGCTTCAGGTTCGTTTACAGGGGACCAGAGCTCTACGTTTATTTATTTCAGGCAACAGTTGTTACTTTATGCTACCAAAGTACCATGTTTACTCGCTCCTTTTCCTTCAGTATACTGTATTCAAACTGTTTATTTCCTGCATTGCACATCCATAAGAAATTGTACCTTACTTGCTACTTGTAACCTCACTTTCTGCAGAGACTCTGAAATTTTAAGTCTCTTTTGAGTCCTTTGGCAGATTGTCATAAAATCTGATATAGTCCTACGGCTCTTCTGTATTGCTAGTATTACCATGTGTAAGGTTCCTTCAGTTTTATTGTTTTTGACACTCTTTTTATTAAAGAGTCTATATAAAATTTTGGTAGCATCTCGCGAAGTATTCACTCGACAGAAACACTGCGTATATAAGCTTTGTTAATACGTAAGCCACTTTTGTTTTTTTAAACAGTATTTGTATACAACCCACTAATTTAAAGATAATGACTATTACGTTCGTAGTAACATTATTTGTTAAGACTGCACCACCACAATCGTGATTTAAACAAGTCATATCGTCCTGCCATCTAACGTTTGTCCACTCTATTTACATATATAAAAGGCAATCATAATACGCGTTTTTAGTGCCTTCTCCAAGTTTGCCTTTGCCACGTCTTGTAGTTTAAATATGTGGCTGCAACCAATGAACTGTGGCTGTAGATATGAAGCATACATGTGTCTGAACTGAAAGCTGCCAAGCTTTTTATTACTTTCATGAGGTCTGGTTAAACCTATAAAACGAGATGAAGAGGCTGTGTCCTCCAATAAAGTGGCTTCTGTTTCCTGAACCGCAAGCAATATTCCATAAAAAATTACCGCGCCTATGAACTTTAAGAGGAAAATAGTTTCCAATTTGCTGTCAAATTAACATGTTCTTCATATGCTTTTAATCTTCTGTCTGATGAGGAAGTGGAATAAGATGACTGTCCGTTACTAACGAAATTGAAAGACCACGAATTCAGTTTAATCTTCAAGTACCACGCAGCTACTCTTTCCATAAAGCAAGCAGAAGTGCCAGTTCTTCGCCCGGAGTATTTGCTTTCCTTTTCAATGCAATAGGCTGTTAGTGAAAAGTTAAAGAAGAAATAACATTCAGAGTAGGAAATTAAAATTTACTTACGGAATTAGAAATATGTGGAACGGGGATTGGAATCGACTACGAAAACCATAACTCTGTATTGCGCGTCACTCTAACAGCCGCTGCTGCCATATGCACTAGCAACAGTGCGGATTGAGTGTTCTGTACAGACTACTGACCCCCACTTTGATGGTCGGTGGGCGTGTCTGGCACGGTGCGGGGGACTGCTGCCTGTAGGGGAACTACTGGGCTGCTAGTGTTAGCAGCGACGAACGGTTATACTACTACAGACACACAGACTGAAAAACAGCAAGCATTATCGAGTGGCGTGAAGTGAGCTAGTGCGAATGACTTCAGTGTAGGCTGCAGCAACTCGTCATTCATCATGAAATCTTGCGCATGCGCATCTATCGCTTTCCTAACAGGGATTATGTCCTGGTCTGTGGACAGTATTGCAATTTGACAGGAAGGGCGTACAAAAGATAACATTGCGTCTCACAGTGTTCTTAATTTCCGTATATCATGGACAAAAGAAACCCCTTTTTGCTAAGCTAATAGTTGTTCAGCTGGTTAACAAATCCAATTTTACGTTTTCTATGGTATCAGAAAATTCATACCGTGTTTACAACCGATACTTTTCAAGCGGTCTCATCCCTTCAGCATTTTCGTATAGAATTTTGTGTGCCATTATCCTTTGTATAAACAACAGTTTGTAAGTGAAATTGCCCGTTACTGTAATTACATTAGGAATACTACAATTCTGTGTTTCAGGAAGAATCAAGGAGTGCGGGGGGCAGCAGCGGGGCGCTGAAAGCACCGGAGAAGAAGAGATGGATCCATGACCCTAATAGTAAGTGAATCTTGTCTTGTATCAAAACCGCAAGATTAACTTTTGTAGAACGAAGTAGCCACTTCAAGAGTTTAATTTAATTGAAAAAATAACTGAAGAATTAAACCAGGATTTCGTTGAGATGTAACCCAGATTTTCTTGGTAAACGTTAAGATTGGAGACAGTAAGAATTTTAAATCTGGTTTGCGAAAGCAAAACGTTTGTTATTTGGCAAACATACACAAGATCTAATTCATATTTGGTTTCCGTATTAGAGTTGAGAAAGTTTCGTGCAAATAGTTTCATAAATAGGCCAACATTTTAGGCACTTGTTCGGAAATTCTACAATAGTAAAAATTACTTTAGATTAATGATTTCCAACAATATTTCCAAGCGTCTTATAAAAACCGTGGCATGCGTACCTAGAGTCATAATGCTTGTACTTTGTGAAGAAGACCGTACTCACGATGGGTCAGTGACTGTGCATGATGGAATCAGTCCTGTCATTTGTCAGGCCTCGTATGTATACAAAAAGGGAACCGGACATTCGTGTGGAATGTTACGATTGTTTCTTGACATGTATCATATTTTGTCTCCCTGAATTCAGAGAAACAAATCCATGTATTCTATAACATAATTATTTTAAAAATTACTGTAAAACGTGTAACGTTAAGAAATTTGTACGCACATACACATTAACCTTTAACCACCATTGTGAAGCAGATAAGGAATGAGTGATCAGTTGATGAGGAAGGAGATCATTTCTTGATTTAGCGTGACGTTTAGTATGGAATGTGTGTGCTTGCATGTACGTTTGGAACATTGCCTTGTGTGCTGTGCACCGCTCGTGATTATTTCATTGTCAGTCTAATTATTTTCTGCTCTGTGTCATTTTAAATGGTACAGATTTGTAGCACTTAAATAGGCCAGTAATATTTGGTTGTTACTGACGCCATGTTTTTTCTGGTTCTTTGTTAAGTGTATGTGATATTTAACGATGCTGTCCATTGCTGAGAATATACAGCGTCGGTGACGTATGAGTGAATGTGCATGGAGCGTCGGTGGAATGATACTGACAGGGGAAAACCGAAGTATTCGGGGAAAAAACCTGTCCCAGTGACACTTTGTCCGCCACAAGTCCAACACGAACTGGCCTGGGGTTGAAGCCGGGCCTCCGTGGTGAGACGCCAGCGACTAACCGCCTGATTCACGGCTCGGCCTCGATTATTGTGTATCAAAGTGTGCGGTTACTGAGAATTTCTGAATCATTTCAACTATATTTCTCCCAGTTCTTAGCCCATCAATTTGTAGGCCCTACTTGTATTTTTTCATTGTCCTTGCAATTCTAGCACCTTCCTTTATTGCATCGGAAACGGATTCAACTATTTCCCAAGTACGTGCTTTACTTCTATAGGAGACGCTCAGGAGAACAGACGAGAGGCAAGCTAATGCCCACTCCGAGCCATTCGGTTGAAGTGTGTGTTCAGGTGTTCGTGAATCTCAATAGAAGGCGAGATGTAGGATGTAGGACACTTTGGCCTTCATTCACAATGTTAAATATTTAAATGCTTAAGACTGTGTTGAATTTTAATCGGGCATTCAAATATATCTCGTCTTAAGGCAAGGATTACCTCTTATAGAAGTTGTTTATTATCCTCTTGTTTCAATAATTAGCGAAGTCAGGACAAGTGTGTGTTTGGCGCTGTGTTACTTCTACACTTACAAGGTTTGCAGAAGTTAGCGTACAGCGGAAAGTCATGTATAATTACTGGACACTCGGCAGTTGAAAAAGTACTGAGAAATAAACCACAGAAACTGAAATACTTGCCATTTGTTTACAAACGCGATATTTTGCGTGGTTTGCACTTTGTGCATAACATAAAGTAGCTTAACAAACTTTAAGGCAACATAACCTAACTTACCTTAATCCACACATGGGAGGTGGTATTTATTTGTCCATCCGTTCATCCATACATTTAAACTCGAAAAGTGTTGGAAAGAATTTGATGAAGTTTTGTATTGTCTTAACCGTTTGGGAAAGGTATTGTATTTAGCAAAAGTGAATGTGAAAAGTCGTAGCTGTCATTTCGATTTGCAGCCTCTGCTGTGTTCGCCATGTGGTGACATCAGTCACTTTTATTACAAACGGAGATTGGCTTCCTACACTGCCACAGTGTTTGATGTAGGTAATAAAACTGGATACTGTTGTTTGCAATGAGATGATAGCTGCAAGAGATATATAGCTATGAAAGAAGCAAAGAGCTAAAAGAGTATGTACATTGTAAAGAAATTATACCTGTGCACGACTCTTTTACAAATTCTTCAATACATATGTGTGTGTATTCAGGAGTACACACATTTTCCAAAACTCTAGGAGCCACCTCAAAATTCTAGGTGCCAGAAGGATGGCATGAAGCAAGTTCCATACTGAGAACCTACAAATATTAGGCGCCACCGTACAAAATGTAGTCTCTCGGGCGACCTGGCGCCCGGGATTTCTGCATCCCTGCATGTTTACTTATTTTTTTTTTTACCCACAGTTATTTTTGACTAAGAAGTCTCTGGAGTCGTCGACTCCAGTCCTGCCTAATAGGGGCGCTCCTTGTTGATTACGTAGAAGGCGGGAACATCTTGACCAGCTGCGCGGCTGTCGGTTTCTGAGGACTCTGTTTTCTTTTTCCATTCATTTGCTTTATGATATTTGTCTCTGTTTTCTTTTCTTCTTTCTTTAGTTATTTTCTCTTTCTCCGTAATTTCGCTCTTTCCTCCTTTTTATCCTCTGCTTTTTCGGTGTTTAATTCATTACCTTCCTTTATTTCTTTCCACCATTAGTCATTTTATCTTGTCACTCTCATTTTCTCCCTGTCTTTCTCTCTACTTTCCACACTTCTATAGGATATTTGTTCGCCAGGGTTATAATCTCACAGTGCACTGCTCAAAGTCAGCACGATGCATGCAATGTGCGCACAACCGGAATAAATGCTGTCATTGTCGTCTTCATCATCTTGAGTTCTTGCTTCCTTATGCACATCCCGTACGTAGAAATGCTGGTGGTCATCTTCATCTTGAGACCTTATTTGCGTTCTTATTGTTAGGCAGATGGAGTTTCGGACAACAAGTAAGGACTGCGCCTGTGCGACGTTTGTTACAGACACTCCCCGACTTACGGAATTCCAAGTTACGCAACTAAAGATTCACGAAATTTTAAAAAATCAAAAGAACTGATATAATTATATTTTTTAAACCCGCGCCGAATGCTTCCTGCAAGAATGAAAGCACCTTTCGACGAATGTGGCGGAAGAATACTGCTGGGCGAAAGCGTTCACGTAGTCAGTCGTGATGTTTTGTAGCTGTCAGAGGACCCTTGTTTTATCAGCTGCGTTATGTTGCTGTTTTAAGTGCTATTTTGGTCCATTGTTTCCTCATCATGATTGGTAAGCGCCATAGTGACACACGGGGGAGGGCCAGCTCTAAGAGAATGACATGAACTGAAAAAAACTAGAATGAAGTTCGAAAACGGCTAAACCCTAACTTTACTTTCTCGATAATTCCACGTAGCGGCTTCAACCGTGAAATCGAACTTCAAAAATTGTGAACGCATAAAAGATCTTGTGAGAGGTTCAGAAACTTTAAAATCAACAATAATTAGGTAAATACGCACAGAATCCCTGTTTGAAATAGAAAAGATATTAAAATTGTGGAAGGATCAAATACAAAAGAATCCTCTTACCTTAATGGTGATTTAGGCAAACGCTAGCTAAGTTCGTGGCTAGTAACGGGTGATTTCACAGATTCAAAGCTCGTGCAAATTTTCGTCATGTGAATTTGAGCGGTGAGGCTGCAAGTGCAGATATAAAGGCAGCAAAATCGTGTCCTTAGATTTTTCAGAAAAATTATAGAATTCGGTAGTTATACGGCACAGCAAATCTGTAAGATGGATGAAACTGGATTATTTTGATAAAAAATGATAGAACCTACATTTCCAGAGAAGAAAAGATGATACCTGGATTCAAATCAGTGAAATACAGGCTAAACCTTTTGTTTGGGGTTAACACAGACGGAGGTCACAACTTGAAACCATGTCTTGTTCTTCATTCGGAATATCCTCGTGTATTAAGAAACATAATCAAGGCTACCCCCTTCATATTATTCCTGATCAAATACCAAGGCTTGGATCACAATATCCCATTCTGAAGACTGGTTCATAAATTGTTTCATACCCGAGGTAGAAAAATATTGCCGAGGAAAGAACCTTCCATTCAGAATTTTGCGTATTGTCGATAATGCTTTTGGTCATCCTGCACATGTATATGACTTTCATTCAAATGTGAAAGTCGTGTTTCTTCCCCCGAACACCACAACAATCCTCCAGCCTGTGGATCAGGGGTTCATTGCCAATTTTACAGTCTGTTATCTGAGAAGAACATTTGTTGTTTGGATTTCAACTGGACTTCCTTGCATATACATATATAGTTGACAATATTTGCACTCAACTCCCACTTGCACAGAATTCGACTTGCGCCGAATCTTCCGGAAGATAACTAGCCTACTGCCTAAGTCGGGGAGTGTCTGCGTAGAGAACCGGATTGCGCTGAAGTGATCTATGGCGGATTCGCATTTTAAAAAGTAGATCACGGTCTCTGGTGGGCTTTTACTGTAGTTAAACATCCCCAGATGACTTGTTACTCGTTGTCGACAATGTGCGGGGATGTAAGAGCTTTTTTTTCATGAAATAAATTAGGTAGGAGTGTTTGTAGTATGTTATAATATAGGCTACTGATAATTTGCCCGTGATAATGTCAGGGACAAAACGTTAAGATGTTCCTTAACAACAACATACTCTTCCAGTTTCTTTTCGGGGAGTAGGTACGCTGAAAGTAACAGCCGTCACCTTGTTGACATCTCGCAAACGCAGCTTAAAACTTTGTCTGCTGCATATGCTTGCGCGTTTATTTACGCTTCCTTCTTATCGAGCTCGCTACGGGCTGGACGGTCCGGGGATCGAATTCCAGTGGGGGCGAGATTTCTCGCACCCGTTCAGACCGGCTCTGGGGCCTACCCAGCCTCCTACATTATGGGTACCGGGTCTCTTTCCCGGGTGTAAAGCGGCCTGGGTGTGGCGTTGACCAATCACCCCCATCTAGCGCGGAGGTTAAAGAAAGAGTAGAGCTGTACCTCTACTCCCTCTCTGGGCTTTCATGGCCTGTTCTAGGGTGAACTTTACCTTACCTTATCGAGTTTCAGTGTGTGTGTACGTATGTGAAATGACCGATTCCCCAACTGTTTATTACTCAAGAATAACCGCAAGTAAAGCTGAACACTCATATAAAACGTGTTATAACACGCGCGGATGCTGAGGTAAGTAGCGGCAAATGCTGTGCGCGAGAGGCAACGGTGAATGGAAAGGCTGCAAGTTTGTTGCCATCGGAGCAATTGTCTACAGACACTGCGGTTGCTGGTAAAGTAAAGGGGAACGCGGGTTGTCTGGATACTGAGGTTGGGTGCCTTGAATGGAAAATGAGGCCCGCTTTATGCAGAATCGTTTAAGAGTATTATTTAAGGCTATAAGCTGATTCTAGGATTTCAAATTACCTCCTTATCAGTTACGTTTCTGGAGGTGCTGTTAAATTGAAATTAAAGTGCACCTCACAGAACCTTGGCTGGATGGTTATTGTTCCCCTTTCCAGTCTTTTGCAGTAGAAGGATTAGGCAAGGCGTTCTATAATTACTCGGCACATAGAAGCGGTTTCTGCAGCTGATGCGCAACTTGTAGTTCCGAAGTCTGGCCCATTAGTTTGCCTAGACGTCGAATCAAGTGGTGGCATCCTGCAGTGATTGATTCCCTTGCGTCCCTTTATGGCGCCAAGAGAGATTAGTGAATGAAGGAGAGAATGAGAGGAAGAAACAAAAGTAAAATAAAGGAGGATGGTTGTCTGGAAAAGAGACGCAAATTGAGGCAGAAAGAATGGAGAAAAGTAGTAGGGTGAAGGGGCGAGAGAGAAAAGAAAGTGCGGGTAATGGGAGAGGCACTGAATACCGTATTTCTCTCCTCATAAGACGGTACATGTGATAGGGCACACCCTATAATTAGTAGCGTATTTTTGCGAATTATGTAACAGTTCATCTTCCGGTGCTAAGACGCAGGGTGATTCTTTTGGGACATTTTTCAGGGGGAAAAATGCGTCTTACGAGGCGTGTTACCGTGGGAGGGGGGAAACTAAACATTTGCATGTCTATAGATTCCTGCTCGTCCTTGTAGTAAAAGTAGATCCGAAGGATGTGAAAACGTCGTAAATAGTCCGTTTTGTGATTGTGCAACAAAGAAATCCAATAGAGCCTTTACTGCTGACGGACGGAATTAGTTTGATATTTACATTGACTTAAGAAAGGGGCCGCAGAATTTTGATTTTCCGTTGAACGGTGAAAAGCATATCTGGAAAGATAATTTGGTGGTATTGAGAACAAGATGATGCTCCACATCATTTTAACGATAGAAAAAATACACTACTTGGATTTTTTTTGCCTTACTTGAAACATTATACTGGGTTGAAGTGCAGTCGTGTTAACATAACACTATATAAATATCAAACGAAACGTGTTTTCAAGTCTTTTTGTTGCCACATCAGTTACCGTTTTTGTGAGCATGGCTGTCGAGATTTACAGCGCCAGTGTGGATGCAGGACATAACAACTACAACATATAAAACTTTTAGTGAGATCTGCTGTGGCATGTGTACCATATTTAATTAAAATCCTTCAAGTAGTTTCCAGATATATCATATTCATGCTAGGGAAGTACGAAAAGTGTTTAAACAATCGCATACTTTTGCATATAAAGCAACGAATTACTAAATGCCGCTTTCAGTTCAGGGATATTATTCTTTTTATTCCTGTTTGTTGCCCTCTTCCTCGGCAGAGAGAATATGTATGTGAATGTGTGGCATATTGGAGGCACATGTGGAAGCACAGACATCAGATCAGCATATTTTCTTCGTGTGAGTATTAAAATTTGCAGACCTAAGTGGTAGAGATTGAAGTGACCTACTGGACTGCCACTCCACGCTTTTTGGGGACTGCATACCAAGGTTCCAACGAAGTGTACACTCTTGAAAATTGTTCAGGGCTTGCTGATATCAGAAAACTACAGACATCTCTGAAATAGGACTGTTATGTCAATAACTGTGTCTCTTCTTCTTACACACATTGATAGGGACGGTAATTCAGAAAAATTCCTCTGCATCACCTTCATTATGAATTTCTTCTGTTTTGAAGCTTTGTTAATAATTTCAGCTCACTGGTGATTGCTATAAATGAATTAGTATTTTGATTGCCGTTTTTGTAGTATCACCTGAGCTGAATCATATGGAAGACGTGTGTGGTCCCGTGGTGTAATAATCTCTGCTGCTGTCGTAGAATTCATTGCTGACAGGTCCAATGAAATGTGTAATCAATGTGTGGCCTGGTGGTGTAATATGTGTAATGCTGTCATAGGAAGCTGAAGTGGAAAGCAATCGTTGTATATCAAGACAAGGAAAGGAAAGACTGGTGTAGACAGTTTGTTGTATAGCGAAGTATCTTGTTGTTTCTGTGTTCCTTTTACCTTTATGAGTGCATGGGTTATATTTTCGGATGTGGGGATAACTGTGAACAGTGAATTGTATGAAGGTGTTGAAGGGTGTGGTTTTTGCCTGTTTTAGGGCACCACATTAATATTCCCTCAAGAGACTAAGGGAAACAGCGAAGAATCTCATTGAGAATATTTGGCATCAGGTATCGGTAGGGATTCGTGGACATTCCAAATCTAAACCACTATGAATAAGTCTGATCATCACGCAGCAGCATTCGTACCCAAGGAAACAACTTCTTGTATAGCAGTGAAGGATGCTATGTATTGGGAGTTAGGGAGCAGCGTATGGCGTGCCTGGCGTGAACTTACTACTCCCTGAAGCAGGGTGTTTCTTGAGATTGTTGCTTATCCAATCAAGAAATTTATCGCCATTTTTGGAACCCGAAAGTTCAGCACTGTGTTCAGAGGAACCAGTCACTGCACCTTGTCCTGAGCCACACACCCTCACATCCTTTTCCTTTGAGGTGCATTTTAATATTATCCTGTCGTCTGTGTTTAAGTCTTTCAAATGGTCTCTTCTGGATATTCTGACTAAGTAAAGAAGTTTCCAATGTACAGCAGTTATTAATGTAAGGAGAAACATCTTTGTCGCATTACTGAACTCTTTTCTACCCACATATTCATTTACATTCATTTTTTGCACACCGCGAGAAGGTTCCGATTTAAAGTGCAGTGGAACCACGAATGTGTAATTAAAACAACGAAAAGAAATGAAAATGCTAGGGAATAAATTAGCGAAATAAAGTAAAATCTGGGGTGGAAGGTTGTGGAAGGAAGGGGATAAAAACGAAAACGAATAAGAAACAGAGTCAAGAAGCACTTGCCATCTTCCATTTCTGTTTCTGTCTCATTTTCTCTGCCTTTTCTGAAATGGAAATAAAGGGAAAAGGCAAGAAACGTTGCTGCAATGAATAATTAAAACTCACGGTTGCTCGCATTGCTCCGTGCGCACCCTCCCCCCTCCCCAATCTCACGTTCCTTGTCATGGGTAGAGATTGAGAGAGTATAGAGGAGTTGCCACAGCCGGTAAAAATTGTCGTTATCCCACCGCTGATTCGTGTTTCTGAAATGACTTTACTCATGTAGTTGCCCTAAGGCACACAAAACTGAATCCGATATATACAAATAATCATGTCCCTGTGTTTATGACCATTTACAGTAATTAAAGCACAGTTGTTATTATACTATCACCTATTTTAATGTAAAAATCTTTCAGTTTTTGCCTACACGGTACGTTTGGGTTTCATATGATTCTGTAAACACGCAACGAGTATTTTCTTCAATTCTTGTGTAAAAAGAATGGCAAAAGAAAGTTGAATACTGCTTGCATAATATAATTAGTGAAAAATATTCTCCGAAAATTAAAAATAAGTAATAATATAGTAACACATCATTATAATATAATGAATGCAGGCAAAAATCTAAAAACATCCTTATATCCAAACGTTCCTGTGGTTTTGTTTAAGATGTAAAATGTTTTCTTGTGAATATCTTAGTCTGAAATTAAAAATAACGACCTACGATTTAAAACTCCAAATAATCAATACGAAATCTGATGCAGTATTTACAATAAACAATTCTTATCATCCTGAGATTATTAATATGCTAAATCGTAAACAATTCAACTCCAAACAAGAAAAATAAACAGTGAAATATTTAAAGTTTACCTACGTTGGAAAGGCGACTAAATTCTGAAATAAATTAAAGAGTACTTTTACACACTAATAATTCTGTTGGAAAACCACCAAGGAATAAAAACTCAACCATATTAAATAGCTGAATTCAGGCGTTTACCACCTAACCTGTTCTTAATGTGCAAAATGGTATGTCGGACGAACTGGGACAAAACTTTTTATTTGTAGAGAAACTAAGAACAACAACCAGCTCAGCGATCAATGCAGGATGCAAACGAACGCTCTTTTCAAGGCCATATTACAGCATGACTGAAACGATTACCGCCCTCAAGCCCAAAAAGTTTAGTACTCCTCTAGCTTAAGCACGGTACGGATACACCATGTTGTCTGTGTAACACTATCCTCTGACAACACGTAAGTTTTGATACATTACCATTCTGTAAATATTGTATGAAATTTCGTATTTATTATTTGGAGTTTTTTCCGTAGGTCGGTATTTTTAATTTCAGAGTTTGATATTTATAGGAAAACGCGTTACTTCTTAAACAAAACCAAAGGAACCTTTGGATGTAAGGACTTTTTACATTTTTACATGCCTTAATTACATTGTAGCGACACGTTAACTTATTTTATTACTTATTTTTAGTTTTAAGAAAATATTTTGCACTAACTAAATAATCCAAGATGTCATACATCACTATGGAAAGTTAAATAAATTTTTTACATCTACGTGGAGAATAAGAATCAATGTACATAGTTTTTAATAAAGAGTACCAGCTTTTAAAATAATAATTTACATATTTTAACAACACGTTGTTCATGTTTAAGCAAGAATCGTATCAAGAATATTATAAACGCTTTAAACTTCACATATTGCAATAAAATTAGATATCAATCTTACCTAGGAATTTTGTGTGTTATGTTTAAACTTCGCAATATATTTTTATAATGACAAGCACCTGATTATGGCCTTCTAAGGCCGAAATATATAGTACATCCGACATTAGATAAATGTCAAAATTGAGCAGTGATTTACGGTCTTTTACTAACCTTTTTACATATCGTGCCACAACGCAATGTTTAGACCAAAGCTTAATACTTGTAACCTGATTAGACCAAGAAATTCATCCTTTGAGGAGTATTTATTATTATTATTATTATTATTATTATTATTATTGTAATGATTAAAATATAAACTTTTAAACGACGTATATGTAATCTTGCAGCGTGAGGAGAATGTTTTTTAACAGTCAACTCGGTTTATTACTGGTTACTGTCTGAACTCTTTACTGACGTGAAATGTTACTAGATACTGAGCGTCCTGTATACACTACAGCTTTCTAACCAGACAAAAAGATCTTTGTGGAAAAACAAAGAAGGAAAACGCACGGAAATTGTAGAGAGAAGGATGTTTGTCTGCGATGGAATGTAAACAGACCCCACAAAATGAAGTTGCTGTTTCAAGGTAGAGCTCTCGAGCGTTGAACACGGGAACCTGTAGTGTGGAAGGCAGAACAAACCAAAACACTACCAAATACAAATAAGCCTTTTGTAAACGAATAAATAATGAGACAGAAGGAGGTCTGTTTCATTTACAGATTTTATCTTTTCTTGGGTTTTTCGTACTGTCGCTAGGAGCGGTAGGATGGAGAGAAGTTAGAGTACTTTGAATTCTAGCTTTCTAACACAGAATCGGTATTTTAACTGAGTGGTTCACAAGGATTTTCCGTACGTATAATGTACGAAAATTCTGTCCTTATTTTCTTTCAGTATAGATGAAGAGTTAGGACTCGGATTGAATTCGAGGGCTGTCTTGTGTGGGATTTGTGGTGAAAGAAGTAGCGCTAGGATAGGTTTCTCCCTGAGTACTTGAGTTTTCTTCTGCTATCTATCTGTTTTCATCTATCTGTCTTCTAGAGGATAGATATCGAGTTCACTAGAGTCCACATTGTCACAGAGACGTGCCTGTACCCCGTCACAAAAAGTAAACACGGTAGAAGTCACAACCCTCATTTTTGTATTTCCAAGAAGTCGATTTTCGGACCTCAAGAATACCAACAGAAATTGGGCTTTGAGCCACTGCAGCTGCTGCATTCGATGCACTTTCCGTATTATAGTTCACGAATAAAATGTTTATTCGGATTATTAAATCGTATTTTAAATTAACTCGGAAATATTTTTATTTGTGATGCATGATAATTCATTCACAGTTGATCCGGGGTGATTGATAGCTGACGGGAACAACTGAAACTTAAATCAGTATGCTATGAATTATTCCAATTTGACTGCCACCGCCCGTGATAAATCAGCAGTAAATTTCGTTATTGAGCAAGAAATCGAATTTGAAATAAACGGGGATTCACTAAACTGAGGAAGAGGTGCGTGATAATTATAAAATGTGTGCGTATGCTGTCCGGCGTCACCAGAATCGTGTGTAGTAATATCATTGTACACTGTAGACGTACAGAACATTCTGAAAGCATTACGTTATGTTTAAGATATGCACAGGCCTACATGTTCCATTACGGCCTGTCCTGGCACCGTAGCCCAGGGATGGCAATTAGTGTTATTCAAATTGATCATGGGTAGGGCAAAGTCGAGAGAAAAATTGTGTACTTGAAACTTATTAACTAGGTAGCTGGCTATAAATCATTTACGCTGACTTCACATAATTTGTAGGCAGAATTATACTGGAAGACATAAAAGTAACATGATTAATAACTAATTCTGGCACTATTATAAACTGTGATTGATGGTCCTCAAGACGTTAAGATACGCATTAAACAGAAATTGGAGTGAGCCCCTTTGGATTTTCTTGTAGCCAGTTTTAGATACGGCAAGTTCAAACACGGAGTGATAGAGAAGTGTATCACAGGCACCACATTCAGAAACTAATCTAAGTACGTCACAGAGACGTACTTAGGACTGACTCTTTGTAAGGGGTCCATCACAGGACGTGCGTTTGCCAATACCTCTCACTTGAGGACGGAAGCAGAGCCGGTTTCCGAAACGTTGTGCTTCAGTTGTGCATTAGACATTGGACAAAAACCAAAAGGGAGTGGTTGTGAACGTCATACACCATGGTCAAAACTCTACAGAATTTAATCAGAGAAACCACAGCTTGAATTTTCGGCGTATCTGTATTGATGCGTTGCTCTAATGAAAGTACAAAATATCCTTGTACTTCCCTAAACACTGGGCCATGAAGCCGTATGGGGAAGTTGAGGTATAGCTCTAGGTATTCTTAACCTGGGAACTACATGGGGATGAATGGCTAGCTTTACTTCCCAACCGCTTTACCTCCGAGGAAGGTCCCCTTTTCCTGCTGGGTATGAGGTTGGGCCGGTCGTGTCTCGTGGGTAGTGACCCAATTTTTCACTTCTCTAGGGTTCTGACAGTGGTATATTATGTACCTCCTGGACTTCGTTCATCATATAGTGTTTGAAAAATACAGAGAAGTAACATTTGACATGAAGAATGGATATGTTTGCGTCTCAGGTATAAAGGTGTGGAAGCACCTCTTCATTTGGGCCTTTTAGACAGAGCTGTTCTGAATCTCTGGGCGCTGTCTGATGGACCCATTTTACTAGATGTCTCCCCACCTTTTCTTGTACCTAAGACGCAAACAGATACAGCTGCCGACATGTTGTGTTCATACTTTTCGTGTTTTGGAACACTAGAAATGGACGAGTCCAGAAGCCAAGTAGTCCTGAAAGCCTCAATGTTTCTGTGAGAATCATTTACGGAAAATTTTGTTTCAGTTTGTGCTTTGTGTAAAGTAGTGGTTATAGAAAGTCGATGCGGACCCAGAAAGTTTCACCGAGATCCTTTTAAGTGGTTTTGAGAGTGAGATGTATGTAAGGATATACACGGTCTCCCCGTTTGTCATTTATGTTACGCATCGTACATGTAAGGCATAAGAACAACATCCGAGTAGCAGGAATCAGTGCCGGCCTCCGAATGTTATTCTGAACTCTTATTGAATTTTTCCTTTGCAGTCTTTGTGTTTACCTAATGCTTGAGAGTGACTGTAGGGCACTTATAGGGCACTTATTCCGCGCTGATGAGCGTTATTACCGTCGTGCTCTGTCCGGTAATTCCTATTTTCTTTTCATTTTCTTTCCTGTTCGTACCTCTTCTTCCCTTGCCTTTCCTGTTCCTGTGTTCCTATTTTCTTGCTCATTTTATTTCCTGTTGATATACATTTTCTTCCCTTAACCTTTCCTGTTCCTGTTTTCCTGTTTTCTTCTCATTTAATTTCCTTTTTATACATTTTCTTCCCTTATCTTTCCTGGTCCTCTTTTCCTATTTGCTTCTCATTTTCTTTCCTGTTTATACGTTTTCTCCCCTTACCTTTCCTGTTCCTCTTTTCCTGTTTTCTTCTCATTTTCTTTCCTGTTTATACATTTTCTTCCCTTACGTTTCCTGTTCCTGTTTTCCTATTTTCTTCTCATTTTCTTTCCTGCGTATACATTTTTCCTCTTACAGATTTGTTCCTGTTTTTTTTTGCCTTAACTCTTCTTATTTCCGCCTTTCTCTTTGTTCCTTCACTGTACACAGCAAATAAAAGAAAAATAACATCAATCGTTATATCGAAATTTTATTTCTTTGTCACATACGAAGTGGATTTGGTTTGCAGGGGTGAGGTAGAGCCCACAAATTGTCAGTGTTAAGTTAAAGTCAATTGTACCACTAGTACTGGCCAACACAATCACTCAGTAAACGCTAGTCATGTTTTATGTTTGTCAATAATCGCCGAACTTTTCATTACATTTACATCGACACACAAAATTATTTAATTCAGAATAAAGCACTTTTAGTTGGGTATTAATTCAGTCTTCCACGTCCTTGCATGATTGATTCATATCGGTTGCAATTCCATCGCCATTGTTTGATTGGGATGCCTTGATGGAGCCGCTGCTAACCGCAGCACATATCACAGTCCATTCCCGTCCAGAATCCGCTAACAGAACCCGTCCGAACTCCTTTGAATCCTTCCGTCCATTCATGAATATTCCTTTGGCTTATTCAATTATCCATACATTACTGTTATGTAATCCTTCCATAAACTTCAAGTCCTCACTCTGTTGATCTCCACGACTGAGTTGGTAGAACTCCTGTTTTATGCTCGGGAGATCTTGGGTGAAAATTTTAGACCGGAAATCGGTTTCCTAACTCAGTTTTCTTCAGTTTCTCCAAGGAGATGCCGGTTTTGTAGCTCAAACGAGGCCACAACCTTTTAAATAATTTCTAATTCTTTTTCACCAATAGCATAATCATGGGCCGATCCAGTGGCCGTGCGGTCTAAGGCGTGGGTCTTCGGCCGCTCGCTTGCTAGGATCGTGGGTTCGAATCCCACCGGGGGCATGGATGTTTGTCTCTTGTGAGTGTTGTGTGTTGTTGTCAGGTAGAGGCCTCTGCGTCGAGCCGATCCCTCGTCCAGTGGAGTCCTACCGACTGTGGTGTGTCTCTCAGTGTGATCAAAAGAAATTCCAAACCTCGACACTGAAACGGGAAAACCGGAGTAGGTAGAAGAGGACGACTAAAAAAAAAAGCATAATCATGCCATGTAATTGTGTATTGTCTGGGCTACCGAAAATGTTAAATAAACTACAACTGAATAGGTTTTCACATCTTCTGACGACATGAATCCATCACAGATGGTTATTCATTGATGAATCAGTGGGGCTGAATGGCAGCCATGTCACGAATTGGTACCTACTAAAGTCTGTCGACCGCGTCCAAGTTTAGTGAAAAGCTGACAAAAATAACAGGCACTTGATATTAAGACTTACGTGCATTTGTGTAATTGGTATTTATAATGGAGGCTGTGTTCACTGTGAGGTACGAGCTGACGTGACACTATACAATTAACAACTGAGAGAGGATATGTTCTCCGTGAGGTACAAACTGTAGCAGAAGATAGGCTAACGATCTAAACATAGCAATCGACCATTATCGAATGTATATCGGTTTAATAGAGCGAGCAGACTGTTGCCAGCAAACGGACAAACTTTTTTGGGGACAACAGCTCGTCAAAGTTACGCCCTGCATACAGTTCCTAATTTGTTTACAGTTACAAACATCGTAGTTTGTTTCTAGTGACTAAATAGTGCTGAATATCGCTGAATGTCCCCATCTATCCCTTAGGGCATTTAGTAGTGAGACGTGCCTACAGATGCGAGGAAGAAGATAGAATGGGGTTCAGTACTTGGTGTCCTGAGAATTATGTGTTCTTGTGTTGCAGGTGATTTGTGTCACCCTCTCAGCTGTAAGAAGAAGGAACTCTGTCTCCTGGAAGACGCCTTTACTGCTGTTTGCGTTAGCAAGAAAGAACTGCATAAGAACGGGTGAGTTCACAGAAATGTTTAAAGTCAAGTACACTAACGGATTGAATGCTTTTCGTAACAACCATTTGTGAAATTAATTTTAGGTAAATGAAACTTAATTTTCAGTGAACTTAATAATATTAATTAGAGTTATGGAGAGTGGGTTTTATGCAGCGTCGGTGGCAAATTAATGAAATATGAGTGTGGAGCATTGGTGGAATGATACTGACAGGCGAAATCCGCGTTGAGAGAGTGGCGAATTACTGCCTGAGCTGTAATACGGCACCATTTAGATTTAGGTGTGAAATACTAAGTAATGTTAATAATTAGTTACGGCTAGACATAAATGCAGAAAAAAATATATAATGCTTATGTCTTATTATAAAAATGCTGGGTGAATTTTTAATAGACTATAAAGACAGCCGCCGATCCCAGTGGCCGTGCGGTCTAAGGCGTGGGTCTGCGGCTGCTCGCTTACTAGGATTGTGGGTACGAATCCCACCGGGGGCATGGATGTCTGTCTCTTGTAAGTGTTGTGTGTTGTCAGGTAGAGGTCTCTGCGACGAGCTGGTCACTCGTCCAGAAGGTCCTACCGAGTGTGGTGTGTCTAAAATGTGTGATCGTGAAGCCTAAAAAAATGAGGCGGCCTAGGCCCCCAAGGGGCTGTCGAGCCATTTGAAATAAATAAATAAATAAATAAAGACAGCCACTAAGCCAGTAGAGTTTGTTACAGCTTTCAAATACTGTCGAAACCGGTTATAACGACACCGGTTTATACGACACCTCGTCTATAGCGTCAGACATTCTCTGGTACCAGTTAATTCCTCACTGTTAACCATAAAGTTACACATCTCCGTTATAACAACACTCGTTTATAACGACACAAAATTTTCAGTCCCCTTCTTGACGTTATATTCGAGTTCGACCTTATTTGGGTCAGAATGACATTCACAAAGAAGTTACGTGCAAATAAATTTCGGGCATTATAAGGTATTTTTTAAATCTACATTCTCCTGCCTAGTAATGTAAAGGTTGAAACATAAAAAATTATAATTTTACCTGTTGGTTTATTTGGGCATGAAAATTTGTCTCGTACTCCACAGAAGAACACAGATTGTCAGAATTTGCGGGCAACGTGATTAGGAAAATGTCAGGACTTAAGATAGGCGAAATAATAGGAAAGTGGAGAGGAAACTTGTACTTAGATCAAGGAGGACAATGTTGACGAGACATGTAGAACGCACATGGGATATGAAAATTTCATACATTTCATTCAGAAACCCTGAAGGGAAGAGAACACTTGCGTGGCACAGGGTTAGATGTGAGGTTAATATTAAATGTGTGTTTAAGATATAAGCCTTGAGGGCGTGGACTTTGCCCCAAAGATCTAAAGTACACTTTGTCTATGTGCTTCAATTCAGTAGAACTGAACATCTACTGTGGCGGTAGCTCGAAAAGCCCCGTGCGTTTGCACCACGTCAATGACCAGCCCCTTGGCCATCATCAGCGTTGTTATGGACAAAGCTGTTACTTTGTGCTGGTACCAAGTGTTCGAACTGTTCCGTCGTTGTGTCAGACGTCGCTCGATCTTCTACCTGTCTGTTTATATTGAGGGAGCAGCTACGGTATTTGGCTTATAGATATTCATTTTAAATGGTTTATCCATTTATTTTGAACGGTCTTGTTAACGTTTCGTTTCCGAAAATTTAAAAGTAATTCACGGAAATGTGTCTTCCACAGAATTCAATTCGCGATCTCAGAAGCTTTTGCGCCGCGGAAGTGTTTGCGTAGTAAAACACAAGACAGATGGGAAAAGGTGTATGTACTCGTAATATTGAACAGAAGGAGAGTTACAATTGTGACAGAGGCAGAATGAAACGAATGGAATAGGTCCGTGTGCAACGAACCAGCAATTTGTTTTTGAAAAGTGTTACAGGGACGACAAATATAAAGCATTCCATACAATCTGTTCTCTCTGATTTTAACGCAAATCGACTTCCTATAGCCTATATTGGTTTTTTATTCTACAAAGTGTGTTGGAGGTGCATGTGTGTTTCAGATTTGCGTCGGTCGAGTCTGATGGGTAGGAATGCCAATAAGACGCGTAGAGACGTTGTAGAAAAATTGGCACAAATAAAGCAAATTCAGAGTGAAAATTGTAAGTCTGTTACCTAATTTATATATGTATCGGGTCTCCAAGAAAGGAGTGATTACTTAGTTTTCTCGTTACGATTATTTTTCAGGTATTTTCAGTCTACTACTGTAATGGACCTTTTCGTTCGACTCTATTAAGGTGTCACTTTACGTACATTTTATTCGAACTGTATCCAACACATTTATTTGAATGAAATTTTACACGTGTAAACGTCACTGTTTTCACAGGCAAGATAGTTACGCTAAAGTTGTCTCTGTGCATGCCATGGAAGCATATGTAGGAATGGAGGTATAGCTCCACTTACTCTTAACGTCATCTTGAGATGGAGGTGAGTGGTCAGCTCCACTTCTCGGCTGCTTTATTCCCTGGGAAAGAGCCCGCGTTACCCATTGTGTAGGAGGCTGAGTGGGTCCCACGGCCGGTCTGGGCCTTTTAAAAGAGTGGAAAATTTCTTGCCTGTGTCGGAAATCGAACTCCAATTCCTCGATTGTCCATTCCGTAGCCTAGCCGCTATACCAACTGAGCTATCTCGTCTCCTTTGAATTCTCACTGGCGGAAACTTAAATGGAGCGAACCAGGTACGTGTTACATGTTACAAAATGCACTTGTAATAGCTTGACCACTGTGGTTAGACGGTTATCATCTTGGTTGGTGGGAAGCTGATCCAATCACTTGATTATATTTTCATATTAATAGTTAAATCATTTATGAGAATCCAGATGTACCGGTACTTCAGTCAGTAAAAAGACTTGCTACTGGCTCGACAGCCGGGATTTTGTACCGTCGTCCACACTGGGGTCTACCCATCCTTCTTTGTTCTGAGCAACAGGGGTCTCTTCCTTCAGTGTTACTGCGGCCTGAGCCTAAAGCTGATGATCTTAATCTAGTTCTGATATGAAGAATGTATGGGGAATTACATCCTTTTCTTTACCTTATCCGACTGTATTCGTAAATTAAGAAGGTATCCACCTATTTATCTCACGCTGTGTACTTTAGAATTGACGATTTTTACAAATTGCTATTATCAGTCGCTTTGGGATACCAAGTTACGGAGCATCCTGTCTTGTTCCTACGCGGTTGGTTCATAATGCAGACTATTCTATAGGCAATATGACCCACCCTCTTCTGTATTACACGACGGGAAGTTTTGATCGCACTCCAGAGAATAACTTTCCTTTACCCCTCTCTTAGCAACAACTCCCCCCCACAAGACCTAACAAAAAACTTGAAACACGTTCTGTGTACTTCCTGCCTTCGTATGGTAAGTACTCACACCGACTTTGATAAACTTGTCTTATGCACGTGTTTATAGTAAGAAAACTTGCAATTTAGAGCTTAGATGTGCTGGAAAGGACTGTCAGACGAAGGGGAGCAAAGGACCCTGCAGACCTAGAGTCTATATGGGGGCGATAAGGAACCGCAAGTTCCGGAATGTTCCAAGAGACAAGCTGTGTGGTTCCATGGTGGAGGAAATGAAGCTGTTGACTCGAATAAATGTTTAAGATTCACTCCATAAATTGTAATCATGCGGTCGAGTTTCTAAGACGCTCCAGATCAGTACATAAACAAGCAGGGGCGCACCCAAGGGTGGGGGGTGCCGGGCTACAGCCCACCCCCCAAACCCCCCCACAACCGAAATTTTAAAAACACAGCTTTTGTAGGTATTATGATATCAGATTTTTTCGTGATTTCCCTTTCAGCCGAAATCAGCCACTGAAATCGATCGATGACTTGTACATTAGAATTTCGAAAAATAAATTAATAAAATTTAAAAAAACCAAGAACATAGTACACTGTGGTTGAGTCATAGAACATGTAGTTATATTCTTATGTATATAAATACCGTTGCAGACAGTGCTATGTTGTAATTACATGATTTTTATAACATAATTTTTAAAATCAAACATAAATTATATATAGCCTCAGGGTCAGCACTCCTCCCACCAAAGAAAAATTCTGGTTGCGCACCTGTAAACAAGGAGTTCATGGCAAAACTTACTTTCCTTATTGTATACTGTATATGTGTAGTGCTGCGGAATCATTGATACTACGTTTATTGGAATTTAATTTTTTTAAGAACTTAGCACGAGTTTTGTGCCTGAGGCTTTAGTTTCTGACGGCATTGGCTATGAACGGCATTTCTAATGGGATGTGCTACCACGCAGTTTCTGTAGACGTTGACTGACGTTTTGGAGGAACCTGCTGCTTCGATACTAATGTCTTATACACCTCTACCCCGAAGACTGACTCAGTAGGTTCCTCTGAAACGTCTCTAAATTTCTACAAGACTGCACGGCATAACATCCTAGAAGTCACTCAGTATTGTTGATTTCTGTAAGCATTAAGGGTATCGGTCATAACTTCAAAATGAGGAGAGGAAATAGTACTGTTAACACAGTAGTTGTTTTGACAGTACTACTTTTCTTTTTATTATTATTTATGTTAGTTAGAACCCGAAATCCGTTAAAACCCGATCTTACTAGGTATAACTAGCTCCATCAAAGCCGTTTCGTGAATACTACCGTTAACTAGTTACTGCTAGAAGTAACAAAATTCAGTCGACAATATTAGTACGCCCTAAAAATCCTTTAGTTAAAACCCGTAGTGACTGGTTGAAAACAGTTTTGACTGAAATTGCTGACCGTTAAAAGAAAGTTTATTATTCAAAGCACAGTACACCTGTTTTCACTTATTGCTACAAGGCAGGCTGTGATGTCATTTCGATTTGGAAAGATTTCCCATTTTCCTGCACAAGCATCTCTTGGAAGTACAATTCTTTGTGCATGCACAGCGCACAAACCCTTGTCCTGTTCCTATTGCTGCTTTCCTCGCTGCAGACCTCGGAGAAATTTCGTGATCTGGCATCTGTACCCGGGTCAAGAACACTTTAGGAGAAACGTCGAATTCAGATGTGAATGAAATATGAATTGTTTTAGTTTTGTTCTGTCCGTTTGGCTTTCAGTTTAGATTTAATTTCAACTTCAATATTCAATGAACTTACCTGCAATACAGCTTATCCAACACTCCATCCTTCGTCCCGATCTTGTACAGACCGTCTTCATTTTTATCAAGCACGAGTCCTACGTTATTTCGAAGGTCTGCCTTTGCTCTGTCCACATCCGCAATAGGTATAATGACATTACCTCCAACATCAGCCGGAGGATGTGTTGCATCGGAAATCAATTTAATTCTTTTGGCCTGTTTCTGCAAATGTTCGTGGGCTTCTTTTCTGACTGAAGAAATGTTTGACTGTGTACCAGTCAGCGTTTCCTCTGCATCCTCTTCGTCTTCGGTCTCATTTTGCTCCTCCTTTGCATTCATCTACTACTTTCCAACTGTGCAGGTCTCAGCTTGCATAACACTTTTAACTGACTTATTGTATTAAATACTAGTTTTGCCTACTCAGAACTGTAAATACATTAATTCCTTATATCTTTTCGGTTATTGCCAGATTTTACTAACAGTAGACAGTTAATTCTAGAAGTAACTAGTTACAACTAGTATTGACGAAAGGGTTTTGTTGGAACTAGTTTTACCTACAGACATCGGGTTGTAACGGATTTTGGGTTCTAACTGTAACATATTGTTACAACAAAACGGGACGTTCTCCTTAAAAAATTATAACCTCAAAGTGTTACGTCGTCGTCGTGTTTGTAACTGTGGACTTACAAGCACTATTTTGTACGTAATGTTTAAGAATGCTCATGATCTCAGTACCAAATTTTCGAAGTGCTAAGTAGTCCAGAATTAACATTTTGCGATTTTTTTGTGGATTGGGTGCGTAGCTGTGTTGTGAAAAAGAAGTAATGCGTACAGAATTTTGATGCGGAAGCCTTGTGGGTAACTGTTGTTTGGAATTTGGTAGAGTAATATGATTATTAAAGTTAATCTTAGGGAAGCAGGCTGTGAGGAAGGAAATTTGATGGAATTGGCTTTACTGTTAGTTGTGCTGAACCTTCGGGTTCTGCTAGAAGAGTGTCATTTAGCAACAGAGATGCGTTAGAGCCAGTCTGGCGGTTTTCAGGCTGGTTGCAGGACAACCTGTCTGGGGAAGCGACTGGAGGACTGCCTCTCGGGGGAAGCGGCTGGTACAGCTTTGCACACTCCTTTTGCTCAGGGAGGCGGCTCTAGGGAATTCAAGCTTCTAATTTCCTCTATAGTGAACACAAGCCTCTGATCTCATATTAGCAAGTTAATATGAAGTCTCACGGTGGGGGACACCGGGGCAACCCACAGAGCACGCACAGTGCCACCAGGCGGCCCCTGATTTGATCCTTGCTAACAAAGAAAAAAACTGCTTTCTCTTGCGTGAAGTAATAATGAACAAACTAACTTCCTAGAGCAGAGTTCTTTTTGAGGAACTGTTAGGCGCTTAGATATGAAGATGTTCTCCGTCTTATGTTTATTAGTGCTTTCACAAGAGCCCGCCAACAGAACTTACTTGAGTCTCTTCAATCTAGCCCACGCCTCCACACCTTATTTGTTTAATATCCGTAATAAAACCCCCATTTCACGCTTAAAGACACTATCGTGGATTTGTGTTCACCTTAATAATAATAATAAAATTAATAATAAGTGTATAAAATTATTTATGGCTACTCACCTTCTTGTCAGTGTTAAACTGTGGTTTGTGGGACTTGTACTTCTTACAGAGGTGTTGCATGAAGACTTGAGTCTGCATGTGATGTAATGCATAACGCCATGTGTTTGATATTCGTAAAAGCTGTATCGCCATTCATTGCCATAGCTGAAAATATTGTAAAACTTTCATTTTCAGACATTGAATTTAAAAAATTTTGTGTCTTTACTTTCCGGTTCCTAAACTTACAAACAACGGAGCCAAGTAGCGCGATAGTTACTTTTATGTGAGATGGAACTTCTGGTTGTGTTTTGGTATGAAAAGTATTGTATATTGTCAATAACACAGCATATAACTGAATAATATTTTTGCATGAATGCGGAAAGATTGAGTATTCGTCGAATGTCATATTTTTCTGTTTCGTGTTTCTGAAATTAGATCACGGGTCGCACTGCGTAGGTATAAGGACGACATGCGGCCCGCGGGCGGCATTTTGCTCGTCGCTGGTCTAACATAGGCTGCTACCGTCTGCTGTCACATTCTGATTTAAATGTTTTGTGTCTAGCGACGCTTATAACGTCGATTGTTGTGGGCGAATAAATATGGGTGCTGGGCGCTGGTGAAATGGTAGTGACAGGGGGAAGCTCGAGGTTCTGTGAGGAGGAAGTGTGTGGCACTGCTCTTGCATATTTCTAAAACAGTTAAACGGAGTCTATATTTATATTCCGACAAATGTACAATTTAATCACATTAATTGTGTAATTTCACTGTCCTACATGTTTCGAACCCTTAATTTGGGTTCATCTTCAGGGACTCGTTATCTCAAATCACACACTACGTACACCAACTGGTACGATTGTTTACATATTAAAACATATTAATATTAAATAATATTAAGTTTATGAAATCAGAGGTCGCTATTCTGTTGTAATGAAAATTGTTAATCACCAATTATCAGGTGTTTCTAACACCTCGTTAGCGGCAGTTATGGGTATCGAGCTTTGTGCCGGTTAACCGATATCCCATGAGGCCAGCCCGCTAGCTAATTTAGAATTGCACTTGTAATAGGGGAGATGGTGCATTATAGAAATCCGGGAATGTTCGTAGTAACATGTAACATATAATGATATGCCGTCGTGACCCGGTATACACTGCAGGCCATTCTGTGGCCTGCGCATATTACGTTTATACTGCAATGCTAGTACAGGGTGTAGCAGGAAATATTCACTAACAGAACCTGTTAAGTATCAAATAACGGAATGCATAACGATCAGCCTGCGCACTGAAGACCACGGTAATATCAGGGTCCGAAATTGAACCGTATTGACCCAAGAATCTCTCGATGTGTAGGTTTTGGGTTCAGCGATTTTGCCCAGACGGTTCTAATTATGATTCGACTTGTAGCAATTACACACATCACCCCAAGTCAGTGTCATACAACGATAAAACAGATTGTTTGAAATTGTGTAGTGGCATCCCTCACACACACAAATACAACGGTTATAGGCCATATCTTAGTCGTTGGTGTATTGATAACTACAAGAGAATGCATCACGTGTACGAAGACAGTAAATTTTCAAGACCCTCATCTCAGTATGTTTCTGTTCAAAGGTTCAGTATATGGCCTTGCCTGTGTTCCCGTTTCTGTGAAGTCAATATTTTTGCGACTTCTCAGGTTTTTGCAGCGGTGTAACTGAAGTTTCTGTTGTTCTGGAATTGACGCTGCGTCACCGGGTAATCGGTTCCCGACGTTTCGACACAACGTAATGGTCTATCTTCAAGGGCCGAAATGTAAAAATTTTCTTGAACACTTCGACGCTTGAAGACGAGACCATTCCGTTGTCTCAAAAAGGTCTGTGACCAATTACCCAGTGACGCGGCGTCATATCCCAGAAAGAAGTAAGCCCCAGAATGCTTTCACTCTGAATGATGGATGTAAAATGTGGATTCTGGGTTACGTGAAGTTTTAGGGTTATCGCCTGCAATTAATTATGCATAAATGGACTGACAAATTAAATTGAATAGTCTAAATATTTAATTACTTTTCGACTCATCTAGTGGTTTTGTAGGGAAGCAGTGTGAATAGAAACTACGTATTCTATCAGCACCAAACGACGACATGCTTTAATGGTAGCGGGATTTTACCCCTGGGACCTCCATTCCACCCTATTAAAATTTCTCCTCCCCCCTCCCCCCTAGTCAGGCCAACAAATGTTCATGGACCATATTCCAGCGTTGTACTTGATTGTGAGAGAAGTCCAAATAAGGGGGTCTTCGGGTCTTCAATGGGGGATCGATTGTGCGGCGGTTAAAACATTCCTCCTTACTGGTGCCCCATTCTCAGAGTTGAATATTTCTATGGGAATTGTGTTTAATGTTCGTAATACCTCGCTCTAACAGGCTGTATTACAGTTGCTCTTACAGACGCTTTGTAAGCAGTTTGCTGCAGAATGTAGGGCATCCTGGTTATACCGACTAGAATATTTGAAACTATAGACTTCCACGTTCCTGAAATATTTTGTCGTCATTTACCCCCCCCCCCTCCTCATAAATGAGATGGTAAGAAGTGGTATGCAGCGTTAACAATGTTATGTAGTGCCTATTTGAAATGCCGTGCGTAGTTCAAAACTGCATTAATAGCTCTGAATTGCAGATTCGTGTTCGGTATTTTCGTTCTCTGAGGGCGTCGGATAGAATCAATAAGTCTGTCTGTCGGAGCAGTGGAATGAATGTCGGGCGTGGGACCCATGTTCTGCATCATTTCAACCTCAGTCTTTTCTCACCACAATTGACTCCGGAACTGACATTGTTAGGTAAATTAATTTGTGCAGCGACAGCGATGCGTAACAGGGCTCGGTTATATAGCTTGTTGTCAGTATACTTTAACTGCGTGGAGAAGAGTCGTTCTTGAGAAGATGACAGTTGCTGAGCTGCCTAAGAAATTAAGCACCGTATGCAACCGACAGGTTTATTAGCGCGTTCATAGGCGCTCGCCTTTGGACCTATCCAGAGCCAGTTTAATCCAATCCACATTTACACCCCTTTGTCCCTAAGAGATGCTGTAACTGTAACCCTCATCCCGGCTACTTAGGCCTCCCAAATGGTCTCTGCTGTACAGGTCTTTCAACTAAACTGTTGTTGTACGCATTCTCATCTCTGCCTTTCGAACAGAACATATTTTAACCCTTTAAACTCTAGTGGTCAGTATACTTAGAGACAGTTTTAACACTACAACTCCGAATTTTGTCCATACAATGTATTTGTTTATTATTTATGACTCTCACAAGAAACAGCTCCTATTTCCTCATACAGCATTGGCCGATTTGTCTTTCTAATGGAAGCTTACTGTGTTCCCTGTGAAGTACAAACAGAATCCTTATATACGAATAAGATATATATTTATTTTGGGCTTTAGGACTTATGACGTCGGACGGACGGACGCACACTGCCATCAGACTGACAGACTCCTACTTAACACACAGACCATCTAGTCTTGAGACCCAGAAGGGTCTCGAAACCAAGACTGACTGCCTGGCTGACTGGCTGGCTGGGTGGCTAACTGGCTGACTGACTGACCGTCAGTTGTAACGTGATATTGAGTCTGATTTAGTCATCAGAGGTTTAAGGAAGACGTGGCGTGAAGCGTGGCGAATGGTACGCGTATAAGCGAGCACGCACGCACGCACACACGCACACATACATGTATACATTCCTATACATAATCCTTTGTAATAAAAATTTAATTGACCAAGCAGTTGCAAATACTTGGAAGTTCATTATAAATTCTGACAGTTGTGTTAAAAGAGATAAACAGGGGCAGTGAATCACGACTATACTTTGGAATGATTTAATGTACATTACGCAACATGTTTCGGCCTTAACTAAAGGCCATCAGCGGGCATTATAATAATATGTATATAAAGATCACATACATACAACACGATAAAAGTTAAGTGATGGAGATCTCATGCTTACAGTATTGTGTGTGTTGTAAAAGCCGAAAATAGAGAAATAAAAATGTGTGTTGGAATCTATTATACGTGTGTATATATATGTTACGTCGAACAGACTTTTTTTTTAGTTGGTAGAGATGGTCGTGGACTCATTTGATTCGCCGTTTTATCTCCTGGCTCGCACTGAGCTACATAGTCGTGGCTTGAGAGACGCGCTGTAATTAAAATTTGCGTTGGATTGTTACGGTCCTCTTCTGTCACTTCTTGACAGTACAGAAGGGAAAGTGACTGTGAGAAACAGAGAATTATGAAATTTTTCTGCACCTGTGCCACTCAAGTTAGTAACAGAGGGTTTGGGGATGATAATTCATTTTAATTATTATAGATTACGCGTAGTTCATGTCAATTACTGTCTGAAGATGCAACCGGACATCTCATTCATTCTGTAGTCTGTCTTACGACAGGTCCGTAGCCTCTTCCACAGCGAGTTCTTCACATGTTGCGCTCTAGTGCTTCCTCTTTCAATTTCCAGTATCTTCTCTTTTCCTTAAGGTCATCCAGTAGCTGCTACGCCTTCTTCCTCGTCTTACCGTCATTTCTGTCCTTCCCTCTAACTTTCCTTCAATCACGTGTTTCAGAAGGCAGTTTCTACGCAAGATGTGACCAATCCAGTTATCCTTTCTTCTTTGTATTGTATGTAGGATATTCCTCTCCTCCTTGACTCTGTGTAATACTTCATTTCTCACACGATCGGTCCAACTGATCTTCTCCATTCTTCTCCAGCACCACATTTCAAAACTTTCCAGGTATTTCTGATCTACTTTCCGAAGTTTCCACTTTTCAGCACCATAGAAAGCTGTGCTCCAAATGAAGCACTTTACTAGTTTCTTCCTTAAATTTAAGTCCAGTTTGTTGGTGAAAAGAGTCTTCTACTTGTTGAATGATGCTTTTTTCCATGGCAATTCTGGATTTAATTTCACTTGTACACCTTGCATCATTTGTTATCATGCTACCCAAATAATTTAAATATTCCACATTCTAGAATTGTTTAACCGGATATCTACGAGGGAAAATAATTAGGTGAAAACAACTGTGATTCACCTCAAAGATGATGTTGGCAACACTGGGAAATGGTTGTGGCCATCAGCAATACGAAATATCTGTCGCATGTACGAAGTAGTTTTTTGTTGTCTTTTGCGTAGTGATAAGTGATAATACTATGACAGTAAATTTTATATTGCTTTCACCGTGCATTTTCACTTATTATGCAGTAACCAACAAATGCACAAACATTAACTACTGTATAGTTTTTATTAATATCGATGCATTCCCAGGGGAATGAATCGATATTAATAAAAACTATAAAGTAGTTTATGTTTGTGCATTTGTTGGTTACTGAATAATACTGTGACAGGTTTAACACGGCCGCCATGCTGATATAATGTACAAAAGAACTGCTAGCTGTGATCGGTTTTTTTTGTGGGGTTGGATGGGGGAGTTCGGAGGATGTGAAGGCTAGCGAAGTTTACGGCAGAGCGACATTTCAATCTGCCGATAGCTGCATGAGACAGAATAGCTGACGCATGATAGCAAAATGCACGATATATCTACGAACCAGAGGAACTTATAAGAATGGATAAGAAGAATGAAAGTAACACTGCTGATGACCGTCATGCTCGGCGGCCATCGATTATATCATGAGAGAAGTTTAGGAATACTGCACTCGACATATCTGGCGCAACCGTAAAATCGTCGTTGATAAAATTACATCTGGAGTGAGCACGATGAAGTAAAAACGGTGCAAGAGTGGATAAAGGCCCAACAGAAAACATCCGTGTGCCTTTGAATGCAGTGCATTGAAGGGCAGGATGATTGTTACTGACTACCGGAACTGTTTGTCTTATCCGAACCTTTTACTTCAATATTTTACTCCCCGTGTTACATTCCCAGTTCAGTTACATTAATACTGCTCGGCTCAGTGAAATCCCTTTCTGACACTTTACTCTAGGTGCAGGTGAATAACAGGATCACCAAAATACCCATGAACAAAATTGTCTTAACTCGCATTTTGGATTGGTTTCAGTAGATGTCTACTAGATATCTGGTCCAGTGTTCCTGTATGATATTTAAAAATAACAGTATTCTTTATTTCAGACTAGATGAAGCGGTCACGCGCGTGACCTTTTGTCTGGAGGTCACCTATCCCGGCAGACACTCCCGTCTTTTCCCTAGTCCCACCTGGAAAATGCCAGGATTGTCACTTCGAAATATGTTTACTTCCTCAGAAATGAAAAAGTCAAGCCACTGTGCGTAATTATCGTTTCATAGACGCGGAATAACCACAGCAGTTGACACAACATGTTTAAACTGCGGACCGGCCTCGTTCTTCTGTATGTGTCCATACACATATCTCATTCCCCGTTATTTTTGTTAGTCATTCCAAAACATTTCGACGTCATATTTATGTGCACTTGCCTTTCTCGTATCTGTCGCTTTGAGCCTTCCTGAATTTAATCTGAATTCGTGAATATAATTTGTATATTTTTTTTGTGGTGAAGGGCCCCGCAGCAGATGCTACGGACGCACCGCAGCCTTGAGGCTTATTGTGCCACCCTGTGATGAAGATGATTAGTTTTTTTTTTCGTTTTTCCTTGTAATGGAGCCCCGGTGGAATGAAACTGACAGGGGAAAACCTGTCCCAGTGCCACTTTGTCCACCACAAATCCCACATGGACTGACCCGGGATCGAACCCGGACCTCCGTGGTGAGAGGCCGGCGACTAACCGCCTGAGCCATGGCACGGCCTCTAATTTTTATTTGTTACTAGCGTTCCTAAATATTTTACCTCTGTTACATTTTCGAATGGTTTATTAGCCTATGTGATTTTCGTTCTACGTGCTCATGATGAGACAACGTGTGCTGTTTACATAACTTCTAAATGCAGACTATGTATACGGATACCGCGGTTGGAGCTTTAATGGTTTGTAATTCTATTTGTATCAGTAGCCGCTGTCCCTAATAAAACACCAATGGTAAATTATAACCCATAATTAAAGGGGTGTAGGAAATGCGATATTCTAGTTGACAAAGCTCCGTGGTCGATAATGTAAGCCTTCTGGGCCACGCTTGTGCTCGCGTGGCTATGAAATGACTGCCACGGTTTTGCGTAATTCCGGACGTTGTGTATGAAAGGTCGTTGTGTTATCGATCTCACTGCAGCTTACAGGTCGGTCTACACAAGTTAGGGCTCCCTTTGCCCGTCGACTTACATGCTGGCTACAGGTTTAGACTGCTGGTTTCTTATTACCCCTTTATGTCTGAAATTCATGTAAATAATATTTAAAAATTTATTGTCTGCTTCACAGGAAACATTGCGTCTCGTCTGTGAATTTTTTTTTTCTATGGCTCGACAGCCCTATATGGGCCTGGGCCTCCTCGTTTCGTCGCAGAGACCTCTACCTGACAATACACAACACTCACAAGAGACAGACATCCATGCCCCCGGTGGGATTTTTTTTTTTTGGCCTGTCCGGGGTATTTTCCCTTTGATCCATTTTTGTACTGTTTAAATCATTTCGTCCTTCATGTCACTTTACGTTCCATACTACCGTCCTTACAACAAACACAACACAAACATCCATGCCCTAGGCGGAATTCGAACCCACAATCCCAGTAAGCGACGGCCGTAGACCCACGTCGACCGTGCGGCCAATGGGATCGGCCTCGTCTATGAATGCCAATCGGGAAATAATCACTGTAATTCTGAGATCATACATACACATAAATGCATTTGTGTGGGCAAAACGCAGAGTTTGCAACGGGAAAACACGCAGTAGGCCTACTGTAGTAATTACTGTGATTCAGAGGGTTAAATCCTCATCGCCATTAACTTGCCGGATTGTGCCCTGTGGGCTGTTTCGTCCCCATTAACTCCTTGAAGACTGACGTTTATCCAAATTAGGGCCTATATTAAACATTCTGTTCCCACATTACAGAGAACACAGTCAGTGTCCATTATAAAAGCGACTAAGTTAATGCTGTTTAGGGAAACAGCAGTGTTTATGGTAACAAGGTACGAAATGCAGAAATACACTTTGTGGTTATGTGGGTCTTGTAATACTGCAGGGAGAGCTATGTACAGTTACTGCTGTGCTTCAAAATGTTAACAAGATGGGCAATGTACGTATAAACGTAACATTGAGGCGCGTTGGCGTAACCATTTTTGCCGTGGAAAAGCAATAAGTATATCATATTCTGAGTGTGTGTGTCTGTAGCCTTAGTTATCCAGCATGCAAAGCGCATACGTCTTATTGTATTGTCGTCTGTGGCCTGTCTGGCTGTACCATATTTTTCCGCATTCTCTCGTAAACGGCATGATTTTCAGAAAACAAAAGAGGTTATTGAACATGAAATGTGTTTTGATTTTTTGTGCAACTTTTGTCTGAAACATTTCTCATTCTAAGATGATTCGGTGAGGTTTTATCATAAATGTACATAGGTCTTCATGTAAAGTACCGTTATTCGTAACAGATTTTAATGAAACTTGAATTTTCTCGACAGATTTTTCGAAAAATTCACAAACGTCAAAGTTAATGAAAATCCGTAAAGTGGGAGCCGAGTTCCATGCGGACGGAGGACAGACTGACAGACAGACATAACAAAGCTAAGAGTCTCTTTTCGAAATTTTACGAACTCGCCTAAGAATCTGCTAGGGTCTTTCCATACGACTTGCTTTCACCCTTTTTAACATTTTCCTTCCATTTATTTCTGTAATGCGGATCTTTGTGATGGAATTAATCCATAATTCATTTTTGGCGTCTTCACTTCTCTCTTGATCGTAAACTTCTCCAGCTACCGGGTTCATTCTCTGATCTCTAACAATACACATCCTAACAGTGTCTCCGCGAAGAAACTGTTTGATCGTCATTATTACGATTTTAAGTGCTGTAAGTAAGATAGGATCTTTCTTGAGAAGTTGGTTTTTGGCTCAGCTGGTCTCTAAATTTTTTTCCGGCTTTTATGGAACCTGAAGATTTACGAGGGCCTAGCCGCTGAACCGTTATCCATTCCACATCCTCACAGCCTGTTTTCTTTAAGATCAAGTATAATATTATCCTCCCAACAACACTCAGGTTGCCATTGAGGTTTTTGAACTAACATGTCTTCACCCGTGGGTCTATACTTGCGTCTTCTCCCGTATTACTATATTAGTAAATTGATCCTGTTATTTGGAAGGAAACATTATGATGAATTTTTTATGTAATTTTCTACATCCTCCTACTACTTCCAATGCCTGGCTGTAAATATTCTAAATTGGTGCATGGAATTTGTTGGAACATTTTTACTTTGAGAGTTCTCATACAGCACTAATGCTGTATGGATTTAGTGCTGAAGATGCTTGGCTATTTATTGACTAGTGGAAAAGGCGCCTTAAAATTTAGCGAAGAATAATTACTTTCATATTTTCTTCCCTTTCACACCTTTGTCTTCTTCCAGTAGTTCTGCGTTAAGCTGTGATTTAAGCATATCTTTTATTCAGGTAGAACTTCCGAACTCTGAGCTGTCACTTATTTAAGCATGAGAACAGTACATGTTTCCGTGGAAACGGAGTGAGCACGGTATCACACACATATAATCTTAAACCGTATCTCCGTTATTATATGACACTGTATCAAATACTGGGTTATGTGGCATGGAATGAGATATGGCATGATCCTGAACGGTGAATTGGGAAAGGCGTGGCCTTCCAACAGTTGTTTTGGCGTATTAAGAAAACAAGAAATATGTGTGTGAGGGTAGTCCGTGTCCAGTCCGAATTTTATCCAGACTCTCCCGTGTACTAATCACAAGTCCGTGCCCTCTCACGCGAAACCATTCTGACATATTCGAGATTGGAAGTGTATTTTTCGTGTTTCCTCACTGTGATGTTTGGTGCTTCCGAGACTGAGTAATTCAACGTTTGATTCTCTAGATTCTAGAGTCGATTGGCTGCGCCTTGTAAATGCCTCACTGTGTGTGTGCATGTGTGTGTTTGTGTGGAGGTGGAGCCGTTAGGACGGATCGAGAGCTCGGATTCCTGAATACATCTTGCTGTAGGCTGTTGCGGTGCTCCAAATCCGCATTCCATTTCACCATATTCGCATTTCCATTCCTGCCGCCTGCTTGTTTAATGCATCTGTTGAATGGTGGAAGGGGAGCATTGTACAGAAGAGCAGAATCTGTTTTAGGCTTCTACAAGGCTGTTTCTGATAGTACTTTGAAAAATAATCTTTGTGGCGTTTATTTATAGCTGTTTTCTAGCAGCCGTATGGTGTGCCTACGTCCGAATCGACATATGGACAGACATAGACGTTCTCAGCGATTGACAGGAATCTGAAGTACATTTCAATGCTAAATCGATTGTCATTACATGGATAAATAAATTAGAAACCGGATAAACGAAGTTTTCACATTTCACGACGGTAGTTGATCAGACGATGATACTGTGGCTTCCTGGGCCGTGAGTTGGATAAACTTGCTGACGTTTTGCGGGAACGTACTGTTTCGGTCTTCATGGTGACTGAATTGGTTTGAGTGAATATTGAAGTTATACGGAGAAAAAAATTCTGCCGATTATAATCGGCAGAATGGTCCTAGATAATTATCTAGGACCATTTGAGGTAGTTTGGCCAGTAGTCACAGCTACGGAGGGTGGGGAGAGGGGATAGGAATATTTCGAGCCAATAGGATTTAAGATTTTCAGCACGGAAAAGAACTGTTCTTGAAATCTTAACTCCCACTTGCTCGAGACAATGCTGCCTCCTCTTTTCGCCCTCCGTAGCTGTCTGTGACTGGCCAAACTACGTCAAAACATCCTATACGTGTATTATATGCATAACTGAACTATTCCTTATCACTTTTGCATCCATCCCAACCAATTAACTTACCCTGAAGATATAGACAGTACGTTCCTCCGAAACGTTGGAACATTTAACCACTACACGGTGCTGAAACCCAAAACACTATCCTGGGATATAATAAAAGAAATTTAAATTGAAATGAAGTTAACCTCGTTATTGATTATGGCATTCCCTCCTAGCCTAATAGAACGGTTAGATCCAACGCTGCAGACCTCACAATCGGAGCCGGGACTTCCCGATTGCTAGGCACAACATGCTGACGGCAGGTCGCAAGCTTTTTACCACAGGCTCCTTTGGCTGGGTCGATAACCCCTTGCGTTTGACAGCTTAATATTGTGTAGCTCCTGGGTTTCCATCTTCATGCACACACTGGACTGGGCATATAACCGATAAGAATGTCTTATACTAGTTGGATTTTCTGTCCTGTAGTGCTTACTGGCAACACACAACAGCAGAAGTAGAAAAAAATTAATCATTTGTCATGAGGAACCACAGGAGCAGAAGGAAACAGAAATTACTCGAGGGCAAAGAACGATAAAAAAAGAAAAGAAAGCAGGAAAAATAAAATCTCATTGTAGGTCAGAAGACTTCGGTCCCCGTGCTGAAATTACATGTTGTATCTTCGCTAGTGCTGTGGATGTACTTTTCAGTTTCAACACAGCGCCCCAGCTGAAAGACCATGGTTATTTTCGCTTCGGGAAAGAGTGCTTTTCTTAGTCGCCGCGTCCAAGTGCCGAATTACTTGGCGTCACAACCTAGAAGACCGTAATTTTAATCCACTTGAACTCATTTTAAGGCATACTTTTACGTAATGTATAAATGTATTTTCGGGCTAGATCGCTAGAGATTGCTTGAGAAAAGGTAATGAAGTAAATGTCGCATTCGTTAAGCAAGTATTTTTTTTTTAACTGTACTTGATGATTTCGAGATAAGATTAAGTTTGTAAGAATATCTACTAAACTTTCTTTATCGTAACGTTAAAAACATTTAAAGACGAAAATATTTGTACATTTACATAAATATACATTTCGTACCTTACACAGAGCACACTGTTCTTCCCTTAGTAAGACCAGTTAACGCTAGGTAGGGAAACAATTGCTGTTTATTGTGAGAATTGTACAGAAAAAGTACATTGAGTAGACAAAATACAGAGGTTTTAGTATTAGACCTAGCGGTAAATATACCAACCACTTGGCTGTACAAGGTTAAAGCACCTGGAATAGCACTTCGTCTAGAAGATGTGCCCTCGTTTACAGCGCGTTGCATGTAACTGTAAACAGACATGCGCCGTAAGTAAGCGGAAGGCACTTTTTTAATGCTGACCCTAAGAGTTCCCATAATTTCGAAAAGCAACCATTAGCTTCGTCATATCAGTCTGTCTGTCCGCATGGAATAACTCGGCTCCCACTGGACGGATTTTCATGAAATTTGATATTTCAGGATTTTTCGAAAATCTGTCTAGAAAATTCAAGTTTCACTAAAATCTGACAAGTATAACGGGTACTTTATGTGAAGACTATGTATATTTATGATATCTCGCTGAATTCTTTTTAGAATAAGAAATGTTTCAGACAAAAGCTGTAGAGAAAATCAAAACACAATTTTATATTCAATACATTTTTTCCGAAAATCGTGCCATTTATGAAATAATGTGGAAAAATATGGTAGAGCCAGACAGGCCACAGATAAGAGTACAATACGGTGCGGAAAAGCTGTGATTTGCCATCCGGCTGAGGCAAGAATATAGACACACGCTCATAATGTTTAATACTTATTATTGTTAACAGCATTACGACAACAGTGCAAAGAGAACCTAATTTTTGCATTTCCATTGCAATACTGAACACTGTTCTTTTGTTGACAGCTACATGCACACCAAAAGCAATAAGAAAGTTAGCGTATTTTTGCGTTTCCATGACAACAATGGTTACGCGAACGGGCCACAATGTGACGTTGTACGTACATTGTCTATCTTGTTTATTTTAATTACAAGTATATTTGCTGTATGGTTAGTTCATGGAGATTTCTGTCTGTAATATGATTCCTGAATTTACTAATGAGCATAGAGAATTATAACTCTTATTAACTAACGGGTGTTCATAACTCTCTTTCCTCTTTGTACAGTTTACTCTTCTACAGTGGTTCAGTAAAACCAATGTTATCTTAGATGTGACTATAAGAGCTAATCCTTCCCATTTGTCACAGGAATATTTTTCCCCATGTCAATTTCCGGTAGCATAGTACGGAAAGCACCGACTTGGACTTTGTGGTCTACGACAGAGATGTGACGTAAGAAGACAGGTACCTGTAGTGCCAACTTTGCCACCCTGGAATTGATTGCTGTGCCCTGCCATTACAGGGAAGAGACGCTGTGGTCATTTAATTCCAGAGCTGGAAGGTAGGCAGGATCTCATCTCGCACAGCCTTGTTAAGCAACAAAGCAATTCTCGTGCAGTCGATGGCTGGTAGAAGACGTCGCAGCAAATAGAGTTCCGGTTGCGCAATTCAGTAAAGGACGAGGCAGTTAGTCGGGGCAGCAAAAACTACCAGGCTTCAAGCTTCTGTGTCAGGATGTTTCTTCTTTCCTGAAAAAGTTGTTTGATAATTTTAAAATATCGTTACAGCGCTATCAGTAAAGAATGCGACTGAAGCAGAATACCACACAGAAAGATGTATTCCACACAACATGATTGCAGTTGAAATAAATTGTTTTTTGATAGCCGTAACAAACCTCTTTATCATGTTTTATTCGGCTGAAGTTATGAAAATTCCATTACGTGACTCGTAATCATTTGAGCATCTTTATCGATTCGTTAAAACTACGTTCCTACGTGTGTGGCACAGTTCAGCGTTCCCACAAATTTGTGAATGGTCTGTGCAATTTCGCTTTCTTCGTTACTTTCTGGTATACCGACGAAAATGATTGGGATGTTATCGTACTAATAAACCGCACTACACCATATCAAACCATTGGCATACGTGCGGAAGTTTGACAGGTTGAAATTTTCGACTGTGAAAGGTTAACAGACGAAATTTTGATTAGTTTACTTATTGAAAAACGGCTGTAAGAAACCTGTTACTGTGATAATTTGTAGGTATTTTCTGGGTACTTGTCCCCTCTCTTACTTTTCATGTCCCCCCCCCCCCCCCCCACCGGTAATACGTTCTCGCTCCTGTCAGCTGATTGGTGCGCCCACATCTCCGGCCAACTATATTCCTCCCACGCCTGAACCTATATATTCACCCAAACCATTTGTACCAGCTATTGAAACCCTCAATTCGGCAACTCGGCAGATATTTACGCTGACCGAGGGCTGACCCACGTCGCCTGGCGCACGAGCTAAGGGGACTGAGGTCAGCAGACATGTAGCCGCATGTAGACATGGCCGCAAAACAGTGGCCAAAATGATACCGAATTGTGCCCAACACTGATTAACTATGCGCTTTTCGACTACCCTGACTGAGGTTTTTCCGCGATTTTCCTTAGTTGTAAGGTGAATGCCAGGGTATAATGCAAAGTCGAGGCACGGCCCGCATTCCCCCTCTCCCCTCCCGGGCACGGCGGCTTCACCAAAGTGCTTACTCGTAGACGCACGACCTTAGTACGCGAATATGCCACTCTGGGTTCAAACCCCAGGGAGCCATCCAGCCAAAGTACACCCCCTCAATTAAGAATATGTGCTGCTAGAGCGTTAGCCTTTAGCATACCAAGTCCCGGTCCTTAACAGAGAGTATACACCGTTAGCGTAAGCGTAATCCCAAGTTATAGTATGTGTCTGTTACTGAGCCCAGCGATGCGGTCAAATGCAGGAATGGCTAAACAGATCAAGGCCCTTAATTAGCTCTTTGGCTTGGTTGGTAGGTAGGTAGGTTGGTTGGTTGGTACCAGCCATTCTTCTGAAACGCAGCTGATGGGATCGACACGACTTCCTAACCGTCGATGAATTTTAACCAGACGCCGCTTAACAACCCAGAAGCGCCAGATTTTAATATTCATCGCGGTGAATGTCTGAAATGTCATACTGTAGGTATTTTTAATATAATTACGCCGAGATTGTGGTTTATAAATTTTAAGTACTTGAAAATGCATGAGAATTCGTTGTGAGATATGTGCACAAAAGAATGTATATGTATGTTTCATTGAACGGCATTTTTTGCCGAATGTAATCAAAATAGCTCAGGAGTCGAAACACGCAACGGACATTTGGATAAAACGCTACCCACTGAATGTGCAAGCCTTCCCTACGATATGGCATATCGTGGTGCAGAACTTACTTCTGAGCAGTAAACTGTGGCCTATCTAGGTGCAGTTCCTACTTCTGTACAATAATCTAGTGGTCTGTCTAGATGCGTCGCACACCTTGTGATCAAGTAACTATGGTTTCTCCAGGTGCAGTGCATAGGCCTACTTCTGTAAAATAAAGTATGACCTGCCTAAGTTCGTGCATATTTCTGCCAAAACAGCGCGCCCAATCGCGATGCAGTACCTACCTGCTATACAGTAAGCTGTGGTTTATTTAGGTGCATTGAATACTCTATACAACAAGTCACGGCCTGTCTAGATGCAGTGCGTACGTTCTGTAAAATAAACTATGGTCTATGTACGGTGCATACTTCCCGTTCAAGGGTTAGGAACTCCAATGCTGTAATAGGCCACATGTAGGTAATACATCTATCGAATTAGGCTCATATTGTATCTCCCTTTCACAGCTAAGCTACCTCATTGGCAATTGCGAATGCACTGCTGCCTGTTACATCCGCTCGGAACTCCTGAATTCCTTTTTTTGGCTTATCCGATTAGTTGCGCTGGACAAGCGAATGTGCATTGCTCGGGTTTTGAACCATGCTCACAGGAAATGAAGAGCAGGAGTACTGGCTGTCGAATAAGGATAATGTTAACATTGATTTAGATAAAACATTTAAATGGTTTATCTCTTAAAACTGTGTAAAAATAAATTCTGAATAAGGCGCCAGAATGTGAACTCGGCTCATCTGGTTCCATGTAAGACGGAGAATTCTGTGGAGCCTTAAATATTTACTGAACCGAAACAACGTTGGAACAGAAGCTATAGCGGACAAGACAGGCAGTGTACGCGCAACTTAACATCAAGGCGCGTTCGCCTAACCATTCTTGCCGTGGAAAAGCAATAAGTATCAAATATTATGAGTGTGTGTCTTACTCTTGCCCTAGTTACACAGAATGCAAATCGCACGTATTCTGGCCTGTCTGGCTGTATCGTGATTTTCCACATTATCTCATAAACGGCACGATTTTCGGGAAAAAGTAATTGAACATAAAATGTGTATTTTGATTTTCCTTACATATTTTGTCTGTTATCATTCTAAGAAGAATTCAGCGAGAAATTACCACAAGTGTATATAGGTCTTCATGTAAAATGTCCTTTTTTTTTTGTCAGATTTTAATGAGACTTCACTTTTCTCGAAAAATTTTCGAAAAATCCTGAAATATCAGATTTAATGATGATCCGTCTAGTTGGAAACGAATTCTTCCATGCGGACAAACAGACGTGACGAAGCTAATAGTCGCTTTTCGTAATTTTTCGAAAGCGGCTAAAACGAAACACGGATTCAAACATTGTACTTTTCCGTTAAGACTTCCGGTTTGTGAGGTAATTAAATAATATAATTGTGAGCCTGTTCATTCGTTTCCTTACTTGTATTTGCCTCCATCTGGTATCTTTCAAAATAGACAGAAGGGCTTAATGTGTGTTTTATAACCTTCTATCTACGTTCTAAGTGACCTGTATTGAAGTCACAATTTCAGTTTAATATATACAACAAGCATACGTGGTTTTATATATTGTGGTAGGAGGGAAGTCTAAAGGAGGAAGAGTACAACCCAAAAACTGCTTTTGTCTTTTATGGGCTTGTCATTTCCATTGTTTCCGGACAAAAGAGCTAAAACTCCCATTTTGCCCATTTCATGTTGATTTATCCTCTTCTTTCCCGTTTCATATACTTGTGTATATTGTGCTGTGGGATCCTTTTGTAGTACAGTGATTTCACGAATACTGCCCCTTATAGGTGAATAAATTATACTCTTGTTAACATTTTGAACTGTCAGGAGGAAGGTTTTATTTGGCCTGTTTGTTGCATGGGAGAAATATTTTTGGTTGAAAAATTGGTATTGGACAGAAAAGAATTAAGACTAACTAAAACTAACTCCATGGAGCAGAGTCCTTCTTGAGAAGCTAACAGGTCGTCAGCTAGTCACGAAATTTCCCGCGTTTTGTGGAACCCGAAGGTTCATTACCGCATTCACAAGAGCCCGCCACCTGTCCCTATCCTGAGACATATCAATCCAGTCCATGCCCCCCCATCCCACTTCTTGAAGATCCATTTTAATATTATCCTCCCATATACGCCTGGGCCTTCCAAGTGGTCTCCTTCCCTCAGGTCTCCCCACCAAAATCCTGTATGCACCTCTCCCCTCACCCATACCCAAAGGAATTAAGAGTTTACAAAATACGATATGCACAGAACAGCCATTTTATTTTACATTATGCTTGTTTATTTACTATCTCTCACATTGCGTAGTGACGGTTGTGCCACTGTTTCGACAGTAAAGTCATTACGCAGGGTTCGCACTCCGTATTTAGGAGTTCCCCGTCTCGTACCTCGCCATTCTGACTACGATTTGAAGGATTATGTCAGCCACTACAGTTTCATTCTCTAGTTGTAACTTAAAACCTGTCAAGAAAGTTTTTTTTCTGTACCATTCCCAAGTCACAATCACCCTTACATACCACACTTTATAATATATGCAGTTGATAGAACGTCATTAAGTAGTCTAAGTCACAAGCAGTGTTGGGTGATGCGGTGTGTAGGCCTGTATGCTGTCTTCAAAGAAATATGCAAGCTGCAGGACATCTAAGGTAGGCTGTGCCGATATAGCTCAGTCTATATATTGATTAGGCTACGAGATGGTCGTCCCAGGAATCGTGTTTCGATTCCCGGCAGGGAAAATAAACTTTTTCTTCTCTTAAACGTTCAAACCCCCTATTTAAATGGTGTGGGGAGATTATTCGCCGTGGGTAAAGCGGCCAGGGCGTGAAGCTGAACACTCGCCTTCATCTAGTGCCGAGGTTAAGAATAAATGCAGCTGTACCTCCACTCCCCCAACATATGCTTTTATGGCATGCAGACGGACAACTTTACTGTGTCTTGCTGTTTACTTGGCAACACAGCATGAAGCCCTGTTAACATCGAAAGATGTGAGTTATGTACATTCTCTGTGTTGTTAACTGCAAGCATTAATACTAGTATGTAAAGTCACTGGGACCGATCCCAGTGGCCGCGCGGTCTAAGGCGTGTGTCTACGGCCTCTCGCTTACTGGAATTTTGGGTTCGAATTCCGCCTAGGGCGTGGATGTCTGTATCTTGTGAGTGTTGTGTGTTGTCAGGTAGAGGTCTCTGCGACGAGCCGGTCCCTCGTCCAGAGGAGTCCTACCGACTGTGGTGTGTCTAAAAAGTGTGTGATCGTGAAGCCTCGAAAAATGAGGCGGCCTAGACCCCCAAGGGGCTGTCGAGCCATTGAAAAAAAAAGTCACTGGATTCATAATCATTGTGAGAAAATGGGCAATTCTAAAAACTCGCTAAATAAAGGTTATGATCACTCAGGTATATTTCAGTCACACCTCTTGTTAAAGCATATACTGTACTTAATTATATATATATATATATATATATATATATATATGCAGACCGGCTGTGGGAGTCACCGAGCCTCATATTCAATGGACACCAGGTGCTATTTCCCCAAGGTAAAGCGGTTGGGGCGTGAAGTAAACCACACACTTCCGTCTAGTACCGAAGTTAAGAATGGGTGTAGATATACTTCTTCAGGCCTCCATGGCGTGAAAGGCGATAACTTTACATTTATAGGTACATGTGTGTTGCTATGCTTTTCGATACGACCATACCATTTTCAGGCGAGCGTGGGAAGTCTGTTCACAAGGAAAGGGGGCGATGTTTCTTCTGATCCAGCGTAACAGCAGTTATGCTGATGGTGTCTTCAGAACAGTTATGTTATTAATTAATTAATTAATTACTTTGCCTCAAGCACGTAGGATATTTCTTGCGGTTGATTTTGCATATTGTCTGTTTATAATACCCTCGATAATTACTTATGTAATTATATAGCCTAGCTACTTATTAGTAGAAGTGTTGTCGTTATTGCGTCTTCAGTGTTTGCTTGCTGGTGCCAAGCTGACTACGTATTGCGGATGTACTAGTGTACTGGGTGATGTTGTTATAGTGGTTTAACGTACATCTTTGTTGGTCATACTGTATTGGTGCACCGAATATTGAATTCTGACTTTCCGTGTGATTTTTATTCATATGTAGTTTGCTTTTTGTTGTGCAGTTTAAGTGCTATTTTCGTGACTTATTTACACGTTTCTCTGTTATTTCCATTGTACTATGAATATTTCCGTATTTGTAGCCGGTGTTCATTATATGGGATGCATAATTGGAAGTGTCTTTGTTATTCTTTATCTTGGATGTGCTCTTTGTAGCCTATATGAAGAGACCTTCTTGTTTGTCCTGTATAATGAAGGGGGAAATATAAGCGTTTCATTTTGTAGACCCAACTGCCGCTATATTTATTTTGTTTATAAGTTCTGTATTCCCTGTGCTTTCAGATAGTATTATTAGTTTTAAATGTTCTTTTGATATTTGCAACTCGAGATATCTTGGTTATTAATCTTGTTCCTTTGCTTTCACTGTACGTGAAAGTAAATACATTCACATACAGTGGCAACTGGCAAAGGAACAAGCAGAGATCTTTTCCGTGTACTGCATTAACTGATTGAATTTAGTAATTGAGACGGAGTGTGTTTACTGCGCGGAACGTACTAAATCTTTAATCATATCAGGTTATTTTCTTCTTTGGAGAGTTACGCTAGTTCGGGATGCGGTCACATCGTAATCAGTCCCCTACTTTGTGTCTCCCCGTCCTGTCAGCAGGACAATCCGAATACGTAATCAGGAAAAGCCCTGACAAAGAATGTATCCAGTACACACGACCATGTTTATCACCATCACGAAGGAAGTACTGTGAAAGGTCGGTTCCATGTTTTCAATTTCGAACAGGGACATTGATTAATTTTGGCAATGTCACGTTGCTTGAACTGTTTTCAAGCATCGCACTTGTGTCATGCCCTTGTCATGGCCAGATGTTGAGCCTGAAGTGTCCTCGTGAACATAAGAGTTTCCGTCTGAATGAGAGGCCACCTCGGTGACTTGCAGAACACTTGATTAGTGCTGAATGAAGCAGGGGTGACAGACAGCTTTCTCAGCTGATCGCTGTGCAGGCGATCTTTGCAATGTTCCAAGCTTACAAATTAAACAATTCAGAGAAGGGTAATAGTATATAATTATGTCACTGTTATTAAGTCATGCTTGAATAACCGTATAAATTAATGGAAGACAGAATATTAGAAAGTGTTTTCCGGTTAATGAGATATTATTTAGTCCACTTCGAAAATTGTGTGTCTTGTCTGTTTATTTTTCATGACCCAAGATTATTTCATGAATTTGGATTGTTTGATTGAGTGATGACTTTTTCCTTTCATTATGAAACGGTTTATAGGGAATAATTCAATTCGGTTCTTGCTTGTTTACATGTTGACTCAGCAGCCTAATGACCAAATACAAAATCAGCTAATAAACAAATATAACAGACGCACAAAAACAAAAAGAAAACAAGGGAACAAAACACAACACAAAATAATGCAATACTGTTCAGTTACCCTACAAATCAGAGCTAAAGGAGAAAATTGTGCATTATTGTGCAGAGTACGATTTCATATGGGATGCAACTGCTAACATACAATCTGATTCAGGATAACATTTTGTTTTCTAAATATATCAACGCCTACAAACTAAATTCGCTGCATCAAGCAAGAGACGGTTTTTGGATGGATAGTCGAAGATGAATATAGAGTAGTCTCTAAGATTCCGAGAAGGAACTCGGAAGATCTGTTGTGTCCAGAATGGAAGGACAAAATGTTAGACGAAGGTAAACTTTAATACAGCAACTGCATCAAAGTGTCACGTCAAGGTATGCAGTTGAGGTACTGTAATGCATTGGCACAGCTAGTAAGGGGCGCGGGAAAAGAAATGGTTATGAAAGAGAGCTACAAATTCCGGCTGGATGCATTCCAGCTTTTTAACATCAGTAGACTTAATGGAATTCCAAATAAGAGAGACATGCTATAATTTGTGTGTAGATTGAATGAAATATAACATTAATATACAATCAAGGGAATCGAAAGGATGGTCATATTGCGAACAAAATCTGTAATAAACACGATAAAGATATAGTTTCTAATCCTTAAATATTCCCTAGTCTGTAATAGGATCGGTACGTGTTACACAGGATTAACAAAGTCTATAATTATGTATCAAAGTGTTTTCCGTGAGGAAGCAATAACTCTAGTTTTACTAATCTGAGTTTCATGAAATTAGTAGCGTACCAACCTTGTATAGAATCTGTTTCAGGCTGTAACAGAGTTCAACCATTAGGAGATTTAACAGTACGAAAAATTTTGTATGTCGTCAATGAAAAGAACATATTTAGTGGTTAGTTATGTACGACCAGATTTTAACATTCCACAAGACAGGCAATGATGTACGTATAAACGTAACATTGAGGCGCGTTCGTGTAACCATTGTTGCCGTGGAAAAGCAGTGAGTATTACATATTCTCAGTGTGTCTCTGTAGCCTTAGTTATCCAATATGCATTGCGCATTCCCCGTATTACACGTATATTGTCATCTGTGGCATGTCTGGCTGTACCATATTTTCCCATGTTCTGTCATAAACGGCATGATTTTCGGGAAAAAGTTACTGAACGTAAAATGTGTGTTTTTTCTCTACAACGTTTGTCTGAAACATTTCTCATTCTAAGAAGAATTCAGCGAGATATCACAAATGTACATAGGTCTTTATGTAAAGCACCCGTTATTCTTGCCCTATTTTAATAAAACTTGAATTTTCTCGACAGAGTTTCGAAAATTACTCAAATATCAAATTTCATGAAAATCCGTTCAGTGGGAGCGGGGTTGTTCCGTGCGGACGGAGAGACAGACACACAAATGGCGAAGCTAATAGTCGCTTTTTGCGATCTTTTGAATGTGCCTAAAAATTATGCGTTTTGCCCACACAGTGTATTTCTGTGTTTTGTGTGGCTGTCAGAACAAAGAGCGACTTTGCCATTCTGCAGTATTAAGTGACCGGTTTTATGACCTGGACGGAGTGTGTTTACTGTGTGGTACGAACTGAGTCTTTAATTATAAGGTTAGTCATTGTCTTTAAAGGGTGAGGCGACGAATTTTGACTGTTTGGCGTGTATTTTTTTGTTGTTGTTTATTTTATAGTTCTTATTGTACATTCTGCTTCTGTTCTCTCAGCATATGAGACCCAACTACTAAATGAATGCAGTATCATGCTCTGCATATTTGTCTTGAATTATATGACTAACAGATAACATTAACATGATTAACTGTATAACAACAAACGTTTGTAATTGGATCCTATTCGTAATTGTGACGTCATCATTTTTTCCTTTTTATTCCCAAATTTTCTGCAAATTTACTCCCTTTTAAAGGCGATATGATTGTAAATCAACTTTTATTAAACCGTTATGCCCTTTGATTTGCTAGGAGTAACTTACATCAATATTTTCCTTATTTTAATCGGGGTTTCTTTGTTTTCCTTTCAGTTCAACTCCTAGCAGCTCTGTTTGAATTTTCATGCATACGAAAAGATATTAATAATTCAGTTCTTCATCATCTTGTTTCTGGTGCGTAGTTTTGTACGTAGTTTGTCAGAGTCATCATAGATGGAAGCACTGCCGATCGCATTTGCATAATTCACCGATATTCCTGATAAATCGACGAGTCTTTCTTTATGGAAGTCGTCGTTAATATTCAATAGAAACACTTTTGGGCCCAAATCTCCTGAACTGTAGCTGCCACTGGAAGCTGCGTAGCAGTTGATGTCGCTTTTCACAAAGCACCTGCCCTGTTTTTACGTCTGTCCATCTATCTTATCAATGTTGCATAAGCTGTAAATGGAGGCAGTAATTTAAAGTGGTTTCTTTATGTTTTGTGTTCTTTAACATTTACATTTGCTAAACGAGCTAATGAAAGATGTGCCGAATAATCTAAACACTACGACACTCAACTTTTACACAAACAAGTTAGGAAATATGTGGATATGTTAACTATTATGGTGCATTCGTGCCTTTACAAGCCCCAGAATAGCACTACATGTACAGAATTACTTGCTACATGTTTCGGCCAACATGTGGCAATCCTGAGGGAGGAAAAACATAAAGGATTAAGCATGAAAGGTTAAATTACTGAAGTATAAGAACCAGTCGACACATACAAAATGAGGATCTTAAAAAACATAGTTTAAAATACACGAATATAAGTTGTTGTTACTAAATTAAAGCTGTACAAGACGCTGATCCGAACGGTAGTAACATACGCGTCGGAAACATGGGTATTGTCTGCCAATTATATGGAAAATTTTAGAAGATTCGAAAGAAAAATAATACGTCACATATACGGTCCGCTCAAAGATAAAGAATTCTGGAGAATACGGACAAATGAAGAAATAAATAAAATCTTACAACGACAGGACATAGTACGATGTATAAAATCGCTACGACTAGAATGGCTGGGACATGTACAGCGAATGGGAGATGACAGAATGCCAACGAGAATGCTGAACAACAAAATGGAGAGCAATAGAGGGAGAGGAAGACCACGCAAAACATGGATGCAGGATGTGCGAGAGGACTTGGAGGCTATGAAGATATGAGTATGGAGACAGAAGGTGCTGAGGAGAGAAGAGTGGAGGCGAATTTTTGAGGAAGCTAAGGCCCACCCCGGGCTGTGATGCTGAGGATGATGATAAGTTGTTGTTAACAAGAAATGTAGTAGTGTTGGAGTCGATGGTAAATGCAGGAGTTCCACGTAGTAAGTCACCATCCTGTAATAATAGGAATATGTGTGTATATATATATTTTAATGGTATGTAATTTTTAATGTAATGTATTATAAAATATCTCACACATCATCCTTTGTGCTTTTCCTCCCTGATGATGGCCACATGGTTGGCCGAAACATGTAGGAGGTCATTGTGTATATAACTATTTTAATATACTTGTGTGCATTTTGTTGGTACTATTACTGCATGTAACGAATTTTGGTTTCTAAAGAGTTTGCGAGTACTAAGCGTAATGGGATCTGCGCATGCGCAGAGCAGGAACAAGAATGCTTAGAAACTCATGTGGGTCCTTATGCAAAGTGGTCGTTAAAATTTCCGATGTAAATTAATCTAGACATGACTTGGCAGTGCCGATCGCAGTGGCCGCGCGGTCTGCGGCCGCTCGCTTACTGGGATTGTGGGTTCGAATCCCGCCGGGGGCATGGATGTCTGTCTCTTGTTAGTGTTGTGTGTTGTCAGGTAGAGGTCTCTGCGACGGGCTGGTCCCTCGTCCAGAGAAGTCCTACCGAGTGTGGTGTGTTCTAAAAAGTGTGATCGTGAAGCCTCGGAAAAAAAATGAGGCGGCCTAGGCCCCTAAAAGGCTGTTGAGCCATTGGAAAAAGAAAATGACTTGGCAGTTGTTCGTAGAAGTCTCTCAAATATTAAAGTTTATGAAAATCCGTTTATTTCATCTCGAGATATGTATGTAAAGATAAGACGGATAGATGAAAGGAGGGATATTAATAGGTGCTTAGAAGGTACACGAACATGCGTGAGATCGCATGAACTCGGGTCATAATATTAGCTATTTTTCATTTTAATGTGAGTTCCGCGTTGTGTTATCAGTTACATATGTTTCTTTTTCCAAGTTTTCATACACAATTCACCATACAAGGTAAAATAGGCTACATGTTTCGGCTTGAACAAGCCATCATCAGGCTTATAATTAGTCTTAATTTCATTTCTTAATGTTCTAGTTATAGGCCTGATGATGGGTTGTCGAAACCGAAATATGTAGCCTACCTTATATTGTGAGTTGTGTGTGACTACTTGGAAAAAGAAATACGAGTAGGCCTATATCCGTAATATCAGTGGCTCTTTCTCAATTTCTGTGTTTTCTTTGTATATGTCGGTATATTTTTCGTGTATTTTCTCTCCCGTAAGTTAACACGGCCATTATAAATCGAAAGTGTACGTGTTCCATCGTACCCCTTTTACTTTCCTAGGACCTTCCTAGTGGCTTGTCAACATTTTATGCATTTCGTAATTGCGAACCGGTTTTACATTATTAGAAATTCGTAGGTAAATAGCAGCCCCAGTGTTTGGAGTGGGTCAAACCACAGCTCGAGTGGTTTGTACCAGGATACTGAACTCTGTTACGGCGCAACGAGAATGCATACAGTTCGATCCGCCATTGCTCTCTGCCGATCAATGAGTGACGCGGGCAGTGGCAATGGAATTGGCGGGTTTTATGCGTTCTTTACACGAAAGACAAAGCATTGAAACTGGGAATTCCCCGTGTGGACCTTTCCTGTTATAACTCCACCACTGCGTTGCCATACAAGAGGGGCTTAGGTTAGACGTTAGGCTAGTCTCTCTCTGTCATGCGTTTTTCCCTCCCTCCTTATGACAGAGGCTTAGGTTAGACATTAGGCTAGTCTCTCTCTCTGTCATGCGTTTTTTCCTCCCTCCTTATGAGAGAGGCTTAGGTTAGACGTTAGGCTAGTCTCTCTCTCTGTCATGCGTTTTTTCCCTCCCTCCTTATGAGAGAGGCTTAGGTTAGACGTTAGGCTAGTCTCTCTCTCATGCGTTTTTTCCTCCCTCCTTATGAGACAGGCTTAGGTTAGACGTTAGGCTAGTCTCTCTCTCTGTCATGCGTTTTTTCCCTCCCTCCTTATGAGAGAGGCTTAGGTTAGACGTTAGGCTAGTCTCTCTCTCTATGCGTTTTTCCCTCCCTCCTTATGAGAGAGGCTTAGGTTAGACGTTAGGCTAGTCTCTCTCTCTGTCATGCGTTTTTCCCCTCCCTCCTTATGAGAGAGGCTTAGGTTAGACGTTAGGCTAGTCTCTCTCTCTGTCATGCGTTTTTCCCTCCCTCCTTATGAGAGAGGCTTAGGTTAGACGTTAGGATAGTCCCTCTCTGTCATGCGTATTTCCCTTCCGTAGGTTAGAAATCAGGATAGTCTCTCGCTGTTACACTATGCCTCTTTGTGGCCAAAACAGGAATGACCACCCCCCCACCCCCCCCCCCCCCCGTGTTTTGTCAACGAAACGCTTCAGCGGACTTTGATGAATTTCAAATTGTTGGGCGAGTTTAATTTTGTTCCGGAGCCGCGATAGCTCAGTCGGTATAGAGACTGAGCTACGGGGTTTATCTTTGATGTAAGGCTTCCGCCGCGATGTTGATGAGATCTGCGCTCTTCTGGGATATTACGCGGTGTCGTATGGTAATTGTTTAACATACGACGCCGCGTAATATCCCAGAAGAACGCAGATCTTACGGGATTTATGTGCGAGGATTCATGGTTCGATACCCGAAAAGGTCAATAAATCTTTCTCTTCTCTAAAGCGTCCAATCCGGCTCTGGATTCCAGCCGGCCAGCCCAGTGGGTGCCGGCGGCCCGGGGATAAAGCGGCCGGCGCTTTAAACTGACCACTCGCCTTCCATCTGTTGTCCGGGTTAAGAATACTTGGAGTTACACATTCCCCATCCTCCATACCTTTATGGTGTGCACAGTTACCATTTACCGGTCAGCTGTTACCCGTGTTTACATGAAACTGTTTTTTAATTTATGTGCCCATACGTAAATGTAAGCGCGTCAAAAATGTTTTACGGATGTGTAGTGTATGAAAGAGAAGTATAAAATTGAATGAAAACATGGTTGCTACGCGTTTCTGTTTTCCCTAGTAGGTCGTGTGCTAAAGCATTGCATCTTCCATGGCAACCGGTTTTGCGTGTTTGCTCTTGCTGCACGCCTGTTGTATACAAAGGGCGTGGTGATGAGGGACCACAGACCTCTTTATTACTGCTCTCCTAATAGCCAAACAAATTACAGACGCATAAGATTTTATGAGTCTGTTTCTTAATTCAAGGAAATGCCCACTACATAAGTTGTTATTTTAAGTGATTACTTAACGTAATAGGCCTGTGGTGATCCTGTAATCGAGATATATAAGGGTCGTTAACAAATAAATGGTAAAAGGCAAATTATTCCCTGTAGCTATATAATCGTCACACGATGTGGACACAAAACTGTGTATGAAACGTTGGTCCAATTAAGAGAAATCCGAGTTGCTGTTACAGCACATATTCCAGGATGCTGAAATTATTTTCATAGAAACACGCTGCTTACAGAAATTTGTGGCGTATGATATGTACAGGTTGTTCGCTTATTTATTGAACACCTCTTGTGCTAGGATTTAAACTAAGAGTTCTTAAATAATAAGCTGATTTGCTTTAACATTTTGAAGCCTAGTGGTTGTTATATGTACTACCCGGTTTAACATTTAAACCTTCTATGTTGTGCCCGCAGAATTGTTTTTTTTTTTTTTTTTGTGTGTGTTTTGTGTGGCTGTCAGAATAAACAGCGATTGTTTTTCTTATGCAGCTTTAACCAGTTGGTTTGTATAACTTAGACATGGTTTGTTTACTGCTCATTACGAAATGAATCTTTAATTGTCATTTACATTAATCTTAGTATTTAAAGGGTTAAATATATCTCTTATAAGACGCAGAAACCAATTTCCACTTTTAAATCAGATGTATGTAGAGCAAGTACTCTTACTTCGTATCTTACTTAATACATCAACCAACTTACGCACTTAATAAAATACGTTCAAAAGCAAGTATAAAACTCATACCTGTTTCGGCACCGGGGCGCCATCATCAGGGATTATTCCGAAAAAAGGAATACTACGTCAGCACGCTTATCTAGGTATTGTGTCGCCCGTAATAAAATTATTAAAATATTAGAATTCTAAAATACACAAATTTAATAATTATAAAATTAAAATGTTGTAAATTTAAAACTTTAAAGTGATCCGTTCCAGGTACAATAACCTCCTGTTGATGGCACCCAGGTGCCGAAACATGTAGGAGTTTTATACTTGCTTCTGAATGTATTTTATTAACAGCATAAGTTGGGTGATTTATTAAATAAAAGAATACGCATCGTATGAATAACATAAAATTCATATCTTAGGTTGGCATAGCCTGCTTACCTCTGGAAAGAATCGGCATATTCATGCTATATAGACGGCTGTACAGCGCGAATATAAGAATGCACACACGGAAAACCTAGCCGTAAGGAATTTTTCTGGTAAAGGTGTGCAGTGTTACCGTAGTCACATGTTGGTCTGAGGAGATGTACGTTAGAGCACACTGTAACTTGTCGCACTAAAACACATCATGCTAAACACTTCATTAAAGTCGGTTATTTTTCATGAAACTTCAAATATTCGTAGACTAAATGTTGAACGTAACGCTTTGTAATGGCGGCGAAAGAAGTACGGTAAGAACCAAATGAACAAAAGGACTGTCAAGTCACAACTAGGCCTATATTTGGAAAATATTTTTATTGTTGAGGATATTACATGGTTTGGCTTATTTACAAGCCATAATCAGGCACAGGCTAAAAAAATTATGGTTTGTTGTATGTAAGCGCTTTTTCTCATATAATATATATTTGCAGCCCGTGCCTGTTGATGGCTTCTAAATAAGCCGAAACATGTAGCACCATCAAAAGTAAAAGCAAAATCCAAATAAAATGAAATTGATGATCGTTCTATTCGTCTGTTTACTTAAGCATCAGAACGGGATATCTTACCCCAACCAAGTCCGGTAAGAACCTGACGGAACTAAACATTTTATGGTTACATTTATCACACTTAATAGGTCAAGGTACAGTCGATAATCGAGTCCGTCATAAACAGCTGATACATTTCGTTAGTTGATTCCTGCGCATGAGAGCCAAAACACATGTTCTGCAAGATAAGACGGTCAGTTTATCATGTAGCGTTGGAGTATTCAACATCATGTTGCGTGCGTACAGTGGGTTTTCGAAACTAAGTCTGTTACTGCAACACAGCGTAACTTTCGACGATATTTCGTGTTCGTTACGCACTTTCCATTAACATAATAAAGTCTTGGGTAACCAAATTTCAAAACATAGGTTTTGCAATAGACAACAGACCGCTCGGAGCTCCACGTGCTGCAGATATGCCTGAAGATGCAGAACGAGTTCGCTTGTAAGTTGAACATTCGGAGACAGTTTATTTTGCCACGTGCCCGTACGTCAGATTTGCCAGACTCTACTGTAGGGCGTAATCTTTGTGCAGGAAACTTTCATCCTTGAAGCCAATCTTCGTACAATAGTCACTAGAAGTAACAAAATGAATCGAGTAATTGTTTGTACACGTTTTATGGAATTAAAATAAATAACCCCAGACCTCGAAAATAAACAGTTTAAGTAATGAAGCACATTTTCTTTAAATTGTGGTGTGGATAGACAAAAATGATTGATTCTGGGCTACCGAAAATCCTCACGAAATTTACGAATCGCCACTTCATTCACCAAAGTAACGATGTGCCCTCCTGTCCCAAGTATTAAAATTATTGGTCCTCACTTTTCTTTGGAAGTGAACACCGCGAAAAAGTTACTGTCAATGCAGAGCGTTACTCTTGACATGATTCGAGAAATGCAAAAACATTTTGAAGAAACAAGTAACAAGTAATGTGGCTTCAACAAGACGGGGCTACATCTCGTACGCCAAGACGAATGTTAATATTTTACGTGACATTTTTGCTGGCCGGCCAATTTCTCGCTTTGTATATGTGGTATGGCCACCTCATTCACCAGACCTCTTTGCACCTACGTTTCATGAAGTTACCTAGAAAACCTTGTATCTGTTACAAGCACGACCTACTGAACAGCTCAAGACCTTTATTCGCGAAGAAATTACTGGAATGCATGAAGCAGTGCTACGTCGTGTCATGAAAGATTTCACTGAACGTGACCAATAATGCGTAATTTCCGAGGAGCGCGTCTTTTACACTTCGTATTCCATAGATAAAACGTCGAAGGGTACAGAAACACACACCCATATATAAATGAATTTGCTTTCTTCTTTTTAGGAATAAATGATTACCATTATAATGTGTCACTTGTTTCTGACAGTCCCTGCATAACTGTACCTAGACGCAAAAGTGTTATTCCATGGACACCCTAGTTCAGGGACGGATAACCTTTTAAGGCCAGGTAGGAAAACTGCTGTATACAGGAATACGAATTTCATCGTCACTAACGCATATACACACGTAAAATAACATTTTGTTAGTAATGTACTTTTTCCTTTTTTTTTAAAGTGGAGCCAGGTAGCTCAGTTGGTATAGTGAATAGACTGCGGGCTGAATGACGGAAGAGTTGTGGTTCGATTACTGGCAGGTGCAAGAAATTTGTTGTCTCCAAAACGTCCACACCATCTCTGAGCCCACTCGCCTATTATTCAGTTGATACCAGAGGCTCTTTCCCCGGCGATAAAGCGGCGTAGGCGTGAAACTAACCACTTACCTCCATCTGATATCGAGGATAGTAATGACTGGAGCTAAAACTTCACTTCCCCATAAGCCTTCGTGGAGTTCCCAGGGGCAGGTTTTTTTTTTTTCCTCTATAAAGGAATGTTTCTTTTGACTGAAAATTTTACGTTCGTGGCAGTGCCATTGCTTGCCCAGCGTTGCTGTAGTTATATTGGCGACATCTGACAGTCCTTTACGCAGTTCGTAATGTTTGTTGTGTGCATGCTTTACGTATGTCAAAAACAAGCTCTTTAAAATAATCAAATTCACATGCACCGAAAAAAAAAACGGTTTTTATCCTCGAGATCACGAAATTTATTGCACAGTTTTGAAGACGTATGCTTCAAAGAACCCGTAATATACAACCTCATTTCTGAAAGTCTGTAATTATAAGCCAACTGCTCCCACTGGCGGCAGAGTGCAGTTTAAGCACATGTATACTGTCTGAGGCCTACAAGCACATACAGCCCTTAAAACTTCGCTGTTGTTGTTATGTTATTATGGAACTGAAGAGACCATAACGCGACTGGCTTTACGGGTAGTAAATTTAGCAAGTATGTAAAGCGCGCAGTGGTTCTTACATAGGTTGCTACTTGATGTTAAGAGGCCATGCACGTAAATATGTTCGGTCCCGAACAGACCAACTTTAACTGGAATTATTGAAACCAAGTAGATTTTTTTAAACCTATAACATAGGGTAAAGCCTCCCGACAAAGTGAGGAGAGTACTGGGAAGACAACTGACGTTCCTTCTTCTGGTACATCGGTCTTCTGGAAACACATTTCTGTTGTTTTAACTTTCGTGAGTAGTTAGGCGACTGTCCGGAAATGTGTTGGTGCAAAACTGTGTAAATGAGTACTTATAATCTGCTGAATTTGCATTATTAAAGTGTGCATTTTAGTGAAGGTCACAGTTCGGAAGCTCATTCCTTGTTTCACGTGTAAGAATGGACATATCTTACGTAAATAATTGACTATCATCACTGCAGAGCCGATGTTGAAATCTTTTCGCCTCTTTATTTATGCTTAATCAGTTTATAAAATAATATTCCCTTATATCTTTCCTTTAAGTGCCCTTAGTTTGGATCGGAATGCAAAGTGGCATGTGATAAGAATGTGTTGAAAGTCACTGTTTATTGCTGTTATTTTTGTTTCAGGGGCAGAATTTCTTTGATCATCAAAATAACATTCCCTTAGGTGCTTATTTCGTAAAACTTGGCTTTATAGTGAATTACTGAGTTATTCAATGACTTTAAAGTCGTATAGAAAAAAAGCATAACTTTGGTCGTGTAGAACACAGTGGTAACTGTACGTACTACTTGCTATAACATTTAAAAACTCTGCCTTTTGCCCACGGAATGTATTTAGTCTCTAACGGTTTTCGCAATCTACACCGATTAATTTCCTAGACCGCACTAACTGATTGGTCGTTGCAGTGAAGCAGTTTTCTGTGAGGTGGGAATTGTACATATAATTTAGATGAATTTCGATCTTTAAAACATAAGCCATACGTCCATGTCGCTTCTTCTGCAACAAATTTAGCACATTTTGCAACACTTTTTACTCTGCCCCCGAGACTTTGGTCTTCTTGTACTTCTCAACCAGAGCGTCCTATTTCTACGGTTCTTATAAGGTTGCAGTGCTGCAGGGGCAGGTTGCCTTTGAGATCAAACTATTTTATCTCGTATTTCTTGGAACATACAAGCATCCCTTTTTGTTTCATCGCGCAATAGTGGCCCTGCTTTCATTTTCTGCTTTAATTTAATAAGGCAAAAACCAAAGGCTGAAGCCCTCGTAAGTCTGGTAACAAAAGAATATCTGCCAATATTATGAAAGAGAAAAGGACACGATTAAATTTGATATTCCCGAAAAGTGAGGTATCATTGTCGTTACTTCATGGCATAGGAAAGAGGCCTGTAGTGGTTTCAGCTTTCTAGTCGTTTTCTTGGACGGCCAGTATCTCCTTTTCTCTTGGAAGAAAAAAATGTTTAATTGTGAATAACAACAAAAAGTGTGACCACAGCGTAAAAAATGGTATGACCGTCTGAGAGGGGTCCGGGATGTAAAGATCCGAACGTGCCTTAATGTTACATTTCCTTCTTTTTTTTTTTTTTTTAATGGCTCGACAGCCCTATATGGGCCTGGGCCTCCTCGTTTCGTCGAGGTTTCATGATCACACACAATTGAGACACACCACAGTCGGTAGGACTCCTCTGGACGAGGGACCAGCTCGTCGCAGAGACCTCCACCTGACAACACACAACACTCACAAGAGACAGACATCCATGTTACATTTCCTACCTGGTTATTATTTACTGTCGTGACGTCGCGTGTTGAATAAGCCTTGTAAATACCAGACGGATTGCTTTCTGAATGAAATGGTATGTGGTTACCTGAAGGCATTATATGCCTTGTAGAGGTCCTAGCAACAAACTGCCACACAAGCCGGAGGGAAACTGAGAAGATAAAAAGTTTTCACAATGTAGATTTTCGCGAGAATTCAAATTAGGCCGTAACGGTAGCGGGATTAGTTCGTGGAAGTATTTGTGTGTCGCAGGGAAGTTTTCACTTGGAAGATGTACAAGGGGATTGGGGGATAATGCGAAGATGATTTGGAGAAAAACATGTGTAGATGGGAAGTGGGCCGGACTGGCTCAGAATTGTGTCCAATGTCGTGCCAAATTTGGAATTAGCGGTGTTAAATCTCCGGGTTATGCTAACAGGATCCACGTTTTTATGTGTTATGGAAATACTGATACAATTTGTACATATAAAGCCCATTTTTAATAGAGAGATTTTGTGTGGTTTTTTTCATACATAAACCTCAGAGTGTTGCAAAAGCGTTTTTTACACGCCCTACTGCTATCTGGTTTGGTCTTTGCTATTTTTAACCTGTTAAATCCTAGCGGTTACTTAATTCACCATCAGGTTTAACATTCAGAAATTCTACATTATGCCCACAGAGTATATGTATGTGTTTTGTACGTTTCTCAGAACAAACAGTGATTATTTTTTCATACAGCATTAACTGGCTTGTTTTCATAACCGGGAGGGAAAGTGTTTACTGCGCGGTTTATGTAATTCACATTATTCTCGGTCTTTAAAGGGTTAAAGTACATAGTATATAAATGTGGTTTCTTTAAATGACAATTTTACTATACCTCATCGTTATGCAGAATATATCAGTTCGTTTCGAACGCCAATACGATTTCATGTTACACACAAACTTGTCTTTATTAAAACAAATCATAATTATTTATCAGGTTTGCGATTCTGTGGTTGCGGTGAGGCGAGATGATGTTTGACCCTTCCCTCTCCTCCTGTTGCCGGAAAATAACGAACCGGCCATAAAATTTTTGCGCCTTAGCACCGGTCGAAATTGCCTGTTTTTGTAATGTAAATGAAAGCAAGATAGAAAATTTCAGTATATCACTGATTAGGACTTTACATTTCGGTACCTTAAAGTTAACTTATGCAGTGCGCTGCTACATTGATATTTGGCGTAACTGCACTTCCAAGTATACTCTTCGAAATAAATAGACCTGCATGGTTACAAACTTGTAGCATGATTTGTGTCTTGCAAATATAATTTTGTTTTATATCCGTCGAGTATGACCCCTGCTCTACAGGTAGTTGAAATAGAACTTACTGAATTTCTGAGTAACGGCTTATCAGAGCCTATGAAACAATTGGTGTATGACTCAGTTATAGAACTCATGAGGTCTAACTTTCTTTTGAGTCGCTTTTTAACTTTATGGTTGTTTAGCGACAGTGAAAATTGCTTTATGATTCATGTAGAGTGATCAGCTCCATTACCAGTAGGTTTGTACCTGCAGTAAAGTTATTAACTTTGTTACCAGTAGCGTTGAACCTGCAGTAGAGTGATTAGCTTTATCATCAATAGGTGTGTGCCTGCAGTAGTATGATTCTGTTACCATTAGGTTTGTACCTGCAGTATAGTGACTGGCTTTATTAACAATAGGTCTGTACCTGCAGTGTAGTGTTTAGCTTTGTTACCAGTAAGTTTGTACCTACAGTAGAGTGATTAGTTTTGTTACCAGTCGCTTAGAACCTGTAGTAGAATGATTAATTTCATTACCAATAGGATTGTACCTGCAATAGAGCGAACAGCTTTGTCACCAGTTACTTTTAACTCAGTAGAGTTATTCGCTTTATCATCTGTGGGCTTGTATCTGCAATAGACTGATTGGTTTGATTACCAATAATTGTGGACTTGCAATAGAGTGATCAGCTTTGTTATCAATAGGTCTCTACCTGCATTGTAATGATTAGCTTTATTACAAATAGATTTTAGCTCCAGTAGAGTGATTAGATTTTCACCAGTAGCTGTGTTGCCTGCAGTAGAACATCAAGGGGAGTGAAGTAGGGGTGTTCGGAACGGTAAAGAACGCCTTCTGGAAATGCTACATATTTGTACTCAATATTAGAGCGGTTCTGCACTTCCGCTGTTAAAGTGAAAATATCTGTGATGCCGCCAGGAATAAGTGGAGATCCTCGAGAGGATCTTTATGATACCGGCGTAAAAATGAACCTTTCAGGAACATCGTGACGCCACGATTCTTTATTACTTCTTCCAACATATAAATTATTACCAGTTTTAATGGAAAGAAACCAATAATTTGTCCCACAGCGTTTGCTATAATAGTTCTAATGCTGAATTTTTTGTTGGACACCCGTAGTAAGCAATTTTCGTCATGCAAGCTTTACGTCCTCTATTTTGTTCGTAAAAGTTGGTTTATGAGACCCCAATGTCAGTATGGCTTGCCCTGTTCTGTGTGTATCGCTGTAAAGTTGCCACTTTCCAATACCCAAAGCATCTTACTCACTAACAAACGAATTAACTCCATGATTCGGGGTCTTCATTGAAAAGTTCATACATAGTCCGGTCATCAGAAATTGGATTCCTGCGTAGAATGCACGTGAATTCACCTCCACACGACACGCCTTCCTATCATGGCGCTCATGGCCAGGGAATATTGTCTTTCAATACTGCAGTAAGAAGGACATTTTAAACATCAAAGTAATTATTCTAGTTGGGTTATAATAATTTCTAACATATACGTAACGTAAGTATTATTGAGCTTCTGAAAATGCGCATAACTTTCTCTCTCTCTCTCTCTCTCTCTCTCTCACACACACACACACACGTATTAACGCTGAGCTCATAAACCTCAGGCTGGAAGGTCACCCCTTTTCGATTTTCCGCTTCTGCTTCCTATGTTGAAAGCGCTCACCTAAGTTCAAAATGCTTTGACGCGCATTGCCATGGACACAAAGTTGTTAGTAGGACATTACAGACTCAGTTCAATATACTTCGTAGATCCCAAATATTTTGCTGAAATTGTCTTACAGGTTACGTTGGTCTGTAATTATATTAATAAAGAGGATGTGTAGGATCCGGGATTGCGTAGTCGATGTAGAGACTAGGCTATGGTTTGAACGACCGAGGCATCATGTTTCGATTCCCGGCATGGACAAGAGATTTCTGTCTTATCCAGTATGTCCAGACCAGCTCTGAGGGCCACCCAACCTCCTATCGACTGGGTAACGGGGGCTATTTCACCGTGGATAAAACAGTCGGAGCGTGAAGCTGACCACTTACCTCCACGTAATGCCAATGTTAAGAATGATTGGAACTAAACCAGCACTCCCCCTCTTCATGGCCTGTACAAATATTACTTTACCGTTACTTATACAAGAGGGGTGTGGGTGTCGTGGTGTTGGGCTGAACACAAAATTCATGAAAGCCAGACTGACTTGCATGACGTTGGTTTCTAAGATTATCGGCCTATATCTGAAGATTTCTTATACGCTTCTGGGTATGAAATTTGTTTTCCGGTTGTGTAAGAAGAACATAGGTGGGTAGATCGTAATTACGGATTTGCCGATCCTACGTTTGAGCATCCTCATGATTGCTGTGCTCCCGCTGTGCGAGGATGATACACGTTTTTAATGTAGAAATGATCTCTCAGCGCAGGCCTGCGCAAGTAAGAAGGTAAGTACTTGTGGGCAATGAATGTTACTTTAATTCACAATAGATTAATTGGCTTGATCCGCTCATATGTTTGGAATGTAAGGCAGGCTACATCAATATGACGGGAAGCTTACTGTGCATTACTGAATGCTTGGGAACTTTACATTGGGGTTCTGTGCAGAATCATCATATTACGATAAGATATTTTCATTTTAATTTTTGTCATAGCCGCGTCGTGTGCTACAGGCGCCTGCTAAGGACAGCTGGGGCTTTCGATAATGTGAGCAAGAAATATTAAAACCAGATCTGTATTCCAAGTATCCAGCCTCATGCTGTGTAAATCTTTAACAACTTTTTGGAATCCTAACTGGTTTTCAATATAGACCGCAGTTCTTTTTCATATCAGCATTTTACACTAGTTGTTATGGGAATCTGAAATTGATGGCCGTATTATTTCCTCATGTAGGCAACCGCAGACTTGCTTCGTACGGATTGTGATAAGGGAGTGGGTTTTATTTTTGGCCCATACTTTGTACCCCCACCTTGTAAACACCACGTTAGGTAAACGTGGTCAGTATGTTGCAACAGGACTGCATCGCCAACCAGTTTTCAGGAATCAGAATAATGCTGTTAGGGGAAATTTGCTGATTATTTCGAAAATATGCACTTTAGGGGAAAATGCAGATTGTTAAAGCAGGTGCTGCATATAGCAGCCACTGAGCCTTAAAGAGTTAAAGCACCAGCAGAAAGAAACAGAAGGTGAGATCTCAAGATTGGGTAACCGTGACAGTTGGCAAGCTCTTCCCGGCTGCCTCAATATCCCTCATGTGAGTGTCACTCTGTTGCCTTCACAAGCGTTTGAGCAGTTTCTAATAAAGCTGCTAATGGTGTAGTTTTGCTGAAGAGAGTTCTACTGACGTGAGATATTGTCTGTTCCATCAAAGCACCCGGTGCCTCCATTATTCAAACATTGTCGTTCCACGGTACCACATTCTTCTTGATTTGTAAGCACCTTTGTCTCTCGACTGCTGCTGTACTACTACTACTATTACTACTACTATTACTGCTGCTGCTGCTGCTACTACTGCTACTGCTGCTGTTACTACTGCTGCTGCGGCTTTTGCTGTTGGTGCTGTTGCTGACGATGATGATGGCAAATTTGTATCAGAAGTTTAATATTTAACCTTCTGATACTTGTTCTATTGTAACATTAAAAATAAATTAGTAGCTGTCTTAGATCCCACATTGTTCACGACACACGTTTGAATGTACATGATGTCCCTTTTGCCGTGATCCTGAGCACGGCAGCTGTCGGGATGCCCTGGCGGATGCAGCCTTTCTATGCGATAAAGCTGCCGTGTTCAGGGACATGATAAAAGGGACACTGTAGAATAAAAACTACATCGGTTTAGTAGCTCATGTGGAAGAATTAAGCAAATACTGTTTAGCAGAATGCAAAAGCAAAAATTGATGAAACTTTGCAAAGTACTAACAGTGCTACTGTCATGTGCGGTAGCGAATGTTTGACTCCGCAAACAACAGATTGAGAGAGTTGAAATCAGCAGCTTTTTTTTAGAGGGCAGTGACAGGTTACCATATAACTGACACGAATAGAAATCAGGATATAAGGCAACAAGTGGACGCGATTAATGTAGATAATATGGGAATAAAAACAAAATATACTTAGAACTTGTGACCAGAATTACACTGCACCGAATTATACAGTAGGCCTATATGCTATACCACAGACCTCGAGGAGAATGGAAAGGAGAAGACCTCAAAAGAGATGGGACGATCACTTTACTTAAAAATTGGATCGGCGCAAGGAAATAGTCCAACTGACCTAGGCCTTTCCGATAATGTTGATGCCTTTCACGTATAATGACTAATCGATTTATTCTTAGGGCCATTAATTCACCATCTGTTCCTTGCGACGCGCGGACTGCAGACTTATTAGACACTATTAAGAAATCAAATCGAATTATTAAGACATAATTTACTGAAGTATAAACAGTTTCTAACACAAGCGTAATCCCTTTTTTATTTTTATACCCTCTAAACCCTCTATCACATTATCTTGTATTAACACACTGAGGCTAGGCTTCGGTCCGGATGACCATGAAATCGTGGTTCGATTCCCAGTGCGTATAAGAGATTTTTCTCTGTACCAGTGCAGCCAGAACGGCTTTAGACCCCACTAAGCCTCCTCTTTAATGGGCACAGGGCTCCTTTTTTCAGAATAAAGCGGCCGGAGCGTCAGTCTAACCATTCACTTTCATCTAGTGCTGAGGTTAAGAATGAGTGGAGCTGTACCTCCACTCCCCCATATACCTTTATGGCGTGCACAAGGACAACTTTACCGTAACATGTGGAAGAGGACTATAAATGTTGAGAGTCCTTCGTTACAAGATTTGTTATCATATTAGCGAATAAACCCTTTTAAAAGGAAAGTTATACAACATGAATTAAATGACGGCACAAATTAAACGGCGGACCTTGTTTCATCAATATTTGATTTACACTGTCAGATAACGTATTTTCGAAGGGAATAAATTTCATAGTTACATGATCTGACTTCATTAAAAAAGTCAATAAATTTCCGCCCTTTATGAGGACAGCTTTAAAACCCGAATAAATCAAATAGGTTGTGCATTTAACTGTGCCTGTATTCTGATTGCAGAACTACTGTAACATCACACAATCTGTTCATATTTACTGCCCAGTTAGACAGGGCAAGCAATAAATTGAAGGCATGCAGTTTAATTCATTGCTATGTTCCATTGTATCTGTGCAGTGAAATGGAATTTTGTCTGTCAGAAATGTACTGGTAATTCTCAACAGCATATTTTCACCTGACGTACACAAACAATAACTGTCAGCTAAAAAAAAGAGAACAGGTTTATTGCTGATATGAAGATGGATGTTGCACTGTGTCGTTGCCTGAATATATGCCGAACTTTTTTCTTCGGCGTAACATCCCAGAAGACTTGAATATTCAGCAGCACCGCTGTGAGAACCTCAAATGTCGTACTGCTGACTTTCATACGATTCAAACCTTTAAATTACTTCTTTAATTCTCATTACAGTATACGCTTCAAAAACTGATTGGCGGTAGGAAAATGCATTTAAACCTCCAAACTTAGCGAACACGAGAAGGGAATCAGCTTGAAACGAATTCCTAGCTGCTACTTTAACATGTTCTGCCATTATTCCACACCAACACTGCAATTTCATAACGCGAAATTTCAATGCCACTAATATCGAAGCCTGTTACTGGACACGATTTTGAGGCTGTACTGTCCACTTCCTATCCTCACAAGCTTTCTTCCACAGATCCATCATTATAGCTCTGTTATCCCTTTTTCCTTCTCAGTCCTCCAATTGGACTTTTCACCAACAGCTTTTCCTGTCACATTTCTGTAATCCTTCCTCGTCTTGCCCAGTCTAACTACATTTCCATCCTATCTTAAGCCTCATAGATATCAAAGCCGTACCAGTACTAGGTGACGTGAGTAAATCACGACGTATCTAATGAAGTAATATCCTTAATTATCCGCTTACATATTCATGCATATATCTGAATATTTTCCTTGTTTTATGCATGAAGTCATGTGTGGTTGCTTCACGACGAAATGCCTGTGGGTATGATTGTTTTGTGCATTGTAACTTGTATGGCAGACAGGTGGGAAGGTAATGGAGAAGAGAGAATGTGTTTATTATTATAATAAACATATTTTTGCTTCTTGCAGGGATGTGGTGATTCCCAAGTCCAAGTTCCTGGCTGAAGAAGAGGCGAAGAGGAAGGCAGCGGCTGCAGCAGCAGCGGCAGCGACGGCGGTGAGTCATGAAGATGATGACGGAGACGACGACGTATTTTACGACAGTGAAGATGACCAGGATGATGATGATGACAGCAGCGACTCCATTTCGTATGTATCTTTGTTATGTTCGCTTCAGATCTGTCGTGGCTTTGTCGCCTGCATGTTGAGTGTTTACTGCGAACGTTACTGATATTCTTGGCACTGTCCATTGTCGCAGGCTAGAAACACCACAGTGTTTTGGATCACTGGAGAATGGACCTGGCTCTGTCATTGAACCAGTGACAGACAGTATCTCTTTCTATAGGTTCTCCCGCTCCTCTTTCCATCTCAATCCGCAGACGCTTCCTGTCTACGAAATGCTGTGGGTTTTTTCTTAGGCTTAGACGGTGGACAAGTGTCCAAAATACCGGTCACGTGACACAACATGGCTCGGCCACGTCACTGCGGCTTGTTCAAGTTGCCTGTGAATAATAATATTTATGTACACACAAGTTTATTTCCGACTAATTGCACAATAACTGGTTTTAATGTTCCTACATTCAGGATTTTCGTCAATGGGCGGTGTCAAGACCGTGTTCAATAATCCTTTCACTGCTTATGTAAAAGAAACTTTAGCTTATTTTGAAAGGCCACAAATAGCTGTAACTGTTGCGATATCAGATCAATTCAAATATTTATCATTTGAGTTAGGTCGTACAGAAAGCTGTGTCTGCTTAGATAACACCGGGTTATTCGCAGTTTACAGCCTTTATGTCTAGATCTACAAACAACATTTTTTTTTTGTCATGCGCATCAATTTACCACCTGTATTTCCATAGTTAGAAAAGAGCTCCCTCGAAGCCTTATAAACCAAATATCGTTCTAAGTATTACGATATAATCACTTCCTTACCTTGTTGAATTTGCTATTACTTTCAACAGATGTTTTGTGCTTTAAATTCTATCCTATGAATCTTTTCGAAAAAAAATATTTCCCATCCGCTTAATGCATTAAATAGATCGTCCACTTCCGTCCAAAATTAAATAAATGTTTTCACACTTCCCTCGTAGATGCATACATTTATGAAAATTCAACATTGTCTCCCTACTTGTATGAAGAGGTACATGTGTTCTGCATTCTGAAGTTTATTGTATAAGATAAAATAATAATACCGTAATAACACCCTCCTTTTTCTATTATTCTTCCACATTAAATATTTAAAAATAATTTAACACTTCCCCGTTTTCACCTACTGTTGAAAAAGACAATACAGGTTTATTTCGTTCATGTGAAATGCCGGATAAACTATATTAGAAATTTCAGTACTTCTGATCTAGATATCTTGAGCATAACATGGACATGGTTGCATCATTGATGGATCAGTCGGGAAGAGTCCTACCTCGCAAAAAAAAAAATGATATGCAATGCACGTGTAACATGATATTGTGGCGCGTTCGTGTAACAATTTTGCATTTGAAAAACAACAGTGTATTCTGTGTGTGTGTTGTTGAGCTACATGTCACTAGCAACTATTTAAAAATATTGAGTGTTGCACAACAATATTTATGGTAAATTTATTTCACCGGCATCAATACAAATTATTACATACCAGTTTTTTAAAAATTATATTCCAAATAATTTACTCTTCTCACACGTTACATATAAACGATGCATTGAAACAAACTACTGATCGTTTGATCATGGCCTTCTTTAGACGTACAATTTGTTTAAACAGATCGTAATGACATATCAGTCGGTGTATAGTTTCTCAGTTTTTGTGAGTGTTGCAGTAAAACATTTTATGAGGTCAGACGGAAATAATCCATTATGAAGCAATAAGTTTTAAATATTGAGTGTGTGTATGTGTGTCTGTATCCTTGCCTTAGTTATCACCCATGCAAAGTGCGACTTTTCAACGCAGCAATATATTGTCGCGTGTGGTCCGTCCGGCTGTGCCTTATTTTTCCACATTATCTCATAAATGGCAAGATGTTCGGAAAAAGGTTATTGAACGTAAAATATGTTTTGATTTTCTCTACAAAATTTGTCTGAAACATTTCTCGTTCTAAGAAGAATTCAGCGATATGTCATAAATGTACGTAGGTCTTCATGTAAAGTACCCGTTATTCTTCTCACATTTTAATGAAACTATAATTTATTCGACAGATTTTCGAAAGATCCTCAAATATCAAATTTCATCAAAATCCGTCGAGTGGAAGCCGAGTTGTTCCATGCGGACATGCGGAAGGACGGACGGACGGACAGACAGACATGACAAAGCTTACAGTCGATTTTCGAAATTTTGCTGACTCGCCTTAAAACGGTAGCGGCTTTCCAAAGCGAATGGATTTGTTGGCCTGTGTGTCGTTCTTGCACCCACTCAAGCATGCACCTACTTAATAATTTAATGTGAAGCTACCCCATTTCGTACCAGACCTTATGGTTAGCCGAAGGGTGTGGCTGATGATAAAAACAGACAGCCAAATAAACCGTCACAGTGCCGCGTGCTTGCTGATATTTAATACTGCGTTATATATATATATATATATATATATATAGTAGACAGACAACGGGCCTGTAAGTCCAGCAAGATGTATAATAATTCCCTATGTAAAGAGATCAAAGTTTTAAGTTTTAAACTTTCGATTTGTTTCAGAACGTCGAATTATAACATACAATTTCCGTTTTTAGGCGTGTTCACATAGTTGCGAAAAGCGCCTATTAACTAAGTAATGTCCATCTGTCCGTCTGTCCGCATGTATCATCGCGATTCCCAATGGACTTATTTCCGTGAAATTTGATATAGGGTGCTTTTGTGTACATCTGTCGAGAAAATCCAAATTTGGCCAAAATCGGACAAAAACTTTCGGGCACTCTACATGAAGTACGTTTTATTTTTGCCGGCGACATAAATTCGCCATAAAATCTTTTTTTTTTTTTTTTTTTTTGCGACACTCTTTATTTTTGTATTGTTGACAGTGACATGTAGCCCAACAGTATGCGCAGAATGTATTGTTGCGTTTCCGTTTCAACAATGGTTGCGGGAACGCGCCACAATGTTACGTTATACATGCATTACCTATCTTGTTAGTTACAATTTTGTGCTGTGTTCCCAGACAAGCGTAGAGCTGTGTTGTAATTTGGAGAACAGAACTTAAGCGCTTAGGAGCCTTGCACTTTTCTAATAGATAGTAAATCAGATTGTGTTATGTTAAGGAGCCGTGTAGTCATCTGAATATAAGGCGAAAGGAATGGCGTTGCCTTTATTCTGTCATATGATGATCAGTATGGTCGATATTTGTATCATTGTAAGACTTTACGAAAGGCAATAAAGCCCTGCTACAAATATCAGCCACGAGATATTCCACGGAAAATTGATGAGCTGAGTTAGGTTTAAGGAGATTTACTGACGTAACGCTTATTGTGAAAAGACAAATAGGTATTATCTGGTGGTTGTATCAGAACACTAAGCATAAATTTTAAAATATCTACCTGAAAATGGTTAATAATTATTATAAGCGCCAGAAGAAATCAAAAGCAAACTGATATTTTGAGAGTTGTAAATTAAGCTAGTTGTAATATAAGTAACAGGAATAATCTTGGTAGGACAAGAAGAATACTGTTTTCTGGTATGTGGCACCAAGTGACCTCGAACTTCCCTGCTTCTACCCTGAAGAAGGAGACATCAGGTTCCTCCGAAACGTAGCTACGCTTGTACCAGGCTGAACGGTGTCACATCTCAGCCGACAGTGTTATTCGTGTTCTCCGCCGTGAGAACAGAACCTCAAGTTTCTCTTGGTGCAACATCTTCGGAATTAGAAGTGGGGGGATTGATGACATTCAAAAATGTATTTGGCTGTAGACGGTTGACTGCGGTGTTACAAAGCAGTTTTTATCGTCTAATGTAGTTTTGATCAAGTTCTAAATGCCTTATGCTAACATCCAGTTTAAAATTGAAGCAGTCTTTTTATCATCATTGATGGCCGTGATAGGTCAGTAAAGCGACTTGCTGGTCGCTTCGGGGTTCGAAGCCGAGAGGGGCAAGAGATTTTCTCTTCTCCAACCCTGTCCAGACCGGTCCTGGGGCCCACCCAGCCTCCTGTAAAACGTGTACGGGGCTCTGTCCCGGAGGTAAAGTGGCCGGGGCGTGGCGTTGACCACCCACCCCAGTCTAGCGCCGAGTTTAAGAATGAATAAAGTTATACGGTACCTCTACTCCCCACTGTATGCCTGCATGGCATGTTACGGTGAGATTATTATTATTATTATTATTATTATTATTATTATATTGGCCACCTGGCTGTTGATTCGGCACATTAATAAACTAGAATTGAATTGAATTGAATTGAATTATTATTGGTGGCGATGATGACAGCCATTATGATGATGGTGTTACAGTTATCATTCTTGCAAGTTAAATATGTTTTCATTTTCAGACTCCATTCTTGACGTATTATGATCTATCGAATGCTAACCAAGTAGACTATTATTCAGTAACCAACAAATGCACAAACATAAACTACTATATAGTTTATATTAATATCGATGCATTCCCCTACACGTGTTTCGGTCCGTAACAAGCTACTACACTTCACATCGCATGTTAAAAGGGCCCGAAGAGCACACTTGTCTCAGAAGTGAGTTATAAACATTTGAATTTGTAAAATATATTAAGTAAAATTTATAATTTTATCATATAAGTAAAAGTCAAATTTTTTAAAATTTAGCAGCTTTTGTCACTTGATGCACATAATCGTGGTATTGTATTTGTTGTTAATTATAAGCTGCAATATGAATAAAAAATATATATATAGATAGAAAATATTCTATCTATATTGATTACTTTTCACATAAACTGATTAATATTAATTTATACATTTGGTATGAATGACGTACCGTGTTGTTTCGCGTGCTGTTGTATGGAGTGGTGTAAGCTGAATGTTGTCTGGTGGACTTTGTTATGGGGTGTATCGGGTTCTGGAGGTTGTGTGATAGCAGGGGTAGGTGGGGTGAGGTTGATGAACTGGAATAGCGGGTTTTCTTCTGCTACGTATTGCTCACTAATCAATAAATGTTGCCTGTGATATAGTTGTATATATAGATTTTCATTTATGTTCATGTGCCAACCTTTCTTACATGTTTTTATCAACTGCATACTGTCCTGTATTGGAGCGTATTCATGTTGGTTATTCAAGATATGTAGAGCATATGCTGATTTTGGTTCATTGTTTTTGATATACAAATAATAAACCCGCTATTCCAGTTCATCAACCTCACCCCACCTACCCCTGCTATCACACAACCTCCAGAACCCGATACACCCCCATAACAAAGTCCACCAGACAACATTCAGCTTACACCACTCCATACAACAGCACGCGAAACAACACGGTACGTCATTCATACCAAATGTATAAATTAATATTAATCAGTTTATGTGATGAGTAATCGATACAGGTAGAATATTTTCTATCTATATATATTTTTTATTCATATTACAGCTTATAATCAACAGCAAATACAATACCAGATTATGTGCATCAAGTGACAAATGCTGCTAAATTTTAAAAAAAAGTTGACTATATGATAAAATTTTAAATTTTACAGTTTTACATATTTTACAAATTCAAATGTTTTATAACTTACTCCTGAGACAAGTGTGCTCTTCGGGCTCTTTTAACATGCGATGTGAAGTGTAGTAGCTTGTTACCGCCTGAAGATGGTCTACGGACCGAAACATGTGTAGGGGAATGCATCGATATTAATAAAACCAATAAAGTAGTTTATGTGTGTGCATTTGTTGGTAAACTGAATAGTGAGTGAAATGCACGGTGAAAGCAATATAAAATTCAAGTAGACTATTTTCGCGGGTAGCTGTACTGTTACTTGGGCTTTAAGTATAGGCCTACAGCGCCTGTATGTCGAGAGAGAATTCTATCCATTATGGCGTACCAGAGCGATGGCACTTCTTGCATGTTGCAGTTCCGAATGGAATAGTGTAGTCTTGGTAACTGATTAATCCCTGAGCAAATTGAGGACGTTCCAGGTACAAGGTAGACAGACATTGTGCTACAAGTGGAAATGGATGTCGCAACGCGTTCCGGGTTACACTTGTCCTAAGCGGCGGTAAGCAACTAACTGTCTCAGTCCGGCAACTCAGGAACGATGAATGCTGAGGACAGCATCGATTAGTCACGTTGATACTTACTGTTCTAATGTCTTGTTGCTGTCTGCTGTGGTCCAGTTCGTGTGTGTGTGTGCGTGGCTGTGTGCCGACATACGCAGTTTGCACTGCGGTGTTCTTCTCTCTCACTAAGCCTACTGATGACGTCAGTGTCGAGGCGTTTAACGTTGCAACACGTACAGTTGCAAGCAATTATTTTGGGAAAAATATGTCACAGGATGTTACGCAGCGTAGGTTGGTATTTGGCTACCGACGTTTCGGGAGAGCCTATCGGTCCCCTATATAACAACGCATCCCCCTATTCCCGGCATTCTTCTTGCACTGCTTGACCCTTGACGATGGGACCGATAGGCTGTCCCGAAACGTCGGTAACTGACTATCAACCTGCGCTGCGTAACATCCCAGAAGATTGAGGCGGCGGAAGCCTGATATCTCGCATATCACAGTTTTAAATTCGGAAAGATTAGGCCCTGTTGTCTGTTCGGGTTTAGATTTCAATCTAAAAAGTAACTACTTGCAGACATTGCAGACTGTGAAGCCGCTGCAATCGAGATGTAACAAACTTCGCAGTACAGTGATGAATGTCCTTCGTATTTACGGGGCTCCAGGTTCGATTCTCACCGGGAGGCCGGCTATCCTAGCAGACTTTTGTTGGAATTCAAACAAATGCACGCAGTACCTTAACATTCTTTATATACACGACTGCCTGTCACGCAGCACGCCCAGTTCCACAATCATACTGCTACAAGAGTCAATGCTGCATAACATTGTCAGTTGATGTAGCGTTTTAAGGTAACCCAACTAACTCCATGAAGCAGAGTCCTTCTTGAGATGCTAAGATTTCCATAGGTAGTCAAATTCTCCGCATACGTACTGTGAAACCCGAAGTTTCGTTACCGTGCCTACAAAAGCCCGCCACTCGTCCCTATCCTGAGCCATATGAATCCAGTTCACGCCTTCCCAACTTTCTTACCATATTGTTACGATACATTTTAATATTATCCTCCTATCTTTCCTTCAGGTTTCGCCACCACAACCATGTATGCATTTCTTTCCTTTCAAAAACTTGCCGCATTTCGCGCCCATTTAGGGTATCCTGAAGATTAATTAAATAATTGGAAATTATAATTTACATTTATCTTCCCACTCGAAGCTATAAAACTGAAAGACCTGAGAAAACGTTGCTATAGATACAGTACAGGTGTTTCTTGTGAACCTCCTAACTACATGTGACAGATTACTCCTTCAGAAGCTTGTAGTTGCTGAAGTGGTGAAGAAGTTTTATGGAAGCAAGAGTGCTGTTACCATGTTGACAAGATCTCATGCTGTGAAACCATGCCTGGAAAAATAAGTCAAACCTGAACATTTAAATAGTATTAATCCTGTCACTTCCCCCCACCCCCCAATGGCGCTACAGCCCCTCGTGGGCCAGGACCTCCTCATTACCGAGGCTTCACGATCCACTCAGACACACTCACACCCGGTAGGACTCCTCTGGACGAGTGATCAGCCCGACGCAGAGACCTCTACCTGACAAAAAACAACACCCACAAGAGACAGACATCCATGCCCCTGGCGGGATTCGAGCCCACAATCCCAAAGAGCGAACGGCCGCAGACCCACGCCTTAGACCGCGCGGCTACTGGGAGCGGGCTGCTGTCACATGTAGTGGACATTATTTCTCGAATATTACGCCTGTCGTGTAATCAGTATTATTTTAATACAGTTTCTCAATAGTGACGAGCGAAAATTAGTTTAATTTCTACAGACACAAAATTTTTATCACTTTATTGGGTTATAATTTTGTGGCTTGTGCTTTTTTTTTCCGGTGCTTTAATTATCCAACATATCTGGTATTCCACTGAAACGACACAGTACATTAATACCGTAAAATCAGTGGCCAGTCATGAATCGGTCTGCTTGCTGATACTGTTTTGTTGAATTCGTAGTTGAGAGGAAAGATCCGAGCAGATCGATGACTCGCAAACGATGCATAATGGACGACCAGAACATAGAAAATGGTCCCATCTAAGTCACATGCATAAGTAAGTTTCCTTAGAGGAATTCCTGGATATATCCGGTAGACCCTCGGGCCAGCAACACGACATACACATTCAACAAAAGCTGTATACTGATGCAAGTCGAACGTAATGGAACCAGATGAATACGACTGAACTTCAGATTTATTAATTATGATGCTCACATGTTTCGGCAGAACCCTTCCTTCTTCAGGGATGTCTCATTGTGACGTTAATTTAGGTAATAAAATGTATAATATTTTAAAGGAATTGTTTCTCATTTCGAATTACTGGATATCGAATGCTGAATGCATTGATGGACCTTTCCAGTGTGAGCCTTTTAAAATGGCTGTTTCTAAAACTACTTATATTTGTGGCTGTACCAATATTTAAGGCTGGAATGTGAAGCGGTTAATGAATGTTCAAAATTAATAGTTGTAACAGAATAACAGGCAACTAACTACCGTTTTATTATTGAATGAAATCCCATGTTTCAGTTTTTCACGCTGCACTTTTGGAAGTCATGAAACATGCAGAGTTTATGCAGATTTTGCATAGGGATTATGATACATATATACAAGCTCTTCTTTCTTTTTTCCACACTTGTATAAAGGTTGTCAAGCCTTTTCTCAGTGCCTATGGATTGCGTAATAAAATAGCACGTTGAATGTTGTATGTTTGTGTGTTCCTTGCATGTACCAAGTTGCTTGTTTGCAGGAAATAGTAATACTGGTATAACTATATGACTGTGGGGTAGTTAGACGACTTGAAACCCGCATTTAGCAAATGTGTGACTTTACACTCTGGACCTACAAATCACAAAGCACGATTTAAGACAGCGTAAATAGGTTTTACAACGTGGCAATTTCTATATCCAATTAATGTCTGTTTTTATGTCTGAATTTCTTACACGCGAGAGTAATAAAATTTATGCTTATTTTTTATTTGTATTTCTAATAGGTTTATTTGTTGTATTTGATTTACAATATGATATTGCTTTCCGTTTTAGGCTATTTATCGGAACCTAAGTGAGAATTTATTAAAGCTAATAAGTGCAGTATTACTTCCTCTAAAAAAACTGGCTGATGTTTATAATGTTACCCTCCTCCACATAATAGGATGGAACTGTCGCATGGTGAAGAGCTACATAATTTTTCTTCTCGCAGAACAGTAGGGTGAATGAATCTAAGACGAGACGGGAAGGACATGAGGCATGCATGGGGGGGGGGGTGTTTAATGCGTGCAAAGCTTTAGTCGGAAAACCTCAAGGGAAGAAGCTAATTACTAGAACTCGGCAGAGATGGGAAGCAATACTTCAATTGACCTTAAGTAGTAGAAAGTGAAACAGGTGATTAATCTAAGCTTGGTTACATTATCGGTCTCTTTTCGTATTGCAAATGAACACTTTTCTCTGAATGTGCTGTGTAGTATTTTTGAGACTCAACTAGTCCAGTTGTACGTTTTTTGATGGCATTTGATACCAGGGCAATACATTGATTTCTTAGAGAATGAACTCCCATGGTTGCTACAAGGTGTCCCTGTTTGATTAGGCAGCAGGCGTGGCTTCAACGCAACTGTTTGCTTGCTCATTTTAATAGGAAAATAACGGAGTTCCTTATTGCCGTTTCCGTAATTTCTGCATTCGTCGACGAGGTACAGAAGCTTGAATCCATATGTCTCCGAACTTTTCCTCACTGTGTTACTTCCTGTTGCGACAAGTGCAGTTTGTTAAAGTCTGTTTAGATGAACAGTCGTATACAGTAGGTGAGAATATTGATCACATTATGGATGCCGCTGCTAGAGTAGGAGCCACAAGTCGTGGCAAGTGACTGCGCAGAATACATATTGGCGAGAAAAGCAAGACGTTTTCCTGTTAGTATTCCTCCGCTTAGCTGGAATTCAATGTTGTTTAATGGTTGAGGACCTGCTTAAGAATCATACATCTCTATTCTACGAGATAATGTTTGCATGAGTTTTATAAAATTACGTGTAGACAGCAGGCCATTCTGGGACATTTCTTCTAGGTGCTTTCAGCTTCCTGTTATTAACAGTACCTTTCGGTTGCTCCCGAAGTTCTGACTTTAGAACAACACCAGCTCCACGCTGATCAGGTTCTTGAAGTTTTGTGTGACGTTCAATTTCCACTGCGTGTTTTCAGTCGCTTTACAACGTTGTGTATCAATCCATACTACCTGTTCGGTGTGTTGTTTTGGATGGCGTTGGATGTGTCATAGTATTCTCGAATTTTAGACGATACAAGCGTCAGTTTGTGCTGAGAAAACAACAGATATTAGGTCTCGATAATCCATTCACTTACCCTGCGATTCTCCTATACAATTAGCCCATTTTTTTCGCTCGGTCCATTCTTTTTAAAATACTCTGAAGATGGAGGCAGCAAACTGATCCGAAACCTCTGTACCTGTATACCAATCTACACGACGTCATCCCTGACGACTTTACTCTTCAACACCGCTGTGAGAACCGCGAATCTCGCAGAGAAATGTGACAGTTATTGTAGAAGAGAGCAATGCTGTGCGGTTCTGTCAAGAGGTACACCAGATAGCTTACGGTTTTCTGCATCAAGGCGAGTACTCAAGCTTCCTGCACCTGAGGACAGTCCACCCGTAATGAAAACGGAAAAAAATAAGCTAATAAATATGGTAAAATATTTTATTGTTATAAAAACGATACTGTCGCTGTGTTTTCAAAGAGTTGGTTATTCGGAATGAATGTTTCTGCCGTTGAAGCGGGAAATTCTTTTCTGGAAAGAGGTTACTAACAAGACGCTAAATCTTAATTCTTCAGAACCCTGAAATACATTAACGTATCCGGCAATTACTTGAAATGCTGTTTACAAAAGTTAACAAGTACCTAACCGCAAATATCAAGTCTTAGTTGAATGATCGCCGTTAAACATCACATTCTATTCATAACATTTCTGTGTGGGCAGAACTTAGAACTCTTGAATGTTAAACCTTGTAGTACATAAAGTAACCACTGGGTTTTGTTTGGAGGGTTAAATCAGTTTCATTATAAACCAATCTCTTTTTTGTCTTAGAGCTCTACGAAATACAGAATGCTAATTTCCTGTTTCTGCCCACTGAAATTCTGTTATATATACAATAAACGTGCTATTTTATTCCAAGTATATAATTAAGCAATAACAATTAATGTCTGTCTTAATTGCTACGTTAATGAGGGACGTGTCTTTTGAAATGCCATCCCTTTTATCAGTAGAGTTTGTATCCCTCTTTTGAGGATCTCAATTAGAACTCGTTTGGTTCCGACGTAGGTGGGGGTACTGCAAATAATAATGAGGGTCATAATAAGGAGAGTGGAGCTGTTTTCATGCTTTTCGCCTCAAAAACTTGATTATGAGCTGCTTCAAACAACTTGTGCTTTGAAATTATTGTTTATCTGGAGGCACGTTTTTTATTACACAACATAGAAATTCGCTTCATGTGTCTCTTGTGACACGCCATAGAATCTCTAGTTTACATGTAAGCTGTCCTTATGCTTAGCAAGAAAGTATCTTTAGTCTTTCTTTAAATTTACACAGTGAAGATGAGATATGAAAATTTAGAAAATATGAGCAATCGTTTAACTTTTTATTCCCCTAGTTTCGGGAAAAATTCCTCAGACACTCTTTGAGGATAAGACTTGGCTCTATGCACGCCATGAGGCCACATGGGGGAGTGGAGGTAGAGTTTCATTCATTCTTAACCTCGGCATTAGATGGAGGTGAGTGGTCAGCTTTACTCCTCGGGCCTTATGGTCTCAGGAAAAAAGTCCCAGGTACCCTCTGAATAGGAGGCTGGGTGGGCCCCAGACCAACTCTGGACGCCCTGGAAAAGAGAAAAATCTCTCGGTTGTTCAGTCGGTAGCCTAATCGCTGTACCGACTAGGCTAGAGAAGAAGTAACAGGTGGATGGAGAAAATTACATACTGCAGAGCTTTATAATTTGTACGATTTATTAAATTTTATTCGGATTTTCATTAATAGTCTAAGAAATTTTTTTATTTCCAGAAAGCATTACTTATCTTTGACTCTTACACAGCCAGAAATTATTATAAATATTGGCAAAAACTGAAGTAAAAATAAAGAAAACGTTAAAGATTTATGTCTTCTGGAACATGAAGATGTGTCGATTGCTTTTAGTTCAGAGTCCAAGTAACCTGGGCTGCTATTTGCTATTTAATTTTTACCACCATTCAATATCACTTGGAAGACAGATTGGAGGATAATATTAAAATGGATCTTCAAGAAGTAGGATGGGGCCTGGACTGGATTGATATGGCTCGGGATGGGGACAGGTGGCGGGCTCTTGTGAATGCGGTAATGAACCTTCGGGTTACATAAAGTGGCGGGGAATTTTCTTGACTAGCTGAGGACCTGTTAGCTTTTCAAGGACTCTGCTCAATGGAGTTACTTATATTACCTCATATTCCAGGAAGCTTGAATCCTCATAAATACTTCTGTGAGAACCTCACGTTTCGCAGATAAGACGCTGCCCTTGTTTGGTTTCACTGTTACTCGTTATTCCTTTTTCATCCCCCCTCCCCTCTTCTTATTTGTTCCTCGTGCCTTGCGGGGAGACTATGTCGTACTCGTACGTTAAAATGCGTGACTCTACAGCTGAACTCAGCATTAGGCCTACTGTTCAACTGCTACTCGAATTCCCACTTCTCTCAATATTGGCAAGTCCGGTGCTTTGCGTCCGACATAACTTGAGCTTTGCTTTCCTTTGAGGCCTATACATACACACATAAAACGACGCGTGTCTTACATTTTTCGGCGTCTTTTCAGCACACGGTGTGCACTGGAGTAGCTATTGCAGCTTTTCGAAGTATTTATTTCCTTACAACCATTCCAGGAAACCCGAGAATAGCTAACAGTCAGAAGTCATCTGTATCTTTTTGCAGCTTTCCCAAGCTACACTGGAATTCCATGCTATTTCTCAGGCTGAAACTTCGCTGTTCTCCTCTTCTCTACTCTTGCTTTGAATTTATGGTGTTTACTGCAGTCTGATCTTCTGATACAAATAGACCAGACGAGACGGAAAGACAGAGCATAGCTGGAACATTATTGGACTTCAAAGTTGTAACTGAATATATAAGTCATAGAGTTCTAGGAGCGTCGTAAGTTGTTGTCATGCCTTGCAAGTTTGGATGGTATATACTTTGAACATATTGGGTATTACTGCCGATTAGATTTCAGGTCACGATGGGCTTCTCTTACAGACGGCCACCACATCCCTCTCACCTCAACGCAGAATGGAGTGAGTAATGTGTTGTACAAATTGGTACAAGCAACGCAGTGAAAAGTACGCTGATGGACGTAAAATGTATATCGATTAGAGACAGATACATCACCTGATTTTTATGAGACCCTTCATGTCTCGTCAGGACATAGTCGTCATGTAAAGAATGTTGGGGAAAGTTAAAATTCATTCCAAAGGGTACCAACAAGTGAAAATCACATTCACGAAGAAATTTAAAAAAGTTTTTAGGTTTTTTGCAACGGTGCCGATGAGGTCTGCGTTCTTCTAGGTTATGACTGCATGTCGCTGGATGATTAGTACCCGACGTTTCGAGACGATATTGTCTCATCTTCAAGGGTCGAAACGTCCATGACATTCTTCATGGACATTTCGGCCCTTGAAGATGAGTAGACTGCGTTGTCTCCAAACGCCGGGCACTAATCATCAAATGACGCAGCGTCATATCCCAGTAAAACGGAGATCTCAAATTAAAAAGAAAGTCGATCCAAGAAATGCTTGCTACCAATCAGTTTCCGAAAATTTTGTCTCCTCCCTGTCAAAGGACTTAGAGAACACGAGACTGAAACCTTCCCTGTTGCTTTCACTCTTAAGTATAAACCTATATTAACTAACTCCATGGAGCAGAGTCCTTCTCGAGAAGCTAATTGTTCCTTAGCTAGTCAAGAAATTCCCCGCATTTTATGGAACGCGAAGGTCCATTACCGTGTTCACAAGAGCTCGCCACTTGTCCTTATCCTGAGCCAGCTCTATCCAGTCCATGCCCCTATCCCACCTCTTAATGATCCAGTTTAATCTTATCTTTCTATCTAAGCCTAGGTCTTCCAAATGGTCTCTGTACCTCAGAGTTCCCCACCAAAAACCTGCATGCACCTTCCTCTCCCCTGTACGTGCCATATGTCCCGCCAATCTCATTGTTCTTGGTATGATCACCCGAATAATATTTGATATAAAGTACAGATTATAAAGCTCCTCGTTGTGTAGTATTCTCCACTCCCCTGTTGCCTCGTCCCTCTTAGGCCCAAATATCCTCCTCAGCACCCTATTCTCGAACACCCTCAGCCTAAGTTCTTCCCTCAATGTGAGAGAGCAAGTTTCACACCCACACAAAAAACAGGCAAAGTTATACTTTTGTATATATTACTCTTTATATTTTTTGGTGGCAAACTGAAAGACTAAATATTCTGCACCGAAAGATAGCAAGTACTCTCTGAGTTGAATCTGCCGTTAATTTCTTCATGAATGCAATTTTGATTTGTTAGGGTTGTTACCACTGTTTCACACTTTCAAAGGATTTATCACATATTAATGGATGTTTAAAAACGATGTGCCGAGGACAGTAGTTGGACCCAAGAAAGAGGCAGTAACAGAATACTACGCACTGAGCCTCAGAAGTTTTATTCCTCGACACATATTATGTTAGTCAGTTGAAGGAGAATGAAGTACGCAAGACATGTATCACGCACTGGGGAGATAAGAAATAACATACGTATATGCTGAAACACTATTTATATCACTGTTTCATATGTATCCTAGTTTTAGGAAAGCACTTAAATCGAAGACGATTAGGAACAGGCCACTCGGGAAGATTTTTGGACAGGATGGAGATAAAATGAACAGTTTAGAGTATTACATAACGAATAACTTCTTGGTTGTACTGACCGCCTAATGTTTTTAGGACTGTAAAACGTAGGAGCCTGCAATGTGATGGGGTGTGTCACAGATACGACATACAAGAAGTGCTACAAAATCTTACAACACCGTGGGTACTCGTGATTTCAGGCTTCCGCCACGATGTTGATGATACCTGCCCGTCGAGTGGTAATTGTTTACCGATGTTTCGGTACAACGTATCGGTCCCATCTTCAACGGTCAAGAAGTCCAAGAACTTATTTTCTTCTTGGACTTCTTGACCCTTGAAAATGGGGCCGATACGTTGTCCCGAAACGTCGGTAAACAATTATCAGTCGACGCTCCGTAGTATCCCAGAAGATCGCAGATCTCAGCATGGATACCGTTAAACTGTAAACAGAAATCACAGTCATTAAGTTAATAAACGTATCTTCATAATAATAATAATTCTTGGCTCAACAGCCCTGTATGGGCCTGGGCCTCCTCTTGCCTCCTCTTGTCGAGGTTACTAAGTCATGCGCATTCATGGCAGCTGATGACCGGCCAGCTAGCCGCGCTTAGTGTTCTATCGATCCTGATGTGCACGCCAGAGCCATCTGGCAGGCAGTCAGGAGACTTGGATGAGAAATGGAGGCAATTTGGCTTACGCAACATTTTTATTCATGCCCGTAAGGTTCTTTTACATGCCGTAAATCTACGACATGGGACCGACGGCTTTACTTCCCCTCCGAAGGAAGTGGTGCTCCGGATTTTTATCATCCTTAAAAATCCATCGACCTCGGTCGGGATCGAACCCGCGAACCTTGGGTCCAGTGGCGAGCACCGAGGTCGACAAACGTATCTTCATACTTCGTCTAAAATGAAGTTGTGTATTTTATGTAGACATACGCGTTTTCAGCAATTAAGGTTATTCTAAAATATATCTGTCATTCTCTGCTGTACATTCCTGTTCCGACAAAGCAATGTTCCACTATGGGTTTGTTTTTAAAATAAAAGTGAACTTTCATACGTATATGTACCCACATTAATCCCTTTAAAATTCTGTAATTGTTATCTCTTTGCAATAAGATATCTGCTACGCAATTATAAGCAGCATCATTTTTCAAAGTGAACGTACAGTTATTGGTAAAACGGCTCAGTGTAATACTCCCTTCGCTTTGAAGTTTGTTCCAGGAACTGCTGGAAACACGTATCACTTTCACGTGACAGTCATAAGAAGCAGTAGTTCCTATTTGTATCACACACGTTTCGATGCAAACTGTCATGTTCCTGTCTTTATGCTTCTCATATTTATTGTTCGTGTTGTGCTGTCACAGGCTTGGAAGCCTAGCGAGGCTGTCTCGCCCGGTTTGATGATGTCAATGTTTCTCTTACTGACACAAGTACTCAATTACCATTTTCGTGTAATGATAGTGTAAAGATTATGACATATTAATCATTTTGCTCGTTAGTGCATACAGAAGTTTGTTGGGGAAACCTCATGGGAAACAGATGTGAAGGTGATATTAACGTGGTTTTTAAGGAATGAAGATATAAGGATGGGAAATGGATGGAAGGGGCTCTCAAGATTGTCTCCAATGGCGAGCTTTGGCATTAGCGAAGTTGGACCTTGTTAGTTAGTTAATTAATTAGTTAGGCGTAGTTTATTTTCCCATTTCCATTCTTAATTCCCACTAGTACAAATTCCGTCTGGTCACATTTTTTATATATTACCTAAGCATCTTACTGTCACTGTGTTTGCTGTAGTTTTTTTTTTTTTTGGAGAAGGGCCTCGCAGCAGATTCTACGGACGCACCGCAGCCTTGAGGCTTATTTGCAACCCTATGATGAAGATGAAGAGAAAGGTGATCAGTTTCTTTCATTTTTCCAAGTAATGGAGCACCACTGGAATGAAAATGACAGGGGAAAACCGAAGTATTCGGGGAAAGACCTGTCCCAGTGCCACTTTGTCCACCACAAATCCCACATGGACTGACCCGGGATCGAACCCGGGCCTCCGCGATGAGATACCCGCGACTAACCGCCTGAGCCATGGCGCGGCCCTGTTCGCTGGAGTTAAGGTACAGAGTAGCATTTCATACGACGTGCAAAATTCTACGTACCTTAGCTTTATCGACTTACTTATTGCCGTGACGAACTTAAAATTAGAACCGCCACATTATTTCACAGTATGCAGCAATGTGGCTTCCACCAACGTTGTTTAATAAGCGTTGTGATACAGCAGTGTAGCTCCCATTCAGAGATTTACAGGGCCGCAATATTTGTGTGGAAATTAGGAGGTACTAAGGTGCAGTGGCCTGCAGTGAAATGATGTTCGTGGTATTTAAAAATTTCATAAAAATCGGTGGCATCTTTCAGAAGTAGTAAAGGGTCAGACACGTGGACCTGATGATAGCATAGCCTATGGTCCTTTAAAAATAAAGGGTCTGCTGAATATGGATATGGCAGTAGCCGTCTGTGATCACTGGAGGTTGTTTTTGGATGGCAATCTCTAGAGAGACGGCTGTGAGCCAGTATCGGAACTGATAATTCGGTTGCTTGAAGAAAGAGATTCATGTCTGTGAAGTCTGAAGAACCATCTGCAGCAACAGTGGTTCTTGCTGCCCATTTCTGTGAGCCCTCGCTTGCCTCTGTGAAAGTTGAAGCTATCAGGACTGAAGCAAGTAGTCCCACAAACTTTAACATTCGTCTCTACTATCTCCATGGAGACATACGCTCATAGTTACTTAGGTGGTCATAAATCTGTCATCCTGTTTGGTACCAAAAGTCCCTTCCTGTGTTCGTAAGGTCCGCCAATAGAGTCTTCTTCCAATCACTTGTATCCGGTCCACACTTTACTCTTTTTAATCATGTATGTGAAATTTTTCTCTTGTCCAAAACGTCCAGACCGGCTCTGGGGCCAACCAAGCCTCCTATGTAATGGGTACCTGGGTTCTTTTCCGGAGGTAAAGCGGCCAGGGATTGAAGCTAAACACTCCGTCTAGTACCGAGGTTAAGAATTCGTGGAGGTGTGACTCTACTCCCCCTATATGTCTTCGTGGCGTGGACAGGAAAAATTGCGTATGTATTATTCTTACACATCTGCCTATGTCTTCCAATAAAGAGTCCTTCCTTCAGCTTTTTGACTGAAACCGTTGTGTTTATTATTTTCCTTATGTAAGCTAAAATGCTTCCTCCTTGATGTCATGACGGTAATAAAGCTTGTTGAAGAGAAACTGCGAGACTCATATATAATGCAATTTTCTGTACCCCATTGCCTCCTCTGTCACAGGTCCAAATATTCTGCTAAACACCTTGTTCTAAAAACACCCTCGGCCCAAATCTTTAGTTACAGAGCAAGCCGCATATGCGTATAAAGTATTGGGTAAAAATTGTAGGTACTTTTAATGTCGTTTGTTTAATTTCGTCTCCAGAGTAGTACTATTTACCGTACGTTATTTAAAAACTTTACAAAAATACAATAAATAGAAGCGTAGTAACATTTTGATCTCATGTGAGAAACAGACAAGAATTGGAGTGAGAAAGAGTGGCAATGCTGATAAATGTAGGCTCATAGATAGGTGCTACGCTCAAACAGGGCCACAAAGCTGGAATGCACTAGTGACCATTACGGTATAGGGGTTAGGATTTGATGATAAAAATATCGATTACATATTACTGGTATATGTGACTAGGCTATATATAAATCAGGCACAAGAACACCAGTGTTACGATTACCGGACCAAAACACCTGGCTGACTACAAAAAGTACATAGATCAACCCATCGAGTAACAACTCATTCTAACATTTTGACGTGAAGTATGATCGTAAGAACGCACACGTATGGAAAGGAAGACTAAGTGAGAGCGCGATAGTAGAACGTGTCCCTTTTGTCGTGTCCCTGAACACGGCAGCTTTATCGTACAGAAGCCTGCATCCCCCGGGACATCCCGTGACAGATACCGTGCTTTAGGGACAAATAAATAACTAACTGCATGGAACGGAGTCGTTCTCGAGAACCTAATAGTTTCTCAGCTAGTCGAGATATTACCCACATTTTATGGACTGCGAAGGTTCATGACCGTGTTCACAAGAGCTCGCCACTTGTCCTTATCCTGAGCCAGACCAATCTAGTACATGCTCCCAGCCCGCTTCTTGAAGATCCATTTTAATATTCTCACATCTACTCCTAGGTCTTTAAAGTGGTCTCTTTCCTCAGGTATCCCCACCAAAACCCTCTATGCACCTCTTGTCTTTCCCATGCGTGCTACATTCCCCGCCCGTCTCAGTCTTGATTTGATCACCCGGATAATATTTGATGAGGAGTACAGATCATAATTTTCCTCTTTATGTAGTCTTCTCCACTCCCCTGTCACCTCGTCCCTCTTAGGCCGAAATATCTTCCTCAGCATCCTGTTCTCGAACACCTCAGCGTATGTTCCTCCCTTATTGTGAGATACCAAGTTTCATATCCACACAAAACAACAGGCAAAATTATACTTCTGTATATTTTATTCTGTATATCTTTGGAAATCATACGGGAAGACAGAAGATTCTGGACGGAATGCTAGCACTCACTCCCTGAGTTCAGGTTGCTCTTAGTTTCTTCATGATTGCAGTTTTGATTTGTTTGGGTTGTTCCCAAATATTATACTTTGCCACCGATGTAAAAGATTTATTACCGATCTTTATGTTGCGACTTGTCCTGCATTCTATTGGCGAGACCTGAAGTTTCGTGGACATCTGTATGGTATACAAGTCTGTGAAGAAATATTACAGCGCAAAAATCAACATACAGATTATGGAAGCGTAAATTGAAGGTTTCCAGCGTATTGATAAATCGATTTTAGACGTATGTAACTATTTTTGGAAGCAATTACAGAAGTCCCGAATTTTTCGAACCTCGATGCTTGGGATATACACCTTCTCGTGATCATATATTTTAATGCCATTTTCGGTGTTTCGTGACTGTTTTCGACGAATCGCGATGAGGTCACGTGGCTGCCGAGTCGGCTTCCCTAATTTTCTTGTTATGGAGCAGACATCTGTCAGCTCAAATTCTGTGTTTCATTAAATGAGGTTGATTACTTTAGTGCCTTAGGGAGTAAGAGACTCCTTCAATCATGCAATGTACGTTACGCTTCCAGAAAGTTTTCGTATTTTATTAGAAATAAATGCTTATGGTTTTTATGCTCTCTCAGGTAATTTTTTTATCTTTGTTACTGGTGTTTCGTAAGTTTTTGGAAACATATACGAGGCGTTTTACATTGCAAATGGATTTCGATGTTAGTGACAGTTTTTCCAGTCCAGTTAATCACAGACTTTGATAATCTACTGAACTAATTACATTTCGTATTAACATATATTTTAATGCATTTACAGGATTGAATAATGCCAGTAAACTAATAAATATTACCGTGTAAAATATGCATGTTAACGTGTTTGTGTGCTACTAGATTGGGAACCTATGCAGATTTGCGTGTGAGTTTGTTTGAATAGCTGCGCGAGCGTTCCCCCAAGGATCACCTTGGTGTGTCTCAAATGTGTGACAGAATACTCGACGAAAGGAGCCCAGTAGGCTCGAGCCATAAAAAAATAAAAAGAAAAAAAATATAATAGATTTAAACGTGTTAAACCTAAGGTTAGGTAATATATTAAGGAGAGATAATTTACTGAAAGTAGTGTTAGTTATCGAAATATGTCGAGGTTTGGCTGTTGAATATGACTTCTGTATTAGACTGAAATTGTGTAACAGGTTAAACTGAAGCGTGTGCTAGGGACTGTGTGTGCTTGTTTTGTGGTTGCCGTCCTTAACATGTGCTGTGCAATTTATGAGGTCTGTGCAGCAATAAGGGGGCTTCAGGTTACTCCGGGCCATTTCTAGCAGCTGACCTGCGGAGTATAATACCGTGCTTCCCTCATGAAGATCCGTTGTGCGTTCGCTTGCCTACCGTCCGTAATACGTACTTCCTTATTAAATTTGTATGTAAATCAATGTCACTTGCTTAGGAGACATTGCCGTGTGTTGAAGTTATTGGTTTTTAGATTTTTATTGTGTTACGCCGTTTTTTGACACCGCGTAGCCTGGTCAGCTTATACTAATATTTCAGAGGAACATTTAGCCACCACACTCAGTCTTCCTGTAGATTGAGGCAGCAGGTTCCTCCGAAACGTTGGTGCTGATTTACCGGACTACCTGATGTAACTCAGAGGGCCAAAATATGTAAACCTCAGATGTTGCGCGTGGTTTTAGGTTATTTACCGATGCTGAATCAACTGTTCGGTTGTGTCATCTGCTTATTTATACCGTGTCATGTGAGAAATTATAAAGTTACTGTGGATTACGAATTCAAAGTGAGGACAAGCGGTTGTGGCCAATTTGAAATTTGTGAACCGAGAAGGGCTGTAATTCACTGGGGCTAATTAGGTACTGGTAATTAGGTACATTCTAGTGATGTTGATTTGTTGGAGGAGAATTTAAATGATGCAAAGAATAAGGCAGAAGCTGTTCTACAGGCCAGAAGAAATTGGCTTAGAAGTGTAACAGCTAAAACCGAATACATGACATGACACAGAAAATCAGATCTTTAAAAAAAAACTGTGTGTGGTAAATTAGTTGATAATGTTTCAAAACTTAGCTATTTGGGGATGACGCTAAAATCTAAGTGATGTTTACAATGAAGTTAGGTGAACAAAGATTGTTGGAATTCTCACAGTTATGATATAGCTCGAAGAGTATTATAAACTTGTCTCGCTAAAGATCGGGGTGCACTCCTACAGATATTTGGAAACACACTGTAAAATGAGTAACATGGTGTTAATATATGTCACCTAACGTTACTGGGGTTGCTTAGTGAAATGTATAATGAAAGTTAATAGAATGGGGAAGAGAAGAAATAGGATGTGACAACTTGAACTGAATTTATGTCGTTCGGGAAAGGGGGCTGTTGTGGACACGGTAATGAACCGTCAGGCTCCCTCAATTTCTTCACCAGCGGAGAAACTGTTAACTTCTCAAGAACCACTACGCTTAGTGGAGTTCGTTATATGAAAATAAGTCCCGACATTGTTTGTGAGTTTTTAATGACTGTTTGTATCGAAGAATGGAAAACGTCCAGTAACAGGATCACTGCTGTGTGATGAATCACGCAGTAGAAAGTAGTATTTGGAAGGAAGTTTGTTGTCTGATCATGGTACTACCAGCACAAGCCTCGAATAGATTCTGATTGCTGATGGACTGTATGTTACTACCCTATAGATTAGCAGAATGCAAGATTAAATAGTTTAGGTTATTGCTGCGAGATTTGAGGTGATCACAGCGGCGTTGCTGAGGATTCACGTCTTGTGGGATGTGACGCCGTGCCGCTGGCTGAGTGGCTCGCCCAACGACGCAGCATCACATCCCAGAGCCTGATTCTACGTCACTGTTATTTATACTGTGCACTGGTAAAGGTAAAGAGGTCAAATTTTCCGGCACTTAGTTAATCACAGCGCCATGATAGCATGTTGCGGAGTGGAGGTATAGTTCCATTCATTCTTAACGTCTGTACTAGATGTTACTGATTATTTTTATGCCCCGTCTGTTTACGTTCAGGTACCCACTGAATAGGAGGCTGGGTGGGCTGCAGGTTTGCTCTGGACACTTTGGAGAGGGGAGAAATCTCTTGCCCTGGGACCGAATCCCGATTCTTCCTTCGTCCAGCGTTAGCCCAGTCAGTCCACCAGCTGAGCTATCCCACGCACTGTGCAACGTTGAACACTGATTCTTCATAAAAAGCGAAGGTAAAGCTTCCGGTAACAAGTCATGAAGACTCAGAGGGGGGATGGAATGTTGGGCTTCCGTCTTTACTTTGACATTCGGCACAACTAGGACGGCAGATTTGTCAGCTCTACGCGCCGGCCGCACTTTACCCCCACGGAAATTTCTTGGTACTTATTTCGGTTAAAGGCTGTGTGGACCCCAGGGCTACTGAATGCGGACAGAAGGAATAGGTCCATACCGGGAATCGAACCCGGAACCTCCCGTCGTGTGGCACAGTGCCTCAACCAACTGCCCCATAGCTCGCCCCACTGATTTTTCGTAGCCGTCCGTATTTTGATTGTTTTCAATTGTTACCCCATCGCGAATGGCTTACAATCAGATGTTTCTTGAGAAGTATAGTCAGGGTCTTCCCAAAATATAGCTTCTTACACGTGAAATAATAACCACTGAAACAAAATGAAGGTAAATAACTGTGTTCGGTTTCTTATATTGGATATATACAAATAACCCACATGTTAATTCAGCGATCACTGTCAAGTTTCCTCTGAGAACCTCTTACCTTTGCGTTAGTGCCTTCTGGAACATAATTGTTGCCAAGGAAAGAAGCGAAGTATGTGGCTAGGGACGTAATACATATAAATCTTCCCTTCTGGAAATATCTGTGACAGTTGACTGCTGCCAGCGCCTTGTCAACTGGAAGCCAAGTTCCGATACGACGCGGCTGTTGTCTCCTTACGACCAATGATTATGTGGTTTATTAGATTTCCTAGTTTTTTTTATTTTGTGTGATGGAGCATACAGCTTTACGAGTATAGTAGTTTATATCGCTAGAAGGACAGCTTTCGGCGTCTGGGTGGAGATATTTTAGAGTAGAGGAAAAGGGATCTAAAATGGGACACAGCGACGTTTTATTGAATTTTGAAAACTCGCACTACACGCATGGCAGTAGTGCCCCCCCCCCCCCCGCAAATGTATAATTAGCTTCTATGTGTAGTATTTTAGGCCTACTTACGTAATGCGATGTCTGTGTAACAACTGAAACTGTGTAATTAGAAATTTTCATTATGGTCCGACATTTTACTCCTTTCATAATTCCGTGCAATCAGAAAAAAAAAAACAATATTTTGTTTCCTGGATTTAATAGCACAGCAGTATGCATTAAGTGTATGATTAATGGAATACGCATTTAGAACGCAGTGCAAAAATTCTGGGGTTTGTTGTACGTATTTTTATTGATTTCAAGCGTCAGCAATACAGAATCGCATGTTTGGCCATTTATGAACTCCCTTTGTTCCGCCGCACTGTGTTTATTGTGATGTAATAACTGATTTCTTAAAATAATATTTAAATAATTTAATGCTTCAAAGGGCTAAATAATACATATTCCATTTTCCACAACATTTAGTAGACCTAAATAAAACTAAGATCTGTAACACGCACCGAACTTGGTTGAACGAATTTCATGTTAATTGTCACTAGTCTCCATCGCAACACCGTGCTGCATGCATGAAGGCCCAATGGAAATTACGACTTTCTACAAGAAATCGTTATCGTTCAAATTTATACACTACTTGTTACAAAATTATACCTCATTCATGTCTGTTAGATTGCACCCGAATCATGAAAAGCATTTAAAATAGTTTTCTTTCTAGATGCCGTTCGATTTTTCGAAAGAGCATCACTTTTGTAGAAAGCTCCCCATGCTGCGCCATTTTCTCCTCCTCTGAAATATTACTTATGAAGGCGAACATGAGTGTAGAGCGTTGGGGGGGATGATACTGAGAGGTGAAAACCGAAGTACTTGGAGTAAACCCTCTCTAATGGCCACTTTGTCCACCACAAATCCCATATGGACTGGCCCGGCCTCGAACCCAGGCTGTCGCTGTGATAAGCCTGTAAATAACCGCGAAGCACGCAGTTCGCCTAATAATATCCAAAAATTCAATTCCTACGTGACATGAAACCAACTGCGCCTCAATTACAAGGACCAACCGGTTAATGCTGTTTAGAGAAATAATTTCATTTCATTTTGAGAATCATGTGCAACACTAAATACACGTTGTGGACAAAGTGCAGAGTTTATTAAGGTTAAAGCAGGTGGCTCATGTATGTTAGGGGCTAAACGCCACACCATGAATACGTAAGGGTGAGTGGAGGTGAAATTCCACACTATCTTATTGTTTGCACTAGATGGAAAAGAGCGGTCAGATTTACAACTGTGATCGGTTTACCCAGCGTAAAGAGCCCCCGATGTGTTCCACACCCGTTTTGAAAGGTGGCGCACAGAGAATACTTCCTTCCTGTGCCAGGATACGAATTCTGAACGCCTAGCCAGTAGCCAGTGACTTCACTGACATATCCAGTTCTCTATTTTTTTACGTGAACTGCTGCAGCATTATTGACAAGTTGTATCACTGGATTAGTTCGTTCATGGATTAATGGCTTGGTGGATTGTAAAGAGGCAAATATGTGTTCATTTCAAATGAATGAATCCAGTTAATGGAAGTCGCTATGTCAATAGGTTACATGGAAACTGTATGTATCACAAGTGTATGGCACGCTCAGAGCAACCAGTATTGTTTTCAGAACATATAATCGCAACATTTCCTCCCACAGGAAAACAGACACGTATTGTGTTCTATAAGCTGAAACGTTTGTTACCTGTAGCACCAATTCGCATTAATTTTTTCTGTAAATACAACAGACGAAGAGCGTTATTCGTGTTTAACATTTCTCTGGTTCTTGCAACTGTCGGGATGAAGATCCCTGCACGCATGTTGTACTGAATGTGTGAAATCAGTACTAATTGCCTGGAAATTATTTACTCTGGGGTCAGTTGTAAATTTAAGTGCAGTGTTGTGAATTTTGTAGCATATATCAAGGTGTTATATACAAAATTCGAAGCCAGGTTGTTGCACTTTGAAGGGACTGCATTTGCCAGATTCTTAGGCGACTTCGTTGTATGTTGAAGTAACGCTGTTCTGTGGAAGCTGAATTAGGCGAAATTGTACTTTTTTTTTTTTGTGGAGCAACAGCCCAACTCGGGCCTAGGCCGCCTCATTGTTGAGGTTGCTATATCACACACAGTTAATACCCACACACCCGGTAGGACTCCTCTGAATGAGTGATCAGCTCGTCGCAGAGGCCGCTACCTACATAACACACAACAAACACAAGAGACGAACATCCATGTCCTCAGCGGGATTCGAACCCACAATTCCAGCAATCGAGCGTTCGAAGATCTACGCCTTAGAAGGCAGGGCCACCGAGATCGGCAGTTGTACGTATTAGCTGCCCTTATGCGTTCAAAATTACTGCAACCACGAAATGGGCGTAGAGATTGTATTTCGGAGTGATGGAAGTCCGTGGTCGTGTTTTATGGCTTTTGAGTAATCTCGAATAGACTGCTGTTGAAGAAAAGGAGACATTTGTGGGTCTCTTCAGATAGAAAGAGCACAAAGTTTTGTGAGCTTTTTGGGCCCTAGCCCTCATGTTTTAATGACGCTTTTATAACTGCATAGGTTATGTTGTTATACGTGAAGTGACAAGAATGATCAAGCATGCGCAGGTGTTTGGGCACATTTTAAAATTCTATCCTGGATTTTCCCAGAATAGATTGCCGAAAATAGTGAGAAACGTCAGTGTTAGCGATCTCCGGATTCAAACGGCGGATCTTCCAGATATGAAGCAGGAGTACTAGCCACTCGGTCACGGTATTTGATTCCTGCTACCTTACCTCGTATAGACAGGAAAATTCCCAGAGGCGCTAAAGTTAATTAAGGAATCTCTCAAGTGCAGTAAGATAAAGTGTATTCTGTTCAGTTTGTTCTTATCGGTGGTTTTTGTTAACATACGGGTAGATTTTGTAATGAAAGTACTTAGGTGTTTTATTTCATGTGGATCAGATAGGGTCATGGTAACAATGCACGACACTTCGATAACCTTTTGCTATTCTTTACTTTGCATGTAACCTTTTGTCAATTTGCCGGAAGTTACACGAGCCCGAACAATGCGCACTACACAACAAACAAACGACAAGTGTTGTTACAGATAAAGGTACCAAAAATGCCATAACAGTGGAAAGTACATTCTGTGGGTCCCTGTAATATTGATTTCTATTTACGGCGTGAGTAAAGTCATGGGCGGTTGATTTTCGTGTTCTCCCGAAACACGGTTCGAAAATAGAACAGCGTTGTGTAAATAGAGGACTGTTTCTTATCTACAGCAGGATCCGAAGCCGCTGGTAAACAGAGTCGCAGGTCAGTGGTTAACATTTGTGCTTCGTATTTTGGAGGCCTGGGTTTAACATCGTGCCATAAACCGACTGTGCACACTAAGGGTATTCTTTTTTCGTAGTCTTATCAGTTCGTCTATTCGAAAGCCGAGCTACTTCCTCAAATTATGCCACGCCTGGTTCCTTCCACGTTTCTCCCCAATTCATTATTTACTAAAGATTCTATCATTCGACGCTGTAGAATAATCTGAGCTATTGAAATGCAATAAATAAATTACAAATAAATGGAAGAAACAAGAAAATACTGGTAAATATCTTCTCCCTGTCATTCAGGATGTACTTATCATTTGTATTTGTAAATTGGTTTCTCATGAACTGTCACTGTTTTAATGTAGCCTTACGATTTATTCTCTTCTCCACTCTGTGTCCATCCGAGGTGCCCCAATCCATTTTGTCTGCAGTTCCCATTTCAAGATGACACTGCAGTCAGTCGTAATACGGGCCGGTCGTCTAGAATGCGATTCGTGACACAGGCGAGAAATATTTTTGTCTTCTTCGCGTTCAGAGAGGTTATGGGACCAACATCGTCTTCTGTCAGATGAGTGATGGGGATCTTGCCTCCGGGTTAAAGCATCGCGCTCGCCAATCACATCCATCTATACCGGGTTAACCTCTATTTGTAGAATCTATTCTTTACACTGCCACCTGATAATAGCACGTCGTATGGAAAGGTGTCAGCCACCTGTGCAGCGCCCTGGTGTGATATTACGTTTCCGAAGTCGGCTCTGCTTCCGTCTTTAGGTAAAGGAACACACCTAATCTGGTCGACCCCTTAGACAGAGCTATTCTCAGTCACTAGGCCAATAGAATAGAACAGCTCTTTGTAATGAGGCCACCAGATTAGGTGCCTACCTCTCTACCTAAAGACGGAGCAGAACCCGCTTCGGAAAGGTAGTACTGCTTTGGAAGTTAGACGATGGGCGAAGTCCAAAGATAGATCACTTCAGTAAGTATAGGCCAGTTTAACCATTCCTAATATCCGTTGCTATACTTCGGTCTAAGGCGTGGGTCTGCGGCCGCTGGCTTGCTGGGATTGCGGGTTCGAATCCTGCCGGGGGCATGGATGTCTGGCTCTTGGGAGTGTTGTGTGTTATCAGGTAGAGGTCTCTGCGACGAGCTGGTCCCTCGTCCAGAGGAGTCCTACCGAGTGTGGTGTGTCTGTGATCGTCAAACCTCGATAATGAGGAGGCCCTGGCCCACGGGAGGCTGTTGCGCCAGGGGAAAAAAATGCTTTGGTACGTAAAATCCACTGTAGTGTTAATGACCTAACACGGCAGATGTATTCCGTTTTTAGGCGCGTTCGCAAGACTACGAAAAGCGACTGTTAGCTTCGTCATGATTCTCTGTCTGTCTGTCCGCATGGAACAACTCGAGTCCCACTGGACTGATTTGCTTGAAATTTGATATTTGAATATTTTTCGAACATCTGTCTACACAGTTCAAGTTTGATTAAAATATGACAAGATTGACGGGTACATTACATGAAGACAGATTTACATTTATGAATATCTCGCTGAATTCTTCTTAGAATGAGAAATGATTCAGACAAAGGTTTTAGAGAAAATCAAAAGACGCATTTTATGTTAAATCATTTTCCTGCAAATCAGGCCAGGTAAGCCACAGATGACAATATAAACGGCGCAAGCGCTTTGCATGCTGGATACCTGAGGCTACAATCACACTCATAATGTGTAATATTTGCTGCTTTTGCACGTCAAAACTGGTTACGCAAAAGCCCCTCAATGTTACGTTTATACGTATATTGCCTGTCTTGTTTGTTATCTTACTGTAGGTTACATCAATATCCAGCTAGCTCCGAACCTGGTGAGCAGGTGAACAAAGCGGTAATTCCCTATTAATGTATTCGCCCGTTACACGTACAAATCTGGACTGCGTTGCTAATTATCCTAGTTGAGTTTTTCTAATCTTCCTTATCTGTAGGTGAATGCCAGCATAGCACCACCGCCTTCGTAATATCTGCCTGTTCAGTATACATGCGGTTTAAAAAGCGTTGTTAAGTAACTTAGAGTTGATGGTAGAACACATTTCCAAGTCAGTAAAAATTCCAAACACGCCGGTCTATTGATAGTCTTATTAACTAAAACGAATAAATTAAAATTATAAATTTACCGTTAATCACAACTCCAGTGTATACGGTTTGGTTATTTATTATATTTTATACTACATGTTTCGGCCTCTTTTGGTGATCATCAGGTATACCTAAACACAAAAATTACTAGGGGAACGATAATCGCAAACATAAAGTTTATGGTTAGAATAAGGTCGTCTTCTTTATAGTTGAATTGGGATTTGTAAGAATAAGCGTGGTATTAGTTATTTGCCGTTTCTTTTTTTCGAAGAGAAGGTAGTTCGTACAAAGTATGGCTACAGAAGTTGTAAATATGTGTGGTCTTGTAAATTTATATGGCACTCCTTTAACAGGTCAACATTATCATAAAGCAGACCCTGGGCTGGGCACTCTTAAATAACTCTTAAATGAAATTACATTTTACGAAATAAGCCCTGAACGTAATTGCGTGCTGAATTGTTGGAAATTAAAGCGCAAATTGTAGGCTAGCAATCAAGTTAATTGAAACACGTACCGGTAATTACGCATTGTTCATAAATTTAAGTTGCCCTTGTATTTGATTTAGAAATAAAGAACTAACTGTGCCATATATGCTGTTGAGTTTTTGACAATGCTTCTAGATAAATGTATTTAGAAAGCCACACACGTCAGAGTGAATATCTAAAAAAAAAACCACAATGAGGTGAAATAAATCACATGTTTCAGGAATTTTAAATCAAAGGATAATTGAAATTTGATTTGGCCAAATTACAAGGGTGTTTCTGACAGTCCAAATTGTTGCGTGTTACATGCCTATATGGTTTGCATTGGCTGAATGGAGACCAGGTATTAACAATCACAGACTGTCCCCCGAGGGCTCGGTGCATTCCAGTACTGCACCACTGTTTACCATTCGACACTGCCTAACAACCCAGGATACTCTTTTCAGCAACATTGCTGTGAGATCCTGCAAACTGACATTACTGTGCAGCTGAGCAGACCCAGCCATAGCTGGAAAGATAATATTAGAATGGATTTTAGAGAAATGTAGTGTGAAGGTGTGGGCTGAATGCGATTGGCTGAGGGTCGGACCCGTTGCCCGACTTCTGTGAAAAGGGTAATTGACCTTAGGATTCCAGTTCAGTAACCATTAACCGCACGTCAAGTGCTGGGCTTTTCGGAACACGGTAATAAACCGTCAGAATTCTCTGCAAAAGATCCCGCATTGTCAGTCAGTAAATAACAGTACATGGGTTTATATACGTGAACATAAAAATTTAGCACTTTCGGTCACCAATTTGTGTTAATTTTCAATTTCCTAAATAAATATATGTGATGAAAGTTAAGAAGTTTTCAAAGACCTAACCCCAATGGGGCAGTGCCCTTCTTAAGAAGCAAATAGTCACTCATATAATCAACAAATTCCCTGCCTTTTATGGAACGCAAATTTTCTTTGCCGTGTTCACAACACCCTAACGTTTGTTTCTTTTCTGAACCAAGTTACTCTTGCAAGGATCTTTCACAGTATAAAATTATAAGTCACTAATTTTATTTTACACTTACCAGTTCGCATGATAGCCTTGTTCGTATCGCTGCTTGAGTTCCTAGAGAATAAATGGTAGAGGCCTGTAGTAACATGTGGTCTTACTGAATTTTATGACATTCGGACAATGTAATGCTGGTGAGTAATTTTATCGAGCAGAGAACCTGATATACAGTGTTAGTCGCTCAGCTTTTGTGTAACCCTAAGTCCAGTACCGTTTTCTCATGATCATGTACCAGGATTGTCCTGAATAAATTGACCCCATTCCACGCTCTCACGCCATATTTATTTAAAATTTATCACAATCTTATCTGCGTTTGTCCCCCCCCCCCCCAGGTGGTCCCTTCCCTTCACTGTTTCGGATTCATTTTTATGCACTTCTCGTCGATCACGTGTGTGGTACATTTCGTTCCCATCTCATCTGCCTTGATTTGATAAGCCATTGCAATGGGTCCCCGGTATTTCGGCGCCCGTTGGTGTGGACGAACCTAACTCCGGCAGCAAGTAGTATGATACTGCATTGCGTTGTCGAGGGGGTAAACCATACGGCCTAAGGGTAATGGTTGCTAATCTCGTTAACCTGAATTGGAAGGAGATGGATTCTAGCGCCTAGCCATAAAACTCGCACTTGCCTGTATACAAGATATACCACAGTATATAGAAGAATCAAAAGACTTTGAGCCCGCGTCATAACTTGGCCTCTGCTAGTACCCTCTCGAAGTGGCCTGAGCCCAAATTAATAGTTTATTACCAAACACAAACAGAGGTAATAACAATGCTAAGGCATTACCGTCACAACTGGTTGCTAGCAGGGCGATTATGAAGACGATGAAAGCCATTGTGGCCTTTGACATATTATTGAAACGGGCGACAGGAAGTCTTTAAAAGTAACAATAATGGCTTCAATATTCCAATTACACAGGCGTTTGTACGGTTTTATATTGAATCAACATGGTTAGGTAGCTAATAACTGTAACACTCTGGCCGAGTATACACACGTTTAGACTCGTAATACACGCCGTTTTTCGTGTTGTGTCCTAATATGACTGGTAGACGGGTTTCACAACTAGTAGCCTAGTTACAAAGAAAATTATGGACTTAGCAGAGATTATTGTTCTGCAACCGTAAAGTAATGTACGGTGAATAGAACAAATTACGAGACCCTTCATTATGTAATTTCCCCTTAATGCAGATACTTTTTCCCTCTTCAATCCAATCATTATTTTCGGAACTCTCTTCCCAAACACCCTTAATCCGTTGATATTTATTTATTTATATTCTTTATTTGACGGCGCTTTGGATTGTCAAAGTATTATAGCGTCGTTGATTAGCGAATAGTGAGTTTCAAGGAATGTAGTACGAAATGGTCGTATCCTAATTTGAGGTACCATCCCCTGAATTTATCTGAAGAGACAAGAAGATCCCGAAAGTAACCTACATAGGTCAGGATAGCCCATCTCGGCGCAGGTTTGTACCCTGAACTACCCGAATAAGAACAAGTAGTAACTACTAACCACACGAATATGTGGTTCAGTCGGTATTTGAACCCGTTACTTCCTGAATACGAACCAGGGGTGCTATTTCCTCGATCGTGTGGTTCCGTGAGCATTTGAACACGTTACCTCCTGCATGCGAACAAGGAGTATTAACCACTCGACCGCCACGTTTCTTCTGTCCATCTACGAGTATATGTGATGAATCAAGATGCAGAGTATAAACAGTGTGCTAGCAGACTTCCAGCAATCCATTTCTGTGCCTATATTTAATTGCCTCAAGGGACAGAAAAACAATTTGTGGTAGAGTGCCATCAATTCATTGAAAGGCCTATATGTAATTAAATTAAGGGAGAGTAGTGAAGAGTTCGCTGTTGTAGTCCCAAAGGGGAATTTTTGTTTTAATTTCTTTGGAACACTAAGTAAAGTTACAACGATGTGTAATTACCCCAGGTGCTGCCTCTTGGTTGTTGATTGTTTGAAAGATTAGTTCTGTCGACTGGATGGCGATGAAAAGATGTAATTAAAACTGCGTTGCCGAACAGTTCATTCCAAGTGCGGCATTCCAATCGTTACGTAAAGCATTGATGGGAGACTTGTTCTGATTCACGGGCCTTTAAAATAACTGTGAATGTTTCTAGGACGTTGCGAAAATTTTTAGCTTATATCTGCCAAGTGTAACGGCAACAATCTGCAGTAGTGGAAATTATGCATAAAATATGTTGCTGAATTTTATGATTACTAAGATGAGGATTACAGTCTCAGCAAGCCTTTTAGGTTTCTAATTGGTTGCCGCCTTTTCGGACGTAGCAACTAATTACCAGTGAACACGGCGTCGTATTTTGGAAGATTTTAATCTTAATCAGCAACGCTGTGGAAACTTCAAATCACACATTGTGTGATTATATTTTGTAGTCTCTCGTAGCTCTACCGTGTAGAAGTGCAAAACCTGAGGGTAAGAAAGCGTGATCGTTTCTTCCCTAAACTTGATTTGTGATGTAGTGTTTAAAATACGCAGCAATCCCTTTTCGATCAATCGTCTGTTTCATTCTTCTCCATCTCGCAGAAAAATTTATGGTGACAGAAAAATTGAAGTGCTCCGGGTCTGAGGCCTGTGTCATATCTCTGCCAGAGGTTTTGCTTCTGTTGCAGTGTCGTGTTTACCATGACTGATCCTACCTCGATAGCCAAATGCGTATGTCGGTTTCGTAGGATAATGCTTGTGATGTTTCCTTGAACTGACGCCATGTGTGTTCTGCTCCGAAGGAACTGATTAAATTCAGACATCACGACACGCTCCTTCTGAAAGACAAGTACATTTTCATAAATGGAGAAAAAGTATTTATATCCAATACGGATAACCCTGATATCACTGATTGCAGGTTTTTTAGTTACAAATTTTAAACCACGTAGACTTATTTTTGACCGACTCATGAATTATTATTGTTTTTTAGTAATAAAACCGGAAATTTTCATATGTGTACTCGCAAAAAAAATGTTGCCTTTAATGATTAAATGTAAGATAATGCAATGATCAGGATGAGAAAAATCGCACGTCCATATAAATAGAAAATAAAGATATCTACTTTGGTCGGAAAATGTAAGAAGAAGAGACTTTGGGAGACCTAGACGTAGATGTAATTATAACATTAAAATCTGTCTTTTGAGAAGTATGAAGGCGTGGACTTGATTGAACTGGTTCAGGCTAGAATGACTTCCAGGACTACTGTTACGAACTTTCGAGTCTTACATGACACGAGAGTGTTTTGATCAACTGAAAAATAATGAGCTGCCAAGCAGGGCCTTACATCATGGAGGTGGTGAGTTGTAATTTCGTTATAAGATAGCTGAATTCATTGAATTCCTATAGTTCTAAAGAAGAATTAGTGTCACTTATGTGTTGCGGGCTGACAGTTTAACGCCTTAAATGTCCCCCAGCTCTGCCATATTGAATTAAATTAAGAGGTATCTGATATACTCGTATTTCAAGATTTAGTCTTCGTATGTCATAATGATTAACCCTTCAAAGCATAGTGCGTTTTTCATGTACTCCTACGTTTAGCAATCAAAAATTCTGAATTATGTCCACACATTTCATATTTCATACCTTTTATATTGTTCTTAGCCCAAACAGAGATTATTTACCTATACAGCGTGAATTGTTTGGTGTTTATAACAGAGATGCTCTGTGTTTGCTGCGCGGTACGGGCTGAGTGTTTTAAATATAATTCTGGTTTTTCTAATTATTTAAAGGTTTATCATCAGCTGGGGTTGTATGTGTAGTAATACTACACCCTGTTTGTGGTTGGTCCAGAGTTACGTGGAACAGAGAGGCCTAACTGAAGCTGATAGTTGCTCAGATAATCACGAAATTTCCCGCCCCTGATGGAGTCAAGCGGCTCATTGCCGTCTTCGAAAGAACCCGCAGTTGGACACTTTCTTGAAGTAGGAATTCAGTTGTGCGAGCCTTGCTGCCAAGAAGTGACGTATTTTGCACAGCTATTATGTCGCTGTTATTGATGTTAGGGATTATGAACTGAAATGGCGGAGTGGTCTATGCTCATATGATGATATTTTTACCACAATTATTGGAAATACTGTAATTTCTTCGGAAGTTATAATGAGGGGCAGGCAACGTAAGTGGTGGAAGTATAAGTGGTTATTTTCAAAAGTGTATAGAATTCAATCATCTTTTAACACTGCTGATTAGTGACACTTTGTAAGATTGTGTATTATCTGACTATATGTTTCGGCTTAGTGGAGCCATTCTCGATTCACTGCCTATTAATATCTGTTTTTAGTATATAATGTTTTGATCGTAGTTTTTTTACCATGACTTGACATCTAACTAGTTAAGGTTGTGTACTTTCCGTCATAACAATGCCAACCTTGTCAGAACATACTTTGGTGTCATTTATTTAAGGGATGTGATCACGTAATGTAATTATATCTAAATTATTAAAATTAAAATGTTATTTTTTTAAATTGTTATAACATTTATAATTGACAAAATTCTTAAACAATTCTACTAAATTACTTCTCGAGTAATTCAAAAGAACCATTAGTATAGAACCAATCTGATATTTGTATAGTTCTTGATTAATCAAGAACTATACAAATATTGAACTAGTCAGGAATCGAGTCACTGCAAAAAGGTTACGGTGAAGATATTATATACTAATAAAAGCTAATACTTGCTACTGACTTGAGAATGGCTTAATTAGCCAGAAACAGGGCCATATGTTATACAATCTTGTACAGAATGTGTCTGTGTTAAGAGGGGTATTGAATTTTATTAATTTTGTACACAAAAAAGACAGCGGAATGCAACAAATAAAAGAACTGTAGTTTTTAAAAAATTATGAACGTAGGATAAGAAAATGGTTTCCTGGTATTAAAGGACGAAATTTTGCCTTTTTCGGTTCATTCACTTACGCGTGAAATTGACTACACCACAGCACCATAACGAAAGGGATGTATGCGCTTGGGAACCTGACGGATGTCGAGGACGTGTTAAGACTATGGCGCACTGCACACATGTCGGAGAAGTTGCCGATACCGTCAGGCGCCAAAACCTGAAGTGAGAATGATCGCTAGTCACAAGACAGGAACATTGATCGAAAGGGTTGTGTTGTTTGAACTCGTCATATCTGTTGCCTGTAATGACAGTAAAGTTAAATTTAACATATGTTTTAACGAGTAAGGTGTACTAGAATGGAGTACACGTTTCCCAACATCTTCTATGCTATCTTACAGATAGCATGCTTAGCTTTCAAGTCTGTTAATTACAGAAAGACATGTGGTTACAGATATGAGTGTACTGATGCTAGACTTAACTATACTGAAAATGCATAGTGACAAATTACTTTTCTTTGTATTTCGTTAAATATGCATCACATCAGAAAACATTTAAAATTATTGTCGTACGTATTATTTCAATCTTTATTTTGATATCACAAACCAAGTGTTTGTACGATGACGCGTTCTGTAAAAAATGTAATTCGATTGATCTTTATGTACAGAAATGAATATAGGTTTACTGGACTGATAAAAGATAATATCGATGTGTTTAATTAAGCACCATTTTATGTTGATGTATGGAGGAGGGGATGTGGGCTATAGCTCCACGCATTCTTGACCTGTGAAATAGGTGGAAGTAAGTAGTTAGCTTTACGCCCCGGCCGCTTTATATCCGGGGAAAATGCCTTCGGTACCCATTGCATAGGCAGCTGGATGGATCCCATAGCCGGTCGGTTTTGAAGGGGAGAGAATTCTCGGCCTTGCCGGGAATCGAATCGCGATTACCCAGGACACTTCGTTGTCTAGTCACTGTACTGGCAGAGGTGGGCCTATTGCTGATAGTAATCTAAGGTAGTGTTGTCTGTGTGCTTAATTAAGCACTATGCTACGAAGACGTCGACATTAGATTGAGGGTGAGTGTTCAGTTTCACGCCTCGGCCGCTTTGTCCTCCAGGAAAGGCCCTCTGGTATTCATTGTATGAGAGGTGGATGGATCCTAGAACCGGTCTGGACGTTGTGGAAGAAAGAAAAATCTTACCATAATTGATGTTGTAAATTCCGTGTGGCTTGTCTAGTGACTTAAAGTCATACACAGGCCAACTGCCTTTAAACACTAGTTGCTTGTCTTTACGACAAACGCGTTTCGACGCTGATATTTGCGTTATCTTCAGTGTCACCTCTGAACGTTGTGGTTATTACGGTATCGTGTGTGGTGTGGTCCCGGCACGAAATGTCTGTACGCTGTGTTACAAATCTTCATATGCTGTGTTTCACTGTGATATTGTGGATGTACGTATTTACATTGTATTTGTACTAAACAATTTTATATAGGCATTGCTCGGTACTCATGCGCTGCATTGTGTTGTTTTATTATTCATTACTTGTTTAGTGCTGCTGCTGCAGCTACTGCTGTTGTTGCTACTGCTACTACTGCTGTTGTTGCTGCTGCATTCTCTTCTTCCTCGCTTTCTGTGCTACGCACGTGGTTCTCTTCTCAGCCATATTGTGCATTCCTAACGCCACATTCTTCTCAGCTTCTTTTTTCTGTCTCTGTTCCAGGGATAGTGTCGTTTGGGTGTTGTTTTCTTTTAGGGTGTTATGTTGGTGAACGAGTTATTCAAGCTAATTTCCCCATGGCGCGACAGTCCCTAGTGGGCCAGGGCCTTCTCATTATCGAGGTTTAATGATCACACTCAGACACACACCACACTCGGTAGGACTCACCTGGAAGAGGGGTCTACCTGACGCAGAGACCTCTACCTGACAACACAGGTTAGGCTGTGTAATGGAGACAGGTGCTATGAAGTAGGACCTGAATTCTTACATGTCTATAATTTCAGTTGATTTAATATATAATTAATTTAATATTCAAAGAGTTAGACAAATTGCACTCGTTATGACTACCACATTTATCGTGTGATACGAACTGTAAATAATGACCTGTATAAACGAACATTGTGTAGAAGATATTTGTATGGTGGAAGAATCGCCATGTAAATTAAGTAATTAGTGTCGGTGGCTTTGTATTCACAGAGTCATGCATAATTAACAGTGTCACAGCACGTCGTTGAACACTGTTAAGCATTGTGTTGGTTCAGTAATCCTGTTCGTAAACAGCGGGTTTTAGATAGGTCAATTTAGCTATTAGCTTGTCGCATTAGTTTAAATCCTTTAACAAGTCCCCGCTAATTCATTCTGTGTTCTAATTCCGCGGTCAGTACAACTGATTCTGAATTTACTGTCTTTATTGTCCACTCTCTTATTTACTCTGACACAGTTTCATCTGTCACCCCTCAACGTACTAGTCACTGTTGTTAAACTGGGCGCTCACTCCATGCTCAGTCTTACCCCTAATCACTCCCTTATGAATAGGCCTATCACGATCTAATGGTTTGTATTCGAAAGGCTCGGATTTTGAATTTCAAAGAGTTGGCTCAGCTTTATAAAGGATTATGGCGATGATGCACTGTAAGAGATGTGACTGATATTTCGGACATTGTCCATCGTGTCAAGCTAAAACACCCACAACGTTTCGGACATTGTCCATCGTGTCAAGCTAAAACACCCACAACGTTTCGGACATTGTCCATCGTGTCAAGCTAAAACACCCACAACGTTTCGGATATTGTCCATCGTGTCAAGCTAAAACACCCACAACGTTTCGGACATTGTCCATCGTGTCAAGCTAAAACACCCACAACATTTCGGGCAATATATATCTTTCGTATTTATGTAGGTCTTTTAGAAGAAGCTAGTCTCTCATCACAGGGTACAGTCATAGACACTAGCTGTTTCTCAGGGACCCACCCCAATAGGTTCTCCGGCTCCCCTCTTACGCCTGAAGACTGAGACAGGTCCATTCTCCGAAACTGTGGACAGTGTTCAGAATATCAGCCACATCAAAGGGTTGTCGTTGGTTCCACAAGTTCTTCCAGGCAAATGCTGGCATAGAACGCTACTCTAAAGTAGTCCAAGGTTGTCACCTTCGACGTCGACACCAATTCAGCCTTCACAAATCCTCGTATTGTTCTGCTGAACATAATCCATGTGTTTGAGAAGTACTATGAAGCAACACTGAACGAACCTTATTAACACGCTGGTTTACAGTTTCAGTGCCGTAACTAAGTTATACAGTTGAACTCGGTTATAACGTCATGAAAGGTGTCGTTATAATCGAGTGTTGTTATAACCGAGGAGTATAATGTTACGGTTAATAGTGAAGAATTAATTGGTACCACAGAATAGCTGATGTTATAGGCGAGGTGCCGTATAAACCGATTTCGTTATAACCGGGTCGCACCGTATTTTCGGACTAACTGGCTGCCGGGCTGCCCGAATAACAGGAAGAACTTCTCAGGCGATATAATGGATAAGGACCTTGAAAATTTCCACGAACACCTCCTTTAAAATCTTTACCTGTATAAAGCACACATTTTCAACTGTGTCGTTAACTGTGACTCTTTCAGTCCTGTGGTGCGTGTACATGATTAATGACAGAGTTTCAAATATTTACTTTTTTTTTAGTCGTCCTCTTCTACCTACTCCGGTTTTCCCGTTTCAGTGTCGAGGTTGTAATTTCTTTTGATCACACACTTTAGACACACCACAGTCGGTAGGACTCCACTGGACGAGGGATCGGCTTGACGCAGAGGCCTGTACCTGACAACAACACACAACACTCACAAGAGACAGACATCCATGCTCCCGGTGGGATTCGAACCCATGATCCTAGCAAGCGAGCGGCCGAAGACCCACGCCTTAGACCGCACGGCAAATATTTACTAAGACTATTAAAAGTGCGTGATTAAAAAATAGACAGTTTAATTTTTCGTTGCAATTTATCGTAGAAATATAGCGATCTAGATTTTTTGTGGTTTCCTCACGTCCTAGCAATAGCACTACGATCGAACGTGTTATGAATGCTCAGCAACGCTTATAGGTCTTCGTGTAAAGTCTTTAAAATTATATGATCTAAATAGAAACTGCAATAGGACGACTGTGTTCCGTAAAATTCCCAAATGCTAAATATCATGAAGATTCTTTCAGCGGTTCTCGAGTTACATGTATACGGACAGACAGACAGACAGACAGACGAGCAGAGCTGTTTTAATAGGCGCTTCGCAGAGATGCGAATACGCTTAGAAACAGGCAGGGAACTCATTGCTTATTATAACATAACATTATAACTTATTCATAAAGGTGTACAATGAAGAGGTCCCTCGCTTCTGAAGGATCCTCAATGGCCTACACCTAATATTCTTTACATCCAGTTCCATCATTTTGCCACATCCGTTTGTTTTCTGACGTCAGTGTGACTGGTTCCAGTTCTTAATAATACTCCGTAGATGTGACTTACGCAACATAAGTACAGTGCGGGACTCAGCTTTGCGTCCCCTGAAACAATTTCAAAACAACCGTACTCTTGTAGCGGATGTATTTCACGCTACCAGCAATACACAAGACATTTACTCGCCATTTTAACAGTGTTGTGCGACTACCGTGTTCTCACATGGCCCTTAAAACAGATGTTTTCAGTTACACCACACGATGTCACTGTCTCCCTACAGCTATAAGACGTCTTCCTTCCTTGTATCCTACCACACATTTCCCCTTCATTTCCCCAGCGTATAGGGCAATAAAGCTGAAGTCCAAACTAGTCTGATATTTGGCGTGTAGAATGGCGGTACTGTACCCTGACGTGCGTTGGATCCATGAGTTGCCAGTTTATTTTCGCCGGCACTACGCCCGGTTGGCATCGGCTGACAGTATAATGGGGCGTGATTAGCAGCTCTCACAACACGAGGAAGAAATAAATTAAACTGTGACCTGTGTAAGTGTCAAATTAGTGCACAGTAGCTTCCGCTGATTTAATCTGGACTGTGGTAAGCAGATTTGCGTCTGTTTTGTTACTTATCGTGGATATAATTAATAGTTAATTAAGTTCAGTGTTCTGATTCAGTTTAAAATTCATACGGCAGTTCTGATGTTTGGATCGGTAGCGGCCATTTCGTAGTCAAGGTGAATTGACGTCTGCAAGACTGCTTAAATGTTTATGGAATGCTTGCTATCATTCGGTGTAGAAACTTTTGTCTTCCAGTTTGCAAACGAAAAATATAACGATTAAAATATACAGAACTATACTTTTACTTGCTTTGTATGGATGTGAAGCTTTCTCTGTCATATTGAGGGAGGAACTTAGGCTTAGGGTGTTCGAGAATAGGGTGCTGAGGAACATAATTAGGCCTAAGAGGGACGAGGCAACAGGGGAGTAGAGAAGACTGCATAATGAGGAGCTTTATGATCTGTACTCCACATACAAAATTATTCGGGTGATCAAATCAAGAAAAACGAGATAGGCGTGGCATGTGGCGCGTATGGGGGGGGGGGGGGTGGAGAGGTGCATACAGGATTTTGGTGGGGAGTCCTGAGGGAAGGAGACCACTTGGAAGGAAGACCTAGGCATACTTGGAAGGGTAATATTAAAATGGATCATTAAGAAGTGGGATAGGGGCATGGACTGGATAGATCTGGCTCAGGATACGGACAGGTGGCTGGTTCTTATGAATGCGATAACGAATTTCCGGTTTCCATAAAATGGAATTTTTAGACTAGTTGAGGCCCAATTAGCTTCTCTGCAAGGACTCTGCTCCATTTAGTTAGTTAGTCAGTCAGTCAGTAGTGGATAACTAATTCAGTGGAACAGAGTTGTCCTGATAAATTCATAAATAGTCAACTAGTTAAAACATTCTCTGCCTTTTTACGGCACTGAGAAGTATATGACCTTAAAAGTAAAATGTACAGCTGTCCCTGTGTACGCCGTGAAGGCATATGGGGAAGTAGAGTTATAGCTCCACTCTTTACCTTGACTCTAGAAAGTGTTGAGTGGTCCGCTTCACGCCCCGGCCGCTCCCGGCAAAGAACCCCTCATTACTCAACTTGACATTACTTTCACCGTGCACCATTATAATAAATTGTATAAATATACCAACATGTATTGCACAAAATTATAACTAGATAAACTTATCACTTAACCCGACACGTGTTTCGGCCCAAATGGGCCATCATCAGGGGTTACCAAAGGAAGTGTACAGTGAAGCATACAAACCAGCAACCCCTGATGATGGCCCATTTGGGCCGAAACACGTGTCGGGTTAAGTGATAAGTTTATCTAGTTATAATTTTGTGCAATACATGTTGGTATATATATATACAATCCCTCATTACTCATTAAACAGAAAGTTGGTTGGGCCCCAGATTTGTGTGAACATTTTGAAAAAGTAAAAAATCTCTTTCTCCTGGGGGGAATAGAATGGCGATTTCTCGGATGTCCAGCCCGTAGCCTAGTCACTAGTCACTAGTCACTATATTGCGTACGCTATCCTGGCTGACAGTATATTACCGTGTTCATAAAACATGTCACTGAACCGTGTATTAAACAAGTTGAATCCTGTCCAAATTCTGTTCGTATAACATTCATTTTATATTATCCTCCTATTTACACCTGTATTTACTTATTTCATAGACCTCCCCAGAATAAGATTGTATCCAGTTTTGGAGCTCTTTATTAGACCTCTTATGCTGTGTGTTGTTGCATCCTCTCTCAAGTTAGAATATTCTCCCGAGCCCTTAACAACAACCTGCCTATGTTTACCGCCTTACATCGTACCGGTACTTCAACAAGTGTTGTTAAACCTATGTAATTAGGCCTATAGGAAGATTGATGCATGGATAATACACATTTTTGTTTTTGTTAGCAAGGTTACATTTCACATTACACCAGACTTACGATACTTTTGAATTATGAGGTGTATGCTGTTTGGACGATCGCTTGCCGGTTACGAGAACGCTTAAGCTGTGCTGCTACATACCCTTCAGCCTTGTAATAAAATATGGAAACCTGAATCTTCATTCTAATATTTTAATCGGATTTCAGTAAACCGTTCGGAGAAGTGTAAGCCCAGTTAGTCAGCTACTCTCAAACCCGGGGATCACTGAGGTCTCTGTATCATAATGTTGTACAAGATTTTGTGTATGAAGTTACTGGAAGTCCTGCGGCCTGAATTGCGTAATTATTACGTACCATTTGGGAAGAAATTAACGCGAAATAGGAACAGTAACGAGGGTGTGAGATTTGAGGTATCTCACAGCAGTGCTAATGGAGATTCCCGTCTTCTGTGATATGACGCCGTGTAGATTTGTATAAACTTTTCGGAGGAGCTTAACTGCCTCCATCTTCAGAGTAGTCCAAGAAGAGTGGACACGGCGTCATATCTCAGAAGACGGGTGTCTTCAAGTATGAATTTGTACCAGGAACGTTAGAATTGCCGACAATAAGCATGGTTTGAATTTTAAGTTAATCCGTTTTAAGAACATCTGTTAATTAATAGTGACAAAACACGTGGCAATTGTATCAGTGCTGAGTTAGATTTTGCTTTTCCTTTGACGTGACAAACACGGAGAGGATGCTTGTCACATTGATTGAGCATCAAATAAACAAAACATGCCTTTTTTAATTGATTATTCTGAAAAAGATAAAAAGCTTTTACGAAGATATAAAGAAAAATTGTTTCTAAGGGGAGGCTAGGCTTTCTGTTTTAGACGGGGGTGATTGCAGAGTCTGAAATCCCTGCAAGGCCTTCATAGCCTAAAAATAACTGGTGAATCTGCTACTACAGGTTATGTAGAAAAAAAGTTGTCTTTCCACTGTTGAGGATTCAGGACTACCATAGAAATAATAATAATTTCATAAAGAAAAATTATATTTGGTTATTTATATAGCGGCAGATTTTCGCGCTGTTCTCATGTTTGTAATTTTTCACTCACAGAAAATGTGTACTTCAAACCTAATGTGTAGGCCTGTGTGTGCTTATGGTAAATTAATACCTGCTCTCGCATAGTTTGCTCCATTGGTCCATTGCTTATCGTCACCAAATTGAAAGGGAAAGAAATCTTCCTAACCGCTGGCATGTTATTTTAAATTCTACAGAAAGATTTATCATTCATAACTTTAGCTTCCAACCCCAAAGTTTGCGCGTGCGCCATATTATTACTGATTGTATCCAAGTTCACATAGCACGACGCTGCGGTGGCGTACAGTTATATAACGCTCATAACAAGTTTCGTGAAAATCTATCATCCGGTCGAAAAGTTAAAGGGGGTGAAACAGCCACAATTAACATAAAACATTGTGATTCCATAAGAGTACTTTATTTCTTCAACCCTTTAAAGCTTAGTGGTTATTGCGTACCACCACGTTTAACGTTCATAATTTAGACAGTCCTCTCACAGAGTGCCTGTATGTGTTTTGTACGGATCTCAGAACAAACAACCGATTACTTCCCTACACAGCATTAAGAGGTTAGTTTTTATAACCAATGTGTATTGTGTTCACTGCACAAAACGAAGTGAATCTTTGAATACAATTCAGGTTAATTTTCGTCTTTTAAGGGTTAAGAAAGGGAAGCAAGCTTAAAGTGTATGTCTCCACGGTCAGTTTTGGACTCTGTCATGGCATAACTCACGTGCAGGCTCAGCTATATCCAGTTCTTGCAACAAAGGACAGCGATCAGAGCTTTCCTGTCTCTTGAAAGCAGGAAAGATCCACTTGCCCGCTCACAGGAAACTGGAGTGTGTCAGTAGGATACCTGAACAAGCCACTCCCTACCTATTTCGATGCAGTGGATCCTTTATTACTTTCCTCGGGTCCCTTCAACTCCATCCCTCACACCCCCATTAGTGTTTCAACAGACTCGATGAATTCGCCATTATGCGTTATCAGTAACTGTTTAAGTTTTGTATTACAAAAATTCAAAATTGTTACTAGTTTGCACATACGAAACTTCCTAATAGAGGTAAGTGCTAAATGTTCGGATTTTCTGCAGTATGGCGCTGTTTAAGTTGGTGAATATTTACCGAAGCTTCGGAGAAGCTTGCTGCCAACTTCTTCAGGGTCCAGCAGTCCTTTATATTCAGTCAGTAATCTCCTCCAAAACGTCGGTATATATTTACCAATTGACATGGCTTCGTATGCCAGAAAATTTGAGTCTGCATAAACACCGCTGCGAGAACATTAAATGTCGCAGGTAAGTGACAGTTTACACTCCTGTCACAGTGTAATATCGAGATGTAACTGACAATGTGATAGCAGAATCCGAGGGTTCAACATCGCTATTGACAAAGCCCGCCAATATACATGACTCAGCTAGGTCTAATCCTCTCCCATTCTCACTGTAATGTCCCTTATCATCTTGTGTCATATTCAGTCTTACAGACGTTGTGCGAGGTTCGTCCACCAAAATCTGATACACATTTATATCTGTCGTCCTCTACATGCCCAGACCATTGTACTACGATATACATATGTTACCGTCTTAAAAGTAAGGGATAACCTGTGTGAATCACAGAGCTCCTAGTTACCTTAAATTGTTACCATAATTACTGTGTTTTAGGTAAAAGATTTTTCCTGATTGAGCACTTAGTTTCAGACACTTTTTTTTCCAATGGCTCGACAGCCCCTTGGGGACCTAGGCCGCCTCATTGTTCGAGGCTTCACGATCACACTTCGAGACACCCCACCCTCGGTAGGACTCCTCTGGACGAGTGACCAGCCCGTCGCAGAGACCTCTACCTGACTACACACAACACTCACAACAGACAGACATCCATGCCTTCGATGGGATTCGAACCCACAATCCCAGTAAGCGAGCGGCCGTAGACCCACGCCTTAGACCGCACGGCCACAATTTCGGACACTATCTGTTCGTTTTGTACCGTCTACTTTGTATTGGATACTGAAACGCATTGTAATAATCCGGTAATGAAACGCGACGCAAAATTGCATAATTCTTTCTTCGTCTTTAAGGAGCCAGTATAGCGTAGTCGGTATAGTATCTAGGCTACAGGCTGGGCAATAAAAAAAATCGTGGTTTTATTCCCGGTAGTGGCACGTGATTTTTCTGTACTCTCAAAGTGCCTGAATCGGCTTTGGGGTCCACCCGGCCTCTTTAATGGGGACCGGGGGTAAAGCGGCTGAGGCGTGAGGCTAAGCACTCACCTCAGTGTAGTGCCGACGTCAAGAATGAGTGCAGCTGTACCGCCTGTCCCCCCACATACAGTCAAACCCCGATATGGCGTCACCGTCACTCAGCGCCCCTGTACGTCTGTGCACAAACATTCCCTGTTACCCAATATTTCGATTTACCATCACCCTCGACATGCTGCCACAACGCGCGGTGAACAAAGAGTGACGCTATGTTGGGGTTTGTAGATTATGATGTTTATAAGGATACCTTTACTTTTGCCTTCTTCTTTAAACGAAAGAGCGGTCTTCTTAAATCGATGCTATTTCAGAAGAAATATAGTTGTGTAAAGTGGCCTGTCGGCTCCAGTTGCATGAATGTAATTATGGCACTTAGCACAAACGTGGCGGTGTGTTTCAGGAGATGTAACCCTTGTCCCGTGGTGAAGCCGACCTTCCTGTGTGGCACGGATAACAGAACATACAGCTCTCTGTGTCGTCTGGACTACCACAACTGCATTCACCACACAGTCATCCGCGTCGGCTGCAAAGGATTTTGCCCCTGCAAAGGTAAGAAACTAAATCATTAAAGTACAAGGAAAAGTAAAAAAGAAAAAAAAAATTAAAGTATATTTCTAACTTGATGTTTGCAGCACTGAAACGTGACGAATGTGAAGTGCGCCCCATCTCATTAAAAATTTGTCTAATCAGTTAAGTGCCTTTTGCATTATGACAGTGGAGCATGTCTGATGTGACAGAATGACGGAATGTACCACAGCTAAAGAATGGATGTGTGATCTGACTTTGTGATAGGGTGTGAAGTCAGTGGAGGTTATCTGAACGTGACTTTTCGGTTTGGAGATGAACCAGAGGACAGTTTCAAGGGAGGGTGGACGAGTGTTGGTAGGAATGCTCTTTCTGGAAGCCCATCGACTGTAATGTGTGCACATTCAGACTGATCAGCGTATCAAGGACAACTGAAGAATCGGCGTTGATGAAATGCGTGTATAATGAGTAGTGTGAACTGAAAGGGGTGCAAGAATGGCTTCAGATCTCTTTTATTCTGAAGGTATCAGAATATGTGTGGACATAAGAGCGACCAGATCACATGCATTGAAAGCAATGCGATTACGAAGATAGATGGGAATGTTATTAAAATGTGAATCGGTCATTTTCAGTCATGACATCTTATAATTGAATGAACAATAAAATTTGTGATGAGTCTCGCACCCTTCCTCTTTCTCATGACTCCTTTCAAAACTTTGTACTTAGGAGAACCTATATCGGCGCGAAATGACCTGAATTCAATGTTTATCGGGCGTGTCCATTCTCCATTCTCATGACCTATATGGAAGGGACAGCGTCAAATGCCAAAAGAGAAGAGTGCATGTAACTTACTGTTTCCATTTTTTCATATAAGAACAAATAACCACGAGTAGAGAGGCCCGTTTCAGAACCTGGTATACGATGAGCTGGTGTTTGTAACAGATGAGTTGAAACATTCCGAACGTCACCTTAGCACAACTGACTGCCTCTTGCAATAGCCCAAAAATTCTGTACACATTCTGTGTTATTTTATTCATTTTCTGATTGGCTGACTTTCTTCTGTACTAGAGCCATCAAATGAGCTGCACTTGCAGGCACTTCCCCCACATTTTTTTTTTCATTTACGTTCACTCCATAGACAACGTGATTGGAGAGTACGTTTTAGGTTTCAGAAGGTTTACTTTCTTTAATAAGAATTCCGTCCCTTGTGTAGTTGATGCAGTGTTTATATTGTACGCTTTCTTCAACGTCCCAGATAGTGAGCTGCACATGCGGAAGAAGCAGCGTCAGTCAGAGAGGCTGAACAATCTGATGAACAAATACAAGCTGACTGCTGAGAAGGAGAAGAAACAACAGCAGCAACAGCAGCACCAACTCGTCAAGAACAACAGCAACAAACCTGTCAGGCTGCCACAGGACAAGTACACATTCACCCCTGAAGATTTCAAGTATGAGAACAAGCACTACAAATATATCAAGTACACAAAGTATAATAAGGTAAGTGAGATATTGGGATGGCGGGTGGTTGTCACGCAGAGTGAGACACCGTTATGAGTTTGTGGTGTTGCAGGATTGGTTAGGCCTTATTTGGACATGTAGCATAATCATTATGTATGATCGTATCAGGAGCGTTCGCGTTGTCGCGAAGAGTGACTGTTAGCTTCGTCATGTCCGTCCGCATGTATCGTCGCGGCTCTCATTTGACGGATTTCCGCCTAATTTTATACCGGGTACTTCTACGAAATTTTGTCGAGAAAATTCAAACTTACTTAAAATCGGGCAAAAATATCGGATATTTTATATGTAGACCTAAGTATATTCTGTTTTTGCCAGCGACATTAAATCGCCATAAAAGCGCTCTCTTCGAGTGAGGTGGTATCAGTCTGTTAGGACAGCCGAGGAGGTATAGACATCACGCGAACGCGCTACAGTGTTATGTTATAATTACACTGCCTGTCTTGTTATTATCAATAGATGCTTTATTCATGTTAACAAGCCGCGCCACGGCTCAGGCGGTTAGCCGCTGGCCTGTCACCGCGGAGGCCCGGTTTCATCCCCAGGCCAGTCCATGTGAGAGTTGTGGTGGCCAAAGTGGCACTGGGACAGGTATTACACCGAGTATTTTGGTTTTACCGTGTCAGTATCATTACTCCAATCCTCCTTACTCACTCACTCATTCATCTATCACCTCCGTTCTATAATCTCAGCAATTGACAGCGTCGTTAAACAACATACAGATTTTTTTTATATTGCTTTCACCGTGCATTTTCACTCACTATTCAGTTAACCAACAAATGCACAAACATAAACTATTTTTATAGTTTTTATTGGTATACGGTATACGGTCTACGGACCGAAACACGTGTAGGGGAATACATCGATACCAATAAAAACTATAAAAATAGTTTATATTTGTGCATTTGTTGGTTAACTGAATAGTAACATACTAACAGTTTTCTCTTACCGCGTCTCTTATTAGTACGTTTCTTCCAGTTAGAGTTTTGCCTTCCTGACATTACACTATCACTAAGTCCAGCACCATATGCTTCATTATCGCCGCTTTGCAAATTATTGTTCTTGCTGGTATAATATCGTTTAGTCTTGTATCTGTTTACCGGAAGGTCGCGGGTTCGATTCCCGATGGAGTTATTGGAATTTTTCATTGATTTAATCCTTTCTGCCGCACTACGGCCCTGGGTTCGACTCAGCCTGTAACAGAAATAAGTACCAGGACTAGTTCCTGGGGGGTAAAGGCGGCCGGTGCGTAAGGCTGACAGTCTTACCACCTTCATGTGCCGATTGTCTGGAAATATGGGAGCCTCAACCTCCTGGAACCCTAGGGGCCTGTCTAGGCTTGTAATGGGATGGCTTTACGTATACTGGACCTCACATTTCTACTCTTGAAAATTTAGTCTTTATTTTTCACAAAGAAGAACAAATATAGTGTTAACTGAGTGACAGAATGCATTTCATGGTACACGGCTCTTTCAATTAAAATCTACCAGTGAGTCAGCAGTGTTTGACTGTTGCGGAATGCATGTTTGAAGCTCCATGCCATTCTACAGCTCTGGGCATTAGTGAGTCATTGTGTCACGTGACCTCTCACCAGTGTGTGCAGTTATTAATAAAATGATGCAGAATATGTGTATTTTCCATAGGTACGGTAGTTACATCACTAGCAACTAAATTCAGTATATGACAAGTAGCATTTGAACAGGTAACCGAATGAAGTTACATGTCAGGCGAGATTGTGTCTGTGCCAGTGCTGACAAGTGCTTGTGTTATTCAATAAATGCAAATATGATGTATCGTTTATTAGACCTAGCCGTAGGGGATGCAGTCAGAATTTTGTGGTAAGCGGTCAGGGATCAATATGATGATATAGGTTAATTGAATTGGGGTCAAAGGTTCGCCTGCAGTAAGATGATCATGATTTTATCGACATGCATGTATATTATTTTTCTTGGAAGTGGTGGCGAGGAGGCATCCTTCGTTTCTGTAGGGGGGCGGTGTAAGAGCATGAGTATACTTGAGATCTGCGCTCTTCTGGGATATTACGCGACGTCGTGTTGTAATTGTTTACCGACGTTTCGGGACAACGTATCGGTCCCATCTTCAAGGGTCCGAGGACTCTAACGTCGGTACAGAACTACCACTCAACGCTGCGTAATATCCCCAAGTCCAAGAAGAAATTTTGGACTTGGACTTCTTGACCCTTGAAGATGGGACCGATAGGTTGTCCCGAAACGTCGGTACAGAACTACCACTCAAAGCTGCATAATATCCCAGAAGAGCGCAGAACTCTCCGTCTCGGTTACAGAAACCAATCAGATAATGCTGTATAAGGAAATAATCGCTGTTTGTTCTGAGAACCGTACAAAACTAATAAATATAGCCTGCTGTGTGGTCAGAACGTGCTTGTAGGATTTTTGATTGTTGAACCTGGTTGTACATCAAGTTACCCGGTGGTTGTACGGTCTAAGGCGTAAGTCTGAAGCCGTTTGGCTGCTGGGATCGCGGGTTCGAATCCTGCTGAGGGCATGGATGTTCATCTGTTGTGTTGTGTGTCGTGTAGGTAGCGGCCTCTGCGACGGGCTGATCACTCGTTCAGAGGAGTTCTGCCGGGTGTGTGTGTTTGTGTGTGTGTGAGAGAGAGAGAGAGAGAGATCTAGAAACCTCGCCAGTGAGGCCGCTGCACCTCTAAGACTTCCAACATACGCGCAAGTGACATGACTTGCTGTCGGTTAGTTAACTATGTACCTCGTTACTTGTTACAGTATCGTCCGTAGTAGCGGACAAAGATGTCATTGAGAACCAATTGTCTTTTGGAATTTGTCCATCGTCCTGGATAAAATATAAAATATAAAGATAATCCCAATCACTGGACCAGTAATTGGGATTAGCCTGATCTAAGGGACCCATCTGAGTAGGTGTCTCCCCTCCCATCACCTGAAGACGGAAGAAGAACCGTCTTCCGAAATGTCGTGGTTTCGTATTTTTATATAATTTTATATTTTATCCAGGACGATGGACAAAGTCCAAAAGACAGTTGGTTCCCAGTGTTATTATACCATCGTCAGAACCCTTTAGAATTCAAAAGATGTTACTTTGATGTTTATTTGGACAAGAGGAATAATTAGCAAAAACGCATGAAATGTAACACCTTAGCTTCTAGTTCAACGTGAGATGTCCATATACGTGCCCAGCACATCTCATGACGTTGTGCACCCAGGGAACTTGATTTCTTACGCCCTGAATGTAATGAATGCTCAGTCATTACTTTTTATTCGCCAAACAAACTAAAGAAACTCAACCCCAACTAGACTTTTTAATTAATAACTAAACTGTACTTACAAATACAGACTTAACAAATGAGACACGAAATACCAGATGTTTGCTGTAGTGAGACTCTAGGTTGTGCCTGGACACACCCGACACACACCATGCGCACGCCTGTGGGATGGTCTTGGAACCTTTGGAACCTTTCTAGAAATATGCAAATACTGATAGACTAGCTCTATACCCATTGACCCGTAGGACTTTTTCGTTCTCAGCCCGTCTTTGCACGTATCCATGCCATCGAGGCATGATACGGAAGTTGTATAATATGCGCATGTGCAAACCCAATGGTGACTTTTCAGTTTGACACTCTTTTATATAAACATATATATTGTTCATTCCGTGCATTATCGATAATCATCTCACAACACTCAGTCCAACAAAATGCACTACATTGTTCCAACATATTTTATATTACAATATCACGTTGAACACTGCTACATGTTTCGATCACTTTTGGGATCATCATCAGGGATTCACATTAAAGTAACATTGCACGAAACCGAACTAGCAATCCATGTACACATTTCAACCAGTTAAAATGTACCTTTTAACTGGTTGAATTTTACATCTTTTTATTGTATACGTGCGCTGTTAGTTCGGTTTTGTGAAGTTTTACTTTAATGTGATTCCCTGATGATGATCCCATAAGGGATCGAAACATGTAGCAGTGTTCAACGTGATATTGTAATATAAAATATGTGGGAACAATGCAGTGCATTTTATTGGGCTGTGTGTTGTGAGTTGACACTTTTTGTCACTGTGAAAATCTGAAAGAAAATAACTTGAATCTTTGAGTAGGCCTATTGTGCTCATTGACACTGAAAATGGATGAATGGTTTTCATCTTTTTCGTTTCTGGTGTGATGGCAAGAGGGGTTTTTTGTTGCAAGGATCAGGCGCTTTAGGAGCAGCAATGCAATTTGCACAGCATTCTGTAGTCTCTTCAGTCCTCCTGACGTTCTGTAATTGATGACATTCGAGTCAAAATACTCAGTTTCAGAATCATTTTTCCTTCGTATCCAAATTTAACTCTCAGCATTTTGCACGTTCTTTTTCACTATTCATCCTTTTGCTTCTTACGTTTAATCTTCATTTTCACTCCAGGTTCGACCTAAAATCCCTCCCTATTTTGGGCGGAGTGGGAGGTGTCCCCCAGCAATTATTTGTACTCCGTTTCTGTCTTCCATTGCAAGCGACATAGTAATGAACAGCGTATTGACGGTCTCCCTCTAGGATTTCATATCCACTTCTGTTTCTGTAAACAATGCATATTTAACTACGAGGCAACAACGAATGCCCGACAAAAGTGAGATAACTCCTACTGGGTGGAGATCATACTCACCATAGAGAACAACACGACAGGCAATGTACGTACAACGTAATATTGATGCGCGTTCTCGTAATCACTGCCGCCTTGGAAAAGCAGCAAGTATTACATATTCTGTGTGTGTGTCTGTATCCTTAGTTATCCAGCATGCAAAGCGCATGCGCCGTATTATATTGTCATCTGTGGCCTGTCTGGCTATACCATATTTTTCAATATTATCTCAAAACGGCACGATTTTCGGAAAAATGTTATTGGAAATAAAATGTGTGTTTTGATTTTCCCTACAACTCGTGTCTGAAACATTTCTCATTCTAAGAAGAATTGAGCGAGATACTATCATAAATGTACATAGGTCTTCATGTAAAGTACCCGTTATTCGTGTCGCATATTAATGAAACTTGAATTTTCTCCACATATTTTCGAAAAATTGTCAAACATCAAATTTCGTAAACATCCGACCAGTGGGAGTCGAGTTGTTCAATACGGACAGACAGAAATGACGAAGCTGATAGTCGCTTTTCACAATTTTGCTAAAGCGCCTAAACAGAAAAGGGACTGTTGTTAATATCACGATCGAAATTTTGCGATTAAGCGGTACGTTTGTTGTCAAGATGCGCTGTAGTCTTTGATCACCATAGAAAGTTGTTAAAATTAGAACAACAAAGAATTTTCTTAAGAGTATTACCGGACTGCCTGGTTTGTAAACAACGTTCTTACAGCCCAGGTAGGCAGGAAATGTCTGGGAGAACCGGAGTTAATCTGTTACTTTTAAATATTGTATAACTTTTGAACCAGGGGCAGGGATAGCTCAGTCGGTATGGTGGTTAGGCTGCGGACTGGACGACCAAGGAATAGACGTCGTGATTTGTAGACCGGCAGGGACGCGAGATTTTTCTTTTCTCCAGAACTTCTAGGCCGGCTGTGGGGCACACCCAGCCTCCTATTTAACGGGTACGGGGGCTGTTTGCTTGGGGGTAAAGCGACCGTATCGTGAAGCTAACCCTAGTACCGATGTCAAGAATGATTGGCGCTGTATCTCCAGTCGCACCATATGCCTTCGTGGCGTGCACAGGGACAACTTTACTTGTCTCCTCGTCGCTTTGTTTCTGTCCGTAATCAATTCCTTCCGCCCCCCCCCCCCCCCCCCCCCCCACAACACTCATTGCCCTTTCCTTCACATTCAATCTTCACACCCTTCTGTCACGTTTCTTCCAGACGCAGGAGGAGCCTAACAAACACTCATTCACTAAAATCGTATTACGGAGCATAATAATTCCAAGAGACTTCTGCTGCTATCGGAAATGGAATATCTCTTTGTTCGTTTGCATCGAAAAAATGAAGTTGCTTTTGCGTCTTTTTAGTAATGACGTTCTTATCCAGATATGAGAAGTGTACGGAAAGAGGGGTTTTAATGCTATGTAATGTTGCAGAAGTATAACTCAGAACAAAGCAATCCTGCTAATCACTGTCGTGAGAATCTCATGTCTGAAATATAAGATATTTTGGCCCTGTTATTGGTAATGATTATTTAGCTGTGTTTGCTGTTCAGCGTCTTCTGATGATCTGAATTAACTGCAGAACGAAATACTTGCACCATGTGTTTGTTCTGTGTTTAGTGTCACTGTATAGTAGCTTATTCTTTATACTGTGGATTCCAGTTTTTAAACAGTGATATCTGCGACAGAGTTTCTGGTTCGTCCTGTGAAGGGTGAAAGAAGTGAAAGTATTTTTCTAACCAGTGTCTTCTAGGTTGCAGAAGTGTGTGCAAAATACTGGAGCCTGTATTGCAAAGGGACACTAAATGGCAGTGTATTTACTTTAAAATGGTTTAGGAATTGTAGCAATATTGCATTTCTTTTAGGAGATTCAGTCATTTAACATTATATTATTGCTTTACCATCATCCTTTATATCATGAATATTTCAACAAATGAAATCAGCAAGTAAAACAAAGCACATGTAACCTGACTTTGTTGACATATTGAGTAATTGCTAACCACTGTTTAACCACTGTGCCACAGGACCTGTATGCTGCCACAAACCCCCCCTACTCAGACGACAAGGACCGTCAGAGGGGATACAATGATGTACTGGACACAAAGCCATCCATTAACCACCTCTCATCCAACTCTTGGAGCAAGGAATGCTCTCCTTCTGCACTGCAAGCCATGGGCAACCGTCTGCTGGACTGGTTTTCTGTTGTCATGGCGGAAGCAAAACGTAGGCGTACCCACAACAAAGGAAAAGGTATTCTTCAGTTCTCAGAGTTTCAAATGAAACCAGACTTTGTCAGTGAGGAGGGCAAACATAGTACATTCACGTAACCTAGCTATTTGCCTTTGCAAGCAGAGATAAGCAAAACATGTGGAAATAATGTATCTTCGGTAGCAGACTGTGATTCTCCATTATTTTTCCCGGGTACGAACGTAATGTTCATATGTAACAGTGTTTCTGCTTCTAAGTCTGGATACATGCAGTTTAAATTTCAGTCAGATGACCAGCTATCTTGGTTAGCATTTTTCATGGGTTTTCTCGTTACATTAAAAGAAATCCTAGCATAGTACTGTAGTTTGAAATAAAGTTGCCACCTCTTCAGTACTGTGTACCAGGTGCAGAGGTGAGTATAACTTTGAATAAGTGGCAATGTAACAGATACTGAGAGAGAAGGTGGAGGAAGATATTGTGAAATATTGTGTAGTGTAACCTTGTTGTATGAATAAGCTGAGTAAAACCATGAATACCTCGATATTCAGGTTAATTATATCTAATGAGTGCAAGTCAAATGTCTGATAGTACAGTGACCTGACCTGTTAAGTTCTTTCAAACTTTTCTTGCTGTTCAGAATCATGTCATTTTATTATTTAGTTCTGTGTGTGTGTATGTGTTTGTGGCACAGAGAGTGTGACCTCCACAGCTGACTTAGTAGTGTTAAGTGAATTACAATGTTTATCTGAATATAAGATGACCCTGCATATAATAAGCCCCCTCTTCACAGTCGTCGATTTTCAGGGAAATATGTCTACAGAACATGTTTTAACTTCATGCACGATTATAAGGTGAACCTCCTGTTTTTCAGACGATCATTATTTCTTTGCCAGAGGGTGAGCAACATGTCTTTGGATTGAAATTTTGCAGGCTAAATGGAATAGCTGATTTCAGTCCTAGTTTGTGTACCTCTAATATAAATTATAGAACATGAATATGTCTCAATAATACTGCTCCATGCTATCAAATTACATTTGTGTTTGAAACTCTTATTTCCAGCTTATTTCCTAATTCTGTTTTTGAAAAGAGTCGTAGTCAAATACCAGTTAATGTTTGAATGTGTGATGCAAAGAATTATGTTACAGTTTGTAATTATTGAGGGCACTGAGTAAAGAAACCTTACAGCAATGTTTAAGTCAATCCAATAAGGAGGGTATAAAATTGCTGCCTCCTGACCCAATCACTTGTACTGTCTCATGTTTATGTTCCAAATACTGCTCGCTTAACAAGTAAAATTTCATGAATTTTATAATTACATTTGTTTTTCTGTACCTCATATGCTTTTGTTATCTTTGTATGAGTTCAGAATGTAGCATTTGTCTTTAACAATGACTGCAAAATTTGCCCAAGGTGGAACCCCATTTTTCACAGTTTGTATACAGCAATTTTCCTTTCTTTAATCAAACTTGCTTTGTTTTGTGTAAAATGAATGGGCTAATACATATGGTCAGAGAAACAAAACAGCCCTACAGGGTAGCTGCCTCCAGACCACTAGATACGACAGAACGTTATACAGGAAAGTCCACTGCTGAATCTTCATATTAGGCTTGCAAATTTTGCTTTGCAGTAGAGTGCTGGTTTTGTCAGAATACTTATACGTTCATTTTTTAAAAAAGAAAATTTTTGTAAACGGAGTAATTAAAACAAGTATTTTTACTAGTTCCTTGTTTTACGTATTGGTAACAGAAATGTTGGCTATATTGCCTTCTGTGTTGTCTCTGAGGCTGTGTCTCTCTCTCCTCCACAGTGGGCCTAACTATGGCATACACCATGTTTCCAAGCAGTGGGTAGAAATTTTTTTTGTAGATCTAAGTGTAGCAGTTTTCAGACTGTATTGTTTGTGGTGCTTTAGTCTTGTAGTCCTAGTTGCAATTGGCAGTATAAACCTGAAGGTCTGTGGAAACTATGAGGCTATTCTTGCAGGAATGAGAAGTTAATCTACTTCAGTATGTACACACTTGTTCCACTGTTCCTGCCAGTGCTGTAAGCTTCCAAACTCAGTTTTGGTATTACCAAAAGCTTCTAATGCTTACATCTTGTGTCTTTTAAGCTTTAGTAAGTTTGTGGCAATGACACATTCATTTGAAATATTTGCAGAGGTCATAAAACAATCAACTGAGAAACTGTTTGGCATTTTAATTGTTGCAGCTCACTTCCCTGGTTCATGCAAGAGTGAGGTGCGATGGATGTTCCAACATCTGGATTTGGATGCAGATGACCAGCTGTCTCTGCAAGAACTGTATGATTTGGAGCATGACCAGAGTGAGAAATGCATCAAGCCATTTCTTGATGCTTGTGATGCTGACCATGACATTTTTGTGTCCCCACATGAATGGTGCCGCTGTTTTGAAAAGACAGACCGACCCTGTGCTGCAGTCAAGAGAAGGATAAGCCCAGACCTTCTTGGTAAGTGCGACATCACAACATACAGTACAGCAGAGGTATTTATTTTATTACAATACTTTTCCTATATTATGTTTTATACAGCCAGAACTACGTAGTACTAGAGGACTGTGTTGTTAATAATATCTGATCATCCCTACAGGCTATTTTTCTCCCCTCCCCTCCATTTTAAGCGATAGTTTACCTACCCTGGCCCTATAGTTTAGAAACAGCATCGTAGCCCCAGCTTTTTGATAATAGTTGACAATAATCTTGATTTTAGACCTAGATAGTCTTGTATGGGATATGTGGTGGACAAATCTGTCTAGTGGTATGCATTCCCAAAGTTCTGTTTGTCCATCATTCATTTATTATTTAGTAGTAGTAGTAGTAGTAGTATTGGCATCAATGTTAGTAGGAACAGCAGTGGATATAGAGGCACATCAAATGCTGAGGCTGTTTGGCTGTTTGTACCTACCTACCTACCAGTTAGGCCATATAGATTATGGTTGTAGTTTTTAATAAGCAGGTTCAATTTAACAGGAGAGTTGAGGTGAAGAGTGTCATTGGCTTGTAGAAGGGCTAAGACTGCATAAGACATCACAGTCATTGAAATGTGTTTTTGACTCTTTGTGGAATGCTTGACCCTAAAGATGAAGGGTACTGTGGTCATTCAAAACATCAGAAACTATTTACCTATCAACATGGTGTAATGTCCCAGATGACTTGAATTTACAAGAATTTTATTGGTAGTGTGTGATAGGTAACATTTTTTACATCTGATGATATATCTCTTACAGTTAACTAAAGTGTGTTAAACACTCAGATATGCACTACGGGGGACATACTTGGGATCATGGTTTCAAGCTAGAAAGTGGCCTTGTGTCAGATGGGTACGGCCACCTCACAGTCTGCCACAGTCTTGTTGTGACAGGCAGGAAGACCTCCATGATTGTGCTGTTGGTGTTGCCACCTGTGGTTTGTTACCCTGGGTGGGATCCCACTCCTTTTTTCATATGGCCAAAATAGACTGATAGAGGGTGGTCCTACAGTCTAGATTTAAAGACAGAAGGTAGAAAGGTACCTTGGACAGTGGCATCCCTGGTAGTTGTATGACTCACGCTCACATCATTGCTGCAATAATAAATGCAAAGAACTCATAACCTTGTGCAGTCATATATACAGTATTTAACATATTAAACCATGCATATTATGAACCATACAACCACAGAAAGTGAGAACTGAATAAAGCAAGTATGGTGATTAAAGTCTTACTGAATTGCACCAGTATTTGTGTCTGTCATAATTTTAGGGGTGTACATTCCTGACTGTGATGATGAGGGGTATTATCGCCCAACACAGTGTCATACCTCAGTGGGCATGTGCTGGTGTGTAGACAAGCATGGTGTGGAAATGGCCAATTCGCGCACACGTGGGAAACCTAATTGTGGTGAGTTTGTTAATCAGACAATGTAATTTAAAAATATAAAAAATCAATTACATTAATTCTTCCTTTATATAATATGAAATAATTAGCATTATGTTAGCAATGCAATGTAATGACGAACGTGTCAGTTAGGTGTGATTTATGTCTGTGAGCTGAAAGAAAATGTTTCAAGCACCTGCTTCATGTTTGGTGACTTTAAACCTAATACTAACTGAAATAAATTGAACTACATGTGTGGACTGCATTGCACAGAAAATAGGAAGTTAGCAGGGACGCAGAACAGTGTTTCTTTTCCAGAAATAGCAGATACAGAAAGAAACACTTCAGAAGGAATCTGAACCTTTCTTTCTGTTACTCATAAGGTTTCTCAGGTTACACAATGATGAAACCTACTATGTAGACAGCAATTTTATTCTTTTTTATTTAGTCTGTGGGCCTCATCCTGGAAGAAGCCCGTCTTTTTATATATATTTATTTTGCAAAATTGTCGTATTATATTTTCCCTCCTCTACTTTTTTACTATCATGTGTAACGTTAGCCCATTGCTTAGGAATGTCAAGTGTTAAGATGACACAATTCTGGACTGCTCATTTTAGCCTTCAAGAACTGCTTAAATATTCTAAACTTTACATTTCTCTCGTCCTATGCTAAGGACACAGACTGGAAAATATTTTAACCTAAGAGAAAAAATAACAAGAGAATTGAGAATATTACACAATGAGGAGCTTCATAATTGGTTTTCTTCATCAAATGTTATGGCGATCAGATCAAAGAGGATGAGATGAGCTTAGGTAGCATGAATGGGGAGTCAGAAAACCTGAAGACAAGAGACAACTTGGGTAACATAAGCATAGATGGGAGGATAATATTAAAATGAATCTTAGAGAAATAGGATGCCATGAAGTAGAGTGGATTAAAGTGGCTCATGATAGGGTCCAGTGGTGGGCTGCTGCAAACACAGCAGTAAACTTTGGGCTTCATAAAAGGCAGGGAAATTTGTGACCAGTTGAACAACTGTCAGCTTCTTAAAAAGGGCTGTTCTCCACAGAGTTGCCACATTTATTTAGAGATAGTTCAGTTTTTTATCAGTAGATATGAGAATCTAATTCATCACAGTTTCAAGCCACTGGCTGGTGGATCACATATCCATATGTAATTTTGTTTTGCAATATAAGGAAAATATAGCAGTAATGTTAACAAATCCATAGGAAAATAACATCATTGAAGATTTAAAGGGGCCCATGTCAGCTAAGCAGCAGGCTATTTAAATTCAAATTCAAGGAGTTTAATACAAGATGTTGGTTAGGATAAAAGAACATTTCATAGAACAAATGAGGCAAGCATATTTCATAGTCTCCTGTATGTATGTTTCTCTTCTGTAGAGGACTTCAAGAACAAGGTTTCCAGTGCTAGCTCTGACAGTGACAACAGTGATAATGATGATGAAGATGATGACACAGAACAGGACATAGAAGGCAGTGCTGACCAGCCACTTGATTTTTAAACTTCACTCTGCACCTCCATCAGGACTGCGACCAATGACAGGTAAATCCAAAGAATTATACTGAATATATATACAGTGGCGGACTGGCCAGGGTGTCAGCTTGCCCGATGGCAAGTGGGCCCCCTTAAACATTAGACAATATGTTAAAAATGTTAATGACCTTTTAGTAGCTTGAAAATATAATAGAAGTTCCAATATTATTACTGTCTGCAACTAAAATTTACGTTGTATTACTATTTTAATAAAAACATTTTAATAAAATCCACCATTTATTTACAATTAAAAAATAATTTAAAAATTCAATTATAACAATCTGTATTTACATTTAGTATCTACTGTATACTGCCAGTAATATGTACAATATATGTACACTAATTACTAAAAAATATACATTTATTTCGCAAAAATTTTAATTGTACCTTTTTTCCACTTATGTATTATTTGAAAATTTTATTTATTTCTTATAAAACTGAAATTATAGCCTTATAGTTGTGGGTGGGCCCCCTTTGTCTCCTGGCAACCAATATTTTTAGACCCAGTCCGCCACTGTATATATATATATATATATATGAAAGGAATATACAGGTATGTGAAGATGGTTTTTAGACACTCTTTATAAACAAAAAAAGATGCCTTACCTGGAGACAGTGTTTATTTATCTGTCTGTCTGTGATCTAGTATTAGCGAGTAAGCAATTCATTGTACCATACTTCTTGACCCATTTAGGTGAAATCTGGTATAGGAAGTAATTATGCAATGCTCCTGAGTATTTGTGAGTTTTGTGACAGTCAGTGCAGTGAAAGACATACTTTACTTAGGGATGTGAATGAAAATTTGCCCTGCTTTCTTCATTTTTCGTTAGATTTGGATACAATTCTGTGTGGGAGGTGTGCACAAAAATTTATTGGGTAATTGTGAGCTTCATGAAAATCAGTGCAGTGAAAGCCTTACTTTACTTAAAGGCATAAATGAACTTCTATCTTCGTTTTCCACACTTATTGTCTGATTTGGTTGAAATTCGTTATAAGAGATCTGTGTGTAATGTACTTGAGCATTTGTGAGTTTCTTAACAGCGGCACAGGGAAGGCCACACTTTTCTTGTGTGCATACCGTGAAACTAAAGAATTCCCTGGTAAATTCTGTATACCACATCATGGAGTAGATCATTTGTAGTCTTGTTATGTGCAAGATTTGACATTCTCACAGCAGTGATGATGAAGATTCAAGTTCCTCTGGAATGTGATACTCTGTCAACTGGTAAACAGCTATTGACATATCCTAAGAGCCTCCATCTTCAGGGTGTAGCAGTCCAAGTCAAACTCTTCATGGACTGATAGACCCTCAACATGGAGGCAGCATGCTTCTCTAAATCATTGTTAACTATTTACCAGTCAACATAGCATCATATTACAGAAGACTTGAATCTTGCTAGTTTGCATATCTTCATTGTCACACATGAAAGCAGTGGGTGGCCATATCATGAAATTTACCCTTACTACTTATGAAGTGGAGGGGGAACTTACATAATATTGATCTGTGTGTAAATTATAAATGTTACCAAGAATCACAATTGTTTCCAGAAGGAAATATGGTGTTACTTGCATATATACATACATACATACATGCATACATACATGCATGCATACATACATACATACATACTTACATATATACATATACATTTCTTAGATCCTAAATCTGTCACAGGACAGTTGGATATGAAACAAGTCATCTTAAGGTAAAACACAAATACATTATACACAAAAACATCACAATCACAAAATACATACAAGTCAACTACAACAGTAGAAGAATACTTCCATATATTCACATCATCATATACAGAATAAAGATAGATGACTTTAAGCCCAGTTTGGGACCTGGGATAGCACAGTTGGTATAGTGAGTAGGGTATGGGCTGGACAACCAAGAAGTCATGATTCGATTCCTGGCAGAGGAAAAGGGTTTTTCTCTTCTATGAGGCATCCATACTGGCTCAGAGACCCCCCTGGCCCCCTATTTAATGAGTACAGCATTTCCCCAGGGGTGAAGCAACCAGTGCATGAAGCTGACCACTCACTTATGTAGTGCCAAGGTTAGGAATGAATGGAAGTATACCTCCACTCCACTTTACTGTGCCTTCATCGCGTGTGCAAGGACAACTTTACCTTTACCTTAAGCCCATTCAAGCCTTTTTTCTTCCTTATCATTCTGTACCACCAGAAAATGATATCATTACTAAGAATTAAATGTCCTTTTCATTTATGGTGACAATTTAAACTACCAAGATCCTTCCTGCCATAACTGATGATATCTTGTTTAAAACTTGTGTCAGAAATCAGTACATCTTTTGTTTTTAAGAACAAAAGTCATATCAGTATTTCCATGTGTATATGCTATTTTTGGTAAGATAACAATTCCTTCAACATAAGTGCCTCATGACAGTCATTACAAACTGTGAGAGCAAAGACGTGGTATGTGCCAAATGGCATGTTCCCAGTATCCACTATGAAAAAACCCAAGTTATCAGTTGATGTTCACATATCAAACAAATTAAAACAGAAGTTTGATTGTGACATTTATGACTTATGTTACTCTGTCAAACTTAGTTAAACCATTAAGGTATTATCTTCTGACATAAACTTCTGACCAGTGGGCCTTCTTAATGTAAGGACTTTTGGTGGATTGTTCAGTTTTGTAACTGTTGTCCACAGGTATAGCTTGTTGAAAGCAGTAATTGCTATTGATTAGTTAAAGAGCCGTTAGCTTCTCAAGAAGGACTGTGCCCCATGTAGGCCTACTTGTTAAGTTCGTCTGTTTGAATGCCATTATTATAGGACAGTTTTTTGTGTACTGTGTACAAATAAGAAGTCTGATTTGTATTCACAATGACTGGCTACAGAGATGTTAAACAAATCTGTTAAATTTTTGACCATTGAAATAGGTTTTCAAGATCGTGGAATGTGTCACAAGTGTACATGAAAGAAACTCTATCCAGTGCCATGTAAGTAGATATCCACTGACAAACAAATCCTGCCATGAAAGCATTCATGCGATTAACATTCTGCTCAAAGATGAAGCATCACTTTTGACAAGGTTGAAAGATAGCCTTGTATGTGAGGACTGAAACAGAATATCAAAGCAGGTAGTTTATAAATAATGTTTTATTGTCAAAAACCAAGAACAACTAGATGCACAATCACTATTAAAAACTTTAATAGTAGTATTACATTAAACCCGACATGTTTTGGTCAGGTACCTTACCATCTTCAGGGGTACACTACATTAAAATGCTATGTCCATATGTAAAACACACTTGAAATGTGAGCATATAAGGTCTAGTTATGTGTAATGTTTTATAAAACACCGTTTTAAAGTCACTAAAAAACTTATTTAAAAAACCGTCAACACTTGGTATTCCGCACTGGTTTCACTTTATATGGCTTTATAACACTGTTTTCATAGACTTCTTTGCTTAAGTGAACTTACATAAGAAGTCTATGAAAACAGTGTTATAAAGCCATATTAAGTGAAACCAGTGCGGAATACCAAGTGTTGACGGTTTTTTAAATAAGTTTTTTAGTGACTTTAAAATGGTGTTTTATAAAACATTACACATAACTAGACCTTATATGCTCACATTTCAAGTGTGTTTTACATATGGACATAGTATTTTAATGTAGTGTACCCCTGAAGATGGTCAGGTACCTGACCGAAACATGTCGAATTTAATGTAATACTACTATTAAAGTTTTTAATAGTGATTGTGCATCTAGTTGATTCTTGGTTTTTGATATATACGAGATGCACGGTGAAAACAATATTAAATGTTTTATTGGTATCAAGTGGAATTACAGTTCTTCATCACAGTTCCTATGCTTATGTTCCATTTGTTTGTGTTTTATTTGTTAACACTGTCAATTACTATGAGTGTGCAGCATCAGTGGCAGACCATGGAATATAAGTATGGAGGATTGGTGGAATGGGAGTGACAAAGAAAAACTAAAGTACTTGGAGAGTAACCTGGTCCAGTGCCATTTCATGCGGCAAAATTCCACACGGACTTCCTGGAGATGAAACCAGGCCTTCACTGTGAAAAAGCAGCAACAGACTGTCTCAGATGTGGTGCAAATGCCCAAGTGTTTAACTCATCAGTGATGCTGGGTTTTAAATTCCAACTACAGCCCAGGACAGAAGAGTTTTAAATTTATAGCCCCCTTAAATGCATTCACGACTGTACATGTGCCAAGGCCAGCACTGAGGGGTTAATATTTTCCATCGCTCATGGAAGGCAATGGATGCCATCAGTGGACTGCTTTTTCTTCATATGTGCAAAAGATTTCCCTGCTGTTCTCTAGACATATGTATGGAATATGCATCAGTGAGCTATTTCTGAAGTTCACATCCAAATCTGTAAGGCTGAAATCTTTGTTCATGTAACATTCGTTATCAGTGCCAGGCAGTGCATTATTCTGCAACTGTGTGAATGAAATTGTTTATTCTGCAACATATATGTATGTTGCTTCTAAAATCCTTCATCTTTGGTAACAGGATCTTTCTACGTCTTAACCCAGTATTGTAGACAGCAAAACAGTGTAATCGAAGCCACACATATATATAAAGAAGTGGGTAGTGGATGGTCCAGTGAGATATATTTTCTTGGATAAAAAATGAATGAGTTTTCCATTCAGTCCCTACAGGTAATTGTGTTTCCTCATTGCAGTTTCATGAATGAACAAACCAGTGTATATGCTTCTGCTTCGTGTTTATAATTGCCATGGTCTTAAAACAGAATAAATACATTGGACAGTGGTTTATTCTAACCACCAAGGTACTGTTCCCTGATTTTTTCAGTTTTATTTTTCCTGATCTTGTGTGTTTGATAAGATTATGTCCCTAACAACTTGAACTCCAACGTTTTCATTCCCACCACCTCATATCACCTTACTATTCGTCTTTTGCCAGTGTGTACTCCCCATTACTAATAATAGTGTTAATTCATAGATTTATTATTTTTTCAAGTACTGACTAGCATATGTTTTAGAAGACTTGGTATTTCACATTCTTTTTACAGTTTGAATCTAGAAAAATGTATTTTATGAATGATAATTTCAGTTTACATTATCTTCCATTTTGTACGTTTGTGATCCCGTGTTCTCATATGGATTAAAATTTTTCATTTGTATGAGCAATATGGTTTCAGAAGAGGATAAATTCTGATTAATAATTTTGTGTCCCTAATCTTGTCTCCCAATAACTTTATTTCCTCTCTGGCCTCCTCCTTCCTTTTCTTGGTTGTGATTTCCAGAGCTGTAAGCAAGGCATCTCTGATCGGAGGCCAACTCCAATAGCCTGCAGGAGGATGAGAAGATTCATACACTCCTCTTGCTTGGAAGAGGAATGTCTTGATTAACTGTATAACTTACTGCTTCAGAGACAAAGGAACAGTCCAACACAAAGACTATTATTAATTACATACATTAACACACTGTTTGCACTGTTGTCATTCACACCGTTTTGTGTAGAGCATCATTAATCTGAATGTAGCAGCAGAGACGAACCAGAAACACAACTACTGGGACAATTAATTCCTCACACTGATATTAATGCTAATGTTGAAACTCAACTGCTTCATAATATGCACTACAAGTCAAGTCATGTTGATTCCTAAGCCTTTCCATGAGATGAGCACATTTGTAGATGGTGTTGCTAGAGAAACGTAGTGTAAAGAAGACAAAGAGAATGATATGCAGTGTTGGGTCTTGCCACACCTCAGTACGGTGTATTTAGTGCTATATTGTATCTCTTTTGTTTTTTCTTTGTAAATGGTAGTATTCTAAAAGTGCAGCAATGTGGAGTTGTGTAACTCCACTTGGTTTTGTTCCCCAGAAGTTTTAGTGTGATAGTTGTCGGTGACGTGTCCATATTGTCTGCATCAGTAAATGATGTGTTAAAAGCTTTTGAGAAAATAAGATTTTTGGGATCTGAATTAATGTTTTTAAACATAGTTAGATGATCATGTGAGTATTTATTACTACAAATCACCCTGTTTTCTTTACCAGTACTACGAAGGATTAGAATATGACGTAAACTTAAAGTTTGTACTGATGTTTCCTTGCTGTTGTGGAGAAGCTTAGAATGCACAGCAAAATGCTTCAAACAACAAAGATTCCTCTAGCCAGTATATTGACAACCCACTTTCTTACTTCCAGTCAATTGAGAGATATGATGCAACAAACAAGGACATTTTAATGAAACATGTATGATGGACATAGTGAGCAACATTTCCCCACTCTCTTGCTAACCTAACAATTCCAGATTTAACATTCCATTTAAGGTGAATGGCTTAGTTGCATAACTCTAATCATGGTTGACTACTTATTTAGAGTTCTGACTTATAATATTTTGTATACATATATATATTTAGTTAGAAGGTACTGTGTCTTGTTGAGCTGTTTGCATTAGTTTAACTTTCCATATTTATAAATTGGGGATTTTTATTTATTGAGTGTTATTCAAAGCCTTTTTTATGTTTGACATTGCTCTAGCCCGTCCAGTACTTGATTCACACAGTTAGCTAAGTCTGCTAATAAATTACTGTCATGGAGAATGTAAATAGCAATATATATTTGGTGTAATTCAGTCTTTGGACTTTGTCCAGTGCCCCATGTTTGTAATAAAACTTAAATAATAATGTCTCAGAGGACAGAATCAGTCCCCAAAATGTTGTGTTTTAATTTGTATTTTAAACATGGGAGAATGGATGATGGACAAAGGCCAAAGATTGATTGATTCCAAATATGATATACTGTTGTCAGAATTTTGTAGAATTGAACAGTATACACTATTTCAAATACAGTGCAACCTCATTGCAACATGTAGCAGATTTAAGTATGTGCTACAGTAATACCATGTCCCATGCTCATTTCTGCCATCTCCCCAATGTGTTTAGTAGTTAATAGTCATTGAGGGAGCAAGAAATTTCATTGAACAGTAAATTAAATCTGCCGGACATAGCCTCTCTAAAACAGTTAAAATTATGTATCTGGTTGATCTTGTATACTGTTGTTGTCTTTGTAGCTTTATGTCTCTGACATCCTTAAAACAACTGCTGTTATAAAGACTGGTGTCATTTGGAATGTGATGCCATGTAGTCTGATAAGGATATGCCAGCCTTTCAGAAAAACCTGCTGCCTCCAGCTTCAGGTGGAGGCAGTGGGTTCCTCCAAATCTTTGGTAAATCTATACCAGATTACACGGCATCACTGCCATTATAACCTTGAATCTCACAATTGCTATGTTTTATGCAATAACTGTTCATGTTTGGGGAAGTCTTGTTTTAAATGGGATCTAATGATATTTTTTATTGCCCAGCTAGATTGGGGCGTATATGTTGTTCAGTGTTTTACAACAGAAGGCCATGAATAACTCCTGGAATATGAGATGTGCCATTTTGATTGTAGCTGGAAGCCATGTTGCAGTAACACCTTATGGCTAGTTGTTGGAATCTCTCATTATTAGCAAGCACACAGAATGTCTGCCAAAAGCTATTCATTATATATCAGAGACATAAGTGTGTACTCATTTTAACTATAACAGTGTATCAGTGTGCCCAGTTTTTATAAGTAATGTAACCTTCATTTGAATGGTGTGTTCTTTGTTGTTGTTGTTGTTTTTTTGTTTTTTTTCTTTTGGTTGGTAGAAAATAATAAAAGAATGATCAAAATACTTTTGCTGTCTGAACGGGTAGCTTTGGAGAAACAGATGCATTCATCATAGACCAATGTTTATTAGCTTGTTTTATGTGATTTTAATGTCCAAGTATAGAAGAAAACAGGAGTTTTTGAAGTAGGAATGTTGTAACTTGAGTGATACCAAACGGATCCATGTAAATATGCCATACGTTTATTTCTCTTTCTTCCAGTCAGTTTGGAATCGTAATGCTGACGACAGTTAGCTGCTTTCCTAACGTATCAGAGTAGAAAAATGGAAAAGGAAATAAACTATAGTAGAATGTGAGAAGAAAATAGATATTGTGTAAGTAAATGAAATAAGGTTGTATACTATTCCCATGCCACTTTGTTCATAATTGCAAAAAATTTCTGTGAGATTGGGGTGTATGTCTTGTCTAATTAATGTACTCTAGGGACAAACAAAGTAACAAGTACTTTAAATTCTCAGTAAAATTCCATGTATTAAACACTCACACATGCAAACTTCTTCATTGCATAATACAGAACAGATATAATCTGAACTTCATTTTTCACTCTGGTTTTTGAAAAATAATTAAATATTATTTCTGGGAATCTGTTCTTTATATTAATAAAAAATATGGCAACCTGTGTGGCAATAAAATGTCTATAGAATTTTCAGTCTTCACTCGTCCAAAAGGCTGATTATTAACTGGTGTATATGTTTTGAAAAATTACAATTAATAAAAATGTTTAAACCTACTTTACTTCGTTCCTTAACAGTTGTCAACTGAAGTAATGTACCAGAGTTTACCTGTGCTTTACATGACATTACCGGCATTTTTCCTGAAATTACATGGCATAATATTTAAAAAAATACTTACACATAATTTTTCCAGTCTCAGAGTGCTCTGTGAGCACCAGTAATTCCTGTAATATACTGGTGTTGCTATATCAAGGATAGAACACACCAGATTTAATTGAAAACATGTCAACAACTGCAGCAACTCATACCAGATTTTGTGTAATGCTTAAGTGAGCCAAGGTTCAATTCATTTGTCCAGTCAGTTAATCTTCATCCGCTGGGTTTAACTACACACAGTCATTATCACAGCCAGGGTCTCTTGTGCTGTACATGGCAATTTAAAATTCTGGTATGCAGCAATTCACACATTTACTGTTGTGAACTTACAAGATCTGAATGAGTACTGGATTTTTAAGAAAATCTGTTTTCTTGTACACAAATTTATGAATAGTCATTATGTACCAATCTTTATTTGATGGAATCTTTTACATTTACAACATTTTTGTACCATTTGTCTCCACTCATATAAGAAAATTACATATATCAGTATTTATAAGATACCAGAATGTTTTGACTGCAACTGTACATTGCAGGCAACAGCAGTCGGTTTTGTAATTCACAGGCTGAAACTTCCTGCCTCCAGCTTGTTCATTTATAAATAAATAGGCCTTTGTTGTTTTTCTAAAGAGATTGTAATGAAAGAAACTTTCTCCTCAAAGCTGTGAAGCAGGCAGTGGATGGTTTTATTTATTACAAGTGTCCAGAAATTTGCAAACCCAAGAATGGAATATGGCTTCGAATTACAGGAGACGACACAAAAAATACCATATTTTGGTGCTTATATTTGACCCAGAATCTGAAAGGGAAGTTGAAGGGTTTGAGTGTGAAGTTAACACCCCTTCAAAGTGAGTACAAATGGGGCTAACCAATGGACCTGAGAGATACGATTGTACCAGAATATAACATATACAAAAATTCTGATGTTTAAGAGACTCTAATCTGTTGTGGTAGGGAAAATTTACAAATGAAAAAATAGTGGTATTTATCAGTTTACTAGTGGTGGAAACAGAAAACATCTCACCAAGTAGGTATGTACCAGAAAGATTTATTTTGCTGTGTTTCCTGCAGCATACTACAGACAAACCCCATGGAAACCAGCATATGGCTCACTGCGCCACTGAACACTTATGGTATCATAGGATGGTAAAGGATAATTTCTGTGTGTTGAGCAGGTTATAAGTCAGCTAACTCTTTAAATATCTTTCATTGATTTATTCTGTACCCCAAGATATAATTCTGAGGTGATAAAAATGCCTAAACTAGTGAAATTACTAGTGTCAGGAAAAATTGAAATTTAGCAAGATACAGTGTGATTTTTTTTTTTTCAGAAACACTCTCCTTTTGGACTTCGTCCATCATCTATGTAGAACTGAACCACAGCCTTTTTGGAATTAGGTCTGTTTCTGTCCTCACACAATAAAGATCAGGCAATGCACCTACTCTGGTGGGCCCCTCAGAAAGAGCTACTGTCAGTCACAAGGCTAGTGCTTTTGTGATCATTCTGGTGCTCATGAAGTCAGTTGCCAATATGTTATTAATTAAAGTTGATGGTAAAAATTATAATATGGTATGAGCTAAGATTTCAATTCAACTGACAATGAGCCACTTGTATATTCACTTGAGACTGATTATGAATTTTATGTCTGCAACACGTAATTGGAAATCATGTAGAATGTTTTCCATCCTACAGTAATGTGCTTGGAAATGTGGAGTGAAGGTGGATAGATTGATGGTGAGCTGAATTCCAGAAATAGCATTGTATATCTGAAATTTGTTAGATGTTAGAATGTCAAAAAATATTATGTAATTTATGTTCTTTTGAAACTGTAACTTCTGAAGCCGATAAACAGTATTCAGATATGAAGCTGTCTCAGTTTCTTAAATGATCTGGATCAATACAAGTGAAATTTAAACACTGAGATACACAGATATGTCTTTACAATGAGCTAGGATGGCTCAGTAAAGTGACAGGTTATGGGTTTGACAACCGAGGTTTGATTTCTGGCAGGTTCATGGTGTTTTCTTACTGCCACTGTCTTGACTTGGGGCCTACCCAGTTTCCTCTTCGTGCATCACAGGGTAGAGCCAGAGCATGAAGTTAACACTTGCCTGCATCTTGTATCAGTTATGAATACATACAGCTTTCCCTCCACTCCTCCATATACCTGTATGGTGTGGTGCTTTGGCATGGGAACTCAAGTCCTTATACCTGAAGATCTGTATTTCACTGAAATCTCTAAATTAATGGTTACTAACTGAACTACTGTCAGCTTCTCAAAAGGACTCTGTTCCATGTAGTTTGGGAAGAAATATGACTTGAGAAGTTGAGCTCTGTCCTTGACCACTGACGGCATGGGCGAGCAGGAAAATATTAGAGGAAGTTTTGTCAGTAAAATGTAGTTCAAAATTTGTTTGCTTATTGCGAATGCAACTGAAATTAACACTTATCTTAGGCAATTACAACTATGCATTCAGTTGTCACAATGACTACAATGTGGAAATTTTTATTTTAGAGTTGCTTCATTCATTAAATCATGCTAGGTACAGCACTGTTACTCCGTGGCAAATGTTTTATGTTCCTGATATTGTATTTCCATTCTAAATAGTTATAGTTTGCACATTCATTATCTGCATCAATTTGGTTGAATTAGGCAATTGCTGTATTACCTTTGTGATTTTTAACAGATATTGGGGGTTTATTCATGCAGCTCCTTTGTTGCCTCTGCACATATCACAAAACGTTTACATATTTATCATGCATGGTATGAGCCAAGTTTTTAATGCTTGTAGAAATTGACTTTCTGCTCTTATTTTTAAAAGATTTCACTACATTTTAAGATACACTTCCTTTTTTCTGCACTACCTTTTCACAAACGCACTGCATTTCACTGTTGTGAGGAAAATCCATGCTGTCTTCAGGGGTCCCTACATACAGCAGAAATTTATGATTTTCCCAGACTGTCTTTCCAAGAGGAAACACTTGGCTATTGCCTTTTTTTCTGTGACATGCCATTTGGAAGAAACAGTAAATTATACATGACGTTCACATCTTCTGGACAGCGTGAGCTTAATTTTCAAAATACAAAATAATATATTTTCCTGGGGTTGTCTGTTTTTAAATTTGCCATTTTCTGTAATTTGTCACTTCAGAGTAATGGATATTTGGTTTATATATATATATATATATTATATATATCCATAGATTCAAAAATTAAAGTTGCTATGCTTAATTAAGCACAATACCATGAAGGCATATGGGGGACTGGAGGTACAGCTCCATAGAATCGTAACCTCAGCACTAGATATAGGGGAGTGGGGAGACTCAAACCACAATTAAGTCAGACAAAAACAGGCAATTGCATTATTGGGTGTGACAGCAAAACAATGTTTTTTGCTTATAATGCCTGTCTACTTCTAGGTATATGCATGAATAGGAGACCATGCTCTGTAAATCAAGCCGACATCCGGGTAGTTGCAAGACCTTGAACAGCAATTATGACAGCACTCAGCTGACAGGTATTGTTATATTTGGATACATACAACTTTTATTCGGCATTTTTCTCTTAGCTAAAAGCTTAGCAAAAGAAACCAAACGCATATCTGGTCCCTTAAATGAAGTGGTCCTTGAAATGAACCGCACTAAATCAAAATAAAAACAGTTTGACAAAATGTAGTATAGTTTCATCAAAATTGGTCTTGCTATTAGGGAGCCATTCCTTACAGTTAGTCACAACAAAATAAATACACAGGTACTTCCTGAAACTCTTTTAGAAACACAAATACAAAACCACATGGATTTAAGAAAGTTCTTTATTAAACAAAGTATATATGTATCACATACTGAAAAAAATGCTTGTATACAAACTGCCCATATTTTAAGCCTTCACTTACAAAGCGGCCAAGTTCTGTTTCCCCAGTTCTTGTGACATAATAATAAGACCCGGTATAAATGCCACTTCCATTAGCCATATACAAATTAGGATATCCTGGGATCCACATTCATTGCTAGAAGTTCACAACAGAACGGATGCTGCAACAAACCAAGATATGTCACGTTACAACATCTTTATAGAACACAACAATGAATCAGTAAACTTGATCCCCTAAGATGACATTCATTATTTTGTGTGTAACATAGTTTACAAAAAAAAAAAACTTTAAAAAATTTTACTGCAAGAAATTTAAATTGTATCAAAATGCAACGTGGACTCCGCAAATACGAGATTGAAATTTCTGTTTTACGTAAACCTCAAACAGTGAAATACGTAACTGAATCCTCTGCTTTATTTAAATCTGTAACTGCAGATATACCACTACATACAGTATATTACAGAATGTCAGTATTTCCCGGAACCAAGTTTTCTGGGGACATTATTGCATTCCACAACTGTCACTAGTCACTTCCTGTCAGCTCACTCAACTTACAAAACTCTGGTGTAAATGAACATGTTGGTTCAATGTTACATGTGTCTGCGAGCTGAAGGAAAGCATTTCCAGCAGATTTAAATATGGTTAGTAAAAACCGAATATTAACTGGAACACACTGAAATAAAACATGTGGACTCTTGACTCGAAAACTGGAGAAGTGGCAAGCACTGCACTCCCTGCTGTCATGCTAAATGGCCTGGGTGAGTAATGCAAGTTGTCAGATAAAACATTGTCCCTGTATTACACTGACATTTATTGTTTTGGTGTTTTACTGTATCACCTGTAGAACTTGCATGCTGTATTCATGCACAAACTTATCAACAAACCTCTTCCCAGAATGCATTAAGTCAAACGCATCATTAATCTTCTCAAAAGGCATGCTGTGGGTCACAAATTCATCCAACATAATCTTCTTCTTCAAGTATTCATCCACCAGCTTTGGAACACTGTCCCTGCTCTTCCACCCTAGAAAAAGATAATGTATGTTGCATTCAGCCACTGACAACTGTGACCACATTTATTATGAACTGTAACTTTCATGGTACATGGATCATGACTTCTTCCTTCTAGAACCTTCTCAACTTATTCATCACAAATTGCTCTGCCATTCAATTCTGTATAACCTGTGCAGTTCCAAAGCATCATTAAATAAACCAAGATTCAACTTTCCATAGTAGTATCACATACTAAAGCATTCACTATTACCTTTCATTAGGTCTATCTCTATCTATGAAATTTTTATGTGTAATATTCCACAAACATTTAACATAAAAATTAATAACCTCCAAATGCAGTTCCTTTCCATGTGCGACCCGTGACCAACTGGAAGGGGCGTGTGCTGATCTCCTGACCTGAGCCTGCTACTCCCACAATCACAGACGTGCCCCATCCCTTATGGCATGACTCAAGGCTGCTCTCATTGTTGCCACATTACCCACACACTCAAATGTGTAGTCAAGACCTCCATCCGTTAATTCAATCATCACCTGTTGGATTGGCTTCTCATGATCCTTGGGATTCACAAATTCAGTGCAACCAAATTTCTTGGCTGAAACAGGAAAAACAAAGATTCACATGGTTTAAGGTCAATTCTAGTAATACGAGATTTTCATTACATGATGTCACCTCATACTACCCTTACTGCCATCTACAGCACATTTCTGAAGATACATTATTTGAGGCTGTATTCCCAGATGTCTTTCCAACCAACACAAGTTCCTAAACCACTCAAGTTAACTGCCCGATTCTATTTCTTGTTTATATTTCACTGATACAGTATGCACATTAACACATGCTATTATCAAACATTTCGCCTTATTAAGAAATGTGTCAATATCTAATCAGTAAAATAGGTTAAGTAAATTACAGCGTGGCACTTCCTTGAGAAATAAAAATAATTACTATTCTGGTTCATTAATGTAATTTCAGAGCCTCTGGGGTAAATGAAATCTCTTAATGCATGTAACCAACATACCTGGAACCAGAAAAGCCTAATAAGCCTAACCCATGGTAATGAAGATTGAAAGAGTTTAATTCTCTGGGCACACAAAGAAAATAAGAAATTACAGAAAATTAATTATTTCATCACTTTTCACTAAAAAAAATCGGCCAATACTTCATACTAGCTGCTTGGTTCTTTTTCAACAAAAACTTTCAAGACTGTGCCTATTAGCTTTGTCATGTCTGTTTGTCCATCCATCCATCAAGAGCCACTAAATGGATTTTCAAAAATATGATATGAGGAAGCCTTGTCAATATATTTGACTTCTCATTATAATTGGACAACAATAATGGACTTTAATATAAATGAATGAAAAATGTTTTGAACGAACGCTTTAGAGAAATATCAAACACACATTTCATTCCCAATACATTTTTTCTGTAAGTACAATGGGGATTTTCATACCATGTCATCTTGTAAGCAGAGCATCAAAATTTAGCATTCATGAATTGAAGGTTAAATAGGAGAGAAGTACAGTTCCAGAACCAGTGACAACAAACAACAGCACCAGATTATTTCATGCCAAATGTCTTGATGTTTCTCAAATTTCTTCATAACAAAGCAATAAAATTACAAATGGTACAGTTATAAGTTTTAAAACTTTCGCGGCGACATGATTCAATATAGTCTTCTTGGGCTGATCGCCCGAGAAGACTATATTGAAAAATGGTACAGTGATTACCAGCAAGTAGATAGAAATATAGAAAGAATATCAGTATATTTAAAAGTACTACCCTGTGTTTACTTGAAAACCACAATAACTTATTCAGAATAACCATTTCCTGATGATCTAAAACAGGCACTTCCTGAATATAATTCTCCAACCTCGAAATAACCTGGAGGGACTGCAGAAAAACATCAAACAGGATATCTGAGGTCAGACCAGGATTCAAACCAGGTACCTCGTAAACTCAACCTACAACACCTTACCACTTGACGTTATCCACCATCCTACCTGCTATGCCTTACCTATCTCAAATTTAGTGGGGTTAATATCAATGCCTATGATCCTTTTGGCACCAGCAGCTCGACAGCCCATTGCCACAGCAAGGCCAACAGCTCCCAGACCCCAGATGGCACAATTAGAGCCTGCCTCCACCTTGGCTGTGTTAAGGGCAGCACCATAACCCGTGGGAACTCCACAACCCAACAAACACACCTTGTCTAAAGGAGCTGTGTCATTTATCTGTCACATTAAAATAAATTATGTTGCCAGACACTTGCAATATTGCTTGTTATGAGAGTTAATGATTCTTCCTTGAAGGTGTAAATTTTACAGATACAGTACACATAATTTTCACTCATCAAATAAACAGCACCATTTCTACAATTTTGTGTATAAAATTTAAATGTTATTAGCACAAAGAGAGAAACTTGTGCACAGGAAATTTTCATATTTTTATAGCTAGTATTTCAGTAATGGAAGGTTTGTTCAAATTCTGGGCACAAGGTCAACCAGGTATATGCCCAGCCTTTTGTTTTATATAATTATGTTACTTCAAATGTCTAGGTTAAATAGCATCAAATAGCAGAATGACCTATGAATGGTGAACTGGAAAGGATGGGGAATGAAGGTGTACATCTGTTGTAACGTACTATCCCAGCAACTAAGGAGTACCACAAAAACGTCTAACCAGTCCAAGATAAGAAACCAGTACATTCTGAATATGAAGCAGGAGTGCTGATCATTCAACCACAATATCTGGTATCAAGTATTTAAAATTCTCATACAGACCTACTAACAATTAAATTAAACAAATTTAAAAGGCTGACCTTAGCAATGGAAATCTCTGCTACAACGGTGTATTCACTGAATGTGGAGCAGCCCATAAAGTGGTACAAAGATTTTCCTTTGCAGGTGAAGCGAGTTGTACCATCAGGCATTGTACCTTGACCCTGAAATATAAATTAATATTTTGAAGTATACCTGCTTGGGAAACATCAGCAACTAATAATCTAATGGAAATCACTGCCTTAGAAGTGTTTCTGAAAACTACCTGAGTTGCACGAATTTTCCCACAAAGGTTTGTCTTTGGTGACTTGCAGAATTTGCAGTCCCCACACTGGGGTATGTACAGAGGAATCACATGGTCTCCTGAAATTGACATAGTTCATTAATCTATTGAATGCCAATAGTAAATGATTTTATTATGGGGACAAAAGTTGTAGATAATGCTTAATATAAAAATATTAATAATGAAATTCAGTATACCTGCTTTCACTGCAGTGACACCTTCTCCCACACTTTCTACTATTCCTCCACCTTCATGTCCTAATACGCATGGAAAGACCCCTTCAGGATCTAGTCCATCTAAAGTGTAAGCATCTGTGTGACATACACCAGTTGACAATATCTTGATCCGCACTTCACCTGCTTTTGGCGGTGCCACTTCTATTGTCTCTATAGAGAGAGACTTCTTCTCTTCCCATGCCACAGCAGCACGACATGAGATTACCTGTTAGTGTTGAACAGTGTATGAGAGTCTACACACGTAAAGTGTATGCAATATAAGAAACTTTTTTTCTTCACAGTAATAATTCCTGTGATTTGACAAGCAACAATGTTTGAGTAAACAGAATTTTTTGCGATCATATACTGCATTTTAAAAACAGTACATGAATCTTGCCAACTGATCTCCACCGACAGTGATCACAGTACATATGTGACTTCATGGCAACAGGTGACAACTGGTTCAAACAGACTTAGTTCAGCAACCAACCTCTCTCAGAAAAACCGCAAGAGCATATTCTGTGATGGCAGTTCATATATATAACAGAGGAATCAGTCACTACCAACTGTGTAACTTTTTCAAGGCATTAATTTCAGAGTTAAAAATATGCCATGGTTGCCATCACTAATATAGCAGGATTCCTGTGATGTTAAAAGAGGGTTTTAATTTCACACTCCCCACTACCGACCGTACAATCATGTTTGTGTCAGCTGCCACAACATACTGGATAGTCAGGTGCGAAAAAAAGCACCCACATCCATGAAATTACGCAGTTGTAAAGCTACCTTCATTTAAATCATTACGGCATAAGTCATGTGGCAAATAACATATTATAACCTACGAAATTTGAAATTCCCACACTGGTGATGCTGAAGATTCAAGTCTTCAGGAATGTCATGCCTTGTCTATCGGTAAACAGTGGCTCTACGTAGTATGTCACCTCGCTATGTCATTACTGTTTACCAGTCGACATTTCGTGATATTGCAGAAGACTTACAAATCACATTATAGTCTACCGGCGTTAATGTTTTCGTGCAGCAGTTGTATAAAGTTAACTATACGTTACCTTACCAGCTGTAAGTGTCATTACGAAAATATTTCGGAATATGAGTATTGCTATATCACAAGCAAGTTAAACGACAACTTCTAACGGCGAAAACAAACCGTTAACTGTCTTGCGAGTACTAATTAGCAGGATGCCAGTTAGCGCTGATTACGTCCAGCAAACCAAGCAACGGACACGACTCAAACTGTGAACATCACGGATCAGCGTTATATTCTACGATTTTGATTTCAGGCTTCCGCCGCGATGTTGATGAAATCTGTGGTCTTCTGGGTTATTACACGGCGTCGTGTGGTAGTTATTTACCGACGTTTCGGGACAACGTATCGGTCCCATCCTCACATTCCTACTCGGCATCTTGACGCGTGAGGATGGGACCGATACGTTGTCCCGAAACGTCGGTAAATAATTACCACACGACGCCGTCTAATAACCCAGAAGACCACAGATTTCATATTCTACGATGGTTATGACAAATGTTAGTGCGGTTCATGGACTCCATGGATCATGGGTAGATGGTTTCGAAGCGTGGTGTGTTTTGGCCGGGGGTTTGGGGAACGAGAAGTGCGGTCGTCCCGGACGGAAAGAGTCCAAGGGGGTAGCGAAATAAACTTTAAATTTAAAAATTTTTTATTTTTTCAATAAATTTTATGTTGAGCCAAATCAAAGGAAATTCAATAACTAATAGCAATTTTTTAAACTTAATATTTTGTGTTCGGACCGGCCACTGTGAATACTCGCCCCAGGAACGCAAAAGGCCAGCAACGCCACTGTCTCGAAGAGAAACTAAATTGCTAGCTTTCAGCCTTCCGCTGCGGTGTAACGGCCTTCGCTCTTCTGGGATGTTGGGGGGCGTATGTTGGTACTTTGTTACCGACGTTTTTGGACAACCTACCTCCCTCTTAAAGGGACCTGTTGTTTGTCCCGAAACGGTGGCCATCAACTGCCAACATACACCGTGTAACATCCCAGACGAGAGAATGATGGAAAGTGAGTTGTCTGCATATATTCAGGGTTGCAATGCTACTGCAATGGCCCATGGAAGACATGGTAAGTTACAAGGTAAGATGAATAGAGGTAGAAAGAGCAAGGAAAGGCACCCTTGAGCCAAAAGACGAACTGGGATTTAATGTTTCCAAATGATGCGTATGCTCTCTGACACAACGGTTCGTGGGAGACTTTTCTTATGCGGTATGTATTGGTATTACTGCTGTTTGTAAACACAAGAACAAAACAAACGTGTGGTACGGTTATGAATTTTAGACGTTTAAAAAATGTTTTTTGATAGTGGTTAGTGAAATACAGTTCACACATGGGAAAACATTCTGTCGTTGAAGATAAAATTCCACTGACTCATGCGCGATCAACTATTACATACGAAACCAGAGCTCGATTTGATTCTTTGCTTCAAGCCGTTCTGGATCAAGAGCAGGACAATGCTGGACATCTTCACGAGAATCACGATAATGTAATAATTGACGATGTCATATAATGTAAGAATAGGGTAAACATTTATCGATCAGGACGCAGATGTCTCACCTATTGTGACGCACAGGTCCCACATTCATCTCACTCAAATATGAAGAGATTCCTGTAACCTAAACTAGCTTAACCAAACATCAGTGACATGCATCCTAATTTATACTTGAATCCTTAAGTAATATTATCCCTGATAATCAATACAGATGTGATGTAGCATTTGAAAAAAATATTAAAAATCACTCCACACATTGTAGGGCTTAGTATCAAGGTTGTCATGCAGTAATGTTGCAGAATATTCAGTGGATTTCAACAGTGTGGAGAACATTTTGGGATTTTGAATCTCTTATCTATAAAATGCGTAGAACAGACATAATAATTCTAGATGTATGATTCAGCTGTATGTCGTCCTTTTTCATCTGAATGCTTGTTGGCTTAGGCTGAGGTCTGTCAGAAGTTGTGCATTGCTGCCATATTTTATTTGCAGTGTGGTACAAAAGTTAATGTATGTGTATTATACTGCATGTCACTGAAATTGGCTGTTCTGGTTGGAGTGATATTTGTAGACAAATGGACAGACATGAGGACACTGGTGTGTTGAAGTTTATTTTCTTTAAAAATATGACTAAAACCATGCTAGTGTACAGTAGGGCACTGTTTCCCAAATGGCTACTGCGAATTGATAATAAGGGGTCTGCAAGAAAATGTCATTACATATGAAATTGATAATTAAATATTGTTGAAAACTTCTCTTAGAATAGTTTTTTATTTTGTTTGACAATGATTTTATGTTCACATATTTATGGATTATTGCAGTACTGGAATATATGCTACAGCTATATTTTAAAGATGATTTTTTGTCATGGGAACACATATTGTTCATTTTTTGTATACATGATATGTGATTTTTATTCCTAAATACATATGTGCAATTGAGTATGTTGATCTAATATTCGTTTCTACTATTTGTTTATTATTGTATTTATTTGTGGTCTAGTTTCTTAGCTTCATCTGTAAGAATTTTATTAGGGATTTGGAAAAATATGTCAAGTGTGAGAGGGTTCCATGGCCAAATAGATTTAGCAAACACTGGAATAGGGGATGTGCTTATATGTCTTCCCATTTCCAATTCTTCATGTACTAACAGTTAGAAGTGGTCTTTATTTCATAAACAAAAGCAATATTTGTCAGTTAATGTGCTAACGTAATCATAATATATAGCTTCATTTGTGCCTTACCTTTCTTTTTGCATCTGAGACCATATTGTATCAATATTTACAGCACATATAATCACAAAAAGTCAAGGTATTATTTCCAGTGTAGATAAAAACACACAAAATGTAATCCACAAAGGTTAGAATTGGGGTTTCATTTTAGTTAAAGAAATTCAGGTAACATTCGAAAACATACATAAAATTTAGGCTTTGAATTTTCAGTTTAGTGTCGGAAACTCAAGTCATGTTTTCCTACAGACATAAAAGTTAGCCATTGAGATATCATTCTAATGACAAAAACTCAAGTCATGGCTGCCAGCATACATAACGGTTAGCTTCTGAGGTGTAATTATAGTGACAAACCGAGGTCACATCTGATAGTATACTTAGCGCTTTTCATATTACTAAATGAAGATGTGAAAAAAGAATTTGATCTACCAATGTTGGGCTTTCAGTTTCTATGTTAGTTGTAGAAATAATCTATAGTGGCAACCATCAATTCAGTAACTTGCACTGCTTTGGAAACAAGATGTATTATGGTTTCCATTACATCATATGTGAAAACAGCAGCAGCCCACAAAGGTATATATTTTGATAAGATAACAATTTTGACTCATAAATATTGCTTCTGTTGCAGAAATGCTGAATATGACTTCTAAGGCATTTTTGTTACACTTTAGAATACAGTGACAAAACAGTTGTGCAATATATATTTATATATAATGTGATAAGTTTAAAGCATGAAGTTTCCATCTGCAGTAAATGAACATCAAGACTATAAGGTATCAGAGAATATAGTGAATCCATTTGGAAGATTTGTGTACTTCATCAGAGTACACAATTTCACTCCTGCTGTAGGGTCATTCCTTTTCCTATTGTTAAAACTAGCCAACTGCCCACAATTTTTGAGAGCACCCAGTTTAATACTTGACTATCAATCTGTTTCATATGAACACATTCACTGCCAGTTTTTAAGTACTGGCTGAACTCTGTGGGCTGTATGATTATAGCTAAATATTGTACACAGTTTTTATTGGAAAGTCAGATGCTTCTCTTTGGTGTATGTTGAATACTGATTTCTTGGGGCTTGTATCATGATGTTTGAAAGTTGCATTGCAGTTAGATATCTGTTTGAGAGAAGCCAACAGATTTGTATCAATAGCTAATATTGGTGCTGGGAGGTTTTGCTGTCTTGAGGGACAATTGTAACAGGCAGTAAATGTGTTTGTTTGTACCATAACAGTATGGTTGAGTTTTCAGACTACATCTGCAGTTTACATTCATAACATATTGTAATTTTAATATTTTTTAGGTTGAGGAAGTTGGCAGGTTTCCACAGAAACATACAAAGCGGAGTGGGGTACGTACAAAGGGAGCAGACAGGGACAGCCCTGGGAGAGCCTTCTCTAAAAGTGTGGAAGGAATAGCATGCAAGTCACATAACACAACCATTCAGGAGTTAAGCAGCGGTTTTGATTTGTTATCAAGCAGTGATGATGATGTAGTTATGAAACAAAGATTGAATGGGCATTTGCATGAACATGATAAAGTGAACTCTGAATTGAATAATGATAAAAATAGAGAACTGTTGATTCTGGACAAAAAGCTGAAAGATGAAAGGAATTCATGCCAAATTTCTCAACAGAAAGAATCAAAAATTGATTCTGAACACAGCAGAGGGAATGAAGCAGATGTCATTAAAATAAATACTGGAATAAAAAACATTCAGTCTGATTCCTGTGAAGAATATGCAGAGTTCAGTCAAGAAAAACAAGTTAGTCCATCCTACAGGAATAGCAAATATGTTAAGAAACCTGTCCCTCTTCCAAGGAGAAAGACACAAAAGGAATTTCTTGAACCAAGTGCAACCCATGAAACAGAAGTGGATAAATGTGGTCAGCAGTTTGTACGAGTATTCGACAGTCTGAGTGCACAGCTTCCTGTAGATCATGTTGAACATACAGGCATGGTAGCAGATGATGATAATGATTGTGTCCTGCCTCAGAATGTTAAACAAAAGGAAAAGAAAAAGAGTGCACCCTGTAGTGTTCAGGAAAATGAGGAAATAGAGCTGAGAAACATAAAAACAACATCAAATGTACAGTTAGATCGAAAAGAAGTGTCACCTAGCAGAAAATCATCATTCCATAAATCAAGAAGAAAAAGTGGAGAAGAAGCAGTGGAAAGTGCTTTGATGACTGGGGAATCACAGCAAATGGATTTAAGTTATGATAGGGTTCTTGGAATTATTATTCATCGAAGTGAATGTTTGCAAGTAGACCCTCTTGTACGACACCCTTTGGTGAAGGTGCATCTTATCAATGCAGTGACAGGAAATTATTTGAAGAAAAGCAACGTTCATCGCCCAGTGTCTTTCTACTATGAAAACCGGGAGGTTGATTACATTCTGCCCCTCATGACTGATATATTTGACTACAAAGAGAAGAGGTGAGAAAAATTTTAGATGTGACACATTTTCAATTCATGGGACATAAGGGCAGGTTAGTCTTAAATTGTGTTGTAACTGCTTGATTTCGTACAGTGGTAATGTACAGAGAAAACACATGGTTTGAACTTTAGCTGATACTACCCATCATGACTGAGGTTTTTTATATGTTTTTCCTTAGTTCCTCCAGGCTGACACCAGAAAGTACCTTGAAGGAAGCTATGAAATCCTATCATATTTTTTCCAGTTTACCACAAATAGTCTTCTTATCCCAGTCCTTCCTGTGTGTGTGCACGCATGCATGCGTGCACACACACACACACACACAGTGTGATCCTTCAAATGTATGTTTCTCACAGTATGGCAGTATTTTCCATTGTAAATTTTTATCATAAATTGAATAACAAGTTTTTGTAGGCAGCTTTATTTCAGTGGTATTTCCTGTTACTGTGTTGTCAAACGTAGGTGAAAAGTAAAAGACTGATTAAATATTTTTGTCACAATAATACAGATTGTAATGTTTAAGAGGGCATTGAAATTGGTTCCACCCCTTGTATGTTGAATTGAAATTATGTCATGTGTGTTTTCTTCATCCCAAATGTGGACTTTGAAAATGCTCTTATTGTGGAGGTTGTCGTATCATTTGACAGCACACTAAGAATGCCAAATATAATGCATTCTTGTATAGTAGCCACTGTATATACTTTACTCTTACAGGAAAAGTGCCTGGATCAAAATGCTCTTGGAATACCAGTATTTTAAACACGTTTAGTAGTTTTGGTCCACATCAAAAAAAGCAAGTGTGTTTGCGTCTGGGGACGAGTCAGTTTCAGCACTTGTAATACAGCATATTGTAGTCAGTATGGTGACTAGGCTACAGCCTGGACAATCCAGATTTTGAATTGTGCCACGGGAAGGAGATTTGTCTCTTCTCCTAAACATCCAGATCTTCTCTGTAGCTCACCCACTCTCCTTTTCAATGGTTACTGGGGGCTCTTTCCCCAGGGTTAAATTGGCTGAGGCATGATACTGACCACTTGCCTCCACTAATGCTTTGTATACATTCATGGTGTATGTATAGGGACAGTTTTACCTTTGTTACATTTCCATATGATTTTATTGCATGGGTGTTCAGCTCATTGACAGATATTTGACCAGACATTTTTATGAGGGGCATGGTGCCATAATAATACCATGAACAAAATAACTTTCTTTGATTTTTGTGATGATTTTTCATGGAAAATGCCATCATATTGTTTGTGACATATTTATACATGTAAGGATAATTTTGTGTGTGTGTGTGTGTGTGTGTGTGCACGTGTGCGCCTGTATATACACATTCTGATGCCCCTTCTATCTGTTTGGGCTGCAGAATTGTGGACTGCTAGTGGAATCAACAAGCAAATAACCACACAAATTACAAATAAAACTCAGGTTATAGTAGATGCTGGAAATGCTGTCTGTTGTTATGCACATATTCCTGTTCTGTCTGTAAAAAGTTTACATTTGTGTGTAGAATTTCTTTTTCAGAAATTTGAATCTTGAAGTCCCAGTCATCTTCTGTGCAAAGCATGTGTAAGGTTTAAAAAGAAACTTTTCAGGTCTAGCACTGATTTTGTCCAGTTTCTCTTCACTGAGCACTCTGCACTTAGGTGTAGAATTAGATGTTTAAAATTTGTCTAATAAAGTACAGAATGTTGACACATCAGCATATCTCACAACAGAGTATAGTAATTAAATAAAGTAGAAACCTTTGGAAAATTTATTGTCTGTCATGTTTTAAAATTGAGAGTGTTTACTTTTGTCATAATGTGACGATTTTTTCTCGCCCAATAGATCTATTGTGCCAGTCTGGGAAGAGCTGCTTGTATTCAATGAGGATTTTGAATATGTTTTGCATGGTAATCCTCCAGTGTTAATCCTGTTTGAGGTCCTGGACATTGTGAATTTCACAGTCGCAAGTTCTCAGTATCAGAAATTAGGTAAGTACTGTCCTTTGGTGGAATGTTGTTGACCTTAATTTACCCTAGGTATATTATGAAAAGTTTTATATTTGTACATAGGCTAGTTAAATGAAAATCTTAAAATAGTTTTTACCACCTGGTGTATTACAGGTAGGTGTGATACAGCTTTGTCATTTTTCCACATATTGCCAGATCTACCATGCACTGTACATGCTTCTGTCTTGTGCTGATGACTTCCTGTGCATACAGCTGCACACGTAAGGGTCTTCCTTGTTTTTACTTTTAAGGTTTTCATTTAACTTGTCATATTTATCTTGTGAACTATCATATATCGTACTAATGTTGTCAGAAAAGTATTCTGTTTTGCAGTTGTGTCCTCTATAGTGTGCTTTGTATTGTGTTGGGAAGGAAGTGTTCATTTTCCATGACTGAAATTTTATTATCATTTTTGGATGTCACTTGCTATGTGGGATGAATGGGATTTGATTCCCGGCAGGAGTGGAGACAAGAAGTTTTCTCTTGTCCACTTACTCTCCTTTCAAGTGCGTACTTGGAGGTTCTCTATAATGCAGTAAAGCAGTCAGAAGATGAATGTGACTACTGACCTCCATCTAATGCATGAGACCAAATTGTGTGGTGCTTAGACATAGGGACAACATTATATTTACCATGTTTTATTTCAGGTTCTGAAGGGGGGTGGCATCATATAGCCTGGGCATTCTTGAAGCCTGTAGGAGCAAACGGTGTCCTCAACACGGAAAAGGAAATGCGACTGCAGTTGTATAAGCCGCGGCGAATGAGGAAACTGAGCTGTAACAGTTGTGATGTATGCTAGTGTCTCTTGGAACTGTTCAAACATGGTAGCAGCTACAGGCTGTCACTACACACTCCTAATTTAGTTATTTAGCAGACCTCTAGAAAAATGGATATATTTATTGTTGTATATGGTAATACACATAATGGGTTAATTGGGCTAAACACTGTGGAGGGTGATGACATACTGGTATCTCTGTATTACTGTTCCACTTTCATATCTACGGGAAAAACATCTATCATGTAATATTTCTTATAATGTAATCTATTTACCAAAGCCACATTAAATAAAGCAAGGAGCAGTCATCAGTGCTTCTTTAACCACTGAGTTGCTTCTGTAATCTTTTCTTTCCCTGTGCAGGTATATGAGTGGTGGAGTGCTGGTGTGTGGGAGTGCTACCCTGCAACTCTGTACGTGACTGTGAAGGGGATAATGCCCCCAGAACATTTGCCTCCAGTGCTGCGTTCTCGCAATGCTCTGCAAGGTGAACTCAGTCAGTCTTCTCCCTTGTTAGAGCTGGACCAGAACCACAGGGAGGGTGATGCCAGGTCTGATCAAGAGAATAGTGTGTTATCATCACAGGTATTCCAGAATCATCAGTACTCCATGTTCACCAACTTCCAGGTCCCAGATCTTATTGAAAAATAAAGTCCCTGTACATGCCATGAAGTCATAGGGCGGAGTGAAGGTATAGTTTCACTAATTCTTAACCTTCAAACTAGATTGTGTGAGTGATGAGCTTCATGCCCTTACCCCCCAAAGACCCCCTCCATTACCCATTTAATAGGAGGCTGGGTGGACCCCAGAGCCAGTCCGGATGCATTGGAGAAGAGAAAAATCTCTTGCCCTTGCCAGGAATGGAAATAATATTCCTTGGTCGTCCAGCCAATAGCCTTGTCACTATACTGACTATGCTATCCAAGCTCTGATTTTATTTAAATCTTTTTATATTAAGCATGAAAACAGTTTTAACACTTTCACAACCATGCAAGTATGGGGGAAGAATTTTATTATGAAAGTTTTACAGAACATATCCATATTTGTACTGCCCCCTCTGTAGTCTCAATTCTGTAATGTGGACTGCTTGACTTATGAAGCTTGAACATGGAAAACGTAATTGTATATGAAAGGAGAACTTATTTAGAGAAATGAAATTGAAAGAGGCAGTGGACTTGTGTGTAATTAAGGTGTGGTACAGAAATAACTAATACTGTATCTAAATGAAGTGAATGATGTGGTATTTGTGAGACAGTTAGTAATTTAGTAAATGGAATTGTTAATATGTTATGCCCTTGTTATATAGTGTGTTAGTGACGAGTATAATGACTCATATGAAAATGTGTATATGTAGAGGTTGTATTGATGTGTCCTCTGTAAATTATGTCAGGAAGGATGAATAAAATACAATACAATAAAGTACAGTAGAACCCGGATAAGAAGTCTTCCCCTGTAAGAAGTCTGATTTTTAAAGTCCTGAAATAAAATCCATAATGCGTACGTTAATTTTTCCCGGATAAGAAGCTTCCCGCTTATTAAGTCTTCCCGCCTAAGAAGTCGAATCTCATGATACCAAGAGTATTATCTTTTATGAAATTTTACCCGTTTAATAAGTTTTGATATATAAGACTATCGATATATGCGATATATCGATATATGCTATGATGCGATCGATCTCTACCAAGGTGCCCGAACAGCAACACGGCAACACGCTGCTTTAAGTCTTGAACAGTAACACGCTGGTTACGTCAATTGAACCAATTGGGTGCTGCTGGCTACTGTGTATTACTATCTGCATATGTCTACTACTGAATCCTACACCCCAGAAAATTGTTGCAATTATAGTAAGTTATATGCATTACGTTGTCTGTTTAGATGCTGTTTACGTTGTTTAATAACTGCAGTCATTAGCGTGAACGAGTCTTCTTTTGTATTTTAATTGGTTACTTTTTCATTATATTTATCGTTATTGCAGTAATCATGACCCAGAAAGGAATAAAACGCAAAGCCTTATCACTGAAAGAGAAGTTGAGGGTGATTAGAGGAGTGGAATCAAATCCTACCTTGACCCGAGTGGAAGTGGCAAAGCGGCTGAACATGCCCGTAACTACAGTCAAAGGAATTATGGGGAAAAAGGCTTTTAATAAGCTTTCCCTCTTAATAAGTCTTCCTGCTTAAGAAGTCCCTAATCCTCTGGTCCCTTGAATGACTTCTTATTCGGGTTCTACTGTACTACAGAATATTTTGTTAGTATTTATCTTTGTTAGTTTTTATCCAGTTTTGTTGTATAATGTCTAATATTTGAAAAAAAAATTCAGTTACCTTTTACTTGGGTCTGGTTGTAAACTTCAGAGAATATTGTCATGTGTAATCGAACCCATACATAGTTAATTTGTGTTATCGTGAGTTAGCAGTGTGTTTACTTTTATTTAAATGTTAATAACAATTGCAGTTTTTGCATAGATGAAGTTCTGGAGGCTGGCGACGAATGGTCTAAGATATGAGGATTGATTTTCCGTCCAAGGTTTTTATCTGCTTCTCTTCAGGGGTCTTCATTAAACTGTGTTGCAGCTGCTGCAATCTGTTTGCACATCGCTTCCTACATGGTCTCGCTTACCTTCACAATCCTGCAAAATACCAAACCGTCGTAAACTGGCCCTGCCAACAGCCGCAAGAGGATGTTTCACTGTGAAGTTCAGCAACTCTGGTCTTCATCTTGCTTGCAGCATGTCAACTGATGAGAAATACATCATCATTGTCTATTCCGTATGTGTCTCTGTGCCATAATTATGTAAGTTATGTCTGTGCAGTGTAATATTTGTGTTATCGATTGTAATGAGCATGAAGACAAATGATGTACATAAATTTATAAAGTGTACTTTGGTAAATATGTGTACTCAAAAATTTAAGGACACTTTTTTCAATTCCTGTAGAAGAAATAGAAAGGAAAGAATATACTGAGCTGAATGGTAGCAAGTGTTTTCTGAGTTTATTTTACTCTTAAGTACATCTGAAATAGAATTTGTTTCTTAATATTGCTGCCAGTTGTACACATCTTCAAAGGACTTACCAGCAGTTCTTACATTAGGGTGTGATTTTTTTCATGTGTTAAGACATGAACATATAAACAGCTTTTTGTGATTGTGTTGTTCTTCAGACATTAACTTTCAAATGAACAGGAGTTTATTATTGACGTTAAATAGGTTCCAGATGGGAAGGAGCTTGTCCAGTTTGTGGGTCATCAGGGACTTGTGTATGACTTACATTGGTCCCCTAGAGACACACTGTTGCTGTCTGCTTCTGCAGACTGCACTGCTTGCCTCTGGGATACTGAGGGTCAGACGTCTCGTCTTCTGCAGGTGAGATTATATTTAAGCTCCCATTTTAACATTAAATTTATGTTCACATCAGGTGCACGTCTAGAATTTTTCGCACAGGGAGGCTGAACCTGAGGCTATGCATAATTTATGTTTGTTTTAAAAATTATGTTATAAAAATCATGTCATAAGTTTAGCATAACACTGTCTGAAACTGCATTTATATACATACAAATATAACTACATTTTCCATGACTCAATCAGATTGTCCTGTCTTCTTGTTTCTTTAATTTTATTAATTTATTTTTCAAAATTCAAATGTACTAGTTATCAGCCGATTTCAGTGGCTGATTTCGGCTGAAGAGTAAATCACGTAAAACTTTTGCTATCATAATATCTACAAAATGTGCGTTTTTTTTTAATTTCGGTTTTGGGGGTTTTGGTGGAGGGCTGCGGTCCGGTAGCCCCCCCCTGGTTCACATACCTGAAAGTTTAATCCTTACATGTGTATGACACAAATCTGCATTTTAGTATGACAAATCTGCTGTCTTTAAAGTAACTGTTAGTCGAATTAGAGCATTTCCTGCACTTCTTTGCATGCATTGTCACTGTGCAAACTTCCATGTGTTTTCTATACAGGGTGTGGAAAAACTCCATACCCAAACTTCTTGAGGTGACAGGAGGGACCGAAACAAATATTTATTGTCAAGCACCTATATGTCAGAAGTGCGTCCTTGCAGTGCCACTGACCATCAAAGTGGGTCTGACTAAGGTTGAAAATCAAGAAGAAGCACTGAAGCATTCTGAAGAAGTTGTATTTGTTACCAGTTTAGAGCAGATGTTTAAATGTATGGCAACCGACGTCAATAAAAAGCCAACAACGATGCAGCAGAGATTGATATGTGCGCTCAAAAATGCCAGGTTTCTGCCTGGTGGTTTCTGCTGCCTCAATGAGACAGGCAATAAGATCCTCTTCAGAATCAACTGGTGATGAGTAAATCAAGGTTTTCATGTAGCCCAATAGGAAGAAGTCCAATGGTGTGTGGTCCAGTGACCTGGGAGGCCAAGCCACAGGCCTGCCCTGTCCAATCCAGCGATCTTTGTAAGTTGCAGTGAGATGTTCCCAGACCTGACGTGTGAAATGAGCCGCAGCCCCGTCGTGTGGAACCACATGTTTCTCCTGAGTGACAAGGGGATTTCCTCCAGAAACGGTGATAAATCTGTGCACTGAGCCAGGGGGGTAACAAGTAAGGCCCAATCAAAAAGTCATGCACAATGCCCGCCCAAACTTTGACTGCAAAGTGTTGCTGGTGGCAGTGAACAAAGCAGCACTTTGATGGTCAGTGGCACTGCAAGGACGCACTTCAGACATATAGTTGTTTGACAATAAATCTTTGTTTCGGTCCCTCCTATCACCTCAAGAAATTTGGGCATGGAGTTTTTCTGCATCCTGTATAATTCAGTATGAGATGGGCAGAATTTATCATAAATGTTGTTGTTGTACCTGTGTTGATGTTTGTAAAAGAAGAAACATACAGTTGTTCGTGTTCCATGGTTGTAGAGGGACTATGCAGAAATCAACATAAAGTTAAAATTGGAAAATGATCATGCTGAAGATTATTCTTAACCATTTAAACCCCACTGGTAACTATATGTACAACCTACTGTAATATTAAGAAACTCTGAATTTTGCTACATGGTATATGTGTTTTGTATGACTCTGATAGTAAATATCAATTACTTCTGTAAATAGCAACAACCAGTTTGTCTTTATGATGCAAACAATGTTCTCTGTGAGTTAGAAGCTGCAGTTGTATAATTATGTGTATAATTTAGATCAAAGGTTTAACCTTTATTCTAAAAGGGTGGGTATTTAAATTTTAGTGCATGGTTTATGAAAAACATGAGTATTATTTGAACAGAAAAAGATAAAATTATGAAATAAATGGCATTTTGTGAAAAATAAGAGAGCGATTAGGCAGCATGTCTTAAAAATGCAGTAAATTTCCTTGTTGCCTAAATATATAACATAAATTTCTAGGTGTTTTCCTACAGGACAGCAGGACAGAAGCTTAATAATAATTATACTTTTACTCTAATGTAAACTACTTCTTTGTATTTCTTGCTGGTTTCTGTTGTGTTCTGTCTAGTTTTTTGTGTTGCTTATTTGTTGAATGTCTATTGTATGTGTGTTTTGGATTGTGACGGGTTCTATATCCAACAGGCGATTATGTAGCCTGGTCTGGATTGATGGAATATTACAATAAATTGAAATTGAAACATGCATTTGTATATAAGAACACACGTAGGAAAACACCGCTAGAGACATGAACACAGGTGTTTAAAATTAATTGCTTTGCTTTATCTAGCAGTTCTGACATGCAGCCAGATGCTTTATCATGAACTTTTTTTAAAAGTTGGAGAAAAGTGATTTAAGATGCTGTCAAGTTTAATTCTAATCTTGGAATTTCTTTCTTTCTGCATACTCTGACTAAACTGAGTACCTGCTTTCCCCATTTCCCTTTGTCCAATGTTTAAATCATCATTAGCAGCATCCACAACTTCAGTTAGTAGTAAGTGAAAACTAAACAGTCTTTCTTGTATGTGAATTTAGTAACAAGTTACATAATGTAAGATTTGAGGCTGTCACAGCAGTGTTGATGAATATTAAAGTCTTTTGGGATATGATGCCATGTCAATTGGTAAAGGTTATTGAAGTTTAGAAGGAGCTTGTCTCCTCTGTCTTCAGAGTCCAAGTAGTCCAAAGAAAGTGACTCCTTCTCAAACTACTAGGACCCTGAAGGTGGCAGTACCAGTTCTTCCAAAACAATGGTAATGTTACCAGTTGAGATGGCATCATATCCCAGGAGTTCTGAATCTCAAGTTATATATTTTATGATCATGTGTCCATTGTATTCTGTTGCTGCTAACTAGTTATTAGTTTTGTATTGCAATTCAAGTGAAATGTAAGATTGCCATCCACTGACTTTTCTGTTAGGGAGCCCTGACCCATGACAGAGCCTTTTTCATTCTTTTCTCTCTCACTTAAGCACTCCTGTTATATTTGTATTCACGTTTCCTCTATTCTGTTTTGTATATTTACTCGTCCCTTCAGCCTTGTCCTTGGACTACCCAATGGTCATTTATTCTGCATCTTAAGTTTTGGTGCTGTCAAAGGAAGTCTAGCGTTCACGTTTGTCTGTATAATTAATGACTTAATAAGCTTTCATGTTTCTAACATCTCCATCAGGAGGTTATTTGAAATAGAATATAGCCATAATATGACTTTTAGCACTGTTATTCTGGAATACAATTTGTATAATTTTCTCTCGACTTATTCCAGATGTTACCCCACCCATCATTTGTATATTGTGGCCAGTTCCACCCCAGCAATGGATCTGTTTTGGTCACTGGTTGCTATGATCATGTGGTGCGTGTGTGGAATCGTCTGCACAGATCATCACAGTTTGAGGTGAGACATGCAAGCATACACACCATGTCCTTGGTCTCTACAACTCCTGCTTATACTACAGGAAGTATACCAGTACCAGGATGGAAAGTTCGAGTGTTTGAAATAACTTTATACGATTTTGCAGGGACATGGAACAAAATATTGATGACTTTCATTGTTGTTACACTCAGGCCTCAATAAACTCTGGGTGTGAGGCTGCCGTAATGCCATTTACATTAGCTACCAGTGGTGAAAGCATGTAAAGTTGTCCCGTGCATGCCATGAAGGCATATGGGAGAGTGGAGGTCTGCTTCGTCTTTCCTAACCTGAGTGGTCAGCTTTGTGCCCTGGCTGCTTCACGCCTAGGGAAGAATCCGACAGTACCCATTGAATAGTAGGCTAGGTGGGCCTCAGAGCTGGTCTGGATGTTTTGGAGTAGAGAAAATGTCCTGCCCCTGCTGGGAATCAAACCACGATTCCTTGGTCATCCAGCCCATAGCTTAGTCACTATACCAACTATGCTATCCTGGCTCTGGTGAAGGTAGATCTGTACATTTTATATTGGAACATTCTGTGGGCAGGGTTTTCATTCCCCCTCCCCTTCCAACATTAGGATGATTGTGAAGATGAAGTTGGTTGCTGAAAGTGGGAACCTACAGTATAATGTTGGATGTGAACTGTGGAGTCATGATACCTCACGCAAGATTTTGACCATTTGGAAAAAGGAGTTGTTCAACACAGAACACGAGCATCTAACCCAGTCACCAGAGGTTGCCTTTAAATGACTGTATTATACCAATGAATGTAATGTTTTTATTTGCAGCTTGTCCAGGAACTGGAAGGCCATACGGGTTTTATCACTGCCATGTCCATGGGTTGCAGTGGCATACTGTATTCAGGTGATAGTGTAGGGAGGATCATTGAATGGACAGTATCAAAAGTGAAATCAAAGAAGCAGTGTTGCAAATGGAAACTGAACAGGTGCTTTAACATGCCTTGTAATTAGAGTTAAGTATTTTGAAAGTTAAACACATCTTGGACATAACGTAGATCATGTGAAGTTTGGATCAGCCATCATCTTCTGTAGCTGTTACTTCAGGCAGACTGCTGTAGTACTTATTTGTGGAATTAAGGAAGTTAGCTAAACTGTTTACAATGAGCTGCACACTTAGAATGGATGCCTAAAAGAAGAAACATGCATAGTTTTGTTGGGGAAACCTCTTTCAAAAGGCTCACATGGAAAACTAAGAACATGGGATGTGACCTGCAAAAGAAAACTGGGGAAGTAGCTTGTGAGGATGAGGATGCATAGAATTGAATCAGATATTTAGTGATTAGATTGACCATGCTATAGGTAAGGCTGTTAAGATACTGGCTTCTCAATGTGAAGTCTTAGGTTCAATCCTAGGGTAGCCTGTGTGGGATTTGTTGTGGTGAGTGATGTGGCACTGGGGTAGGTCTCTTACCCCACCCCTTTCCACTCAACATTCCATCATTGCTCCATACTCATTTTTCACCCTCGTGTGGTGATTGGTAAGTCCAACCAGCTTGAAACTTATCACAGCCCCTGTCCTTAGTTCAAGCTTCACCTGTGACAAAGCACCTGACTGGACTCAGAATATAGATTTTAAAGTTAATGGAGATTGTGATCTGAGAGCAAATCTTGACAGGCAGGCATCACAATGCTATTTGTTGGAAAGAACCCCACTGTCCACAAGCCAACCAACCAAACAACCCACTCAGTAAATAACTCTGTGGTAGCAGAATCCAAAGATTCAACAATTCTGATAACAAAGCCTGCCATAGATATGTTCCTGAAACACTTCAACCAATCTTCCGTCTTCGCAACCTGTGTTCATAATTCCGTTTTAATTTACCTTGTCATCTCCACAGCCTTTCTAGTGACCACATTCAAAGTAACAGTATACATATGGCATTATTATTCTACGTCGTAGAGTCAGCTGTAATGGTATCTTTACATTCAAGGAACATGGACATTCGTGAACTGAGGGACACAGTTGTGAACAGACTTCAGGTCCATCCTGGTGGTCAGCGACTGCTAGTACATGCAAGGGACAGTCGACTGCGGATGCTGGACATCGCCACTGCGAGTGTGATACAGTGGTTTAATGGTGCCCTTAATCACAGGTATGGGATAGTTTTGCAATGTGGTATTTCATGGAAATGGAAGAAGGTGTGGCATTTCCCAATTAATTGAGAAAAGAATGTATTGGGAACTTAAACTGTTCTGCACATTAATATTATTAGGGTGATCACATAAGGATATTTATCACACATAGAAATAGCAAGAAATGCACACACAATTTTGGTTGGAAAACTGCACAGAAAGAGTTGTAAATGTGGAGGGCAATATTAAAATGAACGTTGGAAAAATAAGTCATGAAGTTGTGAGGATATTCATAGGGGTGGACTTTCTAGAAAGGGTTAGTCTCAATCCCTGGACACAAAACAAAATCTAGATTGAGAATATATACTCATAACATCACCATATTTAGAAATGAGACATGCAGAATGACATTTCACTTATCTACATTTACTTTGTGCATTGTCATACTAATCTTTTGCAGGGTTCAGACTTCGGCTTGCCTTACACCGTGCGGAGGTCTAGTGCTTGCAGCCAGTGAAGACAATACAGTACATGTGTGGAACGCCGATACTGGGGAACAACTTGCTATATACTCAGGATTACAGTTCTACCAGGGAGCAAGTAGTGTGGATTACCATCCATTTGAACATATGGTAGCATTTGCTTCATATGGTAGTGATGCTTATATTGTGGTTTGTGATTATGATAAACTAAGCTCTGGTAAAGATATAGGGCTTCAGATGTTGGTCCCACAAGATGCAACATTGCAGGCAACAGCCGGAGACACTGCTGAATCTTATATGAAAAGTTCAACTGCACCTCCTTCTGGGATTTCATCATTAAAGGAAAAGAAGAAAAACCTGTCTGTGAGTGACAGTGAGATGGGGGTTTTCCAGGGTTCATCCGTTCTTGTTACAGATGCAAGTGAGTCCAGTTTATCACCAAACACTATGAATGTTGCTTCACCAGTTACAGAATATGACAGCAAGACTAGCAAAGCAAGACTGGCAAGTATCATAGAAAAAATGGATCATGTTTTATCAAAAACACATTCTAAGAGCAGTCAGGAAGTTTCAGAAATTTTCAGTAGAAGTCTTGACCAAAAATTGAATGACAGCAGCCCAAGTAAGACAGACAGTTTGGGCCAATCGTTGTATAGGAAAAAGAAGACAGAATCAGTTTTGAGTGCAAAGTAAAGAAGCATCCCTTGCACTTCTTTCCAGTTTATACTGTGCATTTAGGGAATACTTGTATAAATTGCCTGTTTATCAAATTCAGCAATTCCAAAACATGACCACAAGCAAATGTTTATGTATGATAAGAATGAGTCTGCCCTGAATAAATTCAATACCTGCCAACTTTCAACATGTCTTCATGATGACATTCTTTCTGTTTTTGGAACCTAGAACTGATGGTCTATCTGCTGGTCTTATATGTCAAATTTCTCATGTATAAGACTGGTCAAATTTGGTACAGATATTTCTTTGTTCATCACTACCTTCACCCCCTGATGAAAGTAAAACTTCGGAAACGTGAAGAACATTATGCTGCACTGGCTGTAAGCCCCTCTGTGTCAGCCACCTTCCTATCAGTATAAGAGCAGTCTGGCTTGTAGATCCTGCTTCAGTTTCAACTGTCTGTCACTTTGCGGTTGTTGAGCACTCATGTATATAGAAACTGGTATAAATATTCAGCAAGAATTCTTTTTCATATATCTAAATAATCCTGTGCCACCCAGAAATTTCTAACTGTAGATAGGAAAAGTTCTGTCGAAAGTTAATTCACAGATCTACTGCTCAGAAATGGAAGGTAAAGTTTCTGTCTTAAATCAAAGGTTGGCAGTGCCTTTAGCAGGCTTCTATGTAGCTGTAGGTCGATACCATCATATTCCAACTATAGGTCAGCAGAAAGGAAACTTGTGTGACATGAAGGGCAGAAAAAGTGGCATGTTGGCTGCTGTGCTTCTTTAACAACAAAGCTTCTCATTGATCATCTCACCAAGCATGGGGAAATACAAGCTCCATAATGCAAAGCAAGTTAGCCAAGTGTTAGGTCATTTCTTCTACATCGCAACACAAATCTCACCCAAGTGTACTTCGTGTCTCATGGAGGTCATGATAAATGTATCACTGTAACTTCTCTGAAAATATCCCATGTGGACATTGCTCTATAAAAGAACAATATACAGAATAGTGGGAACATTCTGAATCATGGGGTGTGCTGGACAAAAATAAAGTACATAACCTTGAATTTTTCTTGGATGATGCATGATTATATTAAGCAGAAATAACAAATAGCCAAGTGGGCTGAATATCACAAGTTTGTCGATTTTTCTGTGATTCTAATGCTATTTGTTGTTACAAAAGTATGTCTAATTCCCTGAAAGTATTTAGTTTGGGCATCAGAAATGTTAGCATTACCTGCTATACATTTACTGAAGAACTCCTAACAGTAAAGTAGTCCCCATACTGCAGCACCACATTATCAATGAAATGTGTAAAAACAAAATTCAGGTTTAAAAAGGATGTCTGGCTGAGTAGATAACGGGAAGAGACAAACTACTCTTAGCATTACAGAATACAACAGTAGGTTTGGTACAATCATTTAGCAAATAGTGCAACCCATTCTGGACACCTAAGGGAACACAGCAAGATGACTGCATGACACTGGTAAGGATAAGGTGTGTTACCATCTTAAGTGTATGACTTTACTGTTCAAGCACCATTTATTCAGATGAAACTATTTTTATAAGTGCACTGTTTATGTTACATGATGACAGTCTCTTTTCAAAAGGATGTACTACCGTTGCTTTCTGCCGCATTTTGCACTGTACCTTTTCATCAATTTTGGTACCACAGTAATCACCATGAGAAGGTTTGCTGCTGTAAATCCAAACAGTGCACCTGATGCACAAGGAATTGGCCATTCCTGCCATGCACGATCCCAATCTAGTGGAATCACAAATGCTCCCAACCAAGTACCAAACAGAGTCAATTGTATATTTCTCAAAATTAATGTGCTTAGAACATCATTTGAAGGTTTCTGTCCAAACAGCAGACCGATAACAGAATTAGCCCCCATGTGTAGACATGCTGGAAATACTGTTAGAACACAAAGGAGAATACTCAACATGAAAGTTTCCTCATGTTTGGTAAATACTTGTGCTCCAAATAATACTGCTATAGTATAATAAATCACTGTCATGACAATAATTAACAGGAAGCTCTTCATGCCCTCCTTCATTCTGTTCTTTGTGCTGTTCTTCTTAGTAGACGCTATTATGTATCTTTCATCATATCTTCCAGCTCCTGTAGCATTTCGTGTCGCAACATGGTATGTTCCAATTAAATATTTACTGCACTCTGTAACTAAAATAATTCCAATCACGGGGAAAAACGAATATTTTCCTATACTATATAAATAGTCTGCAGAGTAGAGTACACACATAATGATAGGGAAGTAAACACATGTGACGCCACTGTAAAATGCCACAAGCCTCTGTCCATCTATAACAGCAGGCTGGAACATCTTCTACTAGCAGTTATTTCACACCATATATAGCCTGAAAACAGAAATATTGGATTCATCAATGGTCTGGGGTATTGCACAGATTAACAATTCTGCAAACTAGCATAGCAGATCACCCACAGCACTTACATTATTCGAGGGACACCAGGCACTACACGAATTACTACCGGCTGCTGACATACGGATATAGTCCAAATAGCAGTGACACAGCTAAATGATAATTTGACGGGTCTCTACAAAACATGTTCGGTAAATCGTATATACAACATCGGCATTGAAGCGTCTCCCGAGAGCAAATGCACATCACTCCCACCTCTCATCTATACCAGTATGCAAGTCTTGTGGAATTTAACGCATGTTGTGTTCGACCGACAGAAGATAAAAAGTTAACAGTCAAATGGCATAAATTCTTGCATGCAAACATACTCAGAAATCAGTCCCGTACAGACTCATCCAACTGATTACTAACAATTTCGCTAATGAGCCCACCGTACCGTAAAACGATACTATTCCACAGCCCATGGACCAACTTCGGCATGGATCAGGATCTACGAACAGTCCACGGCACAGATGCGTCTTCCCAATTAATAACAGCCGTAGATGAACCGTGTCAACGAGACGCATCTGTGCTGCCAACATAAGGATCATACGAATTAGAAGCGGTGTTGAAGATTCAAGTTTTCTGGGATGTTACGCAATGTTAAAAGGGAACGTGTGCACTCCGTCGAAACGTCGGCAGCTTTTACCGGATGACGCGGCGGACCGTCCCAGAACACTTGAATCATAATCAGTATTATTACTTTGTGATGTGTCGTTGGGTAAGTGGTCATCGTAGTTTCGAAGGATGGCGATGCCTTTATATTCAGGAATAAGCGATAAAGATTAGGGCACTGTAATCCTCCGAAACGTCGGGAATCACTCATCCAGTGACACAGCATCACATCCAACAAGATTAAATTGTCCCCGTCATTTGTTTGGAAGGATGTTGGAAATTCTTACCGTCTTGTTCTCTTTTCGAGGATACGGGTGTTGTTTCTCAATTATGTTTCAGTGTAACAATACGCTACATTAGATCCGTTAGCTTTCGCGGTTATTAAAAGAAATGCAGAGTAGATGTGAACCGCATTGAGGTGGAGGGAAAATACAACGCTCAAAATATAAATATAAATACACATTCTCTCCGTAGCAGAGCCATTTTGTCATTGTACTTTGTCGTTACCGGTATTCTTTGACGAGCGCCTGTGGTTGTCACGTGACTAATTGGTGCAGGGCATGGAGTAAAGGTCAAAATTGGTCGTGGTGCAGTGATAAATGATATGTGGCACAGATGATCTAGTATCTGTGTCTATGAGTGTATGGTTGCTGTCAAGGAAATCGAAGATACGTGTGGGTGAAGGATTTGTTTTGCTGTTAGCGACGGCATGTACTCAGGAGGAGTATGTATGTAAGAATGGGAGGTAGACGTAAGCAGGCCCAGAGAACAAAAAACAATGCCAGGGTAAGTATAATTCATATGAATTAGACAGGAAACTACACAGAATGTTGACGTAGTGCAGGATGTATAATCTCAACATACTCTTGTCAGCAAATCTGACGTAAATTGACTATATACACTTTCTTATTAAATTAGGATATGCTTCGTAGGGCGGACTTGGGTAATCCAACCATAAACCCTTCTTCCACAGCGGTATCTTCTAAAAGGAAGTGTGAACGTAGGGAACTTGATGTGAAACTACTGTATATCGTAGCGTGGACTGATGTAGAATAAATAAGACAATACATTCTGTTCGATTACTGGTTTTTGATGTGTCAGTACCCAGTCATGTGCGAATTCTGACGCCACCAGTTTTGATTTTTATACGTTCATAGTTTCACAGAAGTATAATTTTCTTGTTATGATAAGTTTGATAATCATTATCATCAGCATCATCATATATGTTACAGACCAGCATGCAACTGATGTAGTTTATGTCACAAAAATAACATTATATGTAGGATATTTGACATCACAGAAAAGAAAGAACACTATGATGAGGGTATGATCTGTGAGATAAGAGGAGGATAATCATGAAACTGCTTACTAAATCTACAGCTCAGAATTCAGGGATATATGCTGTGTGTGTGTGTACCTTGAGAGTATTGTTATTTTAAGTCTTCTTGTGAATATATAATGGTAGATTGATTGTACTTATTAGACAATCTATGGACATTGAGTGAATAAACTAAGGTTTTAGAATATCAGATGTAACTTGTATTTGATGGTGGATGTATACATTAGTTGTTAATGATACAGTGGTTTGGAAATTGTGAAGTTCTGTAGTACAGAGTTAGGAACTTGCCATACAAATAAAATTAATATGTGATGTATAATCTTTTTTATAGGCCATTCATTTTCTTTCAGCATATGCTCGTGGTAACAGGTGTGTGTAACATTAACTTGAATACCCCCTCACATTGGAAGTACTTCCCGTAGTTGTGTTTTATTAACACTTATATGTTATACCCATATTGCAGTATTTAGTATTACTGTGTTTCCTGTTAGCCTTCTAGTAGTGGACGGAGTGCAGAATTACTTGGACATTCAGCGCCAACATTTGTGGGTTTTACTGCTGTAAAGGATGGCAGTTTTGTCCCAGTCCTTCCTGGCCTTTCAGTCACATCTGAAGAATTTGACCCAAATCTTAATTCGGATTTTCATCTAGTACTAAAAAAAATGGGCAAGAAGGATTCCACAACAAAACTGAAGGTATTTTTGATGTAACTGAGATAATATGTCAGTAAGACCTTTTCATTATTTGTATATTATATTTTATGAATTTGTGTTTAATTTATAGGCACTTCAAGAATTTTCAGAATTGATAACAAATTCTGAATTAGAGGCTGTGAAAACTGTTCTGCCACTTTGGCCACGTCTGTACTGCCACTTGGCTGTTGATGTTGAACATCGTGTTCGTGAGGCTGCACATCAGGCCCAAAGAGCAATAGTACTGAGAGTGAAACGTAATCTTGCTCCATATCTTCGTCAGTTGGCTGGTCCCTGGTTTACATCCCAGTATGACACATACCCTCCAGCTGCTAGTGCTGCTGCTTTGGCATTCCAGGTTTGATTCCCATGATATTCCTGTATTAAAGTAATAAATTGTGTGTAGTTGTCATCTGTACACAACCATTTTGTGGTATTAAAGAGAAGGGTTAGCAGCTACTTGCAGAGTCCTGCATGGGCAGGAACCACGGTAAATGTGACCCAAGAACAGGCATGTCTCATCACTGTGAAATGAAAACCACTTTTCTGTAGATGGATGAAGCTGGCCGCTGTTAGGCTACGTAGCTCCTTACAGCACAGACCTTACACTGTATATGCTGTACTACTTGTTTGAAGTTAAAATTGGCTTCTGGACTGATCATGTGTATACCAAGCTTCACTTATCAGTTGTAAATAGTTTTTACTATCTAGTGTTTTAAATTAGGCTATTTATTATTTTTCACTGTATTGTCATTAATCTTAATTTAATGAGTTTGATGCATGCTGGGTAGCTTGGATCCAAATGTGATTGTTCAGTTTAATGCGTAATCTAAAACTCATGAAATTAAATTTTACATCTCATGATCAATCATCAGTACTTGTTCACTGCTTGTGCTGTGTAGAGGGACACTTGCTCCACGGGACTCTGAAACAGTGTCTTGCACTGCAAAAAAGAAGGTAATTTAAAATGAATCACAAAGATGTTGTGCAGTTTATATGCATTTGAGGCGTTACATTGGCCACAGTTTTAAATTTCAAAACCTATAATAGAGTCCAGGTAGGCAAAAATTTGTCTGACATTTCCTGTTAAGAATGGTTTGAAACAAGGAGATGCTTTATCGCCATTGCTTTTCAACTTTGCTTTGGAATATGCCATTAGGAGGGTCCAGGCAAACCAGGAGGGCTTAAAATTGAATGATACACATCAGCTTCTAGTTTATGCTGATGATATTAATATATTTGGCAGAAGCGTACATGCTACAAAGAAAAACACAGAAGCTTTAGTAGTCACTAGTAAGGAGGTTGGTCTAGAAGTAAATGCTAAGAAAACTAAGTACATGGTCATGTCTCAAGATCAGAATGCAGGACAAAATCACAACATGAAGGTAGATAATAAATCCTTTGAAAGGGTGGAACAGTTCCAATATTTGGGAACAACCCTAACGAATCAAAATTCCATTCAGGAAGAAATTAAGAGCAGATTGAAGTCGGGGAATGCTTGTTATCATGTAGTGCAGGATCTTCTGTCTTCCAGTTTGCTATACAAAAATACAAAGATTAAGATATACAGAACTATAATTTTGCTGTTGTTTTATATGGGTGTGAAACTTGGTCTCTCACACTGAGGGAGGAACATAGGCTGAGGGTGTTCGAGAATACGGTGCTGAAGAGGGTATTTGGGCCTAAGAGGGACGAGGTAACGGGGGTGGAGAAGACTACATAACGAGGAACTTAATGAACTGTACTCATCACTAAATATTATTCGTGTAATCAAATCTAGAAGAATGAGGTGGGCAGGGCATGTAGCACGTATGGGGGAGGGGACAGGTGCATAGAGGATTTTGGTGGGGAGACCTGAGGGAAGGAGACCACTTTGAAGACCTAGGCATAGATGGGAGGATAATATTAAAATGAATCTTCAAGAAGTGGAATGGGGGGCCGTGGACTGGATTGTTATGGCTCAGGATAGGGACAGGTGGCGGGCTCTTGTGAATGCGGTAATGAACCTTCGGGTTCCATAAAACGCGGGGAATTTCTTGACTAGCTGATGACCTGTTAGCTTCTCAAGAAGCACTCTGCTCCATGGAGTTAGTTAGTTAGGTAACTTAGAAAGTCACAAGTTTACTTGTGTGAATTCTGTTGATGCAAAGCGACAAACGGTTGTGTGTCCCCGTTAACATAATTTTGGCATGTGTAAATCATTAGGCTAGTCCTCATCCTGTTTTCTTCTTTACACCAAAACTGGGTGCAGAAAATAAAACGTCATGCCAAGGGATCAGCTGCTACACTGCACAACCAAGGAGACCTTCAGCCAATGTTCCAAATTGTTCATGATACAAAATCTTTAAACAGTGTAAATTTAGTTCAGTTCAAATTCAAATCAGGGTTATGTGAATCACCTTGTTTGCTGTACAACTCAGGAAAGTCAATCCAGATTTTGAATCCCATATTGAACTGTGCCAGATTGGTTATGGGGCCCACTCATCCTCCTATTCAGTGCAGAGACTTTCCCAGGGGTAAAGTGGTCAGTGTGTGAAACTGACCATTCATCTGTGTGTAGTGCCTAGGATAAGAATGAATTCAGCTACGCCATTTCCTTACCTGTCTTCATAGCATGCATAGGGACAGTTTTACTTTACATATCTAGTGTGGTTATGCCAGCTACAATTATTGTAGTTGCTGAGCCTATTCATGGAGCTGTCGGCAATATAAGTTCAGAAACAAGTTAGGGAACAAAAAAATATCTTGAAATTTGGTGAGCAAGTACATTCGTAACACAGTGGCAGTGCAAGTCTTGGACTGTTGATGTCACGTGAAGTTGTATATGGAGGTTTAATGAATTGGATTGCAAGTAATTTCAGTTTCATACTAAAGTTAATGTCGTATTTTTGTGTAAACAGGATGCCTTCCCTCCAAAGAAAGTGATAGAAGCCATCATATTTTGTCAGGAAGATATTCTAAATTACATCTGTGATAACCTTATAGTTCAGACCGCCCAGACACTGAGCAACCCAAAGTAAGTGTATTTCCTTTTCATTTTCTGTCAGCCTTGTAATAAGATAAATGGTCTCTTGATTTGATATTTTGAATCCAAATTCCACATCAAAAATAAGGGTAAAGGCTTCAGTGTTTGTGAAACTAAAAAGTTTATGGAAAGGGTCACATATTGAATTACCTGGTGCCACTTAGAGTGGCGTGGAGACCGTACTGAAATAATTTCTGGAAAATAATTTTTTTGGTTCTATCTCTGATACCACAGTACATGTGTTAAGTCTGAGGGCAATACGTGACAGGTAAGCATACTACTAAAGGTTAGGGATAATGTGGTTAGCCTTTATTGGTCAGTGTAATTACCGTATATTCTCGAATCTAATCCGCACTCAGGTTTTGGCGATTTCTTAAACGAAAAAAAAAAAGTTAGTTCTCGATTCTAATCCGCACCTTTCCTTCAACCACCGCTTGCCCACGGGGCGACTGATTGAATAATACTGGATGTTACCAATGCGTTAAAATCCGACGCTACGCCTGTGGCCGATGAGTCATACCGATAGAGGCGGGGCCTTTATCAACAGACGTGCGCAATCTCGTCTGAAGCCAGCTGAGCCTTAGTTGTTGAAACGTGGGAGGTGCTTGTTCCAATTTGTCGTGTACCGTAGTTATGGAAGAGGGACGCCTGAAATCTAAACGACTCTCATATACGGCAAAGTTCAAACGTGAAGTTATTCGGTGCGCAGAGGAGAATGGAAACCGCAAAGCCGCTGCAATTTTTGGAGTTGATGAAAGCAACGTTCGACTATGGCGGAACCACAAGGCAGCGATGACATTGTATGGGAGGACGATGTTGAAGATAAAGATGATAGTGACTGGGTGGAGAGCACGGATAACGATTTAGTTATGAGTGATGACGGCGAGTCTGATGAATAATAAATTATAATAATAAATAATAAAATAATAGATTATTGTATTGTATTGTTCTTACGGCACGTACAGCAGCTCAATCATTTTTCCAAAATCCAGCTCTAGACCGCGAATCTAATCCGCACGCGAATCTAATCCGCATCTGATTTTTTAGCCCTCTAAAACTGTAAAAAGGGTGCAGATTAGATTCGAGAATATACGGTATTTGTCACACTTCATATGAAAACTAATTTATTGCATACTTTATATGATTTTTTAAAATTGTTCCTTGGCAGTAAATTTCAGAACTGTAAATGCAAGAAATAAAGGAGCTTACAGGTGTAGAGAAGAGAGATGACCCAGGAGTCAGTCTTTGTTTACAGTGCTAGACCATTTACTTACTTGGTTTGTTTTCGTCTGACTGTTTTATTCTTTCATGATGTCATGTACACTGATGTCATGTACCACTCGCAGATCCGGCTGTTTGTGTGTGCTATAAGAGAAACTTAAGTTACATATTTGATCATGTGCACATATCTTGTCTTAGACCCTACATAACCTCTGTAGAATGTGTCAGTATTCTGTTAACAAAATTAATACATCAAGTTGGAGAAAGTACCACATTTTAGTAAAGTGTTCTGTCAGAGACTTCTATAGAATTTAATCTCAAGGATCATTAATATGAATGCCATGTTATTGCCTGTCTATCAGTGCATATGCATACTTTAATGCTTTCTTGGAATTTTTTATGTAGATCTGTATTTTAGTCTGTGTAGATTAAAATTAATCTTGCAGGGTATGCACTTCAAATATCTGGCAACATCAGTAACAAAAGTGATATTTGTGTTTGATTTTAGAGAACATGATTTCAGTAAATGCGTGTTCTAATTCAGTTCAGTCATTAGGGTGCATGTTTCATTTTGAAGTTTTTGTCCAAACATATGGATTGTGAGCCATATGTGGTATGCTGTCTCTTTCAAAAAGTGTCATATATATGATGTGAACAGTTTGTTTGCATGGGAACACAGACCTCAGAATGCATACTATCCCATTTTTATATGGTGCTATGTCAGATCTTAACACAGTCTGCAGAAAATGTGGCTATGGTTTCTTTATAAATTCAGTTTGATCTGAAACTTTGTATCATTTTTATAAAACTTGAACAGAACCTCATCAGACTGTATTCTAAGGGCTGACGTACAGCTTGGTTTGCAACCTCATGCAGGACTCACCAGTGCAGACAGTATTATTACTTTTTAAACTGATGCCTTTTTTGCAGAACATTTGTTATTAGTGTGCATAGTTGACTATACTTCTTTTATTTTCTGCATTTGGGCTTCATGGCAGTGACCCAGACCCTATGATGTTTTTAAGTAGTAGCTTCTCGCTTGTCCACATGTTTATAAATTTTTCCCTGTCATTGAAGCTTATTCCTCATTTTGACTTATATTTTAATTTAAAGCTGTTATGGGCCTATATTGACCTTACACATTTTACTTGTGTTACTGCAGGATGCCATCAGGGATGAGTAAAGTGACAGGGATGATTTCTAAAAATAAGTGCCACAGGTATGAGATTCACTGACTATCCAGATTGAAGCATAATTGTGATTCGCAAGTTTCTAAAAGTGCAACACATTGTATTGGAAATTTTACGATTGCCAAATCTTCCACTATGAAACATTTATAATGTGAATATTTTTAAATATTATATTATGATGGTATTGTGCCTCATAGTCATTCAAAACAATGGGCAGATCAATTTATGTATGCAGGTGTGCATGCCTGGGTGTGTAGGCTCGTATACATGCATTTGTGTACCTGTGTGTGTGTGTGTGCAATTGTAGTCTTGTGACCTCTCCTGAAAACTATAAACAACATGAAAAGCATTATTTTGATGGTTGCTCAGATGAGATGAACAAAAAATGTGTAGAAAATTGTGGGAAAACATGTTGAAAAGTGACAACTTGGAAGGTTTAGGATAAGGTAAGTGTGGTATAGAAATGGATCTTTCAGGAAATTGGATTTTGTAACACAGCTTGGTCCTAATTGGCCTTGGATTGGGTCCAGTCAAGTGAGCTGTTGTATCTATGGGTATTAATGCTAGAGACATAATTAGTTACACATCTGGTTAGAGAGTAATAATGCTGAAATGTGAGCAGAAATGTGTTAGGCCATTTTTTGTTGTTGTATTCATTGACAGGCTGTATTAATAATTGTCTAGGACATGGTCAAGAAAACTGACAGTATTGTATAGCAATTGAAGAGAGCATGTTGGGAATGTGATCCGTTGACTCAGAATTATGGAATAAATTAAGTCTTAGCCAGTTTTTAATTTTGTGCATCAGTGGTGTACAGTCTTGTTATTATGGAACAGAAAGGCCAAGGTTTTTTTTGTGTTGGTGTCTGTAATGCTCATAGACGACTTACGAATTTGTGTGAAATAAAGAAATTACAGCTTGTACTTAATATTATACATATTCTGTGCAGTTGTTTTGCATATGTAAGTTTATTTATACCAACTACTGCACACCAATTACATATTTTCATTCTATTTACTCCTACATGTTTCGGCTGACATTCTCAGCCATCATCAGGGAGTCATCATCTATAGACTCACGCAGTATGCAGCGTGTCACTGAATGGTAAAATATATACATATATTACAGCCGTAGTTATAAAATACAATAGAACCCAGTATGTTGTTACATAAAATATTTAGATATAAAACATGTATGTAAATGTCTGTTTCCAAACATCTGTCTCATAACAACTTGCAGTTTTGTGGGTTGGAGACCTGTAATGTTATACAGTCGACATAAGTGATTTAAAATTTTTTCAAATTTAAATCATTCAGAATTCATTTTAACATCCTGGAACCCGGGATTTGTGTACACCTGCTAACATGTATAAATTGAATCTTAATCTTTTTAAGGCTTCTAACACCGGAAGAGATGGAAGCCAAATATCAGCGAATTGTTGTGAGCAGTTTGCAAGGCTATGCACTGTACCTCGACAAGCTTCCTGCAGAACAACTCCAAGCTGCTCATGAAGCCAATAAGAAGCTCATTGCTTCCAAGAAGTTCTGGAATCTTTCAAAGCATACCTCAGCATTAATCCGAAATGCTTGGTTCTCAGTACTTATTGCTCTGTGTCAGAGAGCACCTGATTTATTGGCTGATGAAGGAGCTCGTGCAGCACTTGCTGTATTTGGTAATTTAGATGAAACAGACCCTACAGTATTGCCAACAGTGTGGGAAGCATCGCTGCATGTCGTTACTACAGTTCAGGTTAGCTTCTTTAAGCCTTTTTTCTCTTGTAATATACCAGCCCATAATTTTTTAGACGTGTAGCATGCCCAGGCTTTGAGGTCGCTGTGTTCTAAACTAGGGTCAGTTTCATTGCTTGAATTAACTTCTAATAGCTATGGTTGTTTAATAAAATGTTACTGATAAAGAATGCAAGTGTAAAAATTTCTGGGGGTACAGAGAACACTGGCAGTATTCGTTATAAGATTCTGAGATGTTGTATGTTGATACATGTTTTGAAAAAATCATGTACTTTTCTTTCATCGTGATGATTTTTATATGCAATGTAAAATAACAGTGTACCACCCTCACCTTCAACTTTACCACCTTCCAGCTGTGGATAGATGAAGTTTAAAAAGAAATGTTTTTAGTGTGATTGTGGCCTCAGCAAAGAAAATGGATTATTTAACTATGTTATGAAGTAGGCCATGCCATATATTAATTTTCAGAAGACACAGTACTTTGCAACTGGCAAATCTTTCCAAGCTGACCTTTGTTTCAGTGTTGTGATGCCTTTATGTTTCATATAATCAGTGTCCTGAAGTTTATTTAAGCAGTTTTACAAATTTCTTCTTTCTGCCGCCTTTCTCCATGAAGTTTACATGATTCTTGAAATCTCTTTCTGTGATCAGAATAACATTTCTGTTATTATGCACAGATTTTGGTAAGTGATTTGTTTAACCTGAATGAACTTACAGAATTTTATGATAGCTGAAATGGGTTGAAAGTGCCTGAACCAGAATGTTTATATTGTGACAGTCATGTGAGCTACTTCATACATTGGCTTTCAACATTCAGATTTAATCCAAAATTACTAGAATTTAAATATGCAGTTTAATTTAATATCAGTCTGTGTGAAATTTATTTTCTGTTGCTATCACTGATTATAGTGTTTTTTACTTTAAAATTGGTGATACAAATGCACCTGTTATCGTGTGTGTGTGTATGAATTGTAATATGTGCATGCAACTCCTATATATGACATTCCAAAACTTTTGGACCCCTGAATTTCACTGTTTTGAGGTCAACTGTACAGGTGTTTTATGAATCCAATATAGTAATGGCTGAACTGAGTCATAGTTTTCATGTACTCATCAGGACCAAATTTTCAGGATTGCTGGCAGCATGTGAATGCAGAGAAACTTGTACTGCCTAAACTATGGCGTATTCTTCGTGAGGGAGGTCAAGGCAATGCAGCTACAATCTTCCCAAATCTTCTTCCATTTCTTAGCAAGATCCCATCTTCAGTATGCTCCAATAAGCAAGACTTCTATGACAAATGTTTTAACAATATGCTTCATGGGTGAGATATTTATCATTCCTTTTCATTTGGTTACTCCTGATCTGCACTTCAAACTTGTACACGGCACTAGTGTGTCATAATATGATGTGTACGTACGAAAGTGTCATCAGCAGCAAAGCAATATAGAAACTAATGTGAAGTAATCATGAGCAGCATTATGGTATGGAACCAAATGTGGAAGTATCATCAACAGTGTAACAGTATGTGAACATTAAAGAGACTTTGTTTTCAGGTATGGATTGCAATATTGCACCAACATTGTTGAACATAAGACATTACATGTTGAGTGTCATTGATGAGCAGTTTAATAAGACATTATATTTTGTTTATATTGAAACATCCTGCATGCATTTAGAGGTTATGTACTTTAGTTTGGACAGGGAAATGGGTTGGTAAATCGGTAACATGCCGGATATGTGCTAGGGAGATACCTGGTTCAGTTCCTAGCCAAGAACTGGATGCTCCGGCTGAGATTTTTATGCTTTTCTCTTGTCTTTCTGCAAGGATGTTATCTTAAAGTAGCCAGGACTTGTTTCTCTTACATCTCCTCCTCCTGTTTGTCTGTGTCCTGCTGCTGCTGCTGTTCCTCCTCCTCCTCCTCCTCCACCACCACCCCATCATATCATCATTATCGTCATCATTTTCCTCATCTTCAGCCTGCAATATCTTCTGGAAAACCACTAAGCCCAGTAGTTAAAGTTGTTACAGACACTTCATAAACAGAAATAAAACTGTAGTTAAAAGTGCATCATGAGCCAGAACATTGAAATGTTTTATTAGAGCAAGGAGCTTCCAGGTTTTTAATATGTGGAATTAAATGTTCTAAAATTGGCCACTTTGGAATTCGACTTCAGAATCTAATAATCATAAAGCAAGGTGGAATTTAATTTTCGAACCTGAATATCTGTCCCTGAAGGCATGTTTTGTTTTTACGTAGCTTGAGCCAGAAGCTTGTGCTGCAGAGTGCTTCAGAATGCAGTGCTGTTGCCAGATGCTATATTGAGTGCCTCAGGTACACTGTGATGCTCCATCTGAGTGACTCTGACTTCTGTCAGGCCCTTGTACAGAATCATGTATGTATGATGTGTTGAATTTACCGGTGTATGAAGTAATAGCGTGATTCTAGTACTTTGACAGTTACAGTTATAATATTTTATTGCACAGTTCACATATTTTATCCAAAAGTTTGTGATCAAAAACTTGCATGCATGACTTACAGAAGGAAATTTGAGAAAGGTCTATCATGCAATATATCTCAGTATGCTTGTCTGCATTGAAGCTGAATGTTTTTGTGTGGAAAACAGATTGCAGACGGGATTAATTTGTTACAACAGCTTAGTTTTTCATTTAAAGTCTTCATTGTATTTGCCAATTCATTATTTATCACGTTTGTTTTGCATTGCACAAATCTTTTTGCATTCACATAGCTGCAGGAACAGCAAATTTATTCTTGCTGAACTTTGCTGAATACAGTATCTTAACAACTTGTCTCATTTGCCTACATGTTTCAGGCGTTATACCTTCTACTCTTTCAGACCGACGGGTATAAACTCTTTCATAGGTGTTATATTTCATAAGTAATATAGAAATATGTGATGTACATGGATTTATATTCCTTCTAATATGAGTGCAAAAAGTGTGGATGTTTGAGTTAGGCTATGTCAGGAAATAAGGTATTTGGATGGACAGGTTGTAACTGCTTATAATTTTAACTGTTTGTAATGAGGTATTGTTACACCGTATGTATCTTTATACGAAATAACAAACCATTTTAATTTATGCCTTGGGACTTGTAATTTTCTATTTGGTAAATGCACGTGCTTTAGAATAAACTACTTTTAATTTAATATATTTTGATTTTTCAAGTATAAGACAATATGTTTAAGTGTTATAAGTAGCCCTAATTAAGCGAGCTTTGAGGTTTTTGCAGTGATGTAGCTGAGGATTACATTCTTGTGGCATGTGATGCTGCATCAATGAGTAATTTGATCTCACTGTTTCAATGCAACATAATGTCCTCTGTCCTCATCTTGAAGGGTTAAAATGATTTTTGACATTTAACCCTTGAAGATGAGGACACTACATTGCCTGATTGATCTGATTACCCAGTGATTCAGCATTATATCTCATAATAGCTGAATCTTCAGCATTAGTTAAGTTTTAAAATATTTGGGTGTTCTTTTCTGTGTTTGTATACTAATTTTATGTTTTTCGTTCTGAAATTCACAGCTTATTGCAGCAGTTACGCTAATGCTGAAGGATCAGAAATTTAAGTTGGTCTCTGCTGCATTGTTTCCTGAACTGTCAGTCCTTATTTATCACTGGAGTAACAGTGAAGGTTATGCAGTTCTCGTTCAACTCTTTTGGGATCGCCTTACCTCTGTTGTACTGGAGTCCCTTTCTCTAACAGGAGAGTCATTCCAGTCGAGACCCATCTGTGCTGAGTGGCTTCTGAACACACATGTAGAGCTATGTCTTTGCCTTAAGAATCCAAAGCACAAAAGATCTAGGCAAGGACTTAAAGTTAAATTTATTTCACCAGAAAATAACTCAGAAGATGAAAGTCCAGAAACAGAGAGTTGTAGCAAAACTGTGTTGTCCACATCAAATGACGTTCACAGTGACAAGTATTTACAGACCTTGGTTGAAGTTCTTAGTGTGTCTTATCTGGCAAAAACAGAACAGTATTCTGACCCGACTTTTTTGGTATATCTGGAGAAGTTGACAAGCGCATTTGAGTCAAGAGAGTTATTCTTCAGCTTATTTAAAGTGAATGTAGCAGAAGGTGTACAAACCGAAAGTAGTGAGTCTTTGGTTCAGCTGTATGATTCAACGTTACTGAAGTGGCTGCAAGATGAGAAAGTTTGTTCTGAGAGTGTAGTATGCATCACATTTGCCTTGTTGAAGTTCCTAACAGCTGATGAGAAGTACCACATCCTGGAGGGTTTGTGCAAGGTATAAACTGATGTAGATTATTATGATGTATTATTTTCTTAGTTTTACACTGGCTTTTGATATTATGTATATATATTTAGAACTCTTCCACGAATACTGTGGTTGTGTTTACAAGATAAAACCCCTCTTATGACATTGCTGTGCAGCAGCACATGTTTTTATGGCAGGAGCCATTTTCTCCCAACTCTTAATTCTTGAAGAGTTGTATGAAGGTATGTGGGATTGTTCTTATTGATGATATTCCAGTAAGCTTAACCCATTAAAGACTAAAGTGAAAGTACTTATCTATTCAGTGTTCCCTGATTTCTGAAAGAACATTGCTTTATGAAGTTTCCCAGGCTGTGCCCATTTGTTCTGTTATGAGCAGCATGCAGATAGAGATGAGTATAGAGCATTGGTGGAAAGATATTGATGGAAGTAGAACTGAAAGTACTCGGCAAAAAGCCTGACCCAGTGTCACTTTGTCCACCACAAATCTCATATGTACTGATTCAGGGTCAAACCTGGGCCTCCACATTGAGAGGCCAGTGACTGACCGCCAGAGCCATGGCTGACCTCCTTTAAAGACTGAGATTGTCATGACCGTGTTTAAATATTCAGTGAACACATTCCATCTTGTTTGTAACAAGATAGGCAATATACAGTAAAAACTCGTAAATTCGATATCAGTTAGTTCAAAGTATCAGTTAATTCAAAGCAATTGTCATTCCCCAGCTCAAAGTATGGGACTTTTAATGTAATTGAAACTGGTTAATTCAAAATATGGTTAATTTTCAATTCGAAGTAGTTTTCCTGCCCAACAGTAACTAAAATTTGGATTCTTCGAAATTATTTTAGCGTAAACTTGCACTTCTTTATACAAAACTGAGCGTCACATACTTCATACACCCTTCGAAATTCCTTCAGCAGTTCAGAACACATTATCTGTCAGGCACCAAACCCCAGTAATGCGAGCGTGAGTCATAACATGCTGCTGCCTGCCGTGAAATTTAAGGTGAAGAAAGCGAGTGGTTTGTACATGAAGAAGTGCCGCAACGTCAATCACATTATTTTATTTTGAATTGTTTTTTCCACACAGTGCGGAAAGTATGAGTGAAAAGACGAGAAAAAACACAGGAAAGACAGTAGTGGAAAAACTGGAGGTGATTAGAGAAGTGGACGAAAATGAAAGAAGTAAAAGTGAAATAGCCTAGGCTTTTGGAATCCCACTCTCTGCTGTATCAACATATTTAAAAAATTGGGATGCTATTGAATAGCAGGCTTCGCAAGGGCGTGATATTTCGAAACGCATGAGGATTCGTGGTCCAAAACATGGCAGTATGGAACACGAGCTGTTTGAGTGGTTGTGCCATGCCCGAAAGAACAGGCTTGCAGTGGATGGACAAACGGTGAAAGGGAAGGCTGATGAAATAGCCCTGAAGATGGGCATTAATTTTAAATGCTCCAACATATGGCTGCAGCCTTTCAAAGAGTGACATAACATTACATGGCACTCAGTGATGGAGAAGGTGCTTCAGCAGACCTGGATTTGGCAGAGAAGTGGCAAGAAAATGTGATACCAATCGTCACCCAGTATGCACCGAAGGACATTTTTAATCTGGACGAAATGGCACTTTTTTATAATGCACAACCAAAGAGAACTCTAGCGTTAAAGGGATAGAAGTGCCAGGGAGGGAAGGGGTATAAAGACCGTGTGACGGTCTTGTTATGTTGCAATGCAGATGGTAGTGAAAGGCTCCGTCCATTAATTGTCAGAAAGTTTGAAAAGCCATGTTGCTCGAAAGTTGGAGGCATTACCCACGTGAATACACATCATCCAAAAATGCATGGATGACTGGAAGATTGTTTAGAGAATGGCTGGTCTCTTTCGAGAGGAAAATGACGTGCCAGAACAGGAATGTGCTTGTGTTAATGGATCAGTGTGCTGCCTACAACAGCAAGAGCCTTACATTGAAAAATTTGCGCCTCTTGTACCTACTGGCAAACACCACAAGCTACATGCAACCACTGGACCAGGGCATAATTTATTGTATGAAACGAGCGTACCAAAGGTGTCTAATGCATTTCTTGTTGTGAGAAATAGACAGGGATGTTCCCGCAGAAAAAGTAAGAAAATGGAACATCTTGGATGCTATGCAAGGGCATGGGAATCCATCATGCCTGCAGTAATTCAAAACTGCTTTATGAAATGTGGCTTCAGCACTGCAAGTTCAGACAATACTGACAGTGATGAAGAAAACTGCAGATGGATGGAATTGCAAGGCCACACTGATTGCCCCAGACCTTTTGAAGAATTTCTGAATGTCGAAAAATCTGTCCCAACAACCACTGTTCAGCTGACAAGTTTGGATGGTCCTGGCCCTAGCTCGGAACACGTGGTAGGCAAGGAAGAGGAGAAGATGGAGGAAACCTGGCCCCTCCCCGCCCCCACCCCCTCACAAAGATGCTCTAATGGCGTTGTCGGTGCTGGATTCGGTAGTAAATGTGAGTGATGCAGATAACAGGCTTGTTAAAGCTATGGATGAACTGCAAGACTTTGTGTCAAAAGTGTATAAAAACAGTTTCAAACAAAGATCAATTGACTCTTATTTTAAGAAATGATGAAAATAAACACCGATCTAAGTTTGACAAACGTGAACATTTTATTTGGGCTTTTTTGGTGTTAATTGTATTACATTACGTTTTAGGCACGTACAAAATGAAAAATGAAAAAAGGAATATGTAATTACACTCCTATATTAAAGAACCATAGGTTACAACATTGTCATGATTGTAACTAACCTTCTAACAGATAAGTGTGAATTGGAAAAAACTGGATTATTTGAAATCGTATGATTTGAAGCCCAAATTTTTAGTCCCGAGCACTTTGAATTAACGAGGTTTTACTGTACATATAATGTGATGTGGTGCATTCATGCAGTGCTTATACTTCCGCAGCTGTTGTAACCACCTGATATCATTTCACTCGAAAACAGCACGTGGTGATTTTATGTCATTGGCAACAGTAAACCATACTTAGTTCTTCATGTAAAATATTTATGTCTGATTATAACCAAATTCGGATTTTTTCAAAAGATTTTAGTGAAAGTCTCCAACATAAAATTTCATGAAATCCATCCAATGGTAGCTGAGGTGCTACGTGCGGACAGATAGACATGACAAAGCTAACAGGTGCTTTTTGTGAGTTTGCAAATGTGCTTAAAAACCAGTCTGTTAATGCTATATAGGAAAGTGATTACTGTTTGTTACAAAACACATCAGTGCACTCTGTAGACAAAACATAAGAACTTTTGACTGTTAAATCTGGTGGTGCGTATTGTAACCACATGTCTTTAAGGGGTTAGTTATCACTTCTTAAGACCTCCACATATTTTCAGTTTCTTGTGCCTTTTTGTCGTGGTCAGCAAAGTCTGATTGCCATGTATTTTTACTCCCTATGTGATGTTAGGATTACAGCATTTTTGGAGTTCATCCATTGTCTTGTATTCAAAAAAAGAATGCCAGTTTGCCAACTGGATGTGCTATTGTCCTCAGGTGAAAGGGTGGGGAGGTACATACTCAGTTGAGTCTGACAGGCGGAGCTGTTCTCAGTTACTGGACCATTTGTCTCAGCTAACTACCTCTGTATATACATGTAGGATCAGATTTTGTCAGCAGTGGTCTGTTTCTGTTTAGGTCTTCATTGTTAATGTCACAGTTTTTATTGCAATTTTCATGCCATATTTTCTGCTGTCTTCTGCTGACAAGACTCGGTTTTAGGTGCATATAGAGGTACTTAACTGACACTGATTATTCAGTGATTGAATGATGAAGTGGTTGCCTCCCACCTTATCCCCTGTGGAGGGGAACAAATTCAGTTTCCAAAACATGATGTTCTTGTTTAAATAGGAAGAGGTGAATGAAATCCAGAACCAAAGTAGTCCTCTGTGTAATACATTATCATCATAACCCTCTGGAACACTTAGGTAACTCCTGTATGGTCAGTTGATTTTGTGAGTTTAAAAATGATAAAGAATGTCTTACGTTTAGGAAGTTACTGTTGGTTCACAGCTCGTCTCCATATGAGTCTCTACACATTCAGAGGTCTTGCAAGGCAGTTTCAACATGAGTCTTGAAAGCATTATATTCCTGCAATACTGATGTATGTTAACAAAGAGAGGCAGAACCGGTTTACAAAAGATTGTGTTTCTAATATAAAACCTGGATGATTGATAAAGTCCAGTATTTTACAAAAACTATGATGCATCTTCATTAATGTGAGTTAAAAAATCTTAAATATAGTATGTTCACCAAATAGATCAGACTAATCAACTCAAGAAGAATAAGATGGATGAGTCATGTGACATGGTGGGAAGATGAGAAATGAACACAAAATTTTAGTTGGGAAACCAGAAGGGACTTTGGGGGGATAATATTAAACAATTTGAACTTAAATGTGATTTGAAATACAGACAAAATTTGATCTGTATCTGAATAGGTTCAAGTTGTTGACTGTTTTGAGCATGCTAATAAACCTTCAGGTTCCATAATAATGGGGAATTTATTTACCAGCTGCGTGTGAATTGGCTTCTCAAAAGGACTCTTGCGCCATTGAGATGAAGTTTTAAAAAAATGTCGATTTTTGTTGTCAGGTGTCTAATACTTCAGTGTTAATGTGGTGTGTGAGCTCTGCACTGGAACACCGGTCAGATCCCTGTGTGCAGGATTGGCTCCATAGTGCCCAGCTGAGCCATATCCTGCTCTCCTTGGCTCACGATATCTGTTCTAATAAGACTGATGTGGAAGCAAAACACATCCTTGAATGCTGCTTTGATAAAATGAAGGGTGGAGGTATGTATACATATTGTAGTTGAGTGCAGTTCATTTTCAACCTCTCTTTCCCATTTGACATAGGAAATTACATTTTGCTTTATGGTAATCTACTTATAATATGATCCAACCCATATTATAGTACAGTTATCCATGCAAATTAAGGGGAAAAGTTGTGCAAATAAAAAACAACATGTTAGTCCAATATATTGTACAGTTTGTTCGCATAAAGACACCACAGATTACTGGCTTCTACTGTATTTTAAGAAATCTGTAATATCTGTTATTTGAGAGTTGTGTAGACTTGTTCTCATGGCAGTTTGAATTTTGGTCATGTTTCTCTTACCTTGTAGAAAGGTATGTTGAATGCTGACTTTGATACCTGACTTTGTTTCATCTATGCTTAAGATGCTGGATGTTGTCTGTCATTCCATACTTAAAAATATAACATAGTGGTTAGGGAATTGTATCTGTTCCTATATTCAGGTGAAAGAGAGGAAGGTACATACTCAGCAAGGCCTGATAGAAGGAGCTATTCTCAGCCACTGGATGACCTATGTGATTTATATATATACATACCTAGAGTTAGGTTTTGTCAGCAGGTGATAATAGAAAATATGCTGTATAAATTACAATAGAAATTATGGGAATACACATGAAGATCTAGAACTAAGATAGAAAGGGAACTTTAAGGTAATACCTTCCAATCAAACCTGTAATTCAACACACAAACATTGATTTGGAAGAAAGTTGAAATGACCATAATAAATACTAGTTGTACCTATGCAAATAATTCACACATAGAAACAGTAAAATATTTAATCGACAGAGATTTGTTTATGTATTTGAAACTTTAAATCACTTGATGATATAAAATTTTGGATGTTACGACTGCCATTTTCTGTACATTGTTGATGCCCTTCAATAATTGCAGCACTGACATCAAATGAAGAGGATTGGGAAAATGCCACATAGAAATGGCCATGGCAAAAACGGGCGATGGTGTACGTCCCATGGCTTGCAGTAGAGGCAGCACTATCACGTTTTAATGTTAGCTTTTTTGTTTAAAGAACAATTTTTTGAGAAAGGGTTAATAAAAACAAAGGAGATTACCATCAGTGCCAAATCATAAGTTTTCAAAAACTGTCTGTCTTTAAAAGATCTGTTCTGTAGTTCAGTAGATTATGATGTCACAAGCAGACCGTACCATAGTAATATAGATGATAGACTGGTAGCACCGTATATGGAGAAAGCAGGGAACCTGCAAAACAAATTCTGAAAAACAAGCTTGCTGAACCTAGTTGAGCCTAGTGACCTACCCAATTACTTTCTAACCACATAGCTGATCAGGGGAATCCATATGGTGTGCTGATTGGATTTGACGAACATCACGTGCACCAGGTTCTTTGTGTTTATTGTATATTTTGTTCTTTTCAGTAAGCAAAATCCTGGCTTCATGCCAACATCTGTGGCAGCCTTTTTAAGTATGTTGGGTCAGTTTAAATTATTCTAGAAGACGCTAATCGAGATTGTGTATATGTTGTCAGAGCTAGTGGTCTGTCTGTCTGACCAACATATTTTCTACCACATTTGCAGGAAGTGCCATATTAAAACAGTTTGATTCAGCTTGATACTTTTAGTGTAACTACAGAAAGAGCCAGTAAACAGTATTCTTATGTCTATACAATGAATTGTCTTCTGACGGGTATAATACTTGAATTTCTTACTGCATTTGCAAGAGACCATCAGTGGACCCTGTTCTGCTGTAATTTTTACCTTAGTATTATGTTTATTTAATATCTTAATATCCCATCTGTGAATGAGTCTTCTTTCAGGTTTTCCAGCTGAAAGTTTGCTTGCATTTCTCATCTCAGCATACGCAATGTGCCCCACTGTTACATTCTTCGTGTTTCATCACACCAATAATATTTCGTGATGAGTACAGACCTGAGTATAAATCTCCTTTTATCCAATTTTCTGTGTCCTGTTGTTCACAGGTTTGAATATCCTTCTCAGCATTTTGTTTTCACTATATGAATAGTATTTCCTTCAGTTGAGAAATTCAAGTTTTGTATGTGTATAACACGAAAAGTAAAAATCATAGTTATATGTATCTTAATCTTTAGGTTTTTGGGTAGCAAACAGAAAGACAAAGAGACCTGAACTGAATAAATCAAACAGGCAAAATCTTTTCTGAACTTTTCCTTTAAGAGGAATTACTGTGTATGTTGCAGAATTGGTGATCAGTCCTGCAGCCGTCTCGGATATTCTGTCCGAATTCTCGCGTCTCCTTTCAACGTCTCACAATGAGCCCATCTGTGTGGATTTTATAACAGAGTTGGTCACGTCACTGTATTCTAGTGATCTTATGTTGTGTCCATTTCTACACTCCAATTTGGCTGCAGAAGACTTATTATTGTCCCTGTTTCGGTTGAGTTGCCAGAATAATACAAGCAGAAACGAGAAAGTTGATGCTGCTTGGCATATTGGAATCTCTTCACTTGCTCAGCTGCATGGCAACTGTAGTGAAATGTTCCTGAAACTTACATTGAAGTTCGCTGAAGTTTTGAAGGAAGAGCTGTTGACAAGGTGAGTTTCTGAAGACTCAAGTCACATCTCACTAGATTTGAGTCTTAGCAACACGTCTGTGAGAAACTGAGATCTTGCAAGGTGAGTTTCATTTGTGTACTGTTCAAATCCTGGATTATTAAATTCCCTATATGTAGCTGCTGACTTCTGTGATTTCATAACTGACCACACTACTCAACAGATTAGTAGTGGTAACGCAGTATATAATTGATTATCATTCACCAACAAATGCACAAAGATAATTTTTTCACAAATTACTTTATTAAAGGATTTCCCCTATACGTATTTTGGCAATCTATATTGCCATCTTCAGGGGGTCATTTTGGTTTGTACATAGACCAATGTACATGTGTCAATATTGGTTATTATACCATCTATAAAATTGTATAAAAATTGTGTAAAGTTGTATTATAGTATTAAAATAGTACTAAAATAGCTTGTTTTAGTACTATTTTAATACTATAATACAACTTTAGACAATTTTTATACAATTTTATAGATGGTATAATAACCAATATTGACACATGTACATTGGTCTATGTACAAACCAAAATGACCCCCTGAAGATGGCAATATAGATTGCCGAAATATGTATAGGGGAAATCCTGTAATAAAGTAATTTGTGAAAAAATTATCTTTGTGCATTTGTTGGTGAATGATAATCAGTTATATAACGATGCACGGTGAATACAACGTGAAATGCAGTATATAATATTGAGGAGGTACCTGGTTTGAATGCTGGCCAGCTTACCAGCTGTCATGAATTATGGTTTTCATAATTTTGTTCATTCTTTCCAAGTGGACACAGCGATAGTACCTTCACGTAGGTTATTCCCATCTGCCAAATCCTCATCTTCTCCTGTTGTGCTTGAACCTTGGTGAGTTTGTTAAACTTCCAAGACATTGTTGTTTTTCTCGCATCCAGGTAATTTCATTTCTGTAGATGATTCAGTTCTTATATTGATGCATTTCACTCTAGAGCAGTGTTTCCCAGTTTAATTTGGCCACAAAACATGTTCATTCTCAAAAAATGTTTGTGAAGCCCCTAGTAAAATTGTTATGTATGAAGCTAGAATACTAGGACACAAATATGTAAGGGTAATGAATTAATGTTAAACAAGGATGTGAAATCAGCATACTGTTTACTTTCACACATTTGGAAGTAATAATCGCACTTCTTGTGTGTGGAAAATGAACCTTAAACACAAATATAATGAATTCTAAAAGGTTCTGACGATGGTATATAACATTGAGAACCAATTGTCTTCTGGACTTGTCCATCATCCGGATAAAATATAAAATCACGACATTTCGGAAGCTGGTTCTTCTTCCATCTTCAGGTGATGGGAGAGGAGACACCTACTCAGATGGGTCCCTTAGACCGAACTAATCTCGATCACTGGACCTGAATCTTTAGGCGTTCTAATCTCCTAAAAGAAGAGTATATACGGGTTCATACCAGCTATTCAAATAAATTCTAAAAGGTTCTGATGATGGTGTATAACATTGAGAACCAGTTGTCTTCTGGACTTTGTCCATCGTCAGGATAAAATATAAAATCATGACGTTTTGGAAGCTGGTTCTTCTTCCATCTTCAGGTGATGGGAGGGGAGACACCTCCCAGTGGTCCAGTGATTGAGATTAGCACGTCTAAGGGACCCATCTGAGTAGGTGTCTCCCCTCCCATCACCTGAAGATGGAAGAAGAACCAGCTTCCGAAACGTTGTGATTTTATATTTTATCTGGACAATGGACAAAGTCCAGAAGACAATTGGTTCTCAACAAATATAATAGTCCATTACGAAAAGAAACTAAAAACTAAAATAAAAGCTATTATATAAGACAGAATGCACGGTGAATATAATGTGAAAAGAAACTCATTTTCAAAATATGGCTGTTGTGTTTATTCTAGTATTGCAGCAATTCGGAAATGTAAACAAATGAATCACCGTCAAAAATGAAAATTATTTTAAGTGAACTTTAGAGTATTAATATTTAAATTATCATTTGTTTATATTGTAGTGGAATTTTTTGTAGAACTCTAGCTTCCACATTATGGAACACCATGTGGGAAACATTACTTTACAGTTTCAATACATACATAGGTTTAATTGAAAGTTTTCTAGCAAACCAACCTCTGAAAATTGTGTTTAATGCAGGGTGCACAAATTCCAGCCATCAAATTGCCATGGCAACAGAATTTTGTATGTTAGTACCTAATATTTGTGGGGTCTCAAAATGAAACTTGCTTTATGTCACCCTTCTGGTGCCTAGAATTTTGAGGTGGCTTCTAGATTGCTGGAAAATTTGTGAACCCCTGGTTTAATGTACAATTGTAATATGTTTAGTGGTATCAGAAAACAGTCCATCTTATAATAAAATGTTGAAGGATGAAGATGTTTCTTTTCCAGAGACCTAAACAGATAGGTCATTTTGACAGCTCTTTGACCTCTGGTCAGTAAATTGGAAGAGTTGGAAGGAGGGGGGAGATGGCAGCAGCATAATAGCAAAGTCATGTATGTGTGTCAAAACTTAGATTTTACTCATCTTTGCTAATGGTGTAGTGTTAGCTGTTACTCAGATTTGATTGCAGAAGTATTTACAATTACATTTGGTGAATAAAGTGTGTGTTTTTTTTTTTTTTTTTTTTTTTTTTTTTTTTTTTTTTTTGGAACCAATTGTCTTCTGGACTTTGTCCATCGTCCGGATAAAATATTAAAATATAATATAAAAATCACGAAATGTCGTGATTTGTATATTATATTTTAATATTTTATCCGGATGATGGACAAAGTCCAGAAGACAATTGGTTCTCAATATTATACACCATCGTCAGAACCTTTTAGAATGCAAGTTTTTTTTTACACATACACCTGTTGTATGTGCTTCCCTTAATACCAGTGCTATATTTCACACCCATGCACAACAAAAGTTAAATTTACAGTCTCATTATATTTTAGTTTTAGGTGTTTAGATGGGAGACAGGAAGATAAAGATTCTGAAGTGAATCGTTGAGTGCTTTATTTTGGGTGGCAATTCTGAATGAGGTTGTTCTCATTGCAGGGAGGATGCTTTAATTGTACCCATTGATCACATTGTGGCTACAGTTGTGTCTTTCCTACGTACAGCTGCAAGGTGTTCACCAACTGACACTGGTGTCCTGGAGTCTTGTTTATCACCTGTGGTTAAACTTTGTTCAGTATTCCTAGACTGTGTGTCCTCTGAGTTTGCTGCTAGAGAACAAAAAGTAACGGCTGTTTGCCTGTATGCAGAAAACATGAAAGGTTTGCTGAATCATACCACCAAACATTCATACACAAAACATTTGTTCAGTGCAAACTCCCAGAATACTGGGAAATCTTGTACTGAGAATGGTGAAGATGCTGTAGGTTCTGAGAAGGAAATTGTTCAGTATGTAATGTTATTGCTGTTTTCTGTCACACTAATTTCAAAGTTACGTGAAAGTTTGAACTCAGTGGACAAAGAGGAGATAAAGGATGATGTCAGGGAAGAATATATTCAGCTGGAAATGTCAAGCAGTGATATTCATCTTCTGGAGGATCACATTCTGACAGCCATTTATTCTGTAGCACTGTGCAAGTCCTTCGTCAGACATTTCAAGAGTGTAAGTCATTACATAGCATTCTTTATCATGCCAAATAATGTTACTTGAAAGTCAGTGATTTTTATAACTTTATTCCACTTTTACTTCTGTATGAAATGCAAAATGTGGATCACTTGTACTGCATATTTTATGTGCAATATTTCCTTCAATGTTGTGTAGTGATAGAACTGGTATATGTCAGTGGGTGTAGTGTGGGGAGAAAACTTTAATGAAAGGAGAAGACCAAATTGGTGACCTAGGCATGCTTTGAAGGATAATATTAAAATGGTTCCTGGAAAATGGGATATGACCATGCTGTCTTGATTCAAGTGTGTCACGGGGGGGTTACAGTATTGGGGTCTTGTGAAGGTGGTGGTGAAGTAATGAACCGTTGTGTTCAGTAAAGTTTGGGTGTTTTGTGATCAGCTGACTGTTGACTTGTCAATTATATTCTGAGTAAGTAGTCCAGTTAATTTTATAAGTTTAGTAGGAATTTAACTTGTTGTTTCTTATTTTTCAGTCAGTGTATTACTACAAGGTGTTTTCAAAAAATGACATTTTAGATGAACGATTTAAAATGTTGATGAATACCTTTGATGCCAAGGAAACAGAATACATCACTCACATCACTGCAAGAAGGTATGTTCACAAAGACCTTGTGTTTTTAAAGACATTTTATTTGTAGTTTTTTGTCTGAAATGTATTATTTGCTTCTGACTATTCAGAAGTCATTCCATGTGGCTAAACCTACCTTTGTCAACATTGCAGTATGTAAGTCTTCACTACTCATGTACATTGAAATTTTTTTACAAATTGTCATGGTTGTTATATATTGCACTTGATTTAATTTTAAAAAAAACTTTGCCTTCTACCTCTGCTGTTTATTTGTGTATTTTGTGTGATTCTCAGAATAAAGAATGATTATTTTCATATACAACATTAATTGGTTGGTGTTTGTAATTTGTTTATGGTTTGTTTAATAATTCTGTCAATATCTCAGGCTATATACTAATGAATAATTGGATGACTAGTGAATGATGATTTGGAATGGATGTGGAAGTAACAAATCATGGCCTAATAGCAGACACTGTTCCAGCATTCGTCTTGAGGGACTGATGGTAAAAATAAAGTTGTTCTTATGCACAATGTGAAGGCATATGGGGGAGTGTAGGTATAGCTCCACTGATGCATAGCCTAGGCATTAGCTGGTGGTAAGTGACCAGCTTCATGCCTCAGTCTTTTTACCACTGGAGAAAGAGCCTCTTGTACTCATTGAATAGGAGGCTATGTGGGCCTCAGGGCCAGCCTGGATGTATTGCCCCTGCTGGTAATCAAATCACAATTCCTCAAATGTCCAGCCCTTAGCTTAGAGGCTGATAAAAGTCTGTGCTTCAGAAGGTTAACTTGGTACAACTGTGTAGTGTAGTGTAGTGTAGTCTAGCATAGTGTAGTGAGTAAGAAGTAACTGTTGTGATACACAAGACTAAAATGTAACCCCTGATGACATTGAACCATCTTCTGTAGTTATATTTAAAAACCCACATAGGTGTCATTTTGTTCTTTGTAGGTATGTTTGCAAAATTGAGAAAAGCAACTATTAGCTTTATCATGTCTGACTATCTGTCCATCCATCCGCATGGAACAACTCAGCTCCCACTGGATGGATTTTCATGAAATTTGATAATTATATATTATTATTCATACCGTGCATATTCTTACAATTAATGAATCCACCAGCAAATGCACTTAATAAAATACAATTCATAACAATTATTAAAACTCCTACATGTTTCTGCACCAGTGTGCCATCCTCAGGGAGTTGCAGAACAAAGGAATATAAGCCCAACACATTTGTCTAGGTATTACACTGCCCGTATTGAAATTTCAATACAGACAGTGTAATACTTAGTTAAAAGTGTTGGGCTTATAGTCTGTTGTTCTATAACTCCCTGAGGATGGCACCCTGGTGCCAAAACATGTAGGAGTTTTAATAAGTGTTATGAATTGTATTTTATTAAGTGCATTTGTTGGTGGATGTGTTGATGAAATTTGATATTTGAGTATTTTTTGAAAATCTGACTAGAAAATTCAAGTTTCATTAAAATGTGGCAAGAATAATGAGTACTTTACATGAAGACCTATGTACATTTGTGATAGTATCTCACTGAATTCTTCTTAGAATGAAAAATGTTTCAGACACGAGTTGTAGGGAAAAATAAAAACCACATTTTATGTTAAATAACTTTATCTCAAAAATGGTGCTGTTTGTGAGAGAATGTGGAAAAATATGGTAGAGCCAGACAGGCCACAAATGAAAATATAATATGGTGCATGCGCTTTGCATTCTGAATAACTAAGACTACAGACACACACAATCATAATATGTAATACTCATTGCTTTTCCATGGCAACAGTGGTTACATGAACGCACCTCAATGTTACATTTGTATGTACAGTATCTGTTTTTGTTTAACCATAGTGAGACATGTACAATGGAAGAATTGATGCCAGATGATTATACTGGAACTAAAACTCTGGCATACTGGCCATCTGACACAATAGTGGGTTGTAACTCATATTTGTAACAGTGAAGTACTCAGATTTTAAAAGTCAGTATTGTGGTTGAATTTGTGTGTTGCTTGTGCAAACTGTCTGTGCACATAACAATTTTATTTGCAGGGCGTTGCAGTGTGGTAGTTTATGGGTGAAGGCATTACACGTCTTGCACACACAGGTGTTGACACAATCAAATCTGCATGAACTCTACTTAGATCTTGCATCAGATGCAGGAACTGACAGTTCTCAAACAATGCATATATCTGAGGTAATACACCAACTTTTAATTACCAAACAGTGGAGTTTTCATTCAGTTCAAGTAGGATGACCGGGTGATGGGGAGTGCAGGATATGGGCAAGATGAGAAATGCATGCAGAATTATAAATTGAAAAGCTGTCTTGGGAGACCTGGGTATGAGTAGGAGAACTACTGTAAACCTTTTGGTGCTGGAATTAAATGGCTAGTGTGATTTGCAGCAGGCCAGAATTTAAATAGGAGCTGCATAATGAAGGCTGTGATAGGCTATTGGCTGTACCTGTCATTCAGCATTTTGAGCATCATACTGCAGTTGGGTATATCTGATGTGGGGCGCCAAAGGGTTAATATTGGCATTGTTTTCACACAACTTTAGATGCAGACACTAATGATGGCATAGTTAATCTGAAACGTACTGTGAGTGTATAGTACATGAGTAAAGGGCCAGAGTTCGTAAATTGTAAAGGTCGAGGTAGAGGTAAATGTAAAGTTGTTGCTTTCCATGCCACGAAGGCATATTGGGGGAGTAGGGGTATAGCTTCGCTCATTTTTAACCTTGGCACTAGATGAAGGTGGGTAGTCAGTTTTATGCCCTGGCTGCTTTACCCCTGTGAAAGAACCCCGGTAGCCACTGAAAAGGAGGATGGGTGGTAGTTAGAGTGGGTATGGATGTTTTGGGTACTTGAAAAATTTCTTTGCCTTGCCTGGAATTGAACTCTGGATCATTCAGCCTGTAGGCCAGTCACTGTACCGGCTGTTGTCCTGGCTCTGCATTGGTTAATTTTGTATTTGTTTATGTTTATGATGCATAACTGCAAGACAGGAGAATAGTATTAAACCAGTAGGATGTGAGGGTTGTGGACTGGATTCAGATGGCTTAGGATGGGTTCCATTTTTGTGAACATGGTAATGAAATTTTTGGTTCAATAAAGACAGGGAATTTGTGACTGGCTGGGGGACTGTAACCTTCTCTAGAAGGGCTGTATGAGGGAGTTAATATTTTAGGGGTACAGCATCACAATAAAATATTGTTGACACCGTGTTCATATTCCAGTTGCCCAATGGCATCTGTTATGTTTCAATGCGATACTCTTTTTATTACAGATATTTTCATCCTGTCTGAAGGTTAAAGATATGGGACTAGATGAGGCAACATTAAATGAGGATAAACTGATAATGTTGACATCCTGGATGAATCAGCTAGAAGGATCTGTTCCTGTAGATTGTCAGATCACTATTTTGAGTTTCCTCAATTCTGTGTTTGCCTGGTACCAGCAGGATGACAAAACTGAATTGTTATTTGACTGGTAAGTGTATGCACTTTGTTTTTTCCGTTCGAGGGTATGTACTGTAAACAGTGTTTATGTAGGATGGTTAGGAATTTGATATAATTACAACAATGTGAGAACAGGCATGGGTACACAACACAATGCCAAACATGTTGGAATTATAGAGGTGTAAAAGTTGATTTACTCAGACTTTGCTGCGAAAAACCAAACAGATGACTTCTGTAAACCAAAATAAATTAGTTGCACAGAAATATGCTATAAAGAAGGTTTTACTGTGACACCAAAAATCATTTTTCTGTTGCTATTCCGTGTTACCGTCTTTGCAGGAGCACTGTTTTTGTGGGCTCATAAGGGACATAGACCATTACTGTGTGTAATGTGAATTGTACCTTGCTAGAATTTAAAGACTTTTAAATTGTAGAATTTTCCGGTTCATCTGATAGCTAGAAAATGTGTGTTCAATTTAACTGTGTGAAGAATTTGTGAAATTTATGCACAGAAATACACCCACTTATAAGGAGAAAGAAATTTTGGAGAATGTGTTGAAATTTATGTGTGTGTACAGTAGAATATTGATCTCTATGTATTGCTCTTATCAGGATCAGAATTTTCAATGACACTAGAGATTTGCTGTGGAGACTGTATCCTTTGAGAAACGAAATAATATCTATTTGTCTGATGTATATTTTATATCTGTTTTCTAATATTTTACTTATTTTTAACAGTAAAGTAAAGTGGCCCCAGGCTAAAAAAGTTATAGCAGCTGCAAGATTCCTGGCTGCTGTGGTAGGAAAGTGTCCACAGCTCCTCACATCCCATCTGTGGGATGCCACGATCATATCACTTGCTTCCTGGATGCTGACAGTGAAAAATAGCAGGAATTTACTGTTACTGCCGCCAGAAAGTGGCTTGCTACCATTGGTGCCTAAAATGTTACCAGTTGAAGCCAAACAGGGAAGTAATGTGCTTCCTGTTTCAAAGAAGAAATTATCTACAGTTCCTGAATCCAGTCATATGGTCCAGTCATTTTGCCTGGACAGTAATAATGAAGCAATGTTTGCGATGGCAATCTTTCAGCTTTATAAGGCCCTGTCTGACTTCCTGACTGGGTGCTATAATGATTTGGACCGTGCTGTCCAGATTTCCCTTGAAAATATGATAATGGAATGGACTGATGTATTTGCAGATGTTGTTCATGAGGCGGTTGTGTCTGTATTTTATACAGTTATTGGTAAGTAAATGTATTTACCATATCTTAAAACATATATTTAAAATCTCCTCAGGATTTTCGTCGTGTTCAATTTAATTTTTTGTGGTTTCAGTCTAACCAGACCAGTTCTTGATTTTCTTCATATAAGATTTACTTCAGTTTGGCTTTAAATTTTTTATTCCCACAGGAATGGTGAACAGGAATTTCACTAAAAAGGGGTAGGTATTATGGCATAATCCTAGAATGAAAGGGTAATGTACATAGTGGAAGATGAAATGAAGTTCCATTATTTCATCTGAGACAGTGAGATCTACAAAGAAGTTGTTTCAGAATTGTAACTGCAGATTATTTAGTGTAGTGCAGGCATACTGTATGTGTGCACATGTAATGTACCCAGTATTTCCAAATTTTCAGTTTTGAAATACAGAAAGTCCCCGACTTACGTAAGTGGATCGTTCCGCAACCCTATGCGTAAGTCGATTTTTACATGACTCGGAGCCATGTTTTATTATATACTTTATACACAATAATGATAATTGATATAATAATAATTAATAATAATTTTAATAACAATTAATAAAAACATAATAATAATTAATAATCGATACTGGAGTCACTTTCTTCATTGTTGATATTCTTCCATTTCCTTCGTTCATCCATTTTACTGATCATCTCCTGTGTAATCCATGGCTTTCTTGCTCTCCTCTCGACTTTTCCAACCAAACCACTCATAGTATCTAACACACATTTCTTGATATTGTTCCACTGCACTTCCACATTCCCACTTTCACATTTGATTGCACCAAGCTGTTCTTCTAGTCTATCGTGTACTACCTGTCGTTGAGCATATAGCTTCTCCAAATCCCATCTTGGTTTTTTCTTGTGGAACCTCATGATCTTCTTCAATCTGGTGCAGATCTTTGCAACCAGTAAATTGTGGTCAGAGTCAATATCTGCTCCAGGCAGTGTCTGCACATCCTTCACACTGTTCCTGAATCGTTGTTTCACTAGTACATAGTCCAGCTGATATCGATTCCTATCTCCTGGTGATTTCCACGTGTACAATCTTCTTTTAGGTTTTTTGAACCATGTGTTTGTTATAACAAGTCCATTTCTTTCACAGAAGTCAATAAGCATTTGACCTCTCTGATTCCTCCTTCCCAGTCCATATGGTCCAACAGTGTTGTGATGTGCTTTATCTCCAACCACACTGTTCCAATCTCCCATTATAATCGTGTTTGTCGCACCCTTTCCATCCTCTTCAAGAATTTCTTCAATTATATCATACAACTTTTCCACTTCGTCATCTTCATAGTCCGATGTTGGCATATACACTTGCACTATCAAAATACTTACCGGTTCTGCCTGCAATTTAATAGCAATGATTCTGTCACTATACACACTCTTCTTAACAACACTTTTCACTACGCTTTTATGCACTACTATTGCTACGCCTCTTTCAGCACTGTCACCCCCGGAATAATACACTGTATAATCACCACTTTTTATTTCACCTTGACCCTTCCACCGCACTTCACTAACACCTAGCACAGACACTGCGTTCTTCTGCATCTCTTTCTTCAAATTTTCGAGTTTTCCTCCTTGATTCAAGGTCCTTACGTTCCAAGTGCCTATCTTGAAGCTGTTCTGTTCATTCTGTGTCTTCTGCTTTTGTCTGTATTCATTACCGCGTGGTGTCTCCCCTAGAAACACTCCCCCCCGGAGATCCGAATGGGGGAGTAGTTTACCTCCGGAATGTTTTGTCTCCAGAGGAAGCATCTCGCATTTGGCATTTGTCTCTGTTTCTGGAAGAGACTATCCAGGAAAAGTAATAATGTGGTAGTTTTTCCATTTGCTTTCCACATCGCAGTACAGCAGCCGTTCAGACCAATCTGGTCACGCCTGTTGCTACACGATCATGAACCATCTCGAGCATCATTTGCTCTGTGCTTCATGTCGCTACTGATGTCGCTGCTTCCGGCATCAGGGGAGCTTTTATTCGGTTTCCCATCTCCTAGGCATCTCTCTTCGTCTGGTTCCTACCTTTTGATCTGTCCGGCTTGGGAGACCCTACTGGTAGCAATGCTACCGCCGGCTTAGCTCTCAGGGTCACTGGAACTCACAAGCCCCTCTACCACGGCAAGGTGAAGATACCAACAAAGGACGGAAGAACTACAGAAGACTGAGGAATGAGTTGAAAAGAGCCACGGACAACGCCAAGAAGGAATATCTGGAGAGCATATGCGACGAGATCATAGAATTTCAAAGAATAGGACGTTATGATTTAATGTACATGAAGACAAAGGAACTAGGTTGGAAAGAAAACCATGGGATTCAAAACATTGGCATCGAAGACTCTCAAGGCAATATAATAATAAATCAGAGAAGAGTACTGCAAATTTGGGAGAATTATATCACAGAGCTCTACGATCGAGCTAATCGACCAGAACATCTAGACGTCGAACCTGAAGATGAAGTAGATGAAGATGAGAGAGGCCCTCATATTTTGCAAAGTGAAGTGGAAAAAGCTATCAAGGAGATGAGGGATAAGAAGGCTACAGGAGATGATGATGTACCTGGGGATGTACTCAAATTGTTGGGAGAAGGTGGTCTAAGGCTAATGACACAGATGATCAACAGCATGTATGTAACTGGAGAATGGCCCAGAGATTTTATTGAAGTTACAATGATTGCCTTAAAGAAGAAGCCCAAAGCTACAAAATGCAGCGACCATCGCACAATCAGCATCATCGCTCATGCAGCAAAGATAGTAGCGAGGATACTTAGAAGAAGGATTGAGAGGAAAATTGAAGATGCAATTGGAGAAGATCAGTTTGGATTTAGAAGAGGAAAAGGAACTAGGGATGCAATTGGGATGCTGAGAATAATATCAGAACGAACCTTGGTCATAGATGAGGAATTGTGTGCTTGCTTCATAGACTGGCAGAAGGCATTTGACCGTGTCAACTGGACCAAATTAATGCAAATCCTAAAAGGAATTGGGATAGACTGGCGCGAAAGAAGATTGATCAGCAAATTGTACATGGAACAGAGTGTCAAAATACGACTGGACCAAGGGGAGACGAGAAGTGTGAAGATTGGAAGAGGAGTTAGACAAGGTTGCTGCTTGTCACCGATTCTGTTCAACTTATACAGCGAATACCTTACCAAGGAAGCTCTTGAAGGGTTTGGAGACTTCAAAATAGGAGGACAAGTAATTCGCACTGTGAAATATGCAGATGACCTTGTGCTACTGGCTAGGGAAGAAATGGTGCTACAGGGCATGATTGATAGACTAATTGAAATTGGAAGACGCTATGGAATGGAAATGAATGTGGGAAAAACTAAAGTAATGAAAATCTCAAGGCAACCATCCCCAATGAAAATTATGATAGATCAAAAACAATTGGAGAATGTGGAATATTTCAATTATTTGGGTAGCATGATAACAAGTGATGCAAGGTGTACACGTGAAATTAAATCCAGAATTGCCATGGCAAAAGCAGCATTCAACAAGAAGAAAAATCTTTTCACCAGCAAACTGGAATTAAATTTAAGGAAGAAACTAGTAAAGTGCTACGTTTGGAGCATAGCTTTGTATGGTGCTGAAACGTGGACACTTCGGAAAGCAGATCAGAAGTATCTGGAAAGTTTTGAAATGTGGTGCTGGAGAAGAATGGAGAAGATCAGTTGGACCGATCGTGTGAGAAATGAAGAAGTATTACACAGAGTCAAGGAGGAGAGGAATATCCTACATACAATAAAAAGAAGAAAGGCTAACTGGATTGGTCACATCTTGCGTAGAAACTGCCTTCTGAAACACGTGATTGAAGGAAAGTTAGAAGGAAGGATAGAAATGACGGGACGACGAGGGAGAAGACGTAAGCAGCTACTGGATGACCTTAAGGAAAAGAAGCGATACTGGAAATTGAAAGAGGAAGCACTAGATCGCACCCTGTGGAGAACTCGCTTTGGAAGAGGCTACGGACCTGTCGTAAGACAGACTACAGAATGAATGAACTGGAGTCACTGTCGTATTCAATTGAGGCAGAGGCAGGGGTGGCTGTGGTGGTGGTTGGAGTGGTAGTAGTGGTGGTAGTGGCACAAGAAGTTTTTTACGTAAGTCCGGATCTACGTATGTCGGAGCTACGTAAGTCGGGGTCCATCTGTATGCATTTGGTTGTCTTTGGTGTGAGTCAGGAACTATGTTGCATATGCCTCATTTCAGTGTACTTGACTTGGTCCATTATGTCGTATGGTATTCTTGTGTGCATGAACAGGTGCTGGCAACATATAGAAGTAGGCTATCTTGTAGAAATATAATAAAATGTAACCACAGGCGTGTATGTTATTGTTGTGCAGGATTTGTACTGAAAGGTACATTTCTTATTGAATTATTCTGTAGCTGCCTGAAATCTTTCAGTGATATTTGGTACTATTTGAAACAGATATTGCCTTTAAGTAACACACCAAGTGCTACTCACTAAGATCACTTTGATCCAAGAAAATGTGTAACATTCATTAAAGTCAGCAGCTGGGATAAGAGAGCTGTACATGAAGTATTCTGGTATTGCTGCTTGATTGTTCTAGGTTTGGTACGAATCAATTCTGTCTCTCTGCTTGACCTGCCACTTCTGGAGAGTTTGGGAGATGTGATACTACAGATTGATCCAAAGTACTTCTTTCCATCTGGCTCTGCAGATCATAACGCAATGATAAAATGCTGCTGTGAACTATTATGTTCTCCTGTAATTCCACTTCAGCTTACAGCCTATCATACACTGACCAGGTGGGCCACTGTGCTTAAGGTTTATCTCTATTTATTCATCCAGGGTTAGGCTTCATCTGGCTCTTGGCCTTTACACATATTTCTATTACTTTATTTTTTTGGGGGGGGGGGGGGGTGTGACACAGATGAGGTGTCTCTGTCAGGAAAGTTGTTGCATAGGGCCTGAATAACAGAGGTTAAGTCTCTGAGAAAGGTCAGAAGTAAATATTATTCCCTTCTTTGTCACCATGTTCAGCATCCTATCCAGTGGATACCAGTAGCTCTTTTGCAGAGGTGAAATTGCTAGAACAGGAAGCTCACCTTTGACCTCCATCTCTAATGCTGAAGTTAAGAATGCATGAATCTGCATCACTCTTCATCCATGTCTTCATAGTATGTGTGTGTGTACACATGTTGAGACAGTACTGCCATTGAAAGAAGAGTGGTTATCAAGTTCTTCATATAACTTCTTTTTGGACATAGCAATTTTATAAACATATTGCTGTTTCAGATTAGTCCAGGGGCTGATTGACTTGGACAAACGTTCGGGTATGGAGCATGAAAGATTTGGCCTATCAGTGTTTCAGGACTATTTACAGGAAACACAGATGGTTGTGCAAGACTTGCTGCTTGATATTTCCTTGGGGAATAGTTGCACAGTGTGTCCATTTACTGATGCCTACACATACACAACAGCTTATCTCCTGCTTTGGGATGTTGTCTTTCAAATGTGTGGGTTAGCCAGCTCTGAGCTACGTTCCCAGTATGCAACCCTTATTAGGTATTTGTCACATTGTACCACTACTTTTAGTTACATTTGTACTAAACTAGTTGATACATTAGTTAAAATAAGGAATATTATGTATCACAAAACATATTTATGTAAATCAACTATAAATTGTATGTGTTTTGCTGCATATTTTCTTTTTTTGTTTTCATAACATTTGGCCAAAATATTGACACTAAATATGTTTGGGGTCAGCACCATATAGTGTTCCATCCATGTGTCTGTAATTATTAGAATTGTTCTCAGTAAGCAAGGATGGCCTTGGATTATAGGTGGACTTGTTCTAGATACTGTGGCATCAGTATTAGATCTGCTGTTTCCTATCTAGATGGCATGTAGATGCAGAAATATCGAAATCAGCAAAAAGGTAAAGTTCACCCTAGAACAGGCCATGAAGTCCCAGATGGGGAGTAGATGTATAGCTCTACTCTTTCTTTAACCTTGGTGATAGATGGGGGTGGGTGGTCAATGCCACGTTCCAGCCACTTTGCGCTCAGGAAAATAAAGCAAAGCCAAGTTATTATATCCTAAGATACCAAGTTATAAACAACTTACACCATTTGAAATCAAATATTAGTAGTAAATAGCAATTCTGATTTGAACGAAAGTGGCAGTGACTTAGTAATTAATACTGACATTTGTGATAGATATTTTGGATATTATTAAATATAGTATGTTTAACCTGTGTTGTCATAATCTTATGTTTTGAAGAAAATTTGCTCAGTGTGCATGGAATCCTTGCAGGGAGTTGGGTTTATCAAACAGCCTTCTACAGAATGTGTTTCGACTGATGCCTGAACAAGTGTTACAAACAAAAGACCCTAGATTTAAGCTTCAAAAGACATCAGAAATGTTCTCTTCAGCGCCACCTCTGGTGTTTTCTCAGACATACAGCAGTGAAATGTTGGAACATATGTCTTGCTGGGTAAGCTTTGAAATAATTTTAATATTAACCTTTATTGTCTGGCAACAAGGTGTTTATCCTTTATCATCCAGTCTAGAGCTCCCAGTGTAGCCACTGACAGCCAGAGTTATTTTCGTCTTGAATGCCCATGCCTGCACCTGCACAGGACTGCGTTTTACTTTCATTTTTGAAGAGTTACATTTAACGGGACAGTGGTTAAATCCCCTGCTACTGCAGGTGCTGACTGCTGGATTTTAAACTGGGGTAATTGTTTTTGTATAGAAAGGAATTGATGCTGGGCCAGATGGACCATGTGCATGTGCCATAGTGAGACACATGGCTGATAATGTCTATGGGAATCTGAAAGATGTAATTACCTTTTAACATACACACTGGTGATCATAAACTCTTTATTGAATTAGGAAATTTTGAGAACTCTTTTTGTTTAGAATGTATTCTGTCATTGAGTGCTTTCTAAAACCAAGAAGCTAGGATACACAAAACTGTAATTTTATGTATTGTTTTACTGTGTATATAACTTGGTGCCATTCTATGGAAGAATAGGTTGATGGTGTTGGAGAACCAAAAGCAAAGACAGACGTTAGGAGGCCTAGGTAGATTGTATTAAACTAGATAAAAGATGCATTGGATGTGGGTGTAGATTGGATTGAACCAATTCCAGATTTGTTCCTGATAAGCTTTTGTGGCTGTGAGTTCTTTGATTTTTGCATCATTGTGCATGAGGTATCCATTCTTCTGGGATATGATGCCTTGTCACTGGGTGACTGGTTCTCACTAATTACCAGTTGACACCATGTCATATCCCAGAAGAACAGATATGTATTTTGTGAATATGATAATGAACCTTTATGTTCCATAAGAGCAAGGAATGTCAGTGTTATGGAGTTAGCTGTCCTCTTGTCACTGGAGGTACACTGTAAATCTTACTTGTGTCTTCCTTTTGGCCCAGGCACATCAATTAATGTTATTTCTCTATTTAAAGGTGTACTGCAATGCTTTGCTGAGGCTGCCAGCTTTAGTGCGGCAGTGGTGGGGTGATTTGGAGCCAAAAGTAGCAACCCTTGTGGAACAAGTGACATCGGTACACTGTGCATCTCTTGTATGTGCAGAGGAGATAAAAGTGATCCAGGCCAAAGACATGCATCATGGTAACATGCTGGTAATGAAAGCTACTGCAGTCTGTGACATTACTGTCAACTAAATGTCATATTGCACTTAACAGTAAGCATCGTGACCATGTAAGAAGTCAGATGGATGTCATTGTTTACTTTATCTTCAGTGTCACTTTGATCTGATCAGAAATGTGCCTGATTTGCATTTGGGAGAGTTAAAAAAAGGAGCCAGGTTAACATAGCCTGTATAGTGACTAGGCTACGGGCTGGAAGACTGGGAATTGTAGTTCATTCCTTGGCAGGGATGAGAGATCTTTCTCTACTCAAAAGTATCCAGACTGACTGATGCCCACCCAACCTCCTAGTTGATGAATAGTGGGGGAGCTCTTTCCTTAGGGGTAGAGTGGCCAAGGCGTGAAGCTGACCACTCACCTCCACATAATGCCGAGGTTAAGAATGAGTGGAACTATACTTCCACACACCCATATGCCTTCGTGGTGTGCACACGGACAACTTAACCTTACCTTAAAGTTAAAAATAAAAATGATGATAATGATGGTGGTGGTGGTGGTGGTGGTGGTGGTGGTGGTGGTTGTGGTGGCGGCGGCGATGGACTAATATATGCATATTTTAGTTTCAGATTGTTGAAGAATTGCATGTGTTGAAACTGCTATAAATTCATATTTATTTTGGAAGCTGCAGGAAATGCTACAACATCTTGTGTGGCCGCGGCCCAGACTTTGCACGTGCCTGATTTAAACTAAAACCAAGTGTCTGAATGTCATGTGAAAGTCCTGACTGGAAACATTCCTTTGTGCCCCCTTGAGAAAATTGTTACAGAAACAGTGTGGAGTTCAATTTAGACTTCTTTTGTCCAGAGAATGTTACATTAGTGAGGCGCTTAAAGGTTTCATTTCTAACCAGTTTCATTCTTTTGTCTTTGTATTTGGGGTCCTTAATCAGGGATGCAGGACATAGTTGTAAGGTGTGTCATTGTAGTCAAATTAAAAGGTATCTCATTTGTAATTCTCTGTCTGGCAGAACAGAAGGGGAATTTTGTAGGAGAAATGGTGACCACAGCAGAATGTGGAGGAATAGAAATATACTTCATGTGTACTATGATATATAAAACACAGTTGAAAAGAACAAATGTTGCAAGATTTTAGGCTTCTGCTGTGGTGTAGATGAGGTTTTTAGCTTTTCTGAAATGTTGCCAACTGCCAACCAGTGCCATGCAACATACATCCCAGGTGAGCAAATACTGCAAGACAAATATTACTTGCAGTGCAGAATAGTATATGGTCAAGTCCACATATGTACGTATGTTTCATTTGGTTTTGAACCATGAATGGACTTGTGCTGTGATCTGTGAGGTAATACGGCATTTTATTTTAAATGCTGAATGCATAATCTCTTCTTTAGTTCATTGTGAGGTCAGTTAACCACTTTGTCGTGTAAGAAAATCAGTATTCTTGCCTGACAAACTAGTGCATATTTAATACTATAAAACTTTTCTATGCATTTAGTATAAATAATATACAAATAATGTAAAATCCAAGCTTGAAGCACAACTCCCTGCTTTTGCATTACTTTCTGTAAGGAAATTCTGTTTTACTGATTTTCCCTGCATGCATTATTTTCTGTCATATTAGCCCATTGTGTAAGATTATTAGGTGAAACTCGTGACAGGCAGTGGTGGTCCATAACAGTTTTCAATTTCCCTTAGCATTTTATTTTCACTTGTCATTCACAGAGGGCTTTTCTGTGTCATTTACATTAGCTGATGGCAGTTGTTTACTATCAATGTGTACTTTGTATTCTTTCATTGTCATGTGGATTCGTTAAGGATCTACAATAATGGCAGGGCACAATATTCCAGGAAAATATAACGTTCTTATAAAGTGTTGGTAGGACCAGCGGAAACATGTAAAGTCAAGGAAAACTTAAATTAGGAGAATCTAATATCCAAGTTTCACTGTGTATGATATTTCACAATGTATAGCAGTAGGTGGAATGGTGAGAGGTCACCTTCACTTCCTGGCTGGTTTACCCCCAGGGGAAAGGAATCCCTATACCCATTGAATAGTGGGCTGGCTAGGCCTCAGGGTTTGTCTGGATGTTTGGGTGAAGAGAAAAATCTCTTGCCTGTACTGGGAATTGAACCCCAGATTGTACAGCCCATAGCCTAGTCTCTGTACTGACTACACTCTCACAGCTCCATCAAGGGTGTCCAGTCTGGTACTTGAATGTCTGTCCACTACCCTAGCTTAGGCCTATGATGTCACTCTGCTCAAGTACAAGAGTCCAATTATGTGACATGATTGTTGCAGATAAAGGTGCATCCCAGTGTACGAGAAGTGGTAGCAGTGTATCAGGTGGATGAGGCTGAAATGGAATTGTGTATTCAGCTACCGAGTAACTACCCATTGGGTCCTGTTCGCATTGAAAGCAGAAAACAGCTTGTAGATGGTCAGTGGCGTAACCAGATGATGCAGCTCACATTTTTGCTAACACATCAGGTATGGTTGTCACTAATTTTGTTTATAAAGTGAAATTGTGTAAGTATTTGGAATTTTGAACTGCGTAAATTTATTTTATTTGGTCTCATTTCCGCCAAATATTAAGCTGTGTACAGACACAATCACACATGAGCAGTCACGGCTTTTTGTGCCCACATCTGGACAGATTAAATGTGCCACTTGATTCACTACTGCTGGAGCACTTTCTTCAGAAGTCTGTGTATTAGGAAGAGCATCAGAATGATAGGAATTATTTCAGCCACAGCTTTCATGATCATGTGTGTGCTAACTGAAAGGAGAAAGAATCAGACATAAAGATATTGGTGGATTGCACATGTGTATAGAAGTAGATGCAAATCCAGCGGCTAATATCTTCCATCAGGCGATTTGGAACTGCTAGTTAATTCATCAGGTGCAACATTTAACAAAGTTACAGATTAGAGGAGATCTATTCCTCTGAAAGTTAGGCTAGCTATAACATCACATTTCCTGGTCAGTGGAGATTGCTATACCATTTTACAGTACCTCTTTATAAAGTTTCAAGGCATTTGAATGCCACAGTAGTTTTTGAAGTTTGTCAAACTCTTATTGAAGTTTTGAAGAGTTATGTTAAAATGAGAAACTTATTTGCCTTTATACCATTTATTTATTTATTTATTGGGCCTGTAATAACAATCTGTACAAATAAGCGTTTGTAATTAACCCTTCAGTGCCAGCCTCAGTGCACCATACAGTAAGGAATGCAGTTAATGGTACTATATTTAAAACCCCCATGTCCTGGCAGTAGTTGGAATTTACACTCCAGCGTCATTCAAGGGAAAAATGTGAATACTGAAATGTTGAATTCTTCTTGAGTTGTGCTGTCACACTTTCTTGTACAGCATGTGAAGAAGAAGAGTTTTGTGAAGTAGATGGAGGTGGATTGGGACAAGCTTCAGAGTTAGGAAATTGTCATAGAGAATAAGCAAAAGATCAGCTGCAATTTGACTAAAGTGTAGGGTAAAAGAGTACAGTGGCTTGGTTGGAGAGTACAGGCAAATCAGACTTAAGGAGGGTGGTTATGGATAAGCTAAAATTGTGGTACACATTTGAGATTGCACTTGAACAGGAATTAAGTGTTTGCATATGGTTGTAAAAAGCAGGATGCTAATCATATGCTTAACTAATGATGTTGTTGCTGAATGTTTGTGGTTTGTTGGCTACGTGCTGTATGGGTTGCAACTTCATCCTCATTCAAATGGGGCTTTACAATTCTAACACTGCACAAGGCCTCGGACCTGGACTGATTCTTTGGTACAACCTAAGCAACGGAAAAGGGATATGAGATTTGGCACTTGGAACGTGAGGAGCCTGTGTAGGTCAGGGTCACTTATGACAGTGGCCAGGGAATTAGCGAGGCGTAAATTAGATTTAGTGGGTGTACAGGAGGTTAGGTGGGACAAAGGAGGCATTGTAAGAGCAGGAGATTATACTTTTTTCTATGGCAAAGGAAATGAAAGTCATAAATTGGGAACAGGTTCTTTGTACACCAGAGAATAGTATCAGCAATTAAGAGAGAGGAGTTTGTTAGTGACAGGATGTCATATATAGTGCTGAGAGGTCGCTGGTGTAATATCATTGTTCTGAATGCACATGCACCAACTGAGGAGAAAAGTTTTGACTGAAGGAACAGTTTCTGTGGGGAATTAGAACAGGTTTTCAATCATTTTCCTAAGAACCATATCAAAATTGTTAGGAGATTTTAATGCAAAATTGAGGAGGGAGGATACTTTCAAACCAACGATTGGGAATGAGAGTTGACATGATGATAGTAATGATAATGGTGTTAGAGTAGTAAACTTTGCCACATCAAAAGATCTAGTTGTTAACACATTCACTGCCGGTTATTTAAATCCCTGAGGGTATTTAATTGCCAGGGATTTATTGAATGTTAAACAACTTGTGTGTCGTCTTATAAAAAAAATCAATTACGAGGAAACTATAAGAGATAAAAACTTGAAATTTTGATCATACCTTTAGTAATGCTTCAGTGTATATCATGTGTAGCAGCCTTCAGGACAGAGAGGAACACTGCAATGCGCGCAAACAAATCTTGTTTCTTTTTTGATATTTTTCCGTATACACACTACATCTTCGTGTAGGTGTCTTGTCTTTCTTTGTAGGAGGGATATGCGTGAGTTTATGGTTTTTCATTTTTCCATCAAGCCTGCCAGGTGGGTCACTTTTTGGGGCTTGTTTCGGTGGAGATGGTGTAGGCGTTCTGCTCGAGTCTTGCAACTCGTGTGAGGATGATGATGGTGTTGATACATCTTCTCTTGTGTGTATAAGATTTTCACTGACATCCACTAAGTAATCTAGGAATGATTTGTGGGAATTAGGGTTGGATTTTGTAAATACAACATAACTATTGAAAATTGCATATTGGAGAAGGTAGAAAAAGACTTTCTCAGGCCATTTTACAGTTTTACGGATGAAGGGGTAATAGGCAAGGTATTGGTCAGCTGTATCAACACCATGCATGTGTGTATTGTAATCTACTATGAATTTAGGTTTTTCTTTGTGACGCCAGTACGTCTGCTTGTGTCATCTTCCACAGCTGCAGTGTGAAGTGTTGAAATAATGTTTACGAGTCTCTTATCTTGGTGCGAGACCAATAGTACATCCTATTTCCTACGAAAAGTGACCTCACCCTTCTTCAACTTTTTTCCTCTTCTATCATGTCCTTGGGCAAACCACGATTTACTCTAATTGTGCCACATACTCGAATTGATTTTTGAAGCAGTTCCTCAGCCAGACGAACACTATTATAATAATTTTCTTAATACAGATGGTAACCCTTCCCTTCATAAGGCTCTAGTCTTCATAAGGCTTACTGTTTCAGTCAAAGGCCCACATTTGCCATCATATATCTGCATGTTGCAAATATAGCCTGACATACTTTCATATACCATCCGTACCAGAATACCATACTTTGTTATTTTACTAGGGTTTTATACGCGAAAGCACAAATGACCCTGCCAACCAAACATGGCTTCATCAAGTGAAATCTCTCTCTCGGGAATATAATTAGATTTGAAATTATTGACTATAGTGTCTAATATTGGGCAAATTTCGTACAGTTGGTCTTCATTTGTTCCTATTGCAGTATTGTCGTTGAAGTGTAGGTATCGGTGAATAATTTGAAATCTGTTCCTAGACATCGTTTGTGAAAAAATGGGTGTTAGTAAAGTGCCTCTTGTTGACCAGTACCATTCTAATTTTGGTTTTCAAATTACACCTGTAAGGAACATCAGACCAAGAAATTTCTTCATTTCATATATTGTTACAGGTTTCATTTGTTCACTATGTGCATGTTTAGTAACGGGTTGTGGCATTGTCATGATCTGTTGTTGTGCTTATAAATTTGTCTGGTTGACAACAATTTGAATGAGTTCTGGAGTGATGTAATTATCAACATATTCCATCATATCTGTTCCATTTTGAACAGCAAAGTGTACTGCTGGATTTCCTGTGAAGAATGGAATACTTGGTTGACGATCTTTTTTACAAAACCCGTCTACACTAGGGCCTGGACCCAAGTCTGAAATGTTCTCATCATCACTCTCCTCACTACTTGATATTTCCGGGACACAATCTGCGTCTGAATCACTGTCATTTGCAAGTTCCTCATCAATAGAAGCCCTATATCTGCTTCAGTTCTAAACAATCTTCTTTCCCTAGTAGCCATATTGCACTATGTATAAATAAACTCACAACTAACTTCACAGAAAGGAAATACTCTACTGACTGCAGCCTCAAAAATCACTTGCTCAGTTCGAGACAACATAAACGTTGCGATATATGTATGATATTTTTCTACCCTAATGTATGTGACCAAATGCATATATTTTTTCTAGTTACGTCAGCTAGGGATTAATAAAGGTGTAAAATATGTTTGCTGACAGAAATTATTGTGTGCGTGGCCTATTTAAGGCAAAAGAGCAGAGTAAACTTTAGATCGACTAAAGTCGATGCTGGCAATTTAAAATGTAAATAATTAAATCTACCATGGTTGACTTTGGCAGTGAATGTGTTAAGAGCATGATGTTCCCACACCGAAACATTCATAAACACACCTGGACCTCTCCTGATGGGAAGACTCATAATCAGATCGATCACATGTTGATAGACAGGAGATGGCATTGATACTCGATGTGTGATCTTTCAGGGGAGCTGACTGTGGTACTGATCACTATCTGGTGGTTGCAAAAGTTAGGGAAAGACTGGTGGTAATTAAACAAGCAGCACAGAAGTTTGATGCAGAGAAATTTAATCTCAAGAAGCTAGAAGTGAACTAGAGGTTAGGAAACAGTATCAGATAAAGATCTAAAAGAGGTTTGCAACTTTGGATGTGTTAGTGAGGACATAAATAGGGCTTGGGAAAACATTAAAGAGAGTATCAAAATCTCAGCTAGAGTAGGGCTGTATGAAAGGAAGCAGTAAAAACCATGGTTTGATGAAGAATGTTCAAAATTTTTAGATCAAAGGAAGCAGGCTAAAATGCAGTGGTTACAGAATCCAAACCAAAGTAATGTAGATAATCTGAACAATGTAAGACGTGAAGCTAGTAGACATTTCAGGAACAAAAAGAAGGAATATCTGAAAGCTAAAATTTATGAACTTGAAACAGAGAGTAAGAACAAGAATATCAAAGACTTTTATAGGGGCATCAGTGACTTTAAGAAGGGTTACCAGCCTAGAACTAATGTAGTAAAGGATGAGAAGGGTGATCTGGTTGCAGACTCCCACAGTATTTTGGCTAGGTGGAGGAATAATTTCTTTCAGCTATTGAATGTACATGGGGTTAATGATGTTAGGCAGACTGAAATACATACATCAGAGCCCCTGGTGCCTGAGCCCAGTGACTCTGAGGTTGAGATGGCTATTGAAAAGTTAAAAAGGCACAAATCACCAGGTATTGATCAAATTCCAGCAGAACTGATTAAAGCAGTAGGTAGGACAATTCGTTCTGAGATCCATAAACTTATTAATTCTATTTGGAATAAAGAGGAATTGCCTGAGCAGTGGAAGGAATCAATCGTTGTACCTATTTATAAGAAGGGTGATAAAACAGATTGTAATAGTAATTATCGAGGCATATCACTTTTGTCAACCACATACAAAATTCTATCCAACATCCTTCTGACAAGGTTAACTCCATATGCAGAGGAAATTATTGGAGAGCATCAGTGTGGATTTAGATGTAACAGGTCAACTACTGATCATATATTCTGCATTCGTCAAATACTTGAGAAAAAATGGGAATACAATGAGGCAGTGCTTCAGCTATTTATAGACTTCAAGAAAGCCTATGATTCAGTTCGAAGGGAGGTCTTGTATAATATTCTCATTGAGTTTGGTGTCTCCATGAAACTAGTAAGGCTAATAAAAAGAAAGATCTTCCGCTTTCCAAAATGTATGGAGTTTTTAATTTAAGGATTCTGTGTGGCCTGATGGTAGCTCTTTGAGCCAAAACCGGTAGCTTATATACGCATTAAAAAGCAAAGTGTTGGTTATGACTGTATGACAAGAAAATATACTTTTGTATCTGCATACCAACGGGGATGTTCAGTATTAAAATTAAAGAAATAATACAAGAAATCAAATAAATGCTTGTAAGACACTCTCTGTGACTAAAAGAGAAACTGTATCATCTTTAGGTTCATACAGAGTAGTGGTCATTAAAAACTATAAGCAGTTTTAGTATCAGCAGCATCAGTTGTGCAGGAACATCCAAGGTATGATGCGTGCTGTTAGGCTTTCACAGTGGTGAAGTTGAGGTCCCTGTTCTGAGGTGTGATGCTGTGTCACTGGGCAATTGGTTCCAGACGTTTTGAGACAACATGGTGGTCTCATCGTGGTCTCATAATGAGACCACCATGTCATCTTGAAATGTCAGGAACCAATTACCCATTGACACAACAGCACATCCCAGAAGAAAAGAGACTTCAAGGTATGAGTTAAATGCTGTTTATACTACCTTGTCTAAATTGTTGATAATCTAGTTACTGTGTCAATACTGCAGAATGGCTCCATCTGGGATGGTCTGGAACACTGGAAGAGTAATTTGGACAAACGGTTTGAAGGTGTTGAGGAGTGCTACATTTGCTTCTCTATTGTGCACAGCTCAAATCTCGATATCCCTCGGCAAAGTTGTTCCAAATGTAAGAAGAAATTTCACTCTGCTTGCTTGGTGAGTAGACAGTATATCCTGATTCTCAACTGAGATCACCATTTTCTTCAGTGAACCTCTCTTTACACAAATACATAATATCTGCATCAGATCACAAGCTGCATGCCTGCTGCAGATTCGGGTAACTGCAATGGCATCAGGTACACAGGAGGAGGTTGCAGGTAGTCACATAATAATATATTTCCTTTTTGCTTTTCAGGTCAAGTGGATCAATACGAGCAACAAAGCAACCTGCCCTATCTGCCGCAATCTGTTTTAACTTTGTGAATATTTTAAATTGAGACCACTGTTGTCATTGTAAATTGAACGTCACGGTAATAAATACGTTTGTTGGACCTGTTTAATTGAATTGGATGTGATGAGAATAATGTATTGAGAGTTAGTTACATATTTACCAGCTTAGATGTGGAATTACTGTTTGGGGACGCCATGCTGTAAACTATGCACGATAACTGTTTATACTTAACATCTGGACTAGCTCTGGGGCCCACCCAGTCTTATTTTCCAGGGTTAAAGTAGCCAGATCAAAAGTTAACTTGCCACAATCCAGTGTGACAAGGCTAAAAAGTGTACAAGACTATACCTCCACTGCCCCATACATCTTTACAGCATGACACTTACAGACAACTTTACCTCCCACTGCATGATACACACAAGGAAATAAAAACACTATCCCTGAAAGTCGAGGTGTTCAGTTTTACATTAAAAAATTTATATTCTCATTAAATCCATTAGAGAAATCAATTAAAAATAGAATGCTAATTACTAACTTCGTAAAAAACATTTAAAAACGTAGTTTCCTAAAATTCATTCTAAGAATTTCCCTGATATCAGTCTGGCTGTGGAACATGAATTATGTTATGAAGGTCATTCATCTTGGTCAGTACTGTCTCAGACATTCCATAACATCATCACAAGATTTCATTCATGATCCTTTGCAGTTCTCTCAATTCATAGCTTTCATATTATCAACCCACACAAATGTTCACTATATTTATACAAACTTCAGTTACTTTCCAGAAATTCACCAGTACAGGAACATAATATTGAATTACACACTGAGATCTGGTGGTTTGTAGAATGGTCGGCATCGTTCATAGTACACTTTTGTTGTTCGTTCCCTAAGTACTTCTTCTACATTCAGCTCAGCTTGCAGTATTCGTAGCTAGAAAGCAAAGAAAATTAGTTTACCAATGGGTGGTTGTGGTGGTAATGGTAACAACAATGATAAGGATAATAATACAGCAAAACTATAGAAACACAAAAGAAATAATAGCTATTTTTCCTTCTTATACCTTTGTTTGCTCCTTTCTTAACGCTTTCAGGAGGTTTGAGTCTTCAGTCTTTTCTTTCTGCTCCCACAGGCCACGTACTCTGTCAGCAGAAACTGTGATACATCTCTTAATAGCTGCTTCCCGATTTTCATAGTTATTCTTCAACTGGAAATGTACGCAGCAGTATATACTTTAAAACCATATCAACAATCATTACTGGTATTGCAGTAAAATGACTTCATGAACACCTCATTTAGATTAAAACATGTGTGATGCACCTCTCTACATTAAAAAGTAAGTATATAATATAACAAGGACAAACGTAAGAAAATATACTTGCAGTATGCAAAACACGTTTCATGGAAACCGTAAGGAACAGAAAAATATACGCAATATAAAACAAAAGGTTCATTTATTGTGTTTACAAGAGCCTGCCACTGGTCTGTGTCCTGAGCTGGCTGAATCCCCCCAAACCCTTGCACCATATTTCCTAATTTAATGCTAATGCATTAGAGGACTTGTGTACCTTATTTGAGAGGTGGTATCACCTTGACATTTCTTATTAATGTTTGCCTTTATTTTAATTGTCCTTATCTTTTGGATGCTGTTTGTCTTTTGAGTTTCAGCTGGGAATCTCAGTGACTTTGCCATGTGCAGTGTTAGCTCACTGTGCAAGAACTATCCTGAACAGATGTGCATAAGCTGTTAATGTTGTCCGTATGTTGATGTTACTAAATGGAAACAATTTTTTCGCCCTACCCATATTTTTTTTTAGTTTATCTTTTGAAATACATTTATGGGGGATTTAAAAGGTATCCATGATAATTTTGTGCAATATTTCTTTTTTTATATACCTCTGATTTTTAATTGACCTGAATGTACTGTATTGGTTTTTGTTTTGTTGAAGGTTTTGTTACAGTCTTGTTTGCTGTTTGTGCTGATGCAGACTTCGTAATTGCCCATTAGGCTGTTGACTCAGCACATAAATAACAAACTTCATGATTATTTCATTTATTCTGAATTCACAGTGGTTTTGCTGGTTTTCAAAGAGGATGGGTCAATGACCAAGCACTTCTTATTCATTCCTCTGCTAAAAATTTTGTAACTATATGGCATGTGTTAAGTATTACTGCTTTCTGCATTAGAATGTATAGACCAGGGCGAAGATTGAGCAGTCTTAAGTTGTCATGTAGTTTTTTTTTTTGGGGGGTGGGGGGAGGGGGGGGATAATATCCATTGTGGATAATACTAACGGTACTATATAGACCAGGTTCAGTTGTCATATTCTTGTTGGTTCTTTTATTATTATTATTATTATTATTATTATTCCTCAGGTGTTAAGCTGGTTGATCCAATTTATAATTACAGGTTTTACCAAAGTAATTACAAAGTTTGTCAGTAGTTATTCTTGAAGACAGAAATTTGTGGACAAATTGCCATATTCCAAGTAGTGCTGCCCTTTAAATGTTGTTTTTGAGATTCCTTCTTCCAGGCTTAGTAGTTCACATTCTTGTGCAGGGTGTTCGGCACCATACCAGTTGCTGATGGGCACCACTGTTGCCTGCCATTGCTGTTTAAATTTCGTATATATTCTGGACTTTAATGTCATACGCCATTTCAGTGTTCTTAGTATTAGAGACAGCTATATCAATTATGTATACAATTTCTTTTATGCTGCCAGCTGTTATCAGATCTATTATCCTGTATTTCTTTATCACTTAGCAATGTTTGGTCCGAGTAAATTTTGTACCTCTCAGCTGTAGCTCTTTCTGGTATATACTTGTAGTATGGATTCTAATGAAGATGCGTCTGAGAAAGTTTTCCTGTGTGTTTAGCTGTATTATGTTGTGCCTAATTTTGTATTCTGTTGGTATACCCATGGAACTAGTTAGCCTATGTACTATGAACATCAGAATCCATACCCCTGTGTTATATTTACAATGAATAAGATAAAAAGACCATCCTAACACAAAATAAATTATGTCTATTAAACAGCAATTATATGATACAACCTCAACATGTTTTGACCAACAATATGATCATATTACTGGTTGAAACATGTTTACATATTGTATAACTGGTGTTTAATAAACATAGTTTGTGTCAGGATGGTCATTTTATCTTATTCATTGTACTTGAAATGTGTTTTAAGTGAAATCTTTGGTGAACAAGGGGATTAAATCAGGGGATGCTTACCATCACTTAGACCAAAATCTTTTGTCCACCCACCTGCTGTCAAGAAACAAGACAAGACTGCAAATGGTATACCCTGTGATATAGTACACAGACTTTACCGAGGTGTTCTTTACTTTCAAAAGTCATATGGTCTCATGTGACACAAATATAATTTCATATACCACCTCTCCTGGGCTGATTTTTCGCAAAACTGACAAATGCTCAACAGCATTACATGCATATTTGTTATTCCAGGTTTCACCAAATTAGACAGTAGATGTGGAAAGTACAGATAGAAATTGATTTGCACCATTAAGTAAAGTATGACTGTTACTGACCAAATTTCATGAAACTCGTGTTTGCTTGACAATGTTTTGTATAGGAAACTACTGAATTTAATAAAATGCATTAAACAGTATAGTGGCTGATACTAGGTCACAGACGGATGTTCGTGGTTTTCACACAAGACATTATTTTTTCTTACTTCATAAAGAATGCCTACAAATAAGAAAACTTTTAACCTGTTGTTTTATATGGATGCGAAACTTGGTCTCTCATATTAAGGGGGGAAAAAACACAGATTAAGGGTGTATGAGAACAGGGTGCCTAGAATACCTTAAGCTAAGAGGGAGGAATTGATGGGAGGCTGGCAAAAGATGCACAAAGAGGAGTTTCATAATTTTACTGTTCATCAATATTACTATGATTGACTGAAGGAGGATGGGATGGGATGGGAATATAGCGCACACTGGAGCTGAAAAGAAGAGACTATTCAGAAGATTTAGACATAAATGGAAGAGGAATAGTCACATTATAGCTGAATGGTGTGTTAGCTAGTCCATCTTGCTGCTGCAGCCCCCCCCCCCCCCCCTTCCAGGGCTCAGGACCACATATTCTAGTCATGGAGGTGGGTCATACTGTCTTGGGAGCCCCCTCTCTGACAAGAGAGTGGGTCTGACCTTTGAGGTCATCGTTTCTTTCAGTAGTATGTATTTACAGATTAATGCACATACTACTATGAAATTTTGAGCAACATAAAATACACCCATGGCCCCCATCAGTCCAAGCCTCCTATAACAGATCATGCCTTATCTTACTCAGTTTCTCCCATAATGACAGTTTAGTTACTTGAATGTTCATACACTTGACCAGCATAAAGTTTTCTGTGTTGGGCTTCACCTTGTGCAGTGTTGCGAACACTTTCATTGTTATGATTTCTGCCTGCTGCCTGTATAACTGTGTGATGAAATCATATGTGTATGGAATTTTGAAAGCCACATGCACATGTGGATCTTTGTGCACCTTTGAAATGAGAGGATAATATTAAAATGGATCTAAGTGAAATAGGGTAGATGGGTGTGAACTGCATTTATCTGGCTCAGGATAAAGACCACCAGCAGGCTCTTGTGAACACCATAATGAACTTTTTAACTTCATGCCACTGTATTATACTTTATTTATTAATGCAATAACCAGCAAAATACAGCACTTATAAATTGATAATTTTATTCAATGCAGCCTGACATATTCCAATCTTATGATCATTATGAAGGGTGCATGTTAGAGAAGAGGGAGTACATTAGGCTGGGTACCGCAGTCAGCCTTGCACCTTGACCGTTTCCAATCTTTTGTGCAACAAGGGTGCATGTTACACAATTGCACAAACTACTTAGGTTTGACATTGTACAAGTAATACTGGATTTGGTAGTAAAGGAATGTATGAAAAATATTTTTAAACTATTCATTTTAATATCCTCTGTAGATTTCCCAAGAGGCCTCTTCCCTTCAGGTTTCCCAACTGAAATGCATAAATTTCGTACTTGTGCCATGGACATTACCTGCCTGGCCCATAACATCATCATCATTAATGTGGTCACTCTAATAATAATTGTTAAAGATTATATGACCTGGGAACTGATAAAGATCCAATGACAGAAATATGCCAGGCTGAAATAAATAAATTTTGTAAGTGCTGTATTTAATAAATGGTAGTGAACCTTTTTAAATCCTCATTTATCAGTGTGTCATACTAGAAGAAACTATATTGTGTATTCAATATTTATTTTTGTAGACACTTTTCTTAAACACTGAAAGTTGTCAATTATGTGACTGAACACAATGATGCATATGATATATAATAACAAAGATGAACTCAAGTTATGTTCATGTACGTGGGTACCAACCGAAAGGCTGGCATGAAGAAAACCTACCTGCATTGCTGCCACTATGGCAAGGGGAACTTGATGTAGAGGTCAAGATTTCTACATTCAGACTACATACCACTGAATTTATAGTATTCCATGGTTAAACATATTAATGTTTAATCCATAGTGATGTGTGCAATTAGTCATTAGCAGTGAATTCTTTTGCAAGCACTCCTGTCAAGTCAGTCTGTCTATATAATGTGAAGTTCACTTCCTGATGACCATGTCTAGAGAACTTACTGTATGTACAAGCCCCACTATATTGACCAACATTAAAACAGACACCTGCAAAGGCTGCCACATCAATTAAAGGGCCTGGACCTCATGCAACATTCTTTACAACAGGTTAGCTGTTTAGGAACAGGGAGAGTAAAGTGGTAGCAGAGCATTAAGTCTCATCTCCGTTGCTAGAATTATAACTGTGTTGAACTTTACATACACTTCTTATGTACAGCACACTATAATGCTTCACAGTGTATGTATTTCACATTTCAACAACTACAAAACGGGTTTTTCCCACACGTTACAACATATTATATCCAGACTAAACAAATGGTTGAGATAAAATGTAACTACTGTGATTTATAAGTACATGCTAAATGATTTTAATTGAGTAAGTAGATTCATTATACCCTCTGATAATAGACAAGGAACACTTTCTACCTGATCAAAGAGTTCTTTACATGAAGAAGAAGCATCTATTTGACCCTTAAATGAATCTGTTGGGATTGAAGTGTTTAACACGTAAATGATTTTATCATCTAATGTCCTCATCTTCTTCAGAGCATCCTGGAAAAATAATCATAAAATCAGTCATTTTCATGACATGGAGATAATGTAAAGTTTAGAATATGGCCAGTTTTTTATGCCCAGGCTAGTTTTTCAGTTGCTGAAGTCTGTCTTAAAAGAAAGAATGATTAATAGTAAAGATTTTTATTTGAATAATTACATGAGTAAACTTCATTGTGAAAGTCAACACGTCAAAAATGGAAACCAAATTTTTTTAAATAATTCCAATTCCAAATCTGGACGCACAAATTTTTCAGTGACAATTTTTCATACATATATGTTTAAAAAATAATCAGCACTTTGTGAATGTTGGAAGGATTGGATGGTAGTTGCTCTGCGTCATGTGAGAATATACATTTTATTAGCAATAAAAGTTTATTCTTATTTAAATGTAATTTCAAATTGCAAATAAATGGTATGTTCATGTTTCTCGCATACACGTACAAATAGAGAGTAATAAAAAACCTCTGCATCTTGCAACTTCTGCCACTTTTGTGATCCACATACCTGATTAAATCTTAAATGGCTTTACTTTTCGTTCACCGTGCATTATGGTAATGAAAAACACTTATCAACCAACTTCAATAGTGCAGTTGTTGGTTGATAAGTGTTTTTCTTAAATGGCTTATTTCATAGGTTATACAGATAATGTGAAAAGCTGTTGTGATGTGTAAGTTAACAAAATATGTTTCAAAGAAATGACATTTTGATAAAAGGACTGGTAATTTGTGTTGGTAATAATGAAATATATGTTACTGTATGCCAAACTACATGAATACTTATCATTTGCTTAGCACTAATAACACAGCTGCATCAAAAATGAAACCAAGAACAAGGCTGCCTCCAAGTTTGTTTTTGACTGTTCCAGGTGTTCCTAAGCAGGTTCTTTCCAACATTTACATCTGAAAGATGCAGTCAGCCATTCGCTGTCTTCAGTGGTTTACAAACTCGTGGGACATGTAATCGTTTTAGATTAATTCAACTGCAAGGTCAAAATGGTCCTTCTCTACACTTCCACTTGTTTGGAAATCAGGAATGTGGAAGCGCATCACCGTAACAGGATACATTAGCACGACCAAGGTACGGAAAGACTAAATGTATATCATGTTCAACAGCGATATTTTTCCTGCGAATAAATGGGGGCCTATCATTTACTATATTTGTGAGTGTACATCACACATTCCTCTCACGAATACATCATGCACGGTTTGACTATCCACTGGATCCACTGGCTGGACCAGAACCTCAAATTATGCAGTTTTCTCTGTTTTAAAAACCCATGTGTGGGACGTTGCCTCGTCAAAAAACATCAAAATAACACAGCAAAAACACTCTGTTATATGTAAGTCACAATTTGTCTAGTTCTGTTTTATCACGTTACACAAGAATTTCAATTTGAAATACCGGCATTATGGAACGCCTCTTACAGTTATACAGGTTAGGTCCAAGGATTTTCAAACTTTGATTTGTAACTACTGAAGCACATTACTGGCATTTTAATTAACGAGAATAAACAGCATATCAACTCAAGTTGAGAAAAATCAATGTGATTATCACCTGAAATTCTAGAAAATCCCCACATTCCATACCCATGGGAGCAGCCATTTTCAAGAAACCTTGTCACCAAAAACAAACTCCCATCATCCTTTAAAAACGGCAGACCTTGAAGTTGAAAGCTACTGAGTGCAGAAGTTTCCATGAAAGTTTCCCTGTAAAGGGGCCAGAAAAACACACAATAAAAAGGTAAGATAACTCTCCAAGCATCAGTACATATTAGTTTATGCACAATACCGATTAAAGCAAGTACTACTTTCGTGAATGTAATAAGTATGGATGTTTTATATTGATATTTGTCAGCTGCAGTCCTTTGACAAAATCAGTTTCTCATGTGACCCGTCACTTTCTGCATTTCTTGACATTGAATTATAGATTCTCAGGTTTTCGCATTTCAGTATTCCTTTTTATACATACGTTGGTGCTGTAAGTATCGTTCAGTGTATTTAGTTCGAAAGTTGTACGTCAATAAATTTGTCCCCTATGAATCATCATTAACCCCAGAAAGTTTAATGGACAAGCATAACTAGGGTAGTTAAATACGTAGCCTTTAAAATTATATGTATTGTTGTAGATGTTGGGGCCTACACATAAGCACCGCTATAAAAACATGGGACTGGATTCTCATGAGCTTAGGAGACGGCGTGAAGAAGTAGGAGTCCAGCTCCGAAAGCAGAAACGGGAACAGCAACTGTTTAAACGCCGTAATGTTTTTATGCCGGGATCATCAGATGAGGATGGAAGTATGCAGGTACAGTAATACATTTTGGTGACAAACTTAATATATGGCTTCTAGCATGCAACTAAAGAACACGTACTGTGTTCTGGCAAGGTTGAGGTTTCATCTTATTCACACAAACTCAAGTCAAAATTACTTACTGTACCAGGTTTAGGCTTTGACGTTTTATTTTAGTTATAAAGAGGCAGCGGAAATGGGTTGCCTATGCCTAGAATTCCTAGATACCTTCTTTCTTATGTTTGAAACTCTCATGTACATTACAATCAGTGTTGGCAGTCCTCATTGAACATGGTTTCCGTTACATCCACCATGAATACTGGCCATAATGTGAAGTATATATATAGTATAGTTACATTAGGATGTTCAGCCATAAATTCTGCTTCTCTTATACAAATAACAGTCTTTTGAGATATTGTTGCATGTAGAATTACAAACACTTTGTATTACTAGAGAATTTATTTACACTGCTCATGCTGCTATTCTGTATTAGATCTGAAAATATATTTTAACAGATTTGCTGCCAGGCTCTTAAAGGTAGGCTTCCCTCTGAGTGTCAGGTTTTAAAGTGTGGTTATGAGGTTTTGCACTATTTAAAAAAAAAAAAAAAAAAAAAAAAAAAGATTTCACAACCTTTGATGGCGGGGGGAATTCAAATATGAAGGTGATCAAATAATGCAGGGTATATAGCAGGTACTGGGAAGATGTGGAATACAGACAGTCAAAGGAAGAGACTGCTGGGAAGAATAAGTATAGTTGGGAGATTAATAGCAATATGGCTGTACAAATAGTACGGTGTGAGGTTGTGAAGTGGGTGTGGTTAGGATCCAGCGGCAGGGTATCGTGATCATAGTAATTAATCTTTGTGCTGCAAAAAAAGGAATTAAATTTCTTGACCATCTGAGTTACTATCAGCATCCCAAGATAGATTGTGTGCTGTATGAAGCTGGTGACAGAGCATCCATGAGAATAGCACAGTTGGTATAGCAGTATAGCACCTGGACAGCCAAGGAATTGTGGTTTGATTTCAATGGATCCTGAGGGCTCTTTCCCCAGGGGTAAGGTGGGGTGGGGGGATTGAAGCTGACCACTTACCTCCATTTAGTGCCAAGGTTAAGAATGAGTGCAGCTTGTCCTCCATTCCTCCATATGCCTTCATGGTGTGCACAGGGACAGCTGTGCTTTACCTTTACAATTGTGTGTTGTTTTATTGGTTACTTGTGTACTTTATTGTATAGGTGATCTCAGATGTAAGGAACGTATGAATGTGTCTTACTGTTCTGGTTTCTAGGATGATAACTTGCCTCTCATCAATGCACCAAGCATCACACCAAGCATGGTGCAAGCACTTTATAGCAGTAATGTGGAAGATCAGCTAACTGCCACTCAAAAGTTTCGTAAACTCTTGTCTCGTGAACCAAACCCTCCCATAGATGAAGTTATTCAGACTGGAATTGTACCACGTTTTGTAGAATTTCTTCAGAACAATACAAACTGCACACTTCAGGTAAGAATTAAAAAAGGCAGTTCAGGGGTAGGTGGAGTGGATTTATGTTTTACAAGTAGAAATACCCATTCTTCACCCAGGATATGGATTGGTTTCATGACAGTATTGTGATATATAGTAACTGGAACATTAAAGAAGGAATAACAGTCTCTTTAACAAGTTAAAAGTTTACTCATACAATAAAAACAATATTCAAATTGCAGCCAGGTATTCCTCCACAGCAGTTACTCACCTTTGTAGCCTGCTTGACACAGGATTGATTTACTCAGCGACACAGTATGACATCTGAGAAGACTTGAATCTTCTCTTGCACGTCACCTTAACAGCCATTCAGAATGTACACACTGTCAAGAACAGGGATGTGTCTATCCCTGCCACATTACAACAGTTTGTGTTTCAAAGTATGAAACTAATTAAAAATTACTACATCATGAGGACTGTTAAAACTTCTTTTGGTAGTATTTTTCCTAGAATTTTATTGTACATCAATATCTCCAAGAACTGAATGTATGGAAGGGCAGTGTCCTTATTCTTGGGAACATCCATATTTGATCAGTGGTGTGGATACTGGAACTGTGTTTTTGTGTCATTTTCTGTAGAAGTATGTTACAAAATTAAATGGTAATTTTACAATTAGTAGTATGTTTCTCATTCTTTGGTTTATTGTCCAGTGGTTTTTAGCATGTTAACCCTTTAGTGATGCTGGGGTTTAAATTCCAACTACTGCTCAGGATGGAGGACTTTTAAATTTATAGTATCCTGTATCTTTTAAAGACCTGAGTTTGCATACATTAACACACGTCAGGAAACACCCGTAGAAATTTATTTTATATATTTAGGCAGCAAGGAAATTGACTGCATTTTTAAGTCATGCTGCATAAGCTCTGTTACATATTCTACAAAATATCGTTGATTTCATAATTTCATCTGTTTCTGTTCAAAGAACACTTGCATTTTCCACAAACCATGCGCCAAATTTTAAATACCCACCATGGTAGGATACAGGTTAAATGAATTTAGATCATGTGGTGCACTGAGGCCTGCAGCGTGTGAAGAATTAAAAGTTTGTACAGTGGTAGGCTTTTATATTCTAGAGTATACTTTAATGGAGGCTGTCATAACCTTTTGAGGTGCATTTGCAAAATGATTGTGAAGAGCAACTAATAGCTTAATCATATCTTTGGTACGTGGAACAACATGGCTCTCACTGGACAGATTTTTGTGAAATTTTATAGTCATGATTTTTGTTACAATAAGTTTACCACATTCAGGTTTGGTTAAAATTGGACAAAAATGACAGACATTTTACATTAGGACCTACATACATTGATGATGATATCACACCATTTATGAGAAGTACAAGAAATACAGGTCACAATCTTAAATATATTATGGTCCTAGATGAATGTGATTTTTGTGCTGAGTAATTAGGGCAAAAATACAAACATAGTCATAATACCGTATATTCTCGAATCTAATGCGCACCCTTTTTACAGTTTTAGAGGGCTAAAAAATCAGATGCGTATTAGATTCGCGTGCGGATTAGATTCGCGGTCTAGAGCTGGATTTTGGAAAAATGATTGAGCTGCTGTACGTGCCGTAAGAACAATACAATACAATAATGTATTATTTTATTATTTATTATTATAATAATATAATAATTGGGTCCAGTGAATTTCCTTCGTGACGCCTCACACCCGCTGACTGCTGCCTTGTGTTTCCGCCATAGTCGAACGTTGCTTTCATTAACTCCAAAAATTGCAGCGGCTTTGCGGTTTCCATTCTCCTCTGCGCACCGAATAACTTCACGTTTGAACTTCGCCGTATATGAGAGTCGTTTAGATTTCAGGTGTCCCTCTTCCATAACTATGGTACACGACAAATTGGAACAAGCACCTCCCACGTTTCAACAACTAAAGCTCAGCTGGCTTCAGACGAGATTGCGCACGTCTGTTGAGAAAGGCCCCGCCTCTATCGGTATGACTCATCGGCCACAGGCGTAGCGTCGGATTTTAACGCATTGGTAACATCCAATATTATTCAATCAGTCGCCCCGTGGGCAAGGGGTGGTTGAAGGAAAGGTGCGGATTAGAATCGCGAACTAACTTTTTTTCGTTTAAGACGTCGCCAAAAACTGGGTGCGCATTAGATTCGAGAATATACGGTATTTAATGTTTTTTGCTTTATACTTGATTGTTTTTATGTAATGTGGTGCCACACAGATGAGATTTGGTGTGATGTGACTTAATAAACCAGGGATGTGAAAATATGCAGCTATAATATTTCACACTTGTTGCTCATGTCTAGGAGTATGAAATTTGGAATGTGGATAGATTACGAATATACCTACAAATGTTGTGCAAACTGTGGTCAGTCTTAATAAAATTCATGTCTGAGCTTGATAATATCAGCATAAATAGTCACATATTGCTATATATGATGCATTTACAAATTCTTGTATAGTCTTACATATTGCATTTTTGCTGTCATCTGATACTGTGTGCTGGCTTTACGCCTAACCTTACGGATGGGCAGCACCCTTTTGTTTTTGATAATGCTACATTATAAGCATGTCCTTTCAGTATTATTTAACTTCACATTATGATCTCTGCTACTGTGTGAACTGCTATCCGTGGTATGGTAGTGAATGTAAAATGTTTTTCCAGTATTTAATATTACTGTCATGTTTCAGTTTGAAGCAGCATGGGCTTTAACCAATATAGCATCAGGTACTTCAATGCAGACTCGCATGGTGATAGAAGCTGGTGCTGTTCCAATATTCATCCAGCTGCTGGCATCAGAATTTGAAGATGTGCAGGAACAAGCAGTGTGGGCTTTAGGCAATATTGCGGGTGACTCTCCAGAATGTAGAGATCATGTGCTGGACACAGGGATACTTGTCCCACTCCTTCAGTAAGTTTTCTGATTGTAAATGGCAATCATAATGGCCTGCGTGCAGAAATTAAGAGCAGATTAAATTCAGGGAATTCCTGCTACCATTTGGTCTGTAATATTTTGTCTTCCTGTTTGCTGTCTAAGAATATAAAGATTGCAGTATACAGAAATATAATTTTGCCTGTTGTTTTATATGGGCTTCAAAGTTTCTCTTACACTAAGGCAACAGCATTTGCTGAGGGTGTTACTTAAATAACGACGTTCTGCAGCATAATGGTTAGCATTCGTGCTTCATGCTTAGAGGTTATCCAGATAAAACCACAGGTGGCACACTGGCTGTCCTGAGTGCTGTTTGTCATTGTTTGCGAGAATTTTTTCAAGAAGTACTGTGTTTTTATGATAACCTAGGCTATAAACTTTATATTGTCATACCGTGCATTTTTAGTCGATCACACATCATTTTAACCAACAAATGCACACTTTTTATTTATTATAGAATACAATTTACAGTAAAACTAGTCCTTATTCAGTTTCTGTTTTTTAACATACAGATGCTTAACTCTTGTTTTATTCTAAACTGGATCGCTGCTTTTAATGTTTTGTGACTTTGGCGGTTGGACCCACTGACTTTGATTGAGAAGTATTTATTCAGTTTCTGTTTTTTAACATACAGATACTTTAACTCTTGTTTGATTCTAAACTGGATCACTGCTTTTAATGTTTTGTGACTTTGGCGGTTGGACCCACTTACTATAATTGAGAAGTATTTTTAACATATAGGTACTTTAACTCTTGTTTTTTTCTAAACTTGATCGCTGCTTTTAATGTTTCATGACTTTGGCGGTTGGACCCACTTACTTTGATTGAGAAGTAGTTTTACTGTAAATTGTATTGTATAATGAATAAAAAGTGTGCATTTGTTGGTTAAAGTGATGTGTAACCTAGGCCATGTTGACTTACCTCCACGTCATTTTAAATTTATTATTTATAATCATCATATCATATTTCATTTCATGCAGTGTAACTAGGACATGGCTGTCATTAAATAAATGTAGGATGTAAGCAGTCGTATTTTGAATTGTTTTCAGTAATTGTATCTGTAAGTAGCTTGATTCATTTCTGTGCATTTGTAAATAACTGACTTGAATTGTTAAATTGTTTTGCCTGAAGAACCCATTCATATGTATAATTTTCAGACTTCTGAGTAAGGCCACTCGCCTCTCTATGACTCGGAATGCTGTGTGGGCTCTGTCAAACCTGTGTCGTGGGAAGAATCCACCACCTGAGTTCTCCAAAGTATCTCCATGCCTACCTGTACTCTCTCGCCTGCTGTTCCATGCAGATTCTGATGTCTTAGCTGATGCATGCTGGGCGCTCTCATACCTGTCCGATGGACCAAATGACAAGATTCAGGCTGTTATTGATGCGGGAGTTTGTAGGCGATTGGTTGAACTTCTCATGTAAGTATTCTCTCTTAGTATCTGTAATGATTAATCTATTCTCTTTCATTGGGAAAGAAGCAATCAGCTGAGACCACGAAGCTGTAATTTGAAAGCATGAGATAACTTGTGTGTGTGTGTATATATATATATATATATATGTTCACTTCAAGAGGGGAAAAGAAAAAAAATTATTAAACTTTCTAATGTGTGCACTTAAATGTTTGACTCTGTAGGGTTTCTGTGGTCTTGCTCTGAGACTGAGTGGTTGCAATTGAGAATATCTGTTTCTAAGGGGTCCAGCAGAGCAGATTAGATGCTCTCCTTTACCTCAAGACGTAAGCAGAGCTGGCTTCTGAAATGTACCCTGTTTATAATTAAGATAATTGACAAAGTCCAAAGAAAGAAGATTACTTCACTAAAGAGGAAGATTTGTTATGTCCCTGAACACAGGAAAACTGCCTGAGCTTGTGTGTTGACTCTGTTGCTGATACCTGAATTGCTGGATCGGGTGCCAAGTTATTTTTATTGCTAATGGTTTCAGCATGCATGTGAAGTATGTTCATTTAAACAAAGATTGTTTATATGCAGTACTTTTTGAGGGTATGCTAGTGTGGTAAAAAACATTTCATGTAAATGGTGCTGCATAAAAAACACCATACACAGAATAGTAGGAAAGTCTTGAGTGGTTTCAGTGCTGGACAGCAAGAAAATATGAAAACTTGTGTTTCTGTTGGATAGTAGGAATGCAAACAGCCTAAATAACACATATTCGTGTTAAGAAAATTTCCTGATAATGCATGAAACTCTTTTCCAAGACTGCGTGGTCATAGTTTGGTGTGCTTTGATTGTGAATGAAATCTCACTGTCCATATTCTTTGAAGAAACAGTTTGTGGCTGTTAGTGTTGAATTAATTGTGGTACCTTTTGGAGAATCAACGGAAGAAGGGAAAATTAACGGTTTGTTCATGCAAGACAGTGCCACGGCCCACACATTTGAGTTCACAGTGACTGCACTAGAAGAGGTATTCAATGAACAGTTGATAACTCAGAGATTATGGTCCACATCTGGAGACGTGAATCTCTAATAATACATTTAATAATACTAATAACTCACAGATTGTGGTTTTTATATCACCAGATTTGAATCTATGTGGTTATTATTTACTAGACGAGGTATTCATTCAATTGTTTATGACTGACAGGTTATGGTCTCTCAGATCTCCAGATTTGAGTCTGTAGTTATTATTTGTGAGGCACAAGAAAAGATTGAGTTCATGTGAACAGTCCACATTATTTGCAAAAAGTGAAAGACAATATTCCAAGAGAAATTTTCAGTATTTCACGATGAGTTCCATTATATGTTGAGAAATATTTTCAGAAGGTGTGAGGCTTGCTTAGATGCTGGGATTCAGCACTTTGAGACCTCTTTGAAATGAGGCAAATTGAACTGCAGGGGAGAAACAGACTCTGAATGTCTGGTAGATGAAGGCTTCATGTGCAGCAGTACTTCCGTGGTGGCTGCTGTGCTCAGGGACAAAGAAAATGCCCCCCAAAAATGTCCTGTATACTTAATTTGAAAGTATGAAGTATTACAGATTTTATTGTGATATGAATGTTATATTACAGGCACAACCAGCACAATGTGGTATCAGCAGCTCTGAGAGCTGTGGGCAACATAGTAACTGGAGATGATGTGCAGACTCAGGTTATTCTCAATTGTTCAGCACTGCCTTGCCTGCTGCATCTCCTAGCATCACCAAGGAATCCATTAGGAAAGAGGCCTCCTGGACAATATCCAATATTACAGCTGGTAATAGGCAACAGATACAGGTTAGCAAAGTAATTTACAATTCTGTCATTACAGCTTAAATCCCTGCACTGATGATTATTATGTTTACTCTTACAGTAAAACCTTGCTAATTTAAATTTATGTAATTACAAATGCCATACAATTCAAAGCAGTGAAATTCCCCAGCTTGAAACAGGATTGTTTGGTCCCAGATACTTTGAATGAAGAAGGTTTTGATTATGTACTTTGAGTGTGCTATAGACTGGCAGTGCCATGATAGCATTTTGCATTTTTATTCTTCAGATTGCTGCCTATATTAGTAGGTTAGAATTATGTATGGAGGGTGGGAAGCATGTGTATCTTGCCCAGGTAGTTGTTTCCATGTGCCATAATCTCAGCAATTTACCATGACACGTGAAGTTTCTGTATATACTTTTTAATTGTTGTAAAGAATGGATACCGTTTGTTTTTTGGATTAACTTGTTCTGGATACCATGGGCGCTCTGGTAGGTTTAGTATTTCCTGTGTAGACAGAAGATGAGGGCAGACATGTTTAAATTTAACTGAAACTAACAAAGAAATAGCCCAGTTTGTTTGTGGCAGAGTTATTGAGGAATTAGTTACAAACTGAAATTATGACCTGTGCTAATAGTTACATCTGATGCTTATCTTTTTACAGTGAGGAGCATATCTGTTTGGTTGTCTGTGACTGTTGTTAACATGCTTGCAGCTACCCTACACATCAATCTGAGGACACAACATGCTCATTTAACATTGTTTTCCAAGCAGTGACCTTTAGTTTTCTGTTTCAGGCGGTAATTGATGCAAATATTTTCCCAGTTCTTATTGATATACTCGGGAAAGCTGAATTTAAGACACGAAAAGAGGCTGCATGGGCCATAACCAATGCCACGTCAGGGGGTACAGCCGAACAGATAAGGTATCTGGTGGATCAGGGTTGCATCCCCCCTCTGTGTGATCTTCTGACAGTGATGGATGGCAAGATTGTTCAAGTTGCCCTTAATGGATTAGAAAATATTTTGAGACTAGGAGACCAGGATGCAAGGGCTCATAAAGGTGTCAATCCATATGCTGTGCTAATCGAAGAATGTTATGGTAAGTTAGAGAAACATGTATTTTAAGTCCTGAACTTACAAACATTTGAGTTTACGAACATCTGTACATGTGTAAGACATATGAACTGGTTCCCAGTTGAAATAATATGAATTTGATGTGGCAAGATAGCAGACATGCCTTGAATGAAATGATGAACAGCTTGCTTAGTAATACTGTTGTGGAAGTGACTTAAGGGCAAATGCTTTGAGCAAGTCCATCTCCATATGGTATTCATTGTGTTTGCATAATCCAATTATTGCTGTGAGTGTTTTAGTATATATGGAGCATTAACAACCCGTAAGATGTCCGAGAAAAATAAAAGTGGCAAAGAAATATAAAAATTTTTTGGCTTATGAAGAGATCTTTGGAACAGCTCACTTGTAAGTCGTGGACTTAACTGTATACATATTTATTTTAGTGGGATCTTTCTTATACTTTTCCAACATCCCATTCATGGCAGTGCCACAACTTTCTGGTTAGATTCAGGAAGACACTTATCAGATAACAAAAGACTTGCCTCAGAGGGATTATGTACATGGGAATTCCACACTGTTGCTCAAAGACTATGTAGCCACTGGGTATATTATGTCTTTGATCCATCTTATTCATTAGACTTCTTGAAATGATTAGAGGTAGTAATCAGTGAGTGCTTATACACACACACACACACACACACACAATCACTTTGGAGATAGTTGTCCCCCATTTGTCACTGAACAGTAACTGATATGTGATACTGTATGATAATACTGATTGGCTACCAGAAGATGAATTAATCAAATACTTTGCACTATGAAGTTTGAGATCATAGGACATTGAGCTCCACTTCCATGGAGTGTTCATGGCGGTCATTTTTGTTATCAGAGTACACATTTGGATCTTCACACCTAGACTGCAAAACCCTGTACCCATATGAAAAACTTCAGTTAAATCTGATTGTTTCTTGCTTGTGCAGACAGAACCACTTCCACCATCCATGGCTTGACATATGTTTTGTATTCATTTTTCAGGAGACGAACAGGGTGTACAATGAATTTCTTTTGTTTCAGTCACACATAGGTCTCCCTCTCACAAACACCTTGGAAGATTCCCGATTCTACCTTCTTCCTCAATTCTGAGTCCAAAACAGTACAGTTTCACTCAGTTTTGATTAATGAAGAGAGGTGTGTCCCAAACAAAGACCCTAGTTACACCTTCCTAATGACATATGTATAAACCAAATCAGTGGCCAAACTCACCAGTTTATGGTTTCATCTTTGGAAGCTCAGATGTTTGAACTGTGGACCATGGCTGGTCACACTGTGGTGAAAGTAGACAACTTTGTTGCTACCTGTGTGCATCCAGGTTCTATAGAGCATTAATCTCTTAGGGTTGTATGATGAATTTTCCATATTTACATGCACATTCATTGGCTTATGTCACCATCCCCAATTTTATGATAGGAAATTTGGTGCATTTAATCTTATTTAAGAATTTTTGTTGTAATTTCAGCTTATGGATTTTCAGTCCATTTTAAATTGTGTACATTTTTCAGTTTGTGTAATTCATGATTTGTGCACCCATGGCACTGTGTATTTTCAGAAATTGTTCCTTTTGCTTTCCATATATGTAACTGTTGCAGGCTGATTTCCTCATCATCAGTAATGTAAGTAATGTTTGTGTGTTGAGTATGGGATCTTTTCATGTCTTAAATTAAAAGTGTAAAGCAAGAAGAATGGTGAAAAATTAATGAGAGGTTGGGTACATTGGAAGTCATTTATTAAAACCCAGTAAGCCAGCTGTTTGTTTTGAGACCAAGAAACAAATTTCCCATAGGTAAAAAATGCTTCCCCATACACAGAATACCAAACAAGCGATGTAATTTATATTTCTTTTATTACGAAACCAACCAGTACACACACAACATATAAAATCGTATAGTTTTTATAAATTCTCTGACCTTAACTTGCTGTTAATGATTATGCAAGGTACTAGGTAATACATTGCATGCTCTAATACTCCCCCCAATTCACCTGTACAGGCATGCGGGTTCAGTAAACAGTCAACTCCCATACACACCACAAGACCAGTCATACAAGGGCAAGGCCTGCACTGGACCCAACATGTGATAGATGTTCATATATGCATATAAGGTGCCTACGGCATATCAAGAAAGCAGTTTTTAGCTGTAAAGTAAAATTTAAATGTTTTATACTAGCTGCAAAGATAATATAATGTATACTATATTTTAATATGTTACTAACAGTACAGACCTTTTTATGCAACTGAATTTAGAACAGAAAAACAGTCGACTCATGTGCATACTACAAGACCATTCATGTAGGACAGGCCCATATTGAATCAGGCGTATGATAGAGGCTGTATGCGCGGATGAATTTACTACAATTAAATTGAGGCAGCAGATTTTAACAGAACCTTTAATCCACCTGTTTTATACTAGATTGGAGACAATGTAATGCATACCAACCATTTTGTTGTATTATTGATCATATAAACTATTAACCTGCATACAGAATGTAGCTGGGGCAAGCTATATACAATCACTATGAATGTAATTTGTATATTTTAACTGGTTTTTAGAGGACTTGGTATCGTGGTATATTAACTTCCTGAGGATGGTGCTATAGCACCGAAACAAGTTGGAGGATTTATAAAAACTATACAATTGTATATATTATGTGTGCATTGGTTGGTTTAATAATAATATAAATTAGATTAAAATGCACAGAATAAACAATTTAAAAAAAGTGGCATAATGTTTCACACAAAAGACACCGAGTGAGAGTCTGTCAAATCATCTGAAATTTTTAAATTTCTGCCATATAAATGTAAATGTACATGAGTGTCCACAGTACACATAACACATACTCTTGATCATGGTATTTTGTAAGATATGTTCCATCTACTTAATGTAATGTCACATTACATTTTCCAATTTAAATCACATGTGAAGACAAAAATAATACTAATTTTACATCCCATCTTATCATTGATAAGTTTGAGAAAATTAATGACTAGTTACCCTTTGTCATATATTTATAATTCTCTTTGTGTATATGTGTATTTGTAATAAATTTGTATAGGGTCATTGTTTTGCTGCTTGAACGGTAAGTGGCCGCCTGACGCTCAGCTAGCATTGTCATACACCGAGTCTCAGGAGGTTTAACAGTCTGTGAAGGAAGCGAGAAGGAGATTTACTGTGATAATAACCTTCAGAAAGTCTAATAAAAACTCAACAGTGCTACCACAGATGCTGAAAATGTTGCTGTCCTGACTGAATGCAGTCAGTGTACAGGCAGAGCATGTTATTTACTGTCTGGACTTCTTGCTATGAAATTGTTGAAATCTCATGGCCTGCACTCATTGCACACCAAACACCAATGTCTTCGTTATGAAGAGGGAGTTTTTGAATAAGTCCTGGATTTGCTGCACTCCAATACCGGCTGTTCTGAGAATTCACCTCTCCACGTAAGGAAAACCAGGAAAAACACGTAACTGTGGATCAACTTCTCCATTGTATCCGGACTGAAGAAACCAGTTACAAAAATGTATTCCTTCAAAGCATTAACTACCGATGTCTTATGTGGTCGCAGTTGTACAATTTTGTGGCCCTTCTTCCAAACGTTTTCAAAACACTCATCTCTTGAGCTGAGAAATTTTCTGCGACATTTTCCAGCAGACTCATATTTGAAATACAGCTGCACTAAAACAGATGCTGTTAACATTGTACCTGAGTAGTGGCTTGCTATTGCATTACTGAAGGACTGAGAAATGCATTTACCAGCAACAAACCTGATGATTCATGGCACAAGTCTCTTATCACCGACAGCTAAAGTTACACTCCAGTTTTAAAACTGCAAGAGAGCTTACGTGGCTGCGTAATTAGGCGTGGTCCTCGGCCCCTACATTCCCTTGACTTAACACCTTGTTACTTTTATTCATGGGGAAGTTCCAAAGATAAAGTGTGTAAACAAATCCTCACACTGTGAAAGAACTAAGAATTAACATCTGCCATGAGATTTCAACAGTCCAGTGAGTAGAGAACGTGTTCCATCTGTATACTGACTGCATTTGGCCAGGAGGGCAACATTTTCAGCATCTGCTGTAGCAATGGTGAGTTTTTATTAGACTTTTTGAAGGTTATTATAACAGGAAATCTTTTTCTCGCTTCCTTCACAGACTGTTAAACCTCCCGAGACACGGCGTATGATGTAACGCTAGCGGAGTGTCGGGCGGCCACTTACGGTATTGTTCAAGCAGCAGAAAAATGACCCTATACTTCCGATGACCATTCACTATGTCTATCAGTATTTGATTTCTTATGTCAAAAGTCACACTGATGATCCCCAATATTTTCATCTGTATATGGAGTTAGTCTCGAGAGAAGAATGTTCTGTTTGGAATTGATGACTATGATGACACAGATTCTTTGTTCTGTTTGTTCTGTAGTTTAGAGATGGCAGTCATGATCTCAAAAACGTTTTCTCTGAAATTGGTGGTATCTTTTGTTGACTTAGTATGAACATTGGTTTTATGTAATTGCTTTCCACAAATGCCACAGCCTCCACATGTGACTTGACAGTTATATCTGTCATTTTTCTTTTTAAGGACAACCGTTTTACATGTGTGAAAATAAGTCCAGCAACTGTAAAAAGTGTTTATAACAGTGCATTATATTTGAAGACGTTACCAATTTTTTTTCTTGTAATTCTTATGTCATGCAGCTGCAATGAATACTTAACAACAGATAACAGTAGCTGCAATAAAAGTTCATTGGTTATTAATCAGTTTTATATGATTCATATTTCATGCATTAATCGGATGAATACAATATAAATACCAACAAATGCACAATAATATTTTGATGTAGTGTACAGGGTATCCTTGTATTCTTGTTTGTACCTCCCTGAAGATGGCCACATAAAGTGGCCGAAACATGTTGGATGATACCCCGTATTGAAAGCAAATCAAAATACTGTTGTGTATTTGTTGGTATTGATATTGTATTCACTGGTTATATTTGTGGCAGTAGACCCTACTTAAAACTTCCTTTGCTGTTCATTATATGCTAAATGAAAGTCATTACATTGTCTGTGTTAAAAAGTTCGTATAAAATGTATTTTATTGTATTATATTTTGTTCTCTGAATGCATTAAATCAAAAATAATTCTGGCCAGTAGAGCCCATATATGTGATTGAAATGCTGTATGAAAAAGAATAAGGAAATTAAGGTCATAAGTTGAATTTTTCCAGAGATGGGGACATTGCTTGTTTTTATCCTATATGTGAAACTTTGGTAGGTGACACAATTTTATTAATATATTTCAGGTCTGGACAAGATAGAGTTCCTGCAATCTCATGAGAACATGGACATTTATCAGAAAGCTTTTGACATCATTGAACATTATTTTGGAGGTGAAGACGAAGATGCTCGGGTAGCTCCATCCGTAGACCAGGATGCACAGCAGTATCATTTTAATGCAGACCAGAGTGTTCCTATGGGTGGATTCCAGTTCTGAACAGGTTGTCCAGCGTCAGTCCACTTTGCGCCTGTGGGCTAGTCGCTGCTTAAGTAGGAGATTAATTTATCGAAGAAAAAGACAGAAGTACTCCTCAAGAAGGAGAAGTATAAAGAAATATATATTATGAATAATAAGAGAAAACTAAAAATATTTGTACATACAGTGGTCCAGAGATAATGAAATGGTTGGATATGTGCTAGTGTTTGAAGGTGATAATGTGAGTGCTGGATAGAAACACAGGATTAAGTAAATTTGTTTTTTATAAAAACACCAAAAATGAGGAAGACATACTTTAAACAAAATGAAAATTATGTTCTTTCAGGTTTGTGAACTTATAAACCATATCAGGAGCTACTGTAATGAATGAGTACTGATGCAGCTACATTAGGTAGACATACATTCTGTTGTAAGGATGCCTGTAAGAATTTTGCTGGTGTTTAGTTTTCTCTTATTTACAAACAGAATCTTGGGTAGGAAAAAGTTGCCTGTGTGGTGCAGTGTTTTTGAAATGTGGTCTTATGTCAGGCAGGCTAAAGAGACATTCACTGGTTGTAATCATTCAAGCAGTCATGGGAGTGATTTCATGATGTTTGATTTGTTGCAAAATTTCCCACCTTCTCTGTTTAATTCCAGATCTTGGAAATGCTTGATGACTTGAATTAGAAGGAAATTATAATGTTAGCTGATTTGTGGTAGATATAAACAGTAACCCAACAGTTAAAGGAAGTGAAACTTGAATTCCAGTTTTCTAATTTTCCGGTCATGATAGGGTGGCTGTGGTTAGTGCTGTGTCTTGCTATTGTTCCTTAGAAATATGGAAGAATAATCCATGCAGGGAGGTACTAAAGCAATGATTTTAAACCCCTGATGCAGAAAACTAAATTAATTTCCTCATGAAGCTCTGCTAAAACAAGATTCTTATTGATGTAAAACTGGGTGATGTAAACAGCCTGGGATGATTAGTCTCCAAATGTGATCTGATAGTATTTGGTAAATGTGATTTGGTTTTGATTTGCCCACAATCATGTCATGATAACATTTCTTAAAAGAAAGGTGAGACAAATTATTCTACCTAGACCAACTACAGCAGGATTCATGTCATGTTCATTTTGTTATGTATTATGTTTATTCTACTTTCTAACTTGCCTTCCTTAAAAGTCAAGCATACAATTTCTCCTATCTCTGCTGTAAGTTGTTTTCCCAAACTGCCTTATCCTACTTGATATTTTATCACCACAGATCTTTGTGCTGTATCTCCAACTCAGGAGCCTGTGTTAGATCATAATTTAATTTGGAAATATGTAAGAGAACTTGGGATGTTTGTCCCTTATGTAGTAGTCTGGACTTCCATTCCAATTATGTTTCCTGATGATTTGTAATACGGTGCATCACACAGTATAATATGCAATATGTTTTGTTTTCATGACATCTTCCAGGTTACGTGTATGTGGGGATATGCTTCCAGACGCTTTTATACACAGATCTGCCACAGGCTTCCCCTTTCACTGTACCTTAAACTCTGTGACGTAAAGAAGGCATAACACTTTTTGTGTGACTTATGACTTGGACTGTGCTGGAGCACATACCCGACTGGATGGACGTGGCAAAGACATGTCTCGTACAACTTACATAGAAGGGAATTTCACATGTTTACAATAGTTCAAGAGAATGCAGCTGTTTACCAATGAGGAGGTACTGCTGCGTATGGTAATGACACATTACCATAAATTCAGTAAATGAAGAAAAGTAAATATGCCATAGCAATATAAAACCAAAAACAATTTTCCATTTGACAACTACAGAGTTTCTTATTTGTATGTTATTTTGATACCACTTGGTGCTCCAGGGACTTTTGTCTCTCTGTATATACGAGTAGAATACTTCGAAAATTGAAAGTGTATCCATCTTGTAAAGATGATGAGTACAGACAAAACATATTTATTACATACATTTAACTGATTTGAGGCTTGTGTTTGGCTTGTTTAGTTCTCAACATCAGTGGACCTCTCAGATCCAACGCTGAAGGATCTTGGAACTGTTGTAGAATGAATTTTGCTATCTCAACTCTTGACACATCAATCAGACTAGCATAATATGATATAAGACTGTTACTCTCATACTCTTGTGACTGATGACAAACTGAATATACATGTTGTGTGCAGGATGTTCAAAAATGGTACTTCACCGGGAAGTTATTGTGGAACCTTTTTTTTTTTTTTCTTGTAATGTCTAATAAATTTGTCTGTGATATGTCCTTAATCTTTTGAAAACTTTTGTCATCGCAAACTAAAGAACAGAGGAATATTTGCTTCAAACATACTGTCTACAGATGGCCAGAAACTGAAGTTAATGAAAATTTGGAGTCTACCTATTATGTGGGCAAGAAACAAAGTAATGTAGATTTGTTGAAATTGCTAAAAGGAATAAAACATTCTTGTGGAAGTGTAAATTACGGACTTCAGTAATTGCCTTTGAAACCAGAACTAGTCAAGTTGTCACCTCATTATATACAAGGAATAAAAATTTAGTAGCATTTCTCAAAATGTTGCTGATGGTTTGTACTCCCATGAAATCTTCACTAAAATGAAAATGAATGTAAAAAGGTATTGCTAAGTCAGGAGAGACAATGTGTATGCCAAGAGCAAGTATATTGCTTCAGATAAATAAAAAATTATATTCATTACTTCTGTAATGGTTTATTAGTGTGGTGAAATGGTACACCCATCTATAGCTGTACTCGTATGCGTGTGTTGCTGTTTATCCAATTATAAAATTAAAAGTGCAGTATTTTCCACTCTTGGTCTACAAGAGAGGTCTGTGGTGGGCCATGTTGCAAATGCATTTTAAAGTCTCCTCTTCAATTCATATTAGAAGCACAAAGAGTTAAGTGAAATCTGTGTAAGACTTAGGCATTTTCCTGCCTTAGACATTAGGATAATTTAGTACCAGAATTTTTCTGTATGAGTAAGGTATACATTGCCATTTCATATGTTTCCCACTTGAAAGGATTTTCCACCTAAAAAGCACAAAAAAGTTCATGACAACAAAACTTCCACCATATTAATGTTTTTTGGCATCAAAATCTTGAAAGACTTTCTCGAATTTCCCATTTCTTCAGTTAGTTGCAAACATACAGTGACAAAGTGATGATTTCAGTTCCTAGAGGGTAATCTCCAAGATTGTTTCTACACACGTGTGTTGCACATGGCATGACATACATTGACTTCTGATGTGTCTCATCTGTTGCACTGGTCAGTGAGTGGACGGTGGTTGTGAAGCCAGTTAGTGTTTGGGACCAGTTGTTGTTACAAGGCTTATAACAGATCATTGTGATTTTATAAGCCTTTATTAACCATTTTTAAATTAGTGTGATCAACTAATAAGGGAATGCAGGCCCAGAACATACATTCTAACAAAATTTGAAATGTGAGATGCAGCTCATGCTGCATGGGAAATGTATAAGATTGAAGAAATGCAGGTTTAATGGAGCATGTTGTGGCTGTGTAACTCTTTTACTTTGATTTCAGCAATTTAAAGTATTTTCTGTATAAAATTTACATAAATTTTGCATTGCTTCACATTGTGTGTGCACAGTCTCTGCCCTGAAGAGTGATTATTATTGAACATGTCATCAGCATGGCTACTGTGCAACAGAACCAGCATAAAACATAAGCCAGTGTCAATTCAGCAAAAAAGTGGGCATAATAAACAAGGTGGATGGTACTTCAGGTGTTTCTTGCAAAAGCAAAGTCAGTAGGCACCTGGCAATATTGGAAGGTAGTCAGTAGTTACAGAATTGTTCCAGCAAAAACGGGTTCCTCGTCTACTAATTGTGTTTGTAAAAGATTTATCTTGTTTTCAAGAATGTGTCAAAGTCACTGAAGAAGGTAAGACTTAAAGTGTGGTTTGATGGTGAAGATTACTTAACGTAGAATGTACTTAAGTACACAATTACAAAATAACATGTTTTCAGGCTTACCCATTGAAGACATATTAATGCTTAATGCTGTATAGAAGAATAATCATTGTTTGTTCTGAGATTCATACAAAACACATCAACACAATGTGTGGGCAGAATGTAAAATTTCTTAATGTTAAACTTGGTGGTATGTAAAGAAACCACAAGGGCTTAAAGGATTAATATGCCAAGTTTGTTGAACTGTTCCAAAAATATTTTAAGAGGGTTTCACTGTATTTAATATATAGTTACCACATTTATTTGACTATTTCTTTTTTCAACTTCAGGTTGCCATAAATGTCTGGCAATGGCTCTGTGCATTCACTGAGCCTTTTCTGTTTCTATCAGAGTGACTTTTCTTATTGCAGGGACTGATGGTGATAAGTAGCATAATATGTAAGAGGTAAAGTTTGTCATGGGCATATGACATTCTTAACTGTGGCACTAGTTAGGAGTGGTCAGCTTCATGCACTGGCTGTTTTACTCCTAGGGGAAAAGACCCCAGTAACCATTGGATTGGCAGCAGTAATGGGCAACACACGTGTGTGAGCAACCTGAAGATTACAAGTATGTACTACATAACATGTCAACGCCAAACATATTTGATTAAAAAGATTAATTCCTCTTATTCATGGGATTTTTGCTGTACCATCCTATTTGGCAACTTGCTTTCCATTGATCTTTTTTTAGTGTCTCAAAATTCTTTAGCCTGACAAGGGATCCTCACTCTTATACAATGATACAAATAATTAAGTCTCTGTAATTTTATTGAAATTATGGGGCTACCACAGTCTGATAGTATTATTGCAATAATCAGAAAGAGGCAGAGCTGGAAATTTTAGAATACTTCAACATAAACATTAGTACATTTTATGAATTATTATTAATTAGCAGTGTATGAACATAGGAAAGATTGACAACTGTATGTTGAACTGCATATTGTGTGCAAGAATAATGGTTGCAAGTGATATTTCAGCTGTCTTTACCACAATTATTATACTCTGATGCAGAAGTTGGCATTCAAGTTTGTGGTCTTCATGTGGCTCACAAGTATTAAACATTTACATTTGAATCAGTTCCTTGCATGAAGAAATTTGATAAATGGCTTCATATCTTCACTATGTCCTTATGACATAGTATTAATTTTGAGTTCTGAGTAAAACAGCATGTCATTCATTCACCTGAATTATGGGCCACACTACATGCGCTAGGGAATTGCAGGGTTTGAAACTGAATTCTCCCATTGCTTCCATTCATCACCCTTTATATCACCATCATTAGGGCGATCTGCATACCTTTCTGATTTGAAAGCATCGATCATACATATGGAGCATACAATTATGCATTCTTCCTTCTGTAGTATTAAATATAAAACAGATAATTAACATAAAAAGCCAATGTTTAATAAACTATATGAATGACAGCATGGTTATTTCTTGCAGGAACTGACTATTTCAGCATGGTGTGGTACAACCAAAATTTTGAATACCATGCCATCATTCTTGTGCAACTGATGATTGAATTATGAATTTTTGTGTGACTGTTGATATGGTAAAAGACCTATATTGTTACCGTGTGTAAATGGTGGGCATCATGCAGTTTGCTGCAGCTTGGCAGTTATGAAGAAAAATAATAACCTGCTAAATTACAGATTGTTGGTAGCAGGGTTGTGGGTGAATCCACTGAAAACATCTGTACACTTCTTCCAGACTACATGATGTCACAACCCACAAGACTGCATTCTTCGTACTCACTGATGTGTGAATATCATCTCACTTTACACCAAAGCCTTCAAGTATCATCACTGGGTAAGAAAGTGTAGTAAGGTTTTGAGTGACTGACCTCCCACGTATGTAAGAAAGTAACAGAGCAGTATCCAGCACCATATAACAGTCACCCATGTAACTGCTGGAAAGAAGAGAGTTCCTAATTCTACAAATGTCTAACTTCACTAATTGTAACATAAAGTTTTGACATATGTCAGGTTTGACAGTAATGTGTCTGTAACAAGGAAGTGTCTTACAAAGTCAACTGTATTCTGAATTACTGTATTCTTTCATATATCTGTTCTATTGACACAAGTATTCTCAGAGAAATGCAGACAGTGAATGGTTAAGTCTTGTTTGCAGTCCCATCATTTTCACAGTTCTCATGTTTTCCACTTATGTGTACAGCATGTTTTTCTGCATCACCATTGTCACAGATAATTACTTAAACTGACCATCACTGCAGGACTAATATGTAAAATTGTTTAGCTTTTCATAGGGGCATGAGTATAGGCAAGAGCAGGTGGGTGCTGTGTCATACACTGACCACCTATATTCTGAAGGGATATGTGGCCTCAGGGCCACAGTGGCAATCGGGGTGCAGAAAATTGTACATTATTATATTCAAGACATATTCTGATCCACCTTAAGAACCATGAAGTTGTAATATTCAATGGAAAAATTTCTCTTGAAGGCGCAGAATCTCGTATTATATTAAGTTACTACTTTGCAATGCAGGGTTTCATAACAAGTAGTATTGGGCATGCATACTATCAGTCCAGGGAAACAAAATCATGTTTGTAAGCCTTCAGTTTGCATAATGAGGGAGGTAGATCCAAGAAAACATTAGGTGATGTTAGAATAGGGCAGGGATGAGATATTTGCTGTGGCATTGAAATTCCCACTGGACCTACATTTTCCCTTTCAATCAACTTCTCAAATCTCAGAACCGTACTAGCCAAGACACAGAGTTTGGTAGGAAAATCTGTATTCATAGTACCTGTATTACCAAACCTATTGGTGGCATATAATGGAGCAGTACACAGATTTAGCACTTATGGTCAACTCTTACATATTCTTCTGTGAACATGGTGTAAATGGTTGAAAGCAGCCCTTTTATTTGTAATATATTTTAAGTGCTCCAGACATCCAAATTAACAGTTTTGTGTTATGGTCATAGATAACTGCCATTCCCAAATCAAATGTGTTTTTATTGGCCTATTCCCCTTCCTAACAAGGAAACATGGCATTTTTTGTAGTTCCCTTAAAGTCTGCTTTCCTGCTGCATATATTTCTAGTGCTGCACATCTGTTAGTACAGTTCTTGTTTTGGTTAGAATAAAATACTTATATACAGATTCTGTATAAATTTGTGACATACATGTCCTTGAAGTTTCACCATTTTTGTAACTGTTGACTTACAAACAATATTTCACCAAAAAAATGTGTAGGTATTGTAGTTTAGTTATACATATGCATGCCTGGGTTTGCACACGTGCACACACACACAAATGTCTAGTGATAGGCACCTACTTGTCTTCCAAAATGTAATAGTAGTAATGTTATGAGGTCACCATGTTGTCTGTTTGCAGCCTCGTTTCAATGTTTGAACCTGTTGACTTTCACAAAATTGGGTATGAAAATCATGCCATAGGCTACCCCAGTTGCTGCACCTATTTATTTTCTATAGCCAGTAATAACAACATGGCAGAGACATGAGGCAGGATCAACACTGCTGCTACTTGCTTAAGGGTTCTGAAATGATGTATGGTAATAGATCTTGGAAAATATGCAGCTTTTAATAATAAACCAATAATCAACTGTCAAATGTAACTATATACATTTTATATGATATTATTATATCAGGTATTCAGCTACATATTTTGGCTAGCACTGAAGCCATCATCAGGCTGCATACACAAATTAAAGGGATAGAAGTTTAACAACAGTAATATTGAAACATATAAAAAGATAATATTTTGTACATTATAAAATAATAAGTCAGTGGTCACATAGTATTTTCATTAGATTTTGGTTTTATAATGATAACTAATTCAATTCAATTTTATTTAGCATCCATAATTGCTGCAGGAGTAACACTTGGACAAGTCAAGTTACACAAATTATACAATATAAAACACTCAATAAAACTATATTATATAATAACCATACAAACCTTATAAAAATATTAAGTATATGGATTTCTTGCGTAAAAATCACCTGTTAAAAACTCATTCAATCTATAAAATGGATATTCCAATAAAAACAATTTCAGTTTATTTTTAAAATCCTTAAAACCTGGTTTTTTTTATTGCCAAGGGCAGTCTATTATACAATTTAATACCCCTGTTAATCACACTTTTCTTAAAAAACGATGAGTTACAAGGTGGCACATGGAAATCATCTTTCCTTCTTGTATCATAATCATATAAATATGAATTTCTAGTCAAATATATATTATATTTTTGAAAATAACACAACACCTCAAAAATATACAAAGTCACAGTAAAAATCCTCATTTCTTTAAAAATGGGTCTGCAGGATTTTCTGCTATTTAGACCTTTCATTGTACAGAGTGCCCTTTTTTGCATATTCAAAACTTTACTACTTTCTTTCTCACCACCCCATAAAATTATACTATATCTTACCAAGGACTGAAATTTGGCAAAGTATATATTCCTCAACATGCCGAAACTCAACTCATTTCGCAGTGCTTTAATAATGTAGCATACCTTACTCAAATTTAAACATAATGGTTGAATGTATGTGCTCAATTTTAAATTACTTGTAATATTAATCCCTGCATCATCATATCATCTGAACTGCAATGTATAGTTTATTCCTGCATCATTAAATGTAATATTTGGCCCAGCTAAGATACCATTTTTATTTAATTGAAATAACATTGCTTTGGTCTTGTCTATATTTATAATGAGGTTATTTTTTGAAAACCATGTTTCTAACTGAATCATCACCCTATTTGCCCTCTCTTGAACAGTATTTATATCTTTATCTGTTATCAATATGTTAGTGTCATCCACAAAAAGGACCACTTTTGCATCCAGTATATGTAGAGGTAGATCGTTTATATATAACAAAAATAAAAGAGGTCCTTGTCATAATCTGTATTTTATTATCCTATGTGAAGATGAATACATCTAATGTCAACCATTGGAGCTAGGCATGGGAAATTTGGTAGCAGGATAAATCATCAACATACATACATTTCATTAATCCATTACACAGCCATAGTTAACAGCTTTTGGATATGAAACAAGTCCTTTACACTAAGCTTGGCCAAAATATAGTCAGTTGTCATTTACATCAATTAAATCACAGTTGAATACAATCAAATCTTATAATTTTATAAATTAGTTAATAAAATACGAAATAGATAATTGTAATATAGTGGCAAATTATCTGTCACAGCTACATAAGTTGCAGCCTAGTTGTAATAATTAATACATAGATAAGTAAAAGACATGATGATTATACCTACGTGTTACATATGAAATAATGTACATAAGTCAATTTCAAAGATGGCAGTAATGTGAAACATTGAGTTCACATCCAACAAATTTAATGCATATAAAATCTGTACTTGACCAACTTGTTTTCAAGAATAGAATAAAACAAGTCATATTCATAGATCTGTGCCACTAGCTATCTGTGTGGCAGGAAAGTAGGCTTTGTGTGTTCTACTCTTAACTCCTTGTTCAAATTGTGTAGGAATGACTTAAGAGAGTCATAAGGATTTCTGATAGCAGAAACCCAAGCTTTAAGTGTGTGAGACAAGACAGCGAAATGAATCTTATTGTTGAATTTCTTTTGTCATCTCCCGATGAAGACTAAGATTTTCTGAAAAGAAAATTAACATGTCAAATATGTGACAGCCTTCACATTACTAAGCTTCATGAAGTTTGATTTTGAGAACCATTAACTTTTTCAATACTGTCTAATAACTGATAGCACTACGGGTAAGCTTTAACATATTTGAGTAATACTTAGCAACTACCAGGTCTGAATCCCGTGCTGCCCTGATGAATGGACAGTTAACACATTTCTTAGACTGAAAGTGTTTATCTCTGCAGATACAGCCTTACTCGTACAGAAGTCCTTTGTTGTTCTGTAGCCATAAATCATGCACCGAAGAGGGGCTTGTAAAACACAAATAATTGAAGTACAGAGTTATTGTGAATGTGATTTTTATTTTAAATTTTGCAGTTTACACTGTAACTCCATCATCCGCTATGGCCTTAACTTGCATATCTTCAGTTCAAACAACAAAATACTGACTGAAAATCATAATCCATTTTACTCAGTAAAATGTAAAATTGTAACAGCAACAAACACAACAAATTAAAAATAACTATGAAAATTCATATCATAAAACAAACAGCTTAATTCAGTCATGTTCAGAGTACAAATGCAGATATTATTCAAGAAATAAATTATGGGTTAATTTTACTAAATGTACAAAATGTCAAATGCATATACACAGTGTAGTTTTTATTGCTAGACTGCTCACAGTAGAGTGGACATTGTTGCTGCGCAGCAACCAGTGATGCCACCAGCTCTGCAGTACTTAGTCTGGCAATAAAAAATACTCTCTGTAATACATATGTCATGAAATTTCACTAAAAAAATACATGCAAGTACCAGTGCTACATTTTACCTCTTAAGAAAGCAGAATATTTATGCACGAACAGAATCATGATGAAGATTAACTCACTGAGATTTTCTATGTAGTTTTATGTGTGTGGGTCAAGTACTATGCCTTTTGAAGTAAAGCCCAATGGAATAAGCATAAAGATTTATTTGTTGGGTTGTAATACAAATTACTGATATTAAAAAAAAGGACAAAAAACCTCTTGCCTTTGAACATTAAGAAATTTTGGGTTCACATAAAAATAGTTTCCACAACAGCAGGAAATTCTGACAGCACATACCTGATTACATGATTTGCAGATGTCTTACCAGGCCAGTTTATTCTGTCATGGAATGCATCCAATATAATACTGTGATAACATACATACAGCCTTTAACTTTAACATGGTGCCAGATTTTTTTCTGGCTTTATTATCATGGTTGTATCTGTGATGCAAGTAATAAGGAGGTTTAAACTAGCTTCTTGCCTTTGAACATCAAGTAATTTTAGGTTCACATGAAAAATACTTTCCACAACAGCAGAAAATTCTGAAAACACGTACCTGATTACATGATTTGCAGATGTTTTACCAGGCCATATTATTCTGTCATAGAATATATCTTAATACAATACTGTGGTAACATATATATAGAGCCTTTAACTTTGACATGGTGCCAGATTCTTTTCTGGCTTTATCATCATGGTTTGATCTGTGATGCGTGTAATAAGGGGGTTTAATATATCTTCATCCAACTTATCACTCCACAACTTCCTTAATTCCTCCTCTGCCACTGCAGTGGGGTTGTCCCTATTGCTGGTAACTCCTGAAGCTTTCATAGTAAAGAAATATATAGCCTTATCTACAGCAGGTGTCACGGTGTCACAGAAAGAATGGAAAGACTGGGCCACTGTACCAGGTATCTTGTGAAGATTATTTACTATCACTGTGCGCTGTTCTTCCACCTTGGGGCGATACTCCTCTAACAGTATTCCATAGTCTTCAGCAAGTGTCTCATTGTGCTCTAAATCTGCTCCTTCTATAAGAAGAGGATGTGACTTCACAGCATCCAGGAAGAGAGTGGATATGTTGCCTATCTTCTGTGCCAGGCAAATGGGTGTCCCTTCTTCAGTGTCATACAGCAGCATAAATACTGACGGCTTTGTGGGAGTTCCTAGTGCTGTTTCTTTGATTCCAGCTGAAAACGCTACCCAAATATTTTCCAGTTGTGATGGAAATTCTTCACGAATATGTTGTATCTTCTTTTGTATCTCCTTCTGTATCTCCTTCTCATGTTCTGTTGCTGACAATTCGATATTTGCTGTCTTCTGTGTAATAAACGAACAAAAGCATCCCCCAATCAATGCTATGATGATGCCATATAGCACAGCCATTTGCAGTTGCTCTGAACCATTAATGTTCTGCATTGTGCCTTTTCGTGTGTCGGTGAAGGAACCACAATCTGTACGTGAAGCATCCTTAACCTTAACCTCAACCCTAACCTTGGTACTGGTATCATCATCATCACCATCGTCATCACTGTTTGTGTCCGGTGCCCATGTAGCTTCCTTTGCATACTTCAAATTCTGGGAACTCAATGGACTCTCTCTGCAGTTTCCAGAATTTGGAACCATCTCGTCAGAACGTATTGGTCTCCGTGGCTGTGGACTACATGAACGACTCTAAAACAGATGGAACACATTAAGAGAAATTATTTTATAATACTGCACATTTTTAAGCATTCACATTCGATGTGATTGAAAAATTTTAAAGTAAAGTAATTAAACAAGAATGTACAGGATTTGTGATATCTGTGGGGGGCAGCAGTACACAAGTCACCTATTATAACTTGTGTAATGCACTGAACTATCCTGTGAAATTATAATCCTGAGAATTCCATTGCACAGAAGTGCCAATGTTTGTTTTGTTGTTTTCTGTCAAGTAACTACTCTAAGAAGCAGAGTCTTCTTCTCTCCCATGTTTGCCATGGGGTATACCCATCTCATCTGCTTGATTTAATTACCCTAATAATATGTGGCCAGCAGTACAGATTATTAACTTCCTCAATATGCAATTTTTTCCAACTTCCATTTACTAACCCCCCCCCCCCCAGGCCCAAACATTCTTCTTGGCACCCTGTTCTCAAACACCCTCAGTCTGTGTTCATGCCTTAACATGAGGAACCACAAATCACACCAATATAAAACAACAGTCAAAAGTAGTCTTATGTATACATTTTAATCTTTATGTTTTTAGAGAGCAGACAAGAAGGCAAAAGATTTGGCACTGAATGGTTGCTAGCATTACCCAATTTAATCCGCTGTTAATTTCTTCATGAACACAGTTTTGGTTTGTATCATTCCCAAATATTTGAGCTTTTGCACATTATTCAGATGTTAGCTATCTTTATGCTGTCATTTTGTACCTCTACCTGTTCATGAGACGATATGTGCTTACACTTACTCCTCTAATGCACTTTTTTTACCATCCACTCCAACTCAAAGTTGCCAATGAAATACACAATATATACATGACAACTATATTGCCTGCTTAGGCCCTGCATGTTTCGGCCACAACCAGTCATCCTCAGACTCCTCTTGTATATTAATTGAGGGTACTTAATACTTTACAGTTATTTTAAGTACATTAAAAGTATGTCTTTTTGTGGACTAATATGTGCACAAGTCTGCAATGAAGACACCACCAAGTCTAACACACAAAGAAGTGATTTACCTTAAAAAATGACATATCATTAAATACATGAATAATAATGAGCCTTAGGGAAGAAACCCTTCACATAATAACATCAGTGGATAAGGAACTATAAATTATTGACTTAATATGGGACATTTGGACCTTTGAATACAACACAGTCTGGGAATGAAATTGTATGTACACAGAAAATGTTCACACATGTAAATACCAGAAATTCCTTGCAGTCTGTTATGTAACTTATGCTGGACACATTGCACAACAATTACATTTATTCTAATGGGTTTTGCCATACAAATCTAAATACATACAAATTAAAACTATGCACATATTACTCCACACAGACATATTTTTAACCTATTTCAAATACTTGTAAAGTACTGATGCCTTAAATTAATACACATAAAGAGTCTCCCTGAGAACAGTCAATTGAGAAAAATACATATAGCAGCTAAGCAATAAAAATACAGTTGTGATATAAATATTGTGTACTTTGCTGGTACATATATTACTCAAATTTTCTTTGCAGTTGCTCGTAGACCAGCATCCATACTAGCATCTAGCATTAACCCAATAGTCAAGAAGCTAACATGTCCCACTCATTTTCTCTCACTCTTGTTCTCTTGGACCTTCCTAATGACATATTATACAGCACAGGTGAAAAACAAAACTAATGAAGCATTCCCTCATTCAGATCATTGTGAATAGGAAACATATCAAACAAATGTTAATTAGCTCAACTAGTTTCAGAGGTATACCAAACTTAGTATGAATATCATAATGAACTTCACTCCTAAATAACATCTATACACAGCTCTCAAGCATCTTACAAGAAAGTAAAAGAGAAAAGAAGGAAGACAAGTAACCAAACTAGTGACAGGATTGCTGGTACTTTGCAAACTCATTTATCACTGATCTGATGCAGAGTAAATGAATCTGTGAAACTATAACTCAGTCACTCAGGTCTGCTCTTACTTTGTGAATGTAATTCTGATTCACTTTTTACTATACTGCTGAATGAAGCAGGATCTAATTTAACCGTTTTCATATATACCGAATGCTTTGCATAAAACTCATGAGTAACTTCACCAAAACGACAGAAGCTAATTCGATAATTTTCGTTTTAACCTTGATTTCAGGTTTCTGCTGCATGTTCATGAGATCTTCGCTCTTCTGGGATATTAAGCGGCGTCGTGTAGTAACTGTTCACCGACGTTTCGGGACAACGTATCGGTCCCCTCTTAACCCTTTAAGATGGGACCGATACGTTGTCCCGAAACGTCGGCAACAATAATCACACGACGCCACGTAATATCCCAGAAGAGCGCAGATCTCATTCGTTTTACTTAATTTACAATAGTTATTTGCGTAACTTTCATGCCTTTCGTGGAAAAGTTACCAGCTAATTTAGATTAACAGCAGGATTTGCCTTATCCAGAGTTAAACGCTCATACTGAATTACTGACAACTTACCAGCATTTCGCCACCACATGTTACAACAACTTTGCCCTCATTACCCACATACTATTCTCCTCCATTGTGTTACCTTCACAGAGTATCATAGACACGTTGGCTGCGTAATAAGCTCGTCTATAATCTTCGATCTATCTGGCATTGTATATTTATCAGCGTAATGTATATATTTGTTCTGCAACCGAGATTCACACATTTATGTCCAAAGATTTCATAATTGTATGTTAGTTGAGTAATAATAACGTCATAAGACTTCATAATTTATTATTTGGGCGGAATAAAAAAATTGTTAATTTATTGCAGGATGAAAGGTATATTCAATGACAAAAACTGCATACGAAGATTAACACGTTGGCTACTATGAGGTCTGACGCATGGGTGTGGAGGTAAGATGAAACTAAGCTGCTTGCAATCGTTCACTGTTTAGACTTCCCCGTTATCAGTATTCAAAGTAAACTTGATAGAAAGCAACACTTCGGGAAGAGGATTCTCCGTTTTCAGGTAAGGGTGAATGGAAAAACGGGGTAGGTGTTTCTAAGGGCGTTTAACTGCGGTAGTTTTTATCCGTGATGGATGGTGTGAAAATAAGGGAGGTAAATATTGTTTGCCGTAGGTGGTGTAAAATCTGTTTGTAGTAGTGCTGCCTGTTAGGTTTGTGTATTTTCACATGTTGTTGGAAATGAGTAGTGAACAGTCAGGAAGTATGTACTCTGGTATAGAGGAATTTTAGTCTTTAGTGATCGGTGTAGGTGGGCGGGGCATGTAGCACGTATGGGCGAGGGGAGAGGTGCATACAGGATTTTGGTGGGGAGACCTGAGGGAAGGACACCACTTGAAAGACCCAGACGTAGATGGGAGGATAATATTAAAATGGATCTTCAAGAAGTGGGATGGGGGGGCATGGACTGGATTGATTTGGCTGAGGATAGGGACAGGTGGCGGGCTCTTGTGAGTACAGTAATGAACCTTCGGGTTCCATAAAGCGCGGGGAATTTCTTGACTAGCCGACGACCTTTTAGCTTCTCAAGAAGGACTCAGCTCCATGGAGTTAGGTAGGTAGGTAGTTAGTAGGTTAACCGAAGCACAGAGTAAAAGAACGGGAATCACAAGATTAAATCTAACATATGCACTGTATTTTCATACACAGAGTCAAGAATATAATGTGAAATGTAGTAACACCCAACAGGCAAAATCAGCTTACAACTATCGTAACACCAGAGAAAAACTACATAAAACTATCGCATCCATTTGGTTCAACAATCTTGGGGAAATTGACTCTGTGTATGAAAATAAAGTGCGTATGTTGGTTTTAATCTTGTGATTTGTTATCATGATGCACGATGAATATAATGTGAAATTTAAAGAATGGGAGTTTGCAGGAAGTCGTATTTGTGGGTGTCACAGAGTGCCGGGAGAAACATATGTTAAAGCAATATACCCAGTGATGATTCCATGATGGCTTTGGTGTTTGCTGCGACTCAGAACGGATATTTACTATGTATATGTATGCATATATATAGGTATATATATATTTGTTGCACGCCTCGGTATGAGGATACAATTCGTGCCGGTCTTCCCGGGACAGTGCCAGTTTTATGGGATTTAAAGAGCTCTGTCCCGAAAAATTCAATTCAGCAAACCAAATATCTCAGGTTTTTTGAAGTAACGAAAATGCGACATTTCTAACAACGGTACAAACATCTTGCTTTCCCCACAGTGGGAGAAAATGTGTACAGGTGTAGGAGAGCCATCAACCAGTCACTAAAAGGAAGGAATAAGAGAAATAGGGGAAGATGTGCAGATTAGTGTTTACAGACAGTGGACTGAGACTGTGAAGGATGGGTACCAGATGTGTAAAGAAATACCAATAAGTGAACTGAGTGATTATTATTACTGCTGCTACTATTACTACTACTACTATTACTACTGCTGCTGCTATTACTTCATTTTATATCTGTTCAAACTATTGTGTCAGGATGTGTGTTACATATTGGCATGAATTTATGGGTTGAGAAAAAGTGGCCTCAATAAGCGTGGTGGCACTCATAGCACACCACATATCAGTTGTAACATCTTGTAATGGCACTTCTGCATGGATGAAGGTGGGATATTATGCAGATGAATACCTGTAATTCTGAATGTTTACATATGCATTAAGATGAAACCATGCTTCATTCCTGAATGGAAGAAGTGTGGGGCCAATTTCTCCAACATGCACCTGCTGAAGCTACCAGTTAACCAAAATAATTCTTTCTTCATGGTCTGGGTCATAGGGTTTGTGAACCACACTTGCCTAATACAGATGAAAAACAGCAGTTTTGTTGCATTTTGTAATGGATTATGCAGGCACATCTTTTTGCTGAACAAGTTGTGCAAAGATTTTCTTGTAAATACCTCCTCCCTAGCACTAGTTTCGTGTTTTTCCACGCTTGGCATGTTTCTTCTGTGTGTTCTGATACTGTCTGAAATGGCAGCTATTGCCCAAAATCTTTTCACATGTTTGAAAATTGTTTTCCTGTGTGGAGCTGGCACATCCAGAATTTTTTGTTTGAATTTTTGGCAGCACTTGTTGTAACAATGGTATTTACCACATATATCATATGGAAATTTGCACAGTTAATGCAAATGAGTCACGGGGACCTTGCAACCTCTCCAGTAAGCAGTGTAGGATTGAGCTGGCATATGGGCTTGGTTGATAACATAATGTACCTTACAGTATTGAGTAGCAAGTGGGGCCATTTGGCACTCTCTTTGTCCATTGTATTTCTTTGTTTAGTGTCATATATAGCAACTAGGCTACGGGCTACAATTGGGGAACTATGCAAGTTGTGGCAGGGGAAAGAGATTTTCCTGTTCTCCAAAACATTACCGCCTCTGGAGCCCAGTCAAACCTCCTTTTTATGGGTACCAGGGGATCTTTCCCTGGGGGTAAAGTGGCCAGAGCATGAAGCAGACCACTCACTGAGGTTAAAAATGCATGGAGCTCTATCACCACTCCCCCAAATGCCATCACGGTGTGCAAAGGTAGGACTTTACCTGCACTTATGTTTTGTTAGTTCACTTTGCATTTTGTAGATTTTTCAGCTTCTCTGTTGTTCATTGTGTGCTGTGAGAACAGATCTCACATAGCATTGTTCTTTGCCATGTACAGGGAGGAAGATTTATCATGTCCCCAAGCATAGGTAAATTTCATCTTGGCTTATATAGGGTTGACAACACACACTCGTGTTGTCATGGCGTGGCACCTGAACCAAGCTGCAGTTCTATTTCATTACAAGACTGCAGTTGGTCTCAGTCACTGTGCATGTTAAGTATATTCAGTTGAACAAAAAGTGTTCATTTTCAGTACTTTTTTAAAGTAGGAGTCATAAAAAAAAGAAAAATCCCATTATGTTCAACAGTGCCACATAAAAAACAGTAGGCAATTGTGAAAAATTTTTGAATGACAGGTTCATTGCTGAACAAAAAGAAAATAAACAAATTTGCAGTCTCCTTGGATGATGCATGGTTTATATTAAGTAGGAACGTAAGTGACCAACATAACAGATATTGGTGTTCTGGCTATCCCCATGCAAGTCATGAAGTACCTATATAAGACCTATGTTAAATAGGAACATAAACAACAACAACAAAAGATGTTGGTGTTCTGGAAACCCCCATGCAAATTATAAAGGTCCTATACATGACCTTCAAGTCAGAGTCTGGTGTGTAGTAAGTGATCACAAAGTCATATGGCCTTTATTTTCGTAGAAAGTATAAATTCTGACCATTGTGTTGAATTAATTCTGACACCATTCTCTCTGGAATTGAAAAGGGGAACAGAAAACCTGTAGTTACTTTATGCAGGACAGTGCCACAGCCCACAGAATGGTTGATAAGTCACTACTGACTGCTACATAGCCAAATTTGAATCAGTACCATTATTATTTGTGGGGCACAAAATTTAGAGTTTAGGCAAATAGTCCACATTCTTTTGCAAAAATGAAATACATTATTTAAGGAAACAATGCTAATATTTCAAGATGAACTCTGATATGTATCAAGAAATATTTTCAGGAAGTGAGACGTCTGCTTAGAATATGAAGCTGTGCACTTACATGCTCATCTATGAAATAAGGGAAGTTGTACTGCAGGGGAGAAGCAGTTTAAATGGCATTTTCAAAGATTTTCTCAAGAAAGGAGACTCAAGAATAACTGAAAGTAACGTGTTGTATGTGGTTGAACAGAAATAAGAAGCCATCAAATAAAGCAAAAATGTGTTATTAGTGCATGGGTTTTAGCAAGTTTCCTCTTGAAGTGCAGCTCCTGAAGCTCATCTAGCTGGCCACCCCTGGTACATACCGATCTTTTGCAGCAGCATGCTGCCTAAATCAGGGGTGTCAAACCTGCAATTATATGTGACCCACAGCCACATTTGTGGATTATATGTATACTATAAAATTACACAACTTTTTAAGCAGTTAGGTGTACAACTTAGTGATTTTTACATGGGTCGCCCATGAACCAGCCCACAACAATGGTTGTCACCCTGTGCTAAAAAGAGGTTGGGCATCCCCTGGCCTACATATTCGACATGGATGTTCCTGAAGATGGAGGCAGCAGGTTCTGCTGAAACATGGGAACTCATCCATCAAACTACATGGAAACCTTAAATTCCTGTGTGTTTAGTATACTGTACTTTGTAAGCTGTTCTCAGATTCAGCTAGTGCATAACATCTCATTATTCTGTGATCTTTCAGTTTGCTTTCTGCCATGCAGTTCAGAACCTTTAATGTTACTGTCTCCTATACATGCAAAAATATATGGACTGAAAATATAATTCAGTAGTTTGACCCTGTTATTATATGAAACTTGGACTTGTACCCCAAGAGATGAACATATGTAGTATGATCAAGTGGAAAATGGTAAAATGGAGCAGAAATGAGAACACAGTACTGTACACAATTTATTTGACTAACTGAAACATGAAAATACACATTTAAGTGCTGGACAATGACAGGGGTAATAAATACACGACATTCTTGAATGTGAACTGTATGCTACAGAAAATGTTTGTGTGTGTGATGATAATGTTCCTGATGTGTGAAACCTGCATCATAACATCTGAAAAAATTCACTGCTTTTCAAAACTAGCAAAATTATAGTGAAAACAGGATGGTTTCCTGGATTACAGGCTGTGCTTCCACAGAGGGGTCCTGTCTTTGATCCCAATCAGTGTAAGTGATCAGATAAGTGTACAGATCAAAGCATTCACATCTGCCAAAGCCTAAAGCATAAGGCATGAAAGTACTCGGCCCCTATCTTGAATCAGAGTCCATGTTCCCTCTGCCAACTATATGTTTTTTTTTTCATGTGTTAGTCCAGCACAGGCCAGAAAAGTTGATAAGATCACATATTCAGACACATGTACATAAAAAATATACTGAAAAAGAGGACATAACTAAATCAAACACCCACAAAGCATTGAAGCATGCAGCGTGACGTCTGTCAGTATTTTCGACATGGATCTCACAGCAGAACACTATCATCACACGACATGTAAAATATTATGTCTTAGTGTATAATTGATGCTTCATCCTTGAGCGTTCCCATTTTGCATTTAAAATAAAAGGGAAGGAAGAAAGTGACATTTACACTATACCTATCCAGAACTAGCCAGAATATTGTGTCAGCATATGACCATAAGCAGTAAATTCTAATTCTGTCTGATATTATCACAAACCTCTTCACATGATACGTGAGGTTTTCACAGCAGTGGAAGTTTAGATTGTGCTCTTCTGGGTTAAGTAAACATGTGTTTCCATGGAGACAACACATCCGAAGCACTGGTAGCCACTACAGTCATTAACTCAGAAGATCACAATCTAAATTCTTAAAATACATTCAGAGGAATACAACATACTGTCCAGTGTGATATGTGTACTGGTTCATCCAACCTATTTTATTCCTAACTGCATTGAGTCAATTCTGCAAAATGTGGTTAAAGCACTGCTATTACAAAAATTATAACAATATTTCAGCATTGTAGCATATCACTGAGCAGACTTGGCAGCCATCGCTTCTTTCTCTTTAGCTGCCTCCTCACGTAGTTTCCTGTGGTATTCTTCACTTCGACGAGCCAGACTATCACCTCTCTCAGCAGCTTTTTTACCACTGTACACTGCAGCCCCAGCCATCAGAGCTGTTGCAATCATCATGTAAATGGCAACCTTGACACGAACCTTATTGAGAGCTGTGTCCAGTACCCCATGCCTGAGGACAACAACTTCACTAATGAATCATTAATATTGAACTCCATGCAGCACAATATTTAGTTCTAGTTAGCTTACTTCAGAACAGAAATCTGTTCACATATACACTGAAATACTGAATCATGAGAATTGATTTTAGTAATTTCAAAATTATTGCCCAAAAGTTTTAGAGCAAAAGAGGACACTGCCTTTGCCTCATCTCACCTAGCAAAACTGTTTATCATGATATCAAACAGGATAATCAAAACTGTTCGACTTACCCAACTCTTCTGGGATATCAGCAATCGATTTGTATGCCCCTGCCCACACCAAAACGTATTTTTGGTATGGCTTTACCACATGGGTCAATCCTGTTAAAAGAAATGGCCAAGTTCAAACAGCGTAGTTCAGTTTACATTAATTATGCATTGATGAACTTGGAGAGTATGGAGGTAACTTGCAGGAAGTTAACAATAATAATGAAACAACTTTCAGCATATGGCACACAGATGACAAGGGTAAGCCTCTGTCACAATGTGCCACATGTACAGATGCACACATTTTGAATGCTGTACATATGGACTGTGCGCCAAAGGAAGACGAGAAAACTCAACCTAGAAAAAAAGTTTAAGTAGTAATGTTTTCATTAAAAGGTAAAAATAAAATTGTCCCTGTACCTAATTAACACCATAAAAGCATATGGGGGAGTGGAGGTAACCTCAGAACTAGATGGATGTGAGTGGTCAGCTTTATGCCCCAGTTGCTGTACCACCAGTACCCATTAAGTGAGGTTTGATGGGCCACAGGGCTGGTATGGGCACTTGGAGAAAAGGAAAACCTGTTGCCACTGCTGGGAATCAAACCATACTTCCTTGGTTGTCCAGCCCATAGCCTAGTCACTATAATGAGTGATATCTAGACAGTACAGTATAAGAATGCCGACAGTTTAACAATTTAGCAAATGAACTTGTACATTCTTTGTATTTCTGTTCTGTGATAACATGTGCCTAAAGCAGTGTATCAGTTTTGCTTTATTGTAGCATTTACTGGGAGATAGCTAGACAAACACAATGATGCTGAGCTACATAAGAAATAATTGTGATTATTTGTGTCTTCTTGACAGTCAGAAGTTAGATTTCATTTACAAGTCCCATTGAAATGACAGTAATTTAACATATAACAAAATTATCAATGTGTATGCCAACCAACATGTCCTATATCCATACATGAAGTCTTGCTAAGGGTAGTGTAAAATAGACATCTTAATACTGACTGAAAATGACTTCCTGTTGTGGGAATAACTCAGTATTAGTATGAGGTGCATGTCTACTACATACTGTACACATGCCAAGCTTGTGCAGATTTTACTGACTGTAAGGTACTTAATGATACTGTTTCCAACCACAGGTTACATAGTTCAGAAAGAGATGGGAAGATGATCAGTAAGGGAGCAGGTGATGGGGGGGGGGGGGGGGGAAGGTAGTCATGTTAATGACTTACAAAGGTATAGAACCAACTCTGGGGAAGATCATGTATGACAATAACTGTAATGAGATTTAAACAAACTGCACGCCAAATTCAAGTTGGGACAGCATTTACATAAACCTGTGTAACAGATTCAAGGCAGGACAGTGGCAAATATCTGACAGTTTACACCAAGAGGTTTATTAATAAAAGTCCAACAAAATACACTTTTAGTCAGTTTTCATATATTATTATTATTATTACTACTATTATCTTCATCATCATCTCCTGCAAGTTTGGGCCCTTTCTGGTCTATCTTCAGGGAGAAACCAAATACAAGAGACGTATAAAACACGTGTGTGTATCATCACTACAAACTGCAGCTCAGACAATATGAACATTAATTAAAGCCTGGATAATTCAAATTATTATTAACAACCGTATGTTCAATTATCAGAATTCATATGCACATATAAAGTTGCAGTACAATATTATATTTGTGTTTAAACATCAATTGCATTCCTTCAATCCTATGTATGACTGCAGTACCATTAAGTTAGAATGTGATGTATACGTTTTAAATGAACACACTAACAATAGGTTTGTTGGCCACATAGCAATGAGGAGAGGGTTACGTTACCTTCAGGAGGCACAGAAATCCTCTTGTCTTACACATGTTTCTTGTATTTATAATGAAGTCTCAGGTAAAATTGTTAAAATAATTAAAAAGCTGCAGAAATTATTTTGTACAAGTAGCATCTTACAGTGCTTAATTTTAACAACACAACTCCAATCACAGTCAGTATAGTGACTAGGCTATGGGCTGGATGATCCTGCACTTGATTCCTGGGAGAAGCATGAGATTTTTCTTCTCAAAAATGTCCAAATTTGCCCTGAGGCCCACCCAGCCTCCAATGGTCACTGAGGCCTCTTTCTCTGGGTATAAAATGGCCAGAGCCTGAAGCCTATGACTTGCCTCCATCTAGCAGCAAAGGTGAGAATGAGTGGATCTGTACCTCTGCTGCCCCTTTGTGCCTTAATGGGAAGTGGAAAGCAGACTGTGATCTTAGTGTTAAAAGTACTGTATAATCTTACTTCAGTTATCAACTGAGGGCTCACAGGCTTATCTGAATGTGTCACCTTTGGTCACCTACACTGACTGCTGTCACGGTAGACAGAGTGTACAGGAGGGGATTGTGTTTCAACGCAATGTAACCACATTTATATTGAAAATGTCTTCTTGTTTACTGAGCTACAATACTTGTACACAAAAACTATCAACACAACCTTGTAGTGAAACATATTCTAATGTTATACTAATAATTTTTAAGAATCAGAAAACGTAACCTATCTTAATTTCTGGAAACAAAATCAGCAAGGCACACTTCTGCAAAATCAAGAACGATTCTGAATTGTGACAGTATGTGATTAACATAGCACTTCAACCAGAATAGTGGTTGCAATTTGAGATCCCTATGCAAATTCCTGTCAGTGCTATTAGTATCAGTTACAACTGTCATGCTTTCATTGTAACAAACTTACTGAGTGATGTATCCTGTTTTGTAACAGGCTCTGAAGAAACAGTCACTGGTGGTTTCTCACTTCTTGGGAAGGTCTGTGAGATATTTCGGTTTGTGATCACATTTCTAATGGGATTCCTAACCCCAGCCCATACTGTTTTGATCATGTGCGACATCACTCTTTAAAGGGATTTTGCCTACTGAAAACTAAAACAGAACAAATAAAACACAAATGGCACCTATAGATAGTGACCAATCTGCCCTCTACATTGAGAATTTAGCACAAAATGTGTTTCGGAAAGACGAATGAATTCCAGCCTTGCAGACAAGTTTCTGCACTGAACTGTCTTGTTGCAGTATTTTTTTCCCCCCTCCTATGGCTCGACAGCCCTTAAGGGGCCTAGGCCTCGTCATTTTACGACGCTTCACGATCACAGATACACACACCGCGTTCGGTAGGACTCCTCTGGACAAGGGACCAGCTCGTCGCAGAGACCTCTACCTGACAACACAAAACATTCACAAGAGACAGACATCCATGCCCCGGTGGGATTCGAACCCACGATCCTAGTAAGCGAGCGGCCACAGATCCACGCCTTAGACCGCACGGCCACTGGGATCGGCCTTGTTGCAGTATTCCAACCCCTAAATATTCCACTGAATTCTATGCCTTGCTGACAATAGACGATACACTCATTAGCAAAAGCAGTACGATCAAGTAAACATAACATAGTAATTATATACTTCAAAGCGCAAGCTTTCCTCTCCAACAGAATTCTAACCACATTGCCTGACAGCTGTGAATTTACAAAAACATAAGAGGATGTAAGATTAAGCCCCGAATTTCTATAGTCTTAAAACTCGATGCACGGTTGCCAACATACATAAAGGTTAGGCTTTGAGGTTGCATTCTGGTTGTAGAAACTCTTATAATATTCAACAGCATACATAAATACTAAGGTCTGTGACTTCATTTGAGTGACAATCTCGGTTCACCGCCGCAATTTAATGGAGATACGAAAAAAGGTTATCCGCCATGGTTGGACATGAAGTTTTCACACGACGACAATCGCATTATTGTCGTCAATGTTAACTCTTGCAATAGCATCAGACGAGAAAATAGTAACGCACACATGAAGGCACATATTCCATTACATTACGATGTTTACTCACAAATCTTGCTTCTGCTGCAGAAAAAACTATTTCGAAGTGTTCGTGAATAATGAATGGTAAATAGGTATTATAAGGGATATAAGTGCGTTCTCTGTTAATTTTACCTCGGCTTTAATAATACTCTACTTGACTGAGATGACAACTGCTGCTTGAAGAACCTCTAAAAAAACCCAGGTGTAACTATAAATTCCTACTTCTGTGATTCCTCCATGACATTGACACAAGTCTACACTTCCTCACATTTCCTATGGCCACCTATGTAAAAGCGTATGATATTCGTGATCGTTATACGAGGTATGTTCGTTCGGCCTCGTTGGCGTTATGCAATTTGTGCGTGCGATTTGACCATTTTATTTGCGACGTTAGAACTAAAGTAACTTGCAGCCACGCAAACACTTCAGTGCCTTGAAGATATACAAGCACGGGAAGTGTGTGGCTCTTTGTGTAAACAAGCATTTGGAAAATGACGGGGCCCTGGGAGCTAGACACATTTTCACCGCGATTTATTATGTGATAAACTATGTGGTAAAATTCATGGCTCCAAGAAAAGGAAAACGAATGAATAAAAATAAAGGGGCTCGAACACAATCGTCCAAAAAGTGAAATCTATTCCATATCTTTCACAACTGTTCACAAACACTGCATATCGGTGACCACAGAGAAGCGCTACGAACGCTAACTACACGTCATAGATTACATCCCGAGGAGAAACGTAAATGTTCGTGGTCACCAACATTCCGCGCTACACAGCCTTAGCAGTTAATAACAATTATTTTTATAATATGCATATATCAAATTTCCTTGTTTCTTTGTCACACGAGATATTGAAGAGCTGTGCAATCAATGCACTTCGGTGTCGTTTGTTCACATTATCTTTCGCAGGGGTCTGAAATGTGGGGCATTCTCTGTTCTTTGCAATGTTTATGTCATGGAGTGCAGTGGTTGCTGAGAGTGGTGTTGTCGCTTCCAACAGCGTCTTTAAATGTGAATTTCAGTAATTAACCATGTCTAATGAAAAACGTGGAAGCTACAGTGTGGGCGTACATTGACTTGTAATTATGGGTAACTGTTGTCATCCATTTGGATTAAAAACTGCATCCAAAAACCACCGAAAGTAAGGTTCCCTTGCTTTTTGACAGACACATGTTGTCCTTACTGATGTGCATTTATAAGAGGAATGGCAATTGTAACTGATAAAACCATTTTATTTGCGCAGGAACATTGTGTTGCTGTTGGTTGGTTTAGATAACGCAGGGAAGACAACCACAGCAAAGCATCTTATAGGTGGTAAGTAAAAACTGCAAATACCAGACATGTTCATTGAGTGCAAAATTTACAACTTTATTTATACATATTCCGATTTTTCAGAGCCACTTGATACAGTTGTACCAACTGTTGGATTTTCTTCAGTTTCTCTAACTCATCGGGGCCACTGTGTTGTAATATATGATTTGGGAGGAGGTCCTCAGATTAGAGGGATTTGGCATCGGTATTATGTGGATGTACGTATATCAGTTTGTGTTGAAGTGATGAACGAGGTTGAATTTTTGGGATGTCTGTTTATTTTATTCATGTGATATGAAAACATTTATTTGTAGGTCCATGGTATAATTTTTGTAGTGGATGCAAGTGACATATCGAGGTTGGAGGAAGGTCGTAGCATATTGGAAAACCTTCTGGCACATGAAAAATTAGCTGGAAAGCCAGTGCTGCTGTAAGTAGTCTTATATATGCTGGTATAAAAATGTGTGTGGAGTTCTTAAAATTGTGTTAGTGTTAACAGTGTAATAAAAGCAAAGTAGAGTACCTTAGCATTTCACAGAATCTTGCCTCAAAGGAGCGTTGAAGTAATACTGATTCCCAAATACAAGTCAGAAGCATTACCACTTGAGACAGTTTGCTTGGTGACAAGGATATTATTGAGGAAAATATGGCTAAATTGTTGTATATTATAATGATATAAAACTTCATATTATGAAATGAATTTATTGTTAAAAAGAATAATTCTCAGTTCTTTAAAAATTCAGTGTGAGGAGATCACTAGCTGTACAGCAGCATTGTGTTTTAATCAAATATGATATAGCATATGCCACATAGCTTCTAAAAACTGAGAAAAATGAAAGTGTCAGTTCTGAACTATTACTCACAGTGCATCTAATTCATTTCTGTTAGTTGGCGTTGTGTATCATTTCTGAAGATCATGTTGGTTGTAACTCATTTCTCAAAGGAGGTAACATATGGAGACCTATGATTATAATTTTGCAGGTCTCTGTTTTGAAGACATATTTATGTAGACATCATAACAGGCCTGTTGCAAATCTGTCGAGTTTTCAAAAGGGAGTCTTTTATTCTGGGTTACGAATTTTTAATAGTTTGCCATCTATAATTTTAGAATGTCAAAACAATAAATCACACTTCAGGGCGGCACTGAGGAAATATCTTGTAGCTCATTGTTTTTACTCACTTAATGAATTTTTTACACATAGCAAAAAAATTAATTATAATAGTAATCATCATTTTGTATTGTAAATTATGATGATGAAATACCAACTTGTGTATTCGATATGCTTTGATGCTGTGTTATATTGTGTTTCATGTTTTATCTTTTGTTTAATTATTGTGTATTTTGTACTGTATTGGCTAATTATTGTTTGTCATGTGTGTTGGTGTCTTTTGCCTGTTTGTGCTTTTGTAGTGTGAGTGTGTATTATTGACATGTTTCATATTCTGCCGTATTAACGGGCTTTGGATCTGTGAAACATATAGGTATGTATGTAACAAAATAAGTTGCTCACAAACATACATTTTTCAAAGACAGTCACACACAACACAAAGCTTAGTTTATTTTACAGACAACATGTTTCAGCCCTATTCTGAGCTATCATCAGGCCTTTTTTAAGAATGTTGATCCAGAAAGTTTAAAACTGTGTTAGGCTGGCGATCTCCTCTTTACATTAAAATACATTACAAATGTTTATATATATATATATATATATGTTAAGGGTTGTTTGACACAGGATTATTAAAATTATCAGAGCTAGTCAAGCATACATCCACTGCTGCAGGAACTTGAAAAGGAAGCTTTGTGGCTGCAATACCAGCATATTTTTTAATCAAGGCATCTTGTGTCAAACAACCCTTGACATACTTATGTACATTTATAATGTACTTTAATGTTAAGGGGAGATTTGCATCGTATTGCATTTTTAAACTTTCCGTATTAACATTCTTAGAAAAGGCCTGATGATGGTTCAGAATAGAGCCGAAACATGTTGCCTGTAAAATAAATAGAAACTTTTTGTTGTGCATGACTGACCTTGAAAAATATATTTGTGATTTGATGACACAAACGGGGATGTCTCTTCTTGAAAATAAGTTGCTGTTGAGAACTGAAAGAGGTTTAAGATAGTGATGCACCCACGTAATTGAGACTTGTAAACAGCAAATATATGAAAATGCGGTGCAAAGGAAAAGGATCATCAGACACAACATGAAGTTTCTCAAGTATAATCTTACATTTCTTGAAATATTTCTTGATCTACAATAATTTGTACAAAACTCTTCTTCTGAAGTTATTTTAAAGTGTTTACTAAATCTCAAGTCATCTTTAAGTGGAATGGATATGATTCTTCAGGAAACTTATGCCACATTACATCAGAATACTTGTCCAAGAAAAAAGTGGCTTAGGAAAATTAATTTAAATTTATGAACGAAGGTCAGAAACTGATGTCAGTGTTTTTTATGTTAAAATTAACTATTTCGAGCTGTCAGTTGTGTTCTTTGTGGCAATGAGTAAAAGAACAAAGATGAGCACATGTTAATGTAATATGCCTCATATGTTCTGTTGACTGGTGTTCTATTATTTACTGGCAGACGTGGATTGCTTATGAATATACAAAAAACAGTAATGGCCTAGATTGCTATTTGTACTATAAAAATGTTGGTACAGTCACAAGTTGACCAGAGGCAAGGACATGTTGAGATAACGGTGTATAAATAAATGTAATATATATGAGAGGAACTTTCTGTACACTATACGTCTTAGACAATGGTATAACACGCAAAATATCACTGATGTGTATTTGGACTTTTTCCATCATCACTGATTATACAAACACTACGTTTCAAAAAAGCAGACTGCTTTCATCTTCAGGTGAACTGAAGACAAAAGCAGTCTGCTTTTGAAATGTTGTGTTTGTATAATCAGTGATGATGGAGAGAGGAACTGTCTGACACAACTCATTGGCTTTTTAATTATTAGACAAAACATAATTCATGCATTCAGAAACAAAGTTGTGCACCCACCATGGGTGAGTTTGTATAGTGATGAGTATAAGTACCAGAATACCTGAATAACATATACTGTATGACCCATGAAAAATGGATTTCTCTGAGAGGCTGGTAGATTTCAGCTGAAATTCTGAAATCTTGACATACATTTTTAAATTGGTCATTGAATTTGGATTTTCTTTGTAGTTGCCTGACTGAACCAAATCATTGTGACTTGTAATTTTTAAGGTATTAGAATTAACATACCATTTATAGTGCATCTTAGTTTTTCACTTATTTCTTTCACTCATGTTATTTGCAGTTTAGCAAATAAACAGGACTGTGAAGGTGCCCTAGATGAAGTGGATATTGTGGAACAGCTCAATGTTGAGGCTGTGGTGAATCAGTATCGTTGTCCCACTTTAGTGGAGATGTGTTCGGCTACAGCAGTAAAAAATTACTATAGGAAGCAGGACCTAGCTATTCATAATGGTTTTAGGTGAGTAGTATGTATATACCAAAATGTTTGTGACAACCATCTTTACCTATATTGTAACAGATTTTAGTTCATTGTACATTGCATCTTCTTCTTCTTTCTTCCTTTTATGCAGCAACTCTAGAAATGACCACAAATTTATTTATTCTCTGCTGATGTCACTATTGGGGTCATCTGTGTTGGTACTATAGTATTCTATGTGTGTGTGTGTATATGTTTAGGTGGTTGATGAACTGCATAATTAGAGATTATAACAATCTGAACAGTAGAGTAGAAAGAGATGTGGCTGTACAAAGGAAACAGGAAGAACAAGAGAAGAAGGAACGTCTTGAGAGAATACGCAAAGCAAGGGAGGAAAGGGATGAAGATGTGGCAGATGGTATGACAGCAAATGGAATTTGCAGTGGAGAAGTGGATGATGGTGGTGATAGTGACGTTATTGAGGCAAACCCTTTCAAGCCCCTTGCTGATATAATGGTGAGTTTTCTATCCTGGCCTGAAAAAAGTTTTGGTGAAATTCCAGATTGTTATGAAACCACTGTCAAACAGATCTGATTGAATGATGGTGTGCGAGTAGATAATCTAAATTGAAAGCTGGCTTATCTCAGCATCAGTGATGTGTCATGCTTTTTATATGAATAGTAAGTACACAGTGCTTTTCTCAGAAAAATGTTTATCTTGTAAGCATATTTCCTGATACACTAAAATTTCAAGACAGTTGGTCTGTAGATGACCCTTTTCCACACACTGGCTTGAAGAGTCCGGGTGCCATTTCTTGTGTTCTGATGTTGCTGGTTGTAAAGAACCTCCTATGTTCTGCACCCCATTGCTTTCTTAATACATTTTGAACTTGGACAATGTGGTTTTATTTTCTAACCCATAACAAGAAAATTGAATATGAGACAGTTATATGTGAAACTGTTCTCCACTCAACAGGCTTTGGCATTATGGTGCTGAATATTTGTGTTTCATACCAAAAAGTTTGTAACATATTATGTTGGAGCATATATCATCCCTCATATGATAATTCTAAACCAATTAAATTTTTAATAGGAAGGAAGTTTATGTTGTGGTGTCTGGGAAAAACTTAGCGGAGCTGGTTGAAGTGTAGGACAGTTAGACATGATTTTCATGTAACTGCAACTTGGCCTTTATTCTCAGACCGTTATTAGAATTAGAATATCGTTCAAACTGACTTCAGTATGCTGTGAGGGATGAGAATGTAACATGTGAATGCATGTAGAAGGGATGTGACATTGGTACAAAATTCAGCCAAATCAGATGAAAATTGTAGGGTTTTTAAAGATCTATATTTTATTACTAATGAGTCTAACAAAATACACTTATTGTCAGTTTGTTGTACTCATTAATAATTGTCTAATGCACGGCAAATATGGGAAATATTAAAATTTATATTTTATGTTTTGGAAGCTTCCTTACTCAGATCCTGTTTCTTGTAGGAACAGACTGTATTGTTGGAATGAACACTGATGATGGGATATGCATACCAATATCAGAAAGTGTATGGTGTGAAGCATTTGAGGGGTAGAGGGAGAATAGATTAGAACGCACAGAAAAACTTTTCAAGAGAGCAAGTGGTTTCAGTGGGACCGTTCACTTCATGTAACGTTGAGTTTTAAACAGCTGTTTAGTCAGACCCTATCCCTTCATTGTATCTAATGTTTTATAGTACTTTCATTAGCCAGGCATTGGTGGTACTGGGTAATTTTTCACTTGTGTGTGACCCTAAAAATCTTTTTCCCCCTCTACCATTCAACTGTATATAATAACTATGACTTGAGTTATGTGCTCACTGCATACAATCCATCTCTGTCATATTAACCATTTAAAGACTAAAACTAATTTTATTAAAAAATCAGCTCATACCTCACAGTAAATCCACACAGTCTGCATTATAAAGACCACTCATTTAATGCTGTATAGGGAAATAATATTTTATTCTAGAATCATATTAAACACATAAATATTGGCTAATGCTGTACAGGGAAACAGTTACTGTTTATTATGAGAATGACATTGTACTCATCAGTATCAACTAATTGCATACAGGCAAATATTCACTGTTTGTTCAAAGAACCACAAAGACACTGTGTTCAGAGAATGCAGAGTTTCTGGATGTTAAATGTGATGGTGCATGTAGTAACCACATGCACTAGTACAGAGGTCTACGATTGAGCTAATCGACCAGAATACCTGGAAGTCGAAACTGAAGCTGAAGTAGGTGAAGATGAGAAAGGCCCTTATATTTTGCAAAGTGAAGTGGAAAAAGCCATCAAGGAGATGAGGGATAAGAAGGCTATAGGAGATGATGATGTACCTGGGGATGTGCTCAAATTGTTGGGAGAAGATGGTCTCAAACTAATGACACAGCTGATCAACAGCATATATGTAACGAGAGTGGCCCAGAGATTTCATTGAAGTTACAATGATTGCCTTAAAGAAGAAGCCCAAAGCTACAAAATGCAATGACCATCACACAATCAGCGTCATTGCACATACAGCAAAGATAGTAGCTAGGATACTTAGAAGAAGGAATGAAAGGAAGGCTGAGGATGCGCTTGGAGAAGATCAGTTTGGATTTAGAAGAGGAAAAGGAACTAGGGATGCAATCGTGATGCTGAATATTGAACGAACCTTGGACATTGATGAGGAGTTGTGTGCTTGCTTCATAGACTGGCAGAAGGCATTTGACCATGTCAGCTGTACCAAATTAATGCAGATCCTAAAGAGAACTGGGATAGACTGGCGCAAAAGAAGATTGATCAGCAAATTGTACGTGGAACAGAGTGTCAAAATATGACTGGACCAAGGGGAGACGAGAAGTGTGAAGATTGGAAGAGGAGTTAGACAAGGTTGCTGTTTGTTGCTAATTCTGTTCAACTTATACAGTGAGTACCTTACCAAGGAAGCTTTTGATGGGTTTGGAGACTTCAAAATAGGAGTACAAGTAATTTGCACTGTGAAATATGCAGATGACCTTGTTCTACTGGCTAAGGAAGAAACGATGCTACAGGGCATGATTGATAGACTAATTGAAATTGGAAGACGTTATGGAATAGAAATGAATGTGGAAAAAACTAAGATAATGAGAATCTCAAGGCAACCATACCCAATGAAAATTATGATAGATCAAAAACAATTGGAGAAAGTGGAATATTTCAATTATTTGGGTAGCATGCTAACAAATTATGCAAGGTGTATGCGTGAAATTAAATCCAGAATTGGCATGGCAAAAGCAGCATTCAACAAGAAGAAGACTCTTTTCACCAGCAAACTGGACTTAAATTTAAGGAAGAAACTAGTAAAGTGCTATATTTGGAGCATAGCTTTGTATGGTGCTGAAACGTGGACACTTCGGAAAGTAGATCAGAAATACCTGGAAAGTTTTGAAATGTGGTGCTGGAGAAGAATGGAGAAGATCAGTTGGACTGATCGTGGGAGAAATGAAGAAGTATTACACAGAGTCAAGGAGGAAGGAATATCCTGCATACAATAAAAAGAAGAAAGGCTAACTGGATTGGTCACTTCTTGCTTAGAAACTGCCTTCTAAAACATGTAATTGAAGGAAAGTTAGAAGGAATGATAGAAATGATGGGAAGACGAGGAAGAAGGCGTAAGCAGCTACTGGGTGACCTTAAGGAAAAGAGAAGATACTGGAAATTGAAAGAGAAAGCACTAGATCGCACCCTGTGGAGAACTCGCTTTGGAAGAGGCTACGGACCTGTTGTAAGACAGACTACAGAATGAATGAATGCACACGAATCCACAACTACAACATATATGTATTCTTTTTGCAATCATCATTGTCTTCCATTCATAATTTTAAAACCGTCACTTTGTAATGTCCCTTATCACATTTCATTTCCATATTTCACTTTTCTGTATGTTGATCATGAGGACATGAGGTATGAAGGTGGATAGGGATTAATGAACCTTAGTGTTTGTACAGTATTCACTTGTCATTATACGCTTTATCCTTTGTGACTGCTTTTTTGCCTACTGATGAGAAAGGTAGTTCTTTGTAACAAGCATTACAGGTAAGATTCTGTTTCTTTGTGTTTTATCTGAGGACAAAAACAGAGCCAGTCTATGGAATACAGTCATTTCTAGAATGTCATATTTTAAAGTAGACAATGGATAAAGGTTTTAAACTGCCATAATATTATTTACCTGAGTTGATTACATTTTCTAGTTCATGTATGGAGAAAGATAAATGGAGACACCAAGTCAGCAATAGGAGCAAGAGTTATACTGTCAGAGCATATGTTATAAAGTGTTCTATGTTGTATATCTAGTGCAACCAACTTTTCATTTAGCCAGAGAACGTTATTGTTGTGACAAAAAGTTGCGAGAGAATTCAGTTTATTATTATAGGACAAAATTTGCCCCTTTTTGATTGGATCATAAACACAAATGAAACCCTGTGTACCTGTACTACCATTACATATGGAAATTAATGTATGTAGTTATTCCAAGAGTTTTGTGGGAGGACAGAACATTCATACAGACATGTTATAATTTGTTTTGCTGTAAGTTGTCTGAAGTTTTTAGCTAATTAATTTTTTGTATATTTATTTTTTTATGTATTTATGGTTTATTTAACCTTTAGTGTGCAGCCTTTTAAATGCCAGGTTTTGGCTGCAGCTGGACTCATATGCAGTTCAAATGCCCAGTGTAGGACAGTGTTTTTCCTTGTGGACATAATGGGTGTACATTTAATGGGACAATATTGTCCCATTTTTCTGTTAAAGATGATGATGCTGTCACTCTGTCAGTACCTGAGGCTGTACAGCATTGCATAATAGGGTGATTAGTGAACAGTGAATTGGAAGGGATACTGAAGGAAGTGACAGTGGCCTAATATGTTGTACTGTTCCAGAATTTACCTGGAAGGACAGGAAAACCATTAAAAGCTTTAGTCTAAATTGCTGTTGTCCTACCTGAGATTTGAACGTGTCACCTCTTGAGTACAAGTCACAGGCCTCTCAAATACAAGACACAAGCCTGTCAAATACAAGTCACAACCCTCTTGAATACAAGTCACAAGCCTCTCGAGCACAAGTCTTTCCCCTTGAGGTACCTTCCTCAGTTATTGTAGTCTGATTTGTCTGCTCCTGTAAGATTATAATTTTGAAATTATTAAATATTTTTATTTTCAAGATAGCATGTGTTGGCCCTGGCCTATATACTATTTCCTTAATGGTACAGGATGACATGAAGAGGCCATCAGCTCCTGTAGTGGAACAAGTACTGGATAGCAGAGTAATTTTGGTGAAAGAATCTCCAAAAAAAATACAGCCTAGTAATGAAGATAAACAAAATCAGCTTGATGGTTCAGAGAGTAATAAACTGACTAGGGATTTTAAGAGATTTGTGGACATTGATGGTGATGAAGTGGAATTAATTGCAAGTGCAGGGAGCAGGGAAAGTTTGAGATCTGGTGCTGGTGAGAAGAACTCTTTGGGATCTGCTGTCAAGTCAAGTCCTAATCACAGTGCTACAGAGCTTATCAAAGGTAAGTTTCAGTGATTTTTTGCTGTGTTAAATGTAGGACTTACCAAGAAAACTTCAAATACAGTAGTTCTTCTGCAGTATATTTATCTTAGGCAATATTTAATCTTTATATAACATATGATTAAAGAAAAATGAATCTTTGTGCAGTCAGTCACATTCTGACAAATTCAGGCATTGAAGTAATAAATTAAATTATTTTATCTCTTCTCAAAGAAAATTATACCTACAGTGAAATCTTCTTTAGTGACAGTCATGTCAGTATTGAATGCATTTCCAGCTGTCTCTGCCGTGGTCATGTGCTAACATTGTAGATTTTTTCAAGTGCAGCTGCATATGGGGCCCAGTTAGGATGGGGGATTATCTGATTGCACTCACTGTTTTGCTTTTGGTCTGCCTTTGGATAAGGAAACCAGACTGCATGAGCTAACAGTATGTGTATATAAATACAGTCAACACCCATCGCATCATTTTCTGCTCATGAATGGGGGAATGGTCTCTGAAATGTTAAAATGCGTTACACGGGTATGGTTAATTTTCTAGGAGAACTTCAGTTACTAATTCCACCTTCTATGCATCCATTTGATGTGAAGGTTTAAAAATTGTCTTCGTGGGCTTCAAAAATGGTAGTGATGTACATGCAAACATCCACACATTTTTGCTTGTTCATGGAAACAGATATCATGTCATATTTGTGCTGATTGATGATGATGATGGTAATAGCTTTCTCTACATTTTGAACAAATAGGGATTACCACTGGGAACAGTCTTTTCTGTTAGCCATTTCAGAATGGTTTTTTACAGTGGTATGTTTCGTGTATGATTACATGGTTTCTGGACTTTTTTTTTTTCATCTTTTAATATTCTAAAAGGAACACAACAATTTTAAAACTGGATATGCTACAGGCTTTAGATGAAAGGGTGGGAAGGCACCTGTTCAGTTGGGTGTGACAGAAAGACCTGTTGCCAGTCACTGGAGGACTGATTTTACAGATCAAAAAGCAGGCATTCTGTCAGTGGTTTTTGTGTCAGGGATCAGCTGAGACAGTCTTGAGGACCAGTTTATATGTGACCCTTCATATTTTTTTAAATGTTAATTTTCCCCTCTGATAATACTGATGGTTTGCCAGACCATACACTATCATAAACTGAATCTGTGAGATTTGAGGTTCTCACAGCAGTGTTGCTGAAGATTCGAGTCTTCTGGGATGTTATATTGTGTTATTGGGTATGTAGTTCCCACATGCCCAATGGCCCAGCATCATATGCAAGAAGACTTAATCTTCAAAAACTGGACCTGTTGAGTGGAATTTTACGGTTGCTTGCCTTGCATTTTCATGACTTGGAATGCTACAGGAAACTATTTTGCATGTTTTTTACACAGGGTGGAGCAGCTTTCATTTGTCATTTTGATTTACATAGTTCTAGGGTGGGTCCAGTGAGAGCATGAAACTAAGTATGCTATTATGTTCAGCTACGGATGTCATTTGGTAAAGACATGGGTCTGTGGTCAGATGTTCACCATGTGTTTGCTGTAGTGATGTTTTAAAAAAAATGACATTTATGACTACAATTTTGGTCAGCACATTCACCTGATCTGTTGGCTTGTGATTCCTTTGTATGGGACTATTTGAAAAGCAGAGTGTTTCAGACACATTCTGCAGACTTACACAATCTCAAACTAAGAATTTTGAAGAAGTAAATATCATATCACCTGTCATGTCCGCGTAATGGAAAGCATTATGAACAGAGCCGATCAGTGCATTAATCTTGATTGACAATGTCTGACAGTTTTTTTTACAGGAGACTTTGTTGCAATGTTCCTCAATAATGGCAAACATTTGTCTTTCACTTCATGTTATTTTGAATAAATTTTAATAAACTGTGGTCAACTAGCATATCATTAAAAATGTTGAGTGAACACTGCCTTACCTTGTATTATCATAATATTCACCATCATTAAACATGTTTTCCACTAAACATTCTCTCCATACTGATGACACCATAGTCATCTGATTCCATTCCTTCCTCCGTGACTTTTTACCCACAGCAGTGTCAGACACATAATTTAGGGAACGTTGACAGCTAGAATGAGTCAAGGGTCACTGCCTGCATGTGTCAAGACTTCTGATGTCAAAGATAATCAAAGTGATCGTGGCATTGTAGTATGTTGTAACTGTAGCCATGGCTGTACCTTTTATTTCATACTGCAGTTGATAGGGATGTACAAGGATTTCACAGATATCTTGTAAATTTGGAGAAATTGCTGGAATCACTGTAGTAAGATCTCCAAAAATATTCTGAAGAAGAGCTTTATGATGTCAGAGTTGTAACAGTGGAGAGGTATGGGTTGAGGCAGCTGATACCAAACCTCTCAGAGTAAGTCACTTCTTAATTTTTAATAATATTCTATGTATGTAATATACTATAAAATAAATTAAAAAACAAATGAAAACAAATTAAAAACGGGGGCATGCGGTGGCACAGTTGGTTGAGGCACTGCGCTACAAGCCGGAAGGTCGCGGGTTCGATTCCCGATGGTGTCATTGGAATTTTTCATTGCCATAATTGTTTTAGTCACACTATGACACTGGGGTCGACTCAGCCTCTAACAGAAATGAGTGCCAGGAATATTTCCTGGGGGGTAAAGGCGGCCAGTGTGTAGGGCTGACAACCTTACCATCTTTATGTGCCGATTGTCCAGAAATCTAGGAGCCTCAACCTCCTGGAACCCTAAGGGCCTGTCCAGGCCTGTAATGGGATTGCTTTACCTTTTTTACTATTAAAAACAAATGGGCTGGAGGGGAAGGAGCATGTGCAGTTATGTATGTGCATGTATATTTATATTTGTACATTTGTGCATATTACAGGTCAACTTGAACTGGAGATTGCTCAACATAAGAAACATGGCTTGTTACATCGAACAAATCGGGTAGTTCCTGCTCCGTTGATTCCAGCCAATGACAGATGTCAGCATTCATTAGATGAGACTGATTTATGTAGAGTCAGGAATCACAATGAGAAACAAGGAAAATCAAGACCTCTGTTTCTCAGAAAACAAGCTTTTACGGAAGAGATTAGTGGGCCTCAAGAATCTCAAGTTAGTCTGAAAAAGAAGCATTTTATTGATATATCAAATTTATTTTGCCTTCGTACTCGCCGTGCTAGTTTAGAGAAGCTCGAAAATTCTTATTCTCATGAGTCATTGCATGAGACTTCAGCAGATGCAAGGAACAAGAAAAGGCTACGTACTGGTGAACTAAAACTGACAAATACGAAAGTGGAGCCCATGAATACTGAAACAAGTTTGCCCGCTGGTTGCATTGGAGCAGATTTTCAACCATCAGTTGAATCAGATAAAGTTACTGGTATAAAACAGGTATCTAGTAACTCCTTTGGTTCACAAAGTCATGATGGTTTACAAGGACTAGATGGTGAAATTTTACCTGTACCCATTAGGCAATGGGCCATTGACACAGAAGATGGTGCTGCACCGTGTCACCAGTTACGTGGTGCAGAAACATCTGTGCCAGAAGAGCAAGCGTGTGGTGAACGTAATAGCAAAGTCAATAACAGACAAACTTCAGCACTTGAGGATGATGTGAGGCTCAAGCAACAGGCATCAGTAGATGGGACAAGTTCAAGTGACACAACAAGTCAGATGGGTTCACAACACTTAAGTGACTCAGGGTTTGTTAGCCCCAAGAATGTATTGCCTCCATTACGACTCACCGGCACTGTTGACAAGCCACCTTGGATTCTGCCTCCATTGTCATCACAAACAAAGCCTTCTAGTCAAGGTGAGATTCTTATTAGATACCTTCTGCACTTGTATTTTTCATGCCTAAGTATAAAATGGGGAAGAAACATCTCTATTTAAGTGTGGAAATTCATATTTCATGCTTGTAAATTCATTACTGTGTCACACTTCTTTTTGAAAATGTGAATATTTATCAGCATGCTCCACCACCTTACCTTTAGGCATACTTGATAATCCAAGAATATTTGAATTCATTAGGTATGCATTTCTAGAGAATTTGGGATATGCTCAATCATTGAAATCATTGACTTTGGGCTACATGTCTGTGGTTTAATAGCAGTGGCAGGGGTTTTGCTCACCATCGTGTTATGACTTGTTCTGTGCCTCACCCAACCTTTTGTCTAATGGTTACTGAAGATGGAACAGTGACCATGAGTGGTACAATACTGCCAAGGTACTGGCTTGGTGTTTGTATGGAGAAACTGAATAATACTCAGGCAAAGCTTTGAAATGGGTACCTCCTGAATACATACTGCTACACCAGCCTGTTTCATTCAGTTCAGAAATAGGGTTCCTGAGTATATTTAACCTTTTATCTTACTAGGGTGGGTATTTAAATTTTTGTGCATGGTATATGAAAAATTTATTATTTAAACAGAAATAGATAAAAGTATGAAATAATCGGCGTTTTGTGGAAAATAAAACAGAGATTATGCAGCATGTCTTAAAAGTGCAGTGAATTTCCTTGTTGCCTAAAGTGATAAAATGAATTTGTAGGGGTGTTTTCCTGTGTGTGTTCACATATGTGAACACAGGTTTTTGGTAGGTTAACAATGTCTTCTCAACTGTTATTTCAGTGAGACAAGCAGTAAGTTATTGCAACCCACATAGACGCATATACACATACATATTCAAACAGAAATCAATTTATCAAAATTCACACCACCTGTGACTGTATGAAACACGAGACTCACACGGCTGTCACAACATTACTGTTATAGTTCTCTTCCATATTTGTCTCGGTCCATTGGTAGGTCGTCTTCCTAGTGGTCTTGCTGGCTGTTTGTAGGATATCTCTTGTTTTTTGTCCTGTACTATCAAATGTCCAGTCAGTCCAAGTTATGGTATCATATTTTATTCATTTACAAAGTAGCAGTATATAAATGTACATTTGAAGTTTATCTTTTGGGCTGCATTTTTGAGAAACTGTGACAGATTTTTAAGCATGTAATTAGCAGTCTGTTTAAAAGTTTATGACATGTAAATGTAATTTATTTTAGTGCTCATTAAATAATCTGTTTCATGATTGCTGTTGTGTATTTGTTTCAGATTCCTTACTGGATTTGAACAAACCTCAAGTTGAAGCAACAGTCACTGAATCTCAACTCAGTCATGATTCAAGTGGTGAACGATTAAAGTAGCATAAACAGTGGAAGTTCAGGCATGTAACTTTAAAATAAAATAAGCAATTCAAAAGAAGCCTACAAACATGTGCATCTATGAAGCAATAAGTGGACCAGCGTTTTATCTAGTCATTTTTTACATTATGTGTTTGTATTATGAATTAGTTAAATCTTTCTTTTTCTGTATATTACTGCTGAGTATATAGCACTAAGGTTGAGAATGAGTGGAGCTATACCTCTGCTCCCCCTGTATACCTTCAGGGGTTGGACAGGAATAACTTCATCTTTTACCTTTTTTAATGCTGAGTAGTAATAACTGATTTCCTAGAACAAGATGAAGGCTTGTATGGATACTGAGAAATATTTGCAGAAATAACTGGAAAGTCTGTGTGTTGCTTTGGTCAGGGTTTTATATGTGAGTCAATGAATCCTAATTATTTACCTGAGGCAACAGAAGGAAGAGTAAGACACTTCACTTAATCACTTTGACATAGATCATAGTGAGATGTAATTGTTATAGTGTGAGTAGATGGATTTTTTATTAAATTTGTACAGGAAGTTTTTCTTCTAAAACTTCCCAAACAGATTTCTGTATAAAGTGTCATTATGCCAGCACACAAAGCCTAAAAATCTGCTGCCACCTCTTCGACTGATAAGTTTCTGGCATGAAACACAATTAATGTATGTATATTCAGTTATACAACCTTCAGTTGACAAAATCAGATTTTGAGCCAAATCTGTCTTTTAACTGTTTTCAACACAATGAAATGTGTTATTGTCATGCATGAGCTCTTTATATGCCATTCTGTCTTCTGTCCATATCTTCATTATAGTTTATTTAACATAAATGGTGTGTGCTTGTGTGTGTTATTTAACAACACTGTTAGCTGCTTAGACTACGTAGTGTGTGTGTGTGTGTGTGACAGGGGTGGGGGGAAGTTTTATTTAACAATGCTGTCAGTTGCTAAGATTATATAGCACCGAAAGTAGGTGAATGAAATATGATTATGGAGCACTGTGGAATGTTACTGCTAGGAGAAAACTGACGTACTTGGAGAAAAACCTGCCCCACTGTCACTTTGTCACCCACAAATCTCACATGGCATTGGTGATATGATACTGACAGAGCAAAACCAAAGTACAATAGTATCCTAATATCAGGTTTCTTGATTTTAATTTTTTTTTATGCATTTAAGATATGAAAATTCAGAACCTAAAATATTTTGGAGCCTGAACTGAGGGTTTGTGCTTACAAGTTTGGAGGTTGGGTTGCATAAATAATGCTGTGATTGTGTTCATTGGAAGTGAATCAATGTCAGAATCAATTGTATACTATTGCAGTAGTGAACTGTTGATTCTCAAGAGTTAGCATGTGTTTGATTGATCAAAAAGCCTGTGTCAGGAGCCATTTACATATAAGCACATTTCAGACTTGCCAGTGTTATTGGTTGATCTTGAATCACAGATATATGCTGACAGAAGAATGGACTCATAGAATTTCAGAAGCAGTGAAACCCAGTTTTAGTTTGTTTTTCAAGTTTTTTCCCCCATTCATAACATGGATAAAGAAAAGCATCATTAAGTTTAAATTTAGAGAGAATATGATGTTTTTAACCATGGTAGTAGTTTTTGATTGTGACACAACCCACATGTAAGATGTTTCTTGATTTAAGGTACAAAATCTTGTCCCCTAGATGAATCTGAAATGGGAATTCTACTATATTTGGAGAGAAACATGTCCTAGTGGCACTTTGTCCCCACAAATTCCACATTCATATTGTATAATTGTGGGACTTTTTATCTCTTGCATCTCATTTGTCATGCTGTCCTCCTGGCCTTTGCCTGGAGAGACTGAGGAAAAACGTGAAGAACAACACTCAGTATAGGCAGTTTACACACTGATATTTGGACCTGGGATCTTCTGTGAAGCAGAAGTGTTACTGCTTCAACCACAGCATTTGGTTATGTGTCTATATAACTTTCTTTATGATTATCCATGCAGATTATTAATGTTCAACAACAGAATGGTGAGATAATGAAGTTTTAAATTTTCCAAGGTAATAATCTGGAATCTTATTATTTGTGCATAACTAAGAATTATGTTATCTTCATTAAAATTATAAAAGTGAAGAAAGTCAGTATGTCACTTGCTATTTCTTCAGCCCATACAATAATTGAAGTGACCTTCAGTTATTTTGGTGCGAAGTTTAATATAGTACAATGTACTGATTAACTTGGAATCTATTTTATTGCAGGCAGGCAATGAGATTCTTCAAATGGCATTTTCAAATGAATGACATACTTAATCATTAACAGCAATGTAATATGATTGTGCCTTGTTTATTGGTTCTAATAGGTATTAGTGTGTAATGCAGCGGTTCCCAACCTTTTATGTGTGTGACCCAACAGTAGCAGATGGTATGTGACCTGCAACCCTACCATGGAAATGGCAGTAGTTAGTGAATGAAGTAATACTAATGCCTTTTATTGAATACTACATAACATTGCCACTTTTTGAAAAAAAAATATAAATTTTTAGTGTTACTTGTCAAATCCAATATTTTTTTGGGACAATATTAAATACACTAAACATGCAAGAAACAAATCTTTATTTAAATAACTCATACATGTGCTGGTTAGACTGTACAATAACAAAGTGTGTTCATTAGTTATTTAAAATGATTGCTTCAGTATGTTTAAAATTAATAAACGCAGATGCAATAATTACATTTTCTCGATCATTATGTTTGAATTTAGATACAAATTGTGATTTTCTCCATAAACCCTCTGGTGACCCTATGTCAAGATTCCCTGCGACCCTAATTTGGGTCGTGACCTAAGGTTGGGAACCACTGGTGTAAAGCAATGCAATTGGTATTGCTGACTTCTAAGTAATTACATGTATAGTAGGATCACCTCTATAACATCTCAAATTGTAGGTCAGTGAACCTGGTCTGATGTCACACAAGACAGGGCAGTCATGTGCTGCATCTTCAGCTTACACAGGTATAATCATGTGACTGCTGTAGGAGGAGCATAAGTTTAAGATACATTACTGTTAATCTGAAGAGACTTGTTGCTTGTACTGTTGCAACAATGACTGCTATGATACTGTTACTCATTTTTCCATGTGTAATCTGAACTTGTCTGAGCAGTGGGTGAGATTTGTGCTAAAGGTCATGATGCAAAATGACCGAGAGTTTGTAGAAGTAATCCTGCTATGCTTAATTTGTTGTGTTAGTGCATACATATCAAGTGTTCATACAAGGTGCTTTTTACATTATGTGGTATAAAATTCTTTAAGAATACACCAGTAATTTTTACGAATTTTACAAACACAAAGTACCAGCTGAAATGATTAGTATAATATTAATACATGAATTTTTTACAGATTTATTTATATATTTTAAAGTAACTACATAAATGTGAATTTTAATTGTCTTGTTTCCATTGTGCACATTCTGTACATCACAGTATGCTACAACATTTGCATAGAGACTTGTCATTTAATATTACTTTGATGCCTAAATAGAGGCCGGAAGTTCTAAGAATAATTTATGTCTTTGTTCTTTCCAATGCTTGTATAGATAGATTAGCAGGACGTATAGTTTCTAATCATACAGTTTAGTGACATACACGTTTCTTTACATAATGTCTGCTGGTGTAGATTTCCACTGTCTGATAGTTGTGAGACATAATCCCAAAGTTTTGCACTGTTGTTGTGTTTGTAATCTTGTAAAAAAATGTTTTGTGCAAAATTTGTACTTATATTTGTGACCTATGTTAATACTAAATTTTGCATATTTTTGGAGGGTGTGTTGTTATTCAAAATGTTAGAACCCTACGTAATGTGGTAATAGTGGTAATAGTGTTGCTTCCACCTCAGACATTTGTATGATGGTGGCCATTTTGGCATTATTCATGGCAGGAAATTCAAAAAGTTTGAAAGTGAGTTAGTATCCTATGGTATAATATTAATACTGTACCAAGTTTAATGAAAATTTATGAGTTTGTTCAAATGTCGTTACGATGAAACAGAGTAACAAAAAGGCATGTGCGTGATAAGTTTATTCTTTGTTGTAAAAATAATTTAAGTAGACTAAAAAATAATAAACTTGAAGACAGAGGCAATGCCACAAAACTTGGCAGCGGTAATTGTGTGTATTAATTTTTGTCATCAGCAATTCAAAATTCAGTCCACAGAATGTCTTCATGGGATTAACTGGGTTCTTGGAATAAACAGTTTATTTTCTTCAGCATGCAGGTCACTTTAATTAAAATTTGTTGTGTTTTCTTAGACTTGGGATTTAAGGTTTTAAATATTGTCTAGATTATGTCCATTATCTAAATATTAAGTGAGTAAATTTAATTCAAGACTTATTGTAGCTGTTTTTAATGAATTTTGTGCTTTGGACTAAGTAACACATTTTTGGGTTAAAACCGAAACGTAGCCCAGCACCATTAGATTGTTTTATTATTGTTTCTGTCTGTTACTGTCTTGTGAGAACTCAATTTTTCAGTATGTGTACAGTAATTACAAAGCAAAAAATGGACTCGAATTGATGCATAAATACAGTCTCTGATAATCTGGAACGTGGTACTTCTGGGATATTACACCGTTTTGACTGGGAAACAGTTTCTAACAGTTTTGAGAAGTGTAATGCTTTCTTGGACTGCTTGACCCTGAAGAGAGAGGCAAACATCAGTAACTATTTACCATTCGACATGGCATAATATCACAGAAGAGTTGAATCTGAGTCTGTTGTTGTTGCAGTCTGTTGATAAGTCTTTTGATGGTTTGTAATGAAGAAGAGAATAATTTTATTTAATGGGTGGGGACGTACATTTGGCAAATATTACTTCAATGTTGGAAGTGTAATGAAGTGAACATACTTACTTTAAATGTACAGGTGGCCCACAGTACTTCCACTGAGATAAACAGCTCAAGTGATGAGAAGAAACAGTTTTGTTTACAGTCACACGTGACAATTTGAAATGTCTCTGCTGAGGAGTGAACAGTGTTTCAAGTAAAATGTTCCATACAGTATGTGTAGCCTTTAATAAGAAGAATCCTTTACATTGTGCTCATTTGCTACTATAAGTGATACTGTTTACAATGAAGGGTCATAACAGGCAATGTTGAACGTCCAAGCCTTTGGGGTTATGACGCTGTGTTGAATGGTGAATAGTTAACTGACCTTTCAGAAGAGCTGGCTGCCTTCATCTTCACGGTCCAAACTGTCCAAATAAACATGAAATTTAGAACTTCAGGTGTCTTATACATCAAAGTCATTGGAAACAATTGCAAGGTAATTTGCAAAGTATATGTTAGATTTAGTGGGAGTGTAGGAGGTCAGATGGAACATGGACCTTTAGGTGGGGGCAGAAAGCCCCTCCAAAGCATGAGAAATTATTTACTGGTTAACATGGCATCATATCTCAGAAGACTTGACTCTACAGTGCTGCTACCTGAAGTCTTGTGTTAGAAACAGCATACTTGTGATGTGTCAGTAACATCTATAAGATTCCATTTGTGGGATGTTTTGAAAACACGAATTGTCAAAAGCTTCACATTTTATTATACTGATTCACAAACCATTTACAATATTGGCATATATGTTGGCCCTTGTTCCTTGTGTAATCATATTTGTTAAATAAATCATCATCCTTCATGCCATCCCAAAAATTTTGAAGAGGTTGAACCCATAAATCTCGTACTTAAATATGCCTCTATGCAGGACACTTTACCGAGTTTTTGGTACCAGTATATAAAAAAAGTCTCATTTTAAACTTGCCTAAAGGGGTCGTGGGGTAATGTGCCGACTACGTTTTAGCTGCATAAATATGTATGCCGAAATTTGATTACGAGCAACTGTTGGTCGTAAGTATGTGGATTCACAGAATGGCCTTTAAAACCTATGTGAAAGCACATTTAACAGAATTTTGTTTTCAGTGAGAGATGTTTTTAGAAGATAAATAACCTATTAGACTTGTGTAAGATCTAAGGTTCTCATTGTGATTATGAAGAATAGTGTTTTCTGGGATGTGATACTGTGGTCTTTTGCAATTACCATATAATACACAGTGAACTCTGAAAGATGAGACATCAAGTATGCTTGAATGCTATCTTCCATCTATCATCATGTTATCAACCTGATTGTGTCTTCCTACCAGGAGAAGTCGAAGTGTATTTATAAATGTTTTGATGTGGTAACACCGTACAACTGACAAGTAGACTTTTGGATGTGGCAAACCTTACTGATCAAACACAATTTTCATGTCTTATTTCATGTAAACTCCTATCTCCAGTTTCTGGTTTTAAAGTGTTTTTCTCCCTTATTTTGCATTGAATTGTAACAAAATTTTCATGTGGAACTTAATAGAACTGATTGAATACCTGCCGCAGTTCCTGACAGAACCTTTGTATCATCACATTTTTCCTGTCTTGGGAAATGTGTGTTAGAAAAATATCACACCAGCAACCTGTTATTATTATATATGATATGCATGAAAAACCTGGCTCAAATTGATGATTCTCATTTTCGTGTCCAGAGATAAACGTATAATTGTATACTGGTTCATTGTCACTCTGATCCCTTCTGCGCTGTTCTTCCAATAAATCTTACACCCCTACTTGGCTGATTCTGTTGAAACTTGTGTCAGTGAACCTGCAGAATAGATATGTCTGACTTTCCAAGTTCTAAATCATGTGTGTGTTTTGTGTCATAAAAGAATTGTTCCCGAGTGTGCGGCCTTGTGGTGCTTAACCCCCAAGCTGGAGGATTACCCCTTGTCTGTCTGTGACTACATATACAATATACCCTTAGTATCTGCAGGCCGTTTCCCCGGCTCAAAGTGGAGGATGTGCTGTGTCATGCGGGAAAAAAGGAACTGAAGCGTGTAGTAAATTTGAATGTTATGAAGAAATTAGGTGAAATTTGTTGTATGGAGTGGCGCCCGCATGCAATCGGTGAACGTTGCGTTCGTGGGAATGCAGAGCGACGTAGGTATTTTTAGACGTCACCAGAGGTCAGGCATGATGCTTCTTCACAACTTGTGCTACTATCTGGTGACAATTTGTAGAACCTGTATCACTATAGACAGTGCGTGCAACATTAACGTGTAGTGATATGCCTGTTTCGTCTCCTTTGCTGTTGCAGTGATTACCCGTGTAGTTCACTGCCAATTCGAGCCGTCATTGTGCTCGACGATCCCTGTCTGTGCGCGTAAGTCAAGATGGCAGTGTTTATAATGTTGACAACCTGACGTAGTTTCCTTCAATGGTGTCCAGGATTGGTGTGTGATGGTTGAGTACTGTCAAAAAGTATGAAATATGGCATCCACTGGCATTATTCCGACATACCAACGTTTTGTAAATGGTGTTCCGGTACCGTCATTTTCTCGCCGATCGTTTAGGCCAAGAGAAAAGTATTTAATTATTTTAGTGTTCTTAACGTTCGGAGTAGTGTGCTTCGGAGCATTCTTCTTTCTACCGGAATTCCGGGGTGGCTCGAACACTGTGAATAGTGTGTATAATGTGTATAAACATATGCAAAAGGCAGGCCCAGACTTACTAATACCTGCACCACCACATGGTGACGAATTTAGTGAAATTCCCGGAGGTGGTAAGTTGATTAGACATGATGATTTTGAACATCCGGATCCCCATAAAATTGAAGATAAAGCAAAACTGTTGGCCAAAATAGAAGAAGATGTGGAAATTGATAAAATGAGAAATCAAAAGGTGTTGGAAAGACCGGATATAATAGATAAGCCAAATCCTCTAGTGAGTGTGAGTTCATCACAGAAAACCAGTGCTTCTCAGAAACAAGTTGAAATTGTGGTAGATGAAATATCTGTACCAGCCCATAACAAGATTGTCACTATTCCACCTGCACCAAGTGATCATTATCCAGACACTAGTGGTGGGGAAGATCCTGATCCAGTAGCTCGCGAAAGAAGGCTTAAAGTGAAAGAGGTATGTTATTTTATCTTCGTCTTGTCACTTATTGTTCTTTTTAAAAGTCTGTATGCATAATTACATACTCTGTTATGAAGATATATGGAAGATGGTGGTATAGCTCCATGCATTCGTTTGCTGGGCATTAGGTGGCGTTGAATCGTCAGCTTCACGCCCCGGCCGCTTTATTCACGGGGAAAGAAACCGCATTAGTGTTTAGTTCTTAGGATAAAAGGGTTCCAGGGTCGGTTTGGTTGCTGTGGGGAAGAGAAAAATCTTTCCAGTCATCCAGCCTATGGTGTGGTGGTGACTGCTGAGATATTCCAACTCCCATTTTAACTAAAGCTGTCAGGACTTTATTTGGCAGGAGGCAGATTATTAGTTTTTGCATTTAATTGTTAGGTGTGCCGTGTTGATTCTGTGCAATACATTAATAGTAGACAGGTAATATATGACTGTATTTTTCAGCCTTTAATTTACTGCACTGTTAGGTTTGTACTTCTTCTGAACCGCCCATATGCGTGAATGAGCTTCATTCTCTCTTTCTTTTGCATACAAAGTTTACCTTTGACCAGCATAGCTAGGTCATTGGGAAGCTTGACACATTTTCATCAACCTCTTGGGAAGTTGATATGACAAGGTACAAGGAGCTTGTAAATGTGTCTTATTTCTGCTACTTGATTTAGCTTTTGCACAGTCAATCCTAATATGCATGTCTGATAGATAATTGGTAACAAGTTGATTGTAAACCTTTTTTGAATGCATTAGGTACAGTAAATCTTAGCAAGCAGGCATTAAAACGTCCTAAATTGGCAACATTTAAGGTAAAGTGTTTTATGTCTCTGCATCTCACTTTGAGGTGGTGTAGGATAATTGAATGCAAGGTTCTACATCTCACCCCAAGATGGAGGTGAATTTAGAGGGTGTTCTGGTACCAGCACATAGTCAGGTGTTGCAGAGTCTGGAAGTGTATATTCCTCACATTGTGATAGGTAGCATTTATTAACCCTTTGCTGACAAGTAAATTGTGAGTGTACTGTGCAAAAGATCGGGGATTTAAATGACCACCCATTACTTTGCGTGTTCTTGGCTGATCAGTTTCTCAGCATCACTGCATGTCGACTAAAGTCAATTTTGATTACCACAAAGGTCACTGATTGAAGTCTAATGCAAAGTGCAAAGACATAAAAACATTTATGACACCTACTGTGTTTGCTCAGTAGTGAAAATAGTTTTGTAATTTTGCAGTTGTAAATTTGAAATAAGTTAAATCTTCATGCTGTTCAATACACTGTGCACTGGAATCTTGGGTAATCACCCATGTCATTATCTCCAGTGTTTTGGGGACTGTAAATTTCACATGCTCACACATGGCAACTACATTTACCATGGTAATGTAGACAGAAGAAGTATCTGAAATGTTGGTCTTCACCTCAGCCGTGATGTTGCTGATGAGCTGAGAAGATTTTAATGCATTTATTTACTATGAAAGCTTAACATTTGTGACACCGTGGTTCCCAGTGTAATGGTAAAGTGTTCGATAGATGCTAACAGAAGTGATTTAATATAACTTGTATTTTCATTTCATTATTCTTAACTATATTATGGTATTTTTGATCAAAGCAGGAGTCATGCGATATTTTAACAGTGACACACTTATTGTGAATGAACAGATTATAGTATGATGTAAAAATTATTATGAATTTTCCCATTTTAAAATAGTGGGAGGGGGAGTTTTGCTTCAGATAGCCCATTGTAATATAACCCTAAGAGAAATGGTGTTAGTGGTCAGAATTATATTATACTGTTTTTAAAACTGGATTTGGGACACTTCTTAAGGGCTTTGTCATAATTAAAGTCATAGATATGGATTATTATTATTATTATCATCGTCATATTCATCATCGTTGTTGTAGTATTAGTAGTTGTAGTTACCATCATGGACATTGTTGTTCAGGTGTTGCATGGAGAATCTGTAGTTTCATCAAGAATGGGAACATACAAGTGTAACGATATCTTACATATAATGTTTAATAAACAATCATTAGTTTAAACTTCTGGCAGTCATCCACTGTTGTTGGGCCCTTCCATTCTTGTGTATATGAGTAGAAGGAAGGAATTCTTTATACAATGTCTACCATTCCATCAAGGTATGTAGGGGATGTGGAGGTAATTGGTGTTTTACATGTCATTACACATGGGAAAAATCTCCCTGGTTCCCCTTGCGTATGGGGTAATTGCACATTTACTGTTAAAACCAACTTCATATTCTCACATGCACCCAGATTTATTGACAGGATTACTGTGGTGATGGTACATTATTCATAAAGACGTACAGTCGTCCCTGCCTATACCTTGATGGCATACAGGGGCAGTAGATGTACAACTCCATTTATTCTTAACTTCAGCACTAGAGGGAAGTGTGGTCAGTCGCACACCCCAGCTGCTGTACCCTTCATCAAGATGTACATAGTAAATGAATTTTCTGCAGAATGACTCTGCTATTAAAGCTATTGTTTGTTCTCTTATTTCTACCCCACTAAGAATACTGTGTAAACTTGACAGTTTATGTGTGGGATGTCTGTAGCTAAGAGGTATGTTTTGGCCATCAGTCAAAAACTTGTTTCTAGATCATATAAAACAAGAATTAAATTACAGTCATAATGAAAATTCTGTATTTGTTGTTGTGTATTTGAGAGAAGCATTTAGCAAAACAGCTGGTAGGTAAGACATAAGATGCATTATGTCTAATGATGTTTTCTTTATTCATTGGTTTTTCGGCTGTGTTTAGCCCTTGACAGTAACAGTCAAAATTACATGCATGGTGACATTAAGAAGGGATTAAATTCACAGAACAGTTGCTATCACATGACTAAGAATCCTTATCTTTCCATCTGTTATAAAAAATGTGCATAGATTAAATGTACAGTGAACTGATTCATAATAACTGTGTACTTGGTAATTGAGATTTAAATGTGCACCACAAAGTACCGTGAAATCAGGGTTTGACAAAATCACTTTATACAAGCTGCCTTTACTCTGTTAATGAGTTTCAATGTTTAAAAATGACTCATAATGTTATTATCCGATGTACGTAATGGATTTAATGTAACACTGGAATACTGTGTGTGAAATCCTTATAGTATTTTCAGATTTTAGCAGTTTTGTATGACAAGACCTAGGTATATAGGGAAGGATAATTTTTAAATGGATTGTCAAGAAATAGGTTTGGAGGGGCGGGGGCATGGACTGGATTGATCTGACTTAGGATAGGGATAGGTGGTAGGGTGTTGTGAACACGGTGATGAACCTTCGGGTTCTATAAAGTGCAAGTAATTTCTTGAATAGCTGAGGAATACCTTCTGTAGAAGGACTCTGCTCCAAGTTAGTTACTTGAATCTGCATATTTTGTGTTTTATGACGTATTCCACATCCTGTTGTCACCATGACTAAAGTTTGGATACATGGAATGAATGTATGTATGTACGTATGTGTGTGTGTATGTATGCATGCATGTATGTATGTATTATGTGAACACGGTGCTTCAGGTACTGCAAGGGACGGGGAATTACATACCGAGCTGAGAGACCATCAACATCTCAAGCAGCGTCATGCACCATGGACTTAGTTTTATAGTCCAAGTCGGGCCAGTGGAAACCGGAGGCTTGGTCTGATTTTCGTGAGTAAATGGATGCCATAACAGATGTTGATGACAGTGCGACACTTGGCCCGCAAACTCTCGAGTTAACTCACCCAAGGGACCATCCTAAAAGGGGGCCTGCCTTTTGTTTCTTGCACGGAGCATATCTAGTCAATAACTGAAGTGAACTGCGGTGACTGAACTCCCTTAATGAGATGACGTGGCGCCGTGAGAAATGGAAACGCACGAGAGGCGAACTGCTTTGTGGGAAGCTTTTGGAGCCGTTCTTGGACGCATAGTGTCGCAGCATGCCCCCTGTTCTGTGCTTTAAGTCACGTTATGTTACATTCACGACTTTATTTTTGTATCTTCCCTAATTCGCGTGTTGTTTCCGCTAATACGTTCGTATTACTAAATTCAAAATTCCCTCCATATTGTTAACACACACACATACACGCACACACGCACCAGGGACGAATCACCACACTAACAGTTCATTCGCCACCCCAATCCGTGTCAGCATCCGGTACTGCTGATATATTAACGACATTCGTAAAAGCGACATGAGGGGTACACAAATTTTCCACAAATCTAGGAGCCACCTCAACATTTAACGCGCCAGAAGCATGACATGAAGCAAGTTACACACTGAGGGCCCACAAATATTAGAGGCCACGGTGTAAAATTTAGTCGCCCGGGATTTGTGCATACCTGGTTAATACACTATTCATTTCTTACAAATTCCCGTTCGCGAGTTCGAAAACCAACCCCAAAACCAGTGATTGTATTTTCAAGGCCCTTTAAATGTGCAGGGTGATAACTGGACGGAACAGCTCTATTAATGTTTATTGTAAGGCTGTGCCATGGCTCAGGCAGTTAGTCGCCGGCCTCTCACCGCGGAGGCCCGGATTCGATCCCGGGTCAGTTCTTGTGGGATTTGTGGTGGACAAAGTGGCACTGGGACAGGTTTCTCCCCGAGTACTTCGATTTTCTCCTGTCAGTTTCATTACATTTTCATCACAGGGTTGCACAATAAGCCTCAAGACTGCTGTGCATCTGTAGCATCTGCTGCGGGGCCCTTCACACACACAAAAAAAAGTTTATTGTTGGCTTTCACAGTTACACTTTTTATTATAGTGGGCGTTGTGACTTTGTTTGGAGGAATGATAGCCCCAGTTATACGGTACAAAATCGATGAATATCGACTTCCTTGGAACTTGGTCGGTTAGAAATTTCTACATATATATGCATTCTTGTGGCCTTTAAATTAGTCATTATACATAATGACAAAAAAGCTGTATTTAACAGTAGGCTTGCCTTACCTTTGTTTCCAAGTTGTTACGTCTTTTTTTTTTTTTTTTTTTTTATTTTTTTTTTTTTATACTTCTTGCATTACAGCTGCTGGGTTGACAGGCCGTGACTTAGAAATGGCGATGGTGGGATGTGTCGCATCTGATTTCTGCCACTTTTGGTTTCTTGCTTCGAGATAGAAATACTTTTTTTTTCAGGGACGCAAATTTGTGCGGAACTCCTAAAAACCAGCGACATCCGTAGCAAATTCCGATATTTCTTATTTCCATTGCGAACGCTTGAGAGTTAACAGTAGGTGTTTTGTCGGTGCCAAAATAATGGTTCCGTCATTAAAATTGTTATTGTGTATGCGTTTTTATGATTTACATATTACTATACCTTCAGAAGTACCTCACACTTGAAGTCTATGCTAAGAAATCTTTGAGTTTTGGTTTGCATTCCCCGTGGTTTTGATCAGATAACTTTCTTGGAATGTCCAGCAGCTTTTGTACACCTTAAGTCACTCACTGCCAGACATACTCCTTCCAAGGCTTAACTTTGTGTCATCCTCATTGTTTCATAATGCTGATATAACTTGCATGGGTTTGGCAAAACATTAGTACGATTACAGTCAGACTGTTTTCATAAAACTGGCGTTCTTTATCGTTATTAGTAGGACCTTATGACAATAACTACATTTTAACCATTTTACTAGGTTAAAATGGAGTTTGGCAAAATATTGGTACGATTACAGTCAGACTGTTTTCATAAAACTGGCGTTGTTTGTCGTTATTAGTAGGACCTTATTACAATAACTACATTTTAACCACTTTATTAGTTTAAAATTGGCCCTTCGGTTGTAGTCTTTAAACAATACCCTACATTTATCGTGCCTTGTTGATGTTTTCAATTACAATACGTGCACAGGACCTGTACTTTTCAGATACTCGGTACATACCACTGTTATTGTCCACCCATTCGTATATCCTGTGTTTTCTTAGTCATTTACACTGTTTGTGTTCACTGTACTGTCTATACACTTCGCAAAAAGGGGCAGTTGTAACGTAATATACTGCTAAAATTTTAGTTATTGTTATAAACTCGTAATAATGACATACAGTTTGAGCAAAATAGGGTGAGTAATATTAACATGTTGCCAGAAACGTGTAAGTTAGATCAGCACAGACAGGCTCTGAGAAGTAAGCGAAGTTAAACGTCGAGACGCATATGTTCGGCAGTGTATAAAGGCTTTGGGTCCTTCCATTAAAATTGTTTAATCTTTAGACTTAATAGAGGACAAAGCAGGTACTACGCGTAACGTTCAGAAAATACTGTCAAAGTCGTTTGTGATCTGGCGTCATCAAATAGGCTTAGGTTCTAAATAGCGTTTCAAAAAGCGTAAGTATACATTTAGCACGTGAATGTAACCTGTTCGAGTTGTTAGTAAAAATGTGGGTTTCCACATTACGAAGTACTGGTGTGAGTAGGTATGTATTTTCGTGGACGTACCGTGTAGTTCTGTTCAGTGTATTCCCATGACCTCAAGGAAACTGCCTTGAGGACTGAGAGAAGAACGATAAGTGCCGCTTTTTCACATGCCGTGGTTTACTCTTAAGAATCGGGCTCGATTCAGAACATATCTGTGTGTATTGGCTATACCCTACGTACAGTACGAATGTGAATGGAATATCAAGATGTATTCAGTCCTCAAATCCTTGTTGCTGATTGGTGGGTGTGGTACAGACAAGCAACTGAAGCAGAATAACAACAAAAAATGAATAATACGAAAGGAAACTAGCGTTCCATCAGTGCCAGTTGAATCAATAGACCGTATTCGTCACCTGTAAGATTGTGTGAGACCTCCAGAAGGGAACCACCATTCCCTCGCCATCTGAGCTTCACAGATCCATTGTATTTTTTTTTTTTTAAATAAAGATCCCTTAGAACTCAATTCCCAACGTTTTTGTGCACTTCAGGGTCACTTGAGCGGTGTGCTGTTCGGTGAACATCTTGTGTTATCCAACCCCGTATTCTGCCCTTGCGTTTCCTTTGTGCCTTTCTCAGAATTACCTGCCCAACGTTCTAAATTCAAACTTGATGCTACATTCCTGTAACAATTCCCAGTATTTATTTATTTTATTCTTAATGTATCGTGTATGGTAGGAATTATTTCAGTACCTGCAATTACGAACTGAACGGTCAGAGATCTATTACCAGCGGGGGCAAAAATGTTTCTATTCGCCACCACGTCCAGTCCGTGTGCTGTCCGTCTTTTGGATACGGCAGGCACTTTCCTCGGGGATAAAATGGCCACAGCGTGAAAATGATCATTTATCCATTTCCAAGGTTTAGTGCCCTGCACGTCAGGAATTATTGGGATTGGACAGTTAGGTTTCGAGTTCTTTAAAAGCACTTGGGAATTTTTCCAATCACCAGAACAGTTTTAAGGGTTCCCAACCTCCGGTGTAATTTGTGGGCTTTCCGCGGGATGAAGATAGCCGATGCTTAAAGCTATGCATCTTCTTTCAGAGCCGAGATATCATTCCTCGTGGTTTTCTTCTCCCTTGTTTTTGGGCAGAGTGTTAAAGCATCTTTAACAAACAGGATGTGAGGGTATGGGCTGGATGTGTGGCTCACGTTGGGGAATTTTGGTAAACAAGGCGAGGCATTTCTTCGCTAGCGAACGACTATTATCATCTTTGGAAGGACTCTGCTCCGAGGTTCACTGTTATTGTTGATCCTGTTTTTTGCGTTTGTGCGCCGTGTGGCAGTGGGATATGTTGCCGACATTCAGAGGAGCTTGCTGCTCCGATCTTCAGGATCGAAGTGAATGGCGGGGGAAAAGAGAGAGAGAGAAAAAAAGAAGAAATAAGACTCCGGGCCAGAATGAGACTCTTGAACGTTTTGAAGACCAAAAAGGAACGTGAAGGTACTTTGCTTTCCAGTGCTCCCCGGTATCAAAAAGAACATTGCTTGGTTTGAAGATTCCCAGGATTTGCCCGCTTGCCCTTCTGATTAGAGTAGTATTAAGATGAAGATGAGTATGGGCTGTCACCGCGGAGGCCCGGTTTTGGTGAAGGGCCAGTCCATGTGATATCAGTTGTGAACAAAGTGGCGCTGGGACAGGGTTTTCTCCGAGTGTTTCGGTTTTCCCGTGTCAGTACCATGTCGCCAGTACTCCGTACTCACCTTCATCTTAATACTACTCTTATCAGAAGGACAAATGGGCGAAGACGGAGCACCTTCAAGCAAAGCGCCTTAGACCAGTCGGTGAATGCTATTTATGCGGAAATAGTCCCTGTTGTTTTGAGAATCATACTGATCGCTTAAATACGCAATGTGGACACAGTGTAGAGCTTTTAGTGTTAAACCTGACGGTACATGCGTATACTAACCAGCAGGCTTTGCAGGGTTAATAGTGTCGAAAAGGAGAGAGAGCGCGCACCTATTTGTTATAAGGTTCCCAGGCATGACCTCTTGTCCTTCTGTTAAGAAGAGGCATTGCAGACAGAGAGAGGAAAGAGTACAGACTCCTATGTTACCACAATATGTTCCTGGACTTTCCTTTACACATCGTTCTTGTGTCCACTCGTTGGTCTTCGTAGTGTAATGTTATTTGTTTATTTAGCTGCGAACAACGCTATTTGCTCATACTGCATTGGTTCGAATAGTAGAACGATCAATGAATAATGAATTGGAGAGGACATGGAAGGAAGCGGATATGACCTGATTTGGTGAATGATCGCGTAATTGGCCTGAAGTGGTTGAGGAAGATTACGAAAACCCTAAGGATGCCCATTCTTCAAGCGAAGATTTGATCAAACCTGCAGTCTCACACGTGGCCCTGACGTTCCGGTAAATAAGATATTATTTTCGTCGTAAGTTTTACATTTCCAACTCGTTGTAAACTCATTTGTTTAGTATCCTGTAATGCTGGAAGAAGAGTAATGATGGGCTTCCTCTTGATATAATTTTTGCCGTTCTCAAGTTAATCAGTTTTACGTCGAAATTTGATATTTCATATGCTAATTTGGTTTGAAACGTTGGTTTATTTTCTTTTCACTGATTTAAGAGACCTAGCTTCTGAGCTGTGTAAAAATACATAAATTATTTTTAACCTGAAATGAAACATTATTCATATAAGCGGACTTATCTTTAAAATACTTTTATATTGTTATGGCAACTATACATATGTGCTTTGCTTCAAATTGTCCAAGACGTGAACTAATTTTATCTTTAAGTTGTAGCAGTTTTAAACATTTTTATTCGATTAATATTTACGTAAATTAACGTAACATTTCATTTAATTCGTTTGGCACCTCGCATGTCGATGGAATTATTTACCTATTAGCAGTTTTCCCCAGAACAATTTGTGAACATCGCAATATATTTTACCATTTTTCAGTGTCTTATTTTTATTGTTAACTACATTTTTGACGCTGATGTTTTTAAAGGTTTGTTTATTTTGTATCGTACTTCTTACATGAATTTCTCCCTATCGAAACACGTTCTGTAAAATACGACTTCTGCCTTCCTTAAAATTCTCCAGTCTGCATGCACGAATGGTGAGACCAGTAGAAACTGAGAGTTAATAATTGCACTATGTAGTGATCCATTTCTATGCCAGGCTTGTGTTATAGGCCCCACAAGTTTCGATTGCGTTAATTTGTTTAATTGGGACTACAGTCTTGCACCGACGCAATGTTTGCAGTTGTGATCATAAGCAGAATGTTTCCTATAGAAATTTGGGGCGTATTTATGATCCACCTGTATTCAAAATTTTGCACTTCGCGAATGATTTGTTAGTTGTCCCCGTAAATCTAAAAGCCAAATATGGGCTCAGATTTCGCATTGCCAGCGTGTTGTGGTTTTAACTGTACAAACTTGCATGTTTTTCGAAGATATGTTATTGCTGAAAAGTACAGGATCTTAACGCAGATTAATGAAGGTTCTTTAGTTGCCACCGCACAAGTTCACACGACCCGCCATGTTGGTGTTATTGATGACAGGGAATTAAAAAGCACAAAAGCGGGGTGGCGTCTGTTTGCATTGTGTTTATAGCAAGTGTCATGAAACTTTCCTGTTGGTTCAGCGGGACAGAGAAGAATTTTAATGACACCGTCAGTTACTAAGGTTAGCTGTATAGCGTCGGTGGGAGTGATACTGACGGGAACACCAAAGTAGTAGCAAAAAAAAAAACCTGTTTCACTGCCACTTCGTCCAAAAGGGCGAGGAAGGGGCAGAAGGGAGGCACACACAAACATAATGATATCAAAAACTCGTCCTTTCTTGTAAAATAAAAAAAGTAGGCAAGCAGTGTAATGACGTAAAGTGTCAATTGTTTTGTTAAATCCTGTAATGTATTTTTTTTTTATCGAATTTGTATTTAACAGTTTTATCAGAAGAGTTTAATTTAGGCCTTCAAGCAAAGTGGCAGAACCATTAGTTGAAATGGCCCAAAGTACCATTTTGTTTAGAGAGTTATCCGTGTAGCGTTTCACGAAGTACTAGTGGCTCTGGGTCGCTGATAGCCTTAATGGATTTCGCACTCTGTGGTAGACATGAAGAAGTCAAACGTAGAAGGGAAAAACTGAAAAAGAAAGGTTTTTGTAATGTATTCTTCTCGTAGTTTTATTAACTTTTTATTTTTACAATTTCGCCCGACGTTGCGGTCGAGTAGGCAGTACTTCTACTTATTATTGGAGAAGTCCTGGGTTTAACTCTCGTTTCGAAGACCGGCTATCTGGACTTAAGTTTTTCGTGCTTTTCCTCAGCCCCACCAGGCAGATGCCTCAAACCAGGCCACGACCGTCTCGTTCCACATCCTTTCCAATTCATTATTTTTCATCGTCCCATCATTCAACACTGTGTGGTCTAGTGGAAATGTTACATAAACCTTAAATAAATAAATAAACAAATTCTCACTATTACCGTGTAGATCTAATTTGTGTACTTCTTAATTTTACTTTCTGTTCACCGTGCATCTTAGTATTAGTATGCACGAATGCACTGTTATAATTAAATTAAATTAAATTATTAAATTATAATAGTGCATTCGTTGGTTAAGTGAGTGAAATTGTGTACATCTGTTGTAGTCATCGTTTTATAATTTTGTCTCGAAATTTATAGGATAATTAGACATAAATATTTATATTCTGCTTCCTGCTCAACTTCATCGCATACTGGGATTGCAGTTGTGTGTGAGATTGGTGGTGTTAATTTGGATATCAGTATTTGTCTGCTGGTGCACAAGTTTCTGACTACAGATCTGTATACACCATCGAATGACACATAGACCTACACACGTACATACATATAGTCTCTCCCGTTTACAAAGATGTAGAACGAATTAATTTTGGATGTTCAGTTTCATGCTTTCTTGTTTCAGTTACGCTTGTCTGGCGGCATATTCAAGTTACGGTAAATGTTTTTAGTTCATTGTACGTTTGATGCGCGTTGTACATGTGGGAGTCTATTTGTAGTTATGTACCGCCGAGCATTGCCTTCGAACACACTTAAATTAAGTGAATTTTTTATCCCATATTCAGCTGAAAGTTCATAAAGTGCTATTAGAAGCTGTAATTGGAAATCATGCCGATCCCAGTGGCCGTGCGGTCTTCGGCCGCTCGCTTACTAGGATCGTGGGTTCGAATCCCACCGGGGGCATGGATGTCTGTCTCTTGTGAGTGTTGTGTGTTGTCAAGTAGAGGTCTCTGCGACGAGCTGGTCCCTCGTCCAGAGGAGTCCTACCGAGTGTGGTGTGTCTGAGTGTGTGATCATGAAACCTCGAAATGAGGAGGCCTAGGCACCCGAAAAAGGGCTGTTGAGCCATAGAAAAAAAATTGGAAATCATACTTAGATTCTGTACAGTACTGTTTGAAATCTGTGTATCAGCATGTAATTGGTCACGTCTGAATCCACATTTGTAGTTCTTCAGAGGTTTCTTTCCACTGATAGTCGACCTTGGCAAAAGGATGCTTTAAGTGTTTATGTTAACTAGACTGTAGCGTTACAAATTTCTACCAATGGCTAACCCCATTTTCCGCTTTTGTGACAGATGAGCCACTACACTCTGAATGTGTACGTTATAAGTACAAGGAATCGAGTGTCTTGTCGTCAGCTGTAGAGCTAGTTTCACAGTTTGAGGTTAATATTTTTCTTTATTTCAGACTAGTTGTTTATTTAAAATTTGAAGTAAATGTCTGAGTGTCCTCAGTTGGATGGTACAAAATAATGATCAAATTTCTGCCACAAGAACTTATTACAAAAGCACAAGTTAATTAATTTAATTTTGTGTTTGGAGTTGATTGACATCCTTGCGACAGCTCTAAATTGTAATTGATTAAGCACATTTTACCTTTGGTATAATGGTAGCCTACAATTAACGCTCAAAGTGTGCTCGTAATTAGGCATTTCGACGTCCACGTACTGTGAACCCCCGGTTATCGGATCTAATTGGGTGAGGGGGGGAGGAGCGGGAGGTAGGGTCGGAAAAGCCGATAAGTCGGTTGTCCGGGGTCCCCTTCCTAGCCTATAGATGCAAAGTCAAGAAGCCAAATAGCCGGATCTATGCAGTATTTTACCATAAAAGAACACATAGGTAGTCTAATATCGATATACACTAAGAAAACGAGTCGTGAAACATATTTTAAGCCCTAAATAAGTGTCGGGACATTCCGCCGCGTAGCGAAGTTTGACCTTTGTCGCCTAGCCCTCACTAGGCGTAAACGAGACCAGGTGTCGTCGCGTTGTAAATGTAGGTCTCTAATAAATGTAAAGGTGAAGTTTTCCCTGTACACGACATGAAGGCATGTAGGGGGAGTAGTGGTTAATTCATGCCCGGCCGCTTTACTCCCGGGAAGGAACCCCGGTACCCATTGAACAGGAGGCTGGGTGCGCCTTTGAGCCGTTGTGGGCGTTTTTGGAGAAGAGAAAAATGTCTTGTTCCTACCGGAATTCGGACCCCGGACCGGCTTCTTTAAGTTCACCCCAACAACACGTAGTGTTCCCAAGCGAAAGTTCAAGTTTTTACACACAAATAACTGGAAATCGTTCTTCAGTCATGGCTGTGGAGTTTCGGAAGGGACATCATAGGCAGTTGAGGTGCGTTGGGTGTTTGATCCTGTAAGTGATGCTGCAGACATCTAAGGCACTGGAGAAGGGACAGGCCTTAACAAAGACTGGATCTTTGTTGTGTGTTTTTTTTTCTCTGCCGAAGAATAATCATCTCTCGGAAGGTCCAAAATAATCATTGAGGGTGGTATCCTGTTCACTGTGTAGCCCTGTGTCTATAAATTAATAGGTGGGGATTCGAATAATCGCTGGGATAGTATCTTAAATGTGGCCTGTCTTTATTTCATATTGTTCCTTCCATGATGGCTGTCACCGTTGGCACCACTCGCGAAACATCGTGGTGGTACTTCCTCAGAAACTCGAGATCGCCCCGGTTGTACAGGATGGGCGACAAGTCACCATACCCCTGTTCAAATGGGGAGGGGGCATTGATATCCTAGTTTTAACGGTTTTAATGGATCATATGTGTTACAGGGAAGTTAGTTGAGTTATGACCATGGCCGACAGAAGCAGTTACTCCATTGAAGAAGGTTGATGTGTAAAAATATAATTAAGTGTCTAATTCTTTGTGCTTGTGCATAGGGATTCGGTGACTTCTCGCCAATTCTGTAGATGTAGCGTAGTTCATATTTCACAGACACGTTGGTTAGTGACAGATTTATTCGTTGTTGCACATTCTTCCACGGTACTTGAACGTTTTCAGTAATTGGGCTATAAACGTCTTACTGCATAAAAGAACAACCAAGTGAAAGGCATCCTATAAATCAGGGGTCCACAAATTAAATAATCGAGGACCCACCTCCAAATTGTAGGCACCAGAAGGGTGTCATTAGCAAGTTCGGTATTGTGGACCCACAATTCTTCGATGACCTGTGAACGTGTTGTCTGACGCTTTCTGCTCGATACACGTGAACTGATACACGTTTTTGTAGATAAGGGGGAAATCTGTAATAATTATGCTGAAAATGTTAGGCGTCACAGTAAAAGATTTAGTCGCCCGGGATTTATGTACCCCTGTTATAGATCGTGCCCGATTTGGGCAGCTAAGCCAATGGAGGTTGACCAGATTCGATACACCGTATTCGAGGTCTTTGTTATTTGCTTCAACATTTGTATTTTTATTTACTGTGGACTCCTACGTTTTGTTTGGTACAATGCCCTACTTTTCTACTTCGTCTATAATAGATACGAGATGAGACGGGATGGGGCTAAACCATTGAAGGAACCTGTACTGCGGATTTTGGTTGCCAGAATTATATGCTGATAGACGCATTTCGAAAATATACAATTGCTATATTTACATGTGTTAAGTAGACTAAAATGTGTGTTAAGTGGACAAAAAATGTGGAGGGATCATTTATAGTTTTCATTTTTTACTTTCAAGACCATTGGAGACACTATAATTGGGACGAAAATATAAGTGTTTTGCGAGGTTTGAGGTTTGTACGGTGGTGACTGAAAATTGTTGTCATCTGCCGTCGAGATTAAGGCATGTACCTCCGAAACGGCGGTGAATGTTTACCGGACTTCATTGCGTCACATCCCAGACAACAACAATCTTAAGAGAGTTTGATTGATTCTTAGTTTATTTCATGAATTTTTCAACTTCGTGTGTTTATATTTATTTATGGTTTATTTAACGAGGCTATCGCTAATCGACCTATGTAACGTCTAATGGTAGGATGATAAATGAATGATGTGTTGGACAAAATATGGACGGAGGCGGAGGCGTAGTTTGATGCACTATCCTGACATTTGCGTGCAGGGATTGAGGAAAACCATGAAATAATTCCAAGCCAGGTTAGCATGCTTCCGGGTTTGAATCCAGAACCTTTGGGATACGAAGTGTGACTTTATATTTGGGATGGAATGAGATGGGAGATGAACGTGAATGGTGATGATTTTATTAAAGGAGGTGACTGTGAAATATTTCAAGGATTATAGCTTACAGGAATTCTATTGTTGAGAGTGAGGAAGACCATTAAAACCGTAAGTCAGAATGTCCCGTAATGTGGTTGAGATATGAACGAATTACTTCCGAATACAACGTTTAGGGCAGGGGTGTCCAACATTTTCTTTTTCAAAGGGCCACAACCGTTATTATGGGCTGGTTCACGGGCCGTACGTGTAAAAATCACAAAAATTGGTATACATAACCGCCTAAATTATTGTGCTTGTTTATAGTATAAATATAATTTACAAATGTGGTGTCTGGTTGCACACCCCTTGTTTAGAGCCTTACCTTTTCACAGGCTTGCTTGGTTACAATGTCAGTATGTGATGAGAGAAGCGTATACTGTAATAAGTGGTAAATACCAATACCGTACCTCCCTACTTGCTCTATTATTAATGGCTGTAAAACTAAAAGATAAATTTTATGTGGCTGCCATGTTTTATATTGTACAGAAAAATGGATGTAGCAAATGCCGCTTACTTTTTGAATATGTAGTAAGAATATGTTACCATTCATAACTAAATGACTGAAGGTTTGTTAATGTCTCACCTTATAAGTTTTTGTCTCTGCTATGTTGTTGTTATTGACTAGGAAATGACAACGCACGAGGTTCGTGAGATCCCTAGTGGTATAACATTCTTGTCAGATTTCATTTTAATCGGTCAGCTGGTTCCAAGAGTTCAAAGGGGCCGGAGGGCGGTGTGATGCATATACACAGACAGTAAAGGAAGGTAAGCTAAAATATTGTCATCAGTAGTCGTATGTGTTTTTATCCTGCGCTGTCGTATATCACAGGAGACTGCCATTTGAGCCACACCCACCATGGAAGCTTGAAAAACTTATCTTAACTTTGAAATGCTGTAGATTTAGTTTGATGCCTTGCCTCGGCAGTGCAAATACTGTCCCTTACTCCAGAGAATGCAGTTGACCTGCTCAGCGTGGGTAGAGTCCCTTAGCACTGGCGACGACGATCGAGGGCAGATATATAGATTCTGTCAAAAACAGGAGTCTCCATCATTGCATGATCTTCTTTCCACTGGTCGCAATTTGTTGGGTGCTTCATTTACGTATAACGAGCTTGAAGGCAAATTTTGGCACAGTTCTAACCACATAGAATCCTACAGAAAATGACTATTATCTCACACTCACAAAACACAACTGCACTTCAGCCTAATATATTTTTAACTTGAATGTATTGGTTACTGGTCACAAAGTAGTGACGGTCAGCCTCCCCGAGCCAAAACAATTTCCAAAGTAAACTGCAAACTCCTCCTCAGTTCATTTTTAGACGCCTTCGCAAAATTGCGAAAAGCGACTATTAGCTTCGTCATGTCTGTCTGTCTTCCTGCATGTCAACCTGTCTGCATGGAACAGTTTGGCTCCCACTGGACGGATTTTCATGAAATTTGATATTTGAGTATTTTTTTGAAAATCGTTGAGAAAATACAAGTTTGATTAAAATCTGACAAGAATAACCAGTACTTTATATGAAGACCTATGTACATTTATGATATCTCGCTAGATTCTTCTTAGAATGAGAAATGTTTCAGACAAAAGTTGTAGAGAAAATCAAAACATATTTTATGTTCAGTAAGGGTTTTCAGAAAATCGTACCGTTTATGAGATATTGTGGAAAAATATGGTAGGGCCAGACAGGCCACAGATTACAATATGGCGCATGTTCTTTGCTATACAATGGGTACCGGGTCATTCCCGAGGGTAAAGCGGCCAGGGCGTGGAGTTGACCACCCACCCCCATCTAGCGCCGAGGTTAAAGAAAGAGTAGAGCTATACCTCTACTCCCCCTCTGGGCCTTCGTGGCCTGTTCTAGGGAGAACTTTATATACTTATTGCTTTTCCACGGCAACAATTGTTACGCGAACGCACCTCAGTGTCACGTTATACGTACATTGCCTTTCTTGTTATGCCCGAATGGTTGTGCGTAATTCTAAATAACAGCTGTCATATTGGTGAACATCCTTGAAGTATGAAATGCATGAAACTGAAGTAGATAACGCAGTTGCTCTGCATGTATCTTTTTTTATCTTCCATAATCCTCACAGACTGCTGGGTGATTGAGAGGCGAGAGAGGTCACGCTCCTTATCTCTCGTTTAAATCTCCGTGAAGTTTGAACTCTTAACTGATTTGAAATGCATCGCAGTAGTTTACCTGGGGGTGTAAATACAAATGATAGATATAATCCTATCTAATACAAAATATTTGCTGTATGGGATTAAAGTGCTTTAAGTTGCTTCCACTTGCTGTAAATTTTTCCATGGCTTGTGAATGAAAAATTATATCATTTCCCAACAGATGCCTTTCGATCCGGACGTAGTCACAGGTCTTTGTAGTCTATGGGCATTCCTTCTTTGACGACCTTGGTGTTTGTAGTGAGAATGGGTGGGGGGGGGGGGGGGCTTGAAGCTACAATATGATACTGTGGACTGTCTGACCAGTCTGGTTCCGGTCACGCAGTGCAGAATTGTTTAGTGCAGCAGGCCTTAAGACTTTACTCCTGATATTTTCCTTGGTTGAGTTTGTCTTTCAGGCAGGCTGAATAAATGACATCTGTAGAGCGCGTGCAGCAGTTGACGAAGCGTAATTAACATGTTGAAAGCTAATTGCGTGTTTAGTGAACCGTTTAGCGTACTTTGTTTGAGGATAAACGTTTGGCTTATGAGATGCTCATGTCAGGGTGCGTCTGTATGCAGCCCTTTCAACCATTGAACCAAGTGATCGATTTTTACGAAATTTGGTATGAACGTTACACTCCGTGTAGGCCTACTGTTTTTTCTTTTCTACAGTCGTATCGAACATTGTGATGGATTGACAAACATATGTCGTATTCCGATAGTCCTGGGTTCAAATCTCGGTCGTTTGTGCCCACAGATTCACTTGGTTTCCTCACTTTCAGGCCAATGTGGGGATAATACCTCAAATTAGGCCTTGATCGCATCCTTTCACATCGTTTGCGACTCGTAAATCGGTAACAAACCCCTCATTTGATTCTGTATTGTTCTAAGCTACTGACAGTGTCAGTAAATAGGATATAAATTGATAGTGGCTCTCATGTTGATGAAGAGTTTGCTAGTTACTGCAACTTGAAAGGCTCTATGAGTAGGGAAGATTTGTTTCTGAAAGTAAAGAAAACTTTTGTTTCTTCGGAATTGGACTGGGGAAATTCGACAAGTGTGACAACCGATGTTGGGAGAAATGTGTGTGTGGCTCTACTCCCGGCTTGGTAGGATAGGGCAAATAAAATTTGAATGTTCCAAAACCCTCGTGTCATTGGAATTGATTACGTTCCAGTGCAGATGCAAATGGAGGTAACTGGATTAGAGCATAATGTCACTCTGAAAGATGCGTTGACCGGGGGAAATAAATAGCAGTTTTATGGAAGCCTACCTAAAAATTTGAACGCCATCAAAACGTTCACAAAGAGAACTCTTAACAGAATTTGATAACACATACATCTGCGAACAAACGTTTTCGTTCATGAACTTTCGAAGAAGTAAATTTTGTTCTTGGTTTGCTGATGAACCCTTACACGCCTTGTTTCACTTTATTTCTCCCTCAAGTTTATAAGCATACATTCACAAGTTACACTTTTTTATGGTGAAGGACCCCGCAGCAGATGCTATGGACGCAGCTGAACCTTCAGGCTTATTGTGCAAGCCTGTGACGAAGACGATTAGAGTTTTTTTTTTCATTTTTCCTAGTAATGAAACACTAGTGGAATGAAATTGACAGGGGGAACCCGAAATACTTGGAGAAAAACCTGTCCCAGTGTCACTTTGTCCACCATAAATCCCACATGGACTGACCCGGGATCGATCCCGGGCCTCCGCGGTGAGAGGCCGGCGACTAACCGCCTGAGCCATGGCACGGCCAAGTTAGACATCTGCGGCCAACCTTAGAAATCCCACCAAAGAGTGTGATGAAAGAATGTAATGGCTTTGTAAACTTCCATATTCACGGAATTGAACATTTTTCTATAATTGTATGTGTGAAATAAATAAACGTAGATGTTTATTACTTTGTGAAGTAACAGTGTGTGCTGCTACGTCATCATCTCTCATTTCGTCTCAGAAAACTCCTGTTTATCTTGTTATCGGTGTCTTCCAGAAGCGGCCCCCGTTGTGAAGTGATAGCCGAATGTGGCCCGCAAGTGTCAAAACGTTGCCGACCCCTGATGTACGTAATGAGCAGCAGTTGTGATGATAAGGAAACTAGAATAACCGAGTTTCCTGTAAGGAACTGGCGGAAAACATGTGCAGAAAATTATCTGTTTATTGTCTGGTGTATCGGGAAAGCAAACAGTAAGTTCTTTGTGTAGTTGCGTCTGTGGTTATGTTGCTTTGGCTCATATGATAATAGTAACTGGCAGTAGCTGTTGCAAACAAAAGGTGCTAACGAAAATGGGAACGAAGTTGGAAAAGGAACTTCACTTTGTGTAGTTAGGGTAACTAAATCAACGTGATCAAGAAGGCTTACCATGTAGCGAACGTGGCGAAAGAAAGAAAGAAATGCATTTTTGTAGCATGTCCTTGTACAAATAGGCTTTTGGATATGAAGGCGTAGAGGTTCGGATAGTAATAAAAGTCTCTTTTGTGAGGATAAGGTGTAAAGTGGATTGTATTGGACTGACTGAGGGTAGAGTCTAATCGGTTTTTGTTTTGATAGTCACGAAATGTCAGGTTACATTAATATTTGCTGTTTGGTGAATTAATTTAGTGGCAGTGTGATGTTAATTTTCACACTAATTGATTTTCATTGGGGGCTTTATTATAAGTGTGTGCATGTAATTCTGTGGTGTTAGAACCCAGAGGTTCAACACTGTTAATACTAAGGGATGTATGGAGTTCCATCCTGAGAGAAAGTGGTAGGCCTTCATCGAGTGAGAAGTGTAGAAATGTACTGGACACATTGCGCCATGTGATGTAGGAAATGTAAGTGAAGGTCAGGGTAATAGCAGAGTCCACAAATTTTCCAAAAATCTAGGAGCTGCCTCAAAATTCTAGTCCCCAGAGGTGTGACAAGCAAGTTCCATACCGAGGACCGACAAATATTAGGCGCCACTGTAGTAAGTTTAGTCGCCTGGGTGGAGGTGAGTGGTCAGCCTGTCGCCCTGGCCGCTTTACCCCCAGGTAAAGAGCCTTTGGTGCCCACTGAGCAGGAGACTGGGTGGTCCCTAGAGTCGGTCTGGTCGCTTTGGAGTAGCGAAAAATCTCTTGACCATACCGGGAATCAAAGCACGATTCCTCGGTCGTCCAGAACGTGTACCTATCTCGTCACCTTGTGAAGTGTTGATGTGTCGAGGGTTAATGAAAGTAGATACAAACTGGTAATGGAGTAAAGGCGAATATTCTGAGGTTTCAACGAATTTGCACCACGATCAAAGCACCGTGCTACCCTAATTTCACTTCAGTTTTTACTTTGAGGAGAAAACATTACTTGCAAGTGTTTGGAAGGAAAGTTCCTTAAAAAACCGAGTCTGAGAAGAATTACGTAAATTAGAAGTTTACGGCGCTACATAATGAGGAATTAGATGATTGTATAGGTCATGTGGTATTGTTATGATAATGAAATCGAGGCATGAAAGGGAAGTGACAAGGGGTGCGTACAAAATTTTGTTGTGAGAGTCTCTTGGAAGAGAGAGAAAGAGCTGGGAGGATATGTTAAGATAGGTCTTCGGTAGATATATTGCAAGGATGGGAGGTGGGTGGAACTAGTTCATGATTGCGTCCAGTGCCAGACCTGGTATTAGCAGTGTTGAAGGGTCGTGTTTCACTACCACACAGTTTTATCCCACTTCCAGCTGAAATAAATAGCATTCCCATCGGCATTTGCGTCAGTGACATTTCTAAGTACCATACATATGCATGAGGTTTTAAAAAGCACGTTCCGTTCATTTGCTGACAGTCGGAAGCTATTAAAGTTGCTATGTCATTCTTACTATGTATTTGATGATGTAGCTGCGTATCACTTAAAATTGGATCAGGATATGCGAGTTATATTTCTAACGTGATAAACGGTTTAACAATAATACAAGTTAAAGCAACCCCATTACAGGCCTGGACAGGCTCTTAAGGTTCCAGGAGGTTGAGGCTCCCAAATTTCTAGACAGTCGGCACATGAATGTAGTAAGGTTATCAGCCCTACGCACCGGTCGCCTTTACCCGCCAGGAAATATTCCTGGTGATCATTTCTGTTAGACGCTGAGTCGACCCCAGGGCCATAGTGCGACCGATAGGACTATGTCAATGAAATATTCCAGTGACACCATCGGGAATCGAACCCGCGACCTTCCGGCTTGTAGTGCAGTGCCTCAACCAACTGCGCCACCGCGTGCCCCAGTTTAACAGTCATAACGTAGCAAATTGCTACTAGGTTGCGTGAATGTGCTGTTCGGTATGTTCCAGCTATGTCACCCATTTGAGTATGTAACATACATACATAGGTTTGACTGAATGAGGTACTGATGTTAGAGTCCTGCTTCATATTCAGACATGAGTCCTGCAGTTCTAGGTTTGTGGGTAATGTTCGCCATACTCTAGTGATTGGAAATTATGTTTAAACGTTAGGTAATGGGGATTTTAATTGGCTATCAGCCAAAATTGGTTCGTTATTGTCATAGAGGTGGTTTCTTTCATACACAGTACAACAATGACCATGTAAGAACTATCATTGTTAGCCGTCAACTGACAAGGTTTATTTAGGCTATTGAAATGGTGTTGCTGTTTATTTAAGCTTATTTCAACATTGTGTTAATAGCGTCATGTTATACCTACCTGTAAGTGTATATATTGAAGTGATGATTGTACATCGTAAATAGGTACGCACTTTTGAACTTTTTAAAGCTTAGAGGTTAGTGTATCGGACCGTCAGGCTCAGCATTAAAAAGTCTGCATTTGTTCCACATAGTTTATTTATGTTTCTTGTGATTATAAAAATAAACAACTATTGTTACTTTGTATATAACGCAGCTTTTGGTCTTTGTAATGGAAGCACACTGTGTTCTCTTTAAGGTACTAACTAAATCTTTATATATGTATGCACAGGGATACTCAAATCCCGGGCGCCTAGAGTTTGGTACCGTGGCGCCTGATATTTTTAGCATAATTATTGCAGTTTTCCCCTTGCATTAAAAAAGACGTATTTTAGTACACATAGACCGGGAAGGAAGCGCCAGGTAACAGCGAGGTTCATTGATCACTCCAGAACTGTGGGTTCTGAGTATGGAACTCAATTCATGTCACCTTTCTAGTGCGTCGAATTTGGAAGTGACTCCTATTTTGGACAATTTGTGGATCCCTACGTATACGTGTAATATAATTTCATTTTAGTCTTCAGAGGATTAATTCCGTGATAATTCTGAAGTTTTTGGGTGCGCTGATCGTAGTGGAGTTACGATGTGTACGTAGGTACTGTAATACGCACTTGTTTCGAGTGTATTAACTTCTTAATGTGTGGGTCTAACTTCGATTCATGCGACTTAATAAATAGTGTGTGGTAGTCCTTCTTATACTCGTACATCTGGGTGAATTTTAAAGGTTTCTCAGAACTGTGGAATGGCCTGCATTAACGCAAACATGTACTGTACTGTACTGAAAATGTGCCGATAAATCTGTGAGGAAGATGTGTCAATAATTGAAGGATAACAGGCACCTTTCTTGACTCCGCATACATTGTGGAAGGCGTGTGCGTATGAGGTGAATGAGGCGTTCGAACAGAATCCTGTTAAGTACATCAGAGAAGTTGGAATTTTGTAAGCAGTTTATAAATCAGTTCATAGTGCCGTTCAGCTTCCCCCCTCCCCCCCCCCCCCCCCCCCCCCCCCCCCCCCCCACACACACAAGCCTACAGGTTTGAGCTGTTCCAGGAAATTAAACCTCATGATTTGTTGAAATATGTAGGGTTTACTGTTTTGTTTTGAGAGTGTATCGTTTTAACTGACGCTATAAGTTAATAGTTTAATTTGTAGGATATATCCCAGTCTGTGTTAATATCCGGTCACCTGTCGAGTCAGAGTTACTGTGGAAACCCTGGATTTAATTCAACATTTGCATCATTGTAGTAAAATATATCAAAAATTAAATGTTTGGATGGACACTTTCTGTCCGTATTAAATTGCAAAAAAAAATACTGCGACATACCAATTTACAAACCGTTTTTCTCTTGAGTAGTGGGTATGTGGCACCAGGATAATTATACTAACATACAGGACGATTATTGTACTCAAGTATTCTGTGTTAGTAACCAGCCACTATTTAATTACTGGCTGTAAGTCGAGCACAAAGTTGTTTTAGCCCTGGCAGCCCTTAATCGAACATTTACCGTACTTTACAAATAAATAAAAACCAGGCCTTAGTAAACAAGATATTCCCTTTTTGTACTTGTTACAAGAAGTTGAAATAAAGCAGCTGTTAGAGTTTAGGAAGATGCTTAGGCAAAGTAAAGTGTAAATGGTTAAATAGAGTAAAAGAATGTGAATAATACAACTAGTTAATATAGGGGCACTTGGAAGACCCAGGCATAGATGGGAGGATAATATTAAAATGGATCTTCGAGAAGTGGGATGGGAGGGCGTGGACTGGATTGATATGGCTCAGGATAGGGACAGGTGGCGGGCTGTTGTGAATGCAGTAATGAACCTTCGAGTTCCATAAAACGCGGGGAATTTCTTGACTAGCTGACGACCTGTTCGCTTCTCAAGGACTCTGCTCCATGGAGTTAGTTAGTTAGTTAATAAAGGGGCATTACCACTGTGATAATCCAATGTTAATATGTAGGTAGCCCCAAGAAACATGTATAAGATGATGGGAGTGAACTCATTATTATTATTATTATTATTATTATTATTATTACTTGATTTCTTCTTGTAATACTCGGACTGAAAAATTGGGCTCTTAGCACCACCGTGCTTTAATATAAAGGGCTGTAGAGTCAAGTAAATTCCCCGTACACGCCATGAAGGCCGAGCTCCAGTCATTCTTAACCGCAGCACTAAATTTAGTTGATACCAGTCAAAAAATTTGCATGATGGACGTAACTTCACTTTCTATACAATGTGGCATTGAAAGTCGGATGCAGCTTGTGGGCAGCTGTGAACATCTCTGTTAAAACGCTTCGGTGTAAATTTTCCGCGGTTCCTGATTCTGCCTTGTATGTTCGACTTCACATATGGACTTTTACAATACACAGGGCCTTGCAGAGGTTACTGCTTTGTTATTCCGGCTGGAGATGGAGAGCATTCCTTCGGTAACCGGTTCTGTACTCCACCGCCACTGCTGCATATGTCAATGTGAAATACCGCAGAGGCACACCTACATCAGGCGCGACCAGGGTAGAAACGGTCCAAATTAACAGTCACGTCTTGCATATTCAGTATGCGACCAGTTCTTTGTCCCTATATCTACGGATGTTAATTAACACCGATGCCTTACAAAGTTTATGGGCATGAATGAGGTAAAATGTATCTCCTTATTTGTAGTCACTGTGTGTTTGTGATTTCAAGTACTTCCATCTCCGATATGTCTGTAGGCTTGCTTCTTCATTAAAAGGAAGAGTTGTTTGTCCAGTTACGTGGTTTGTTAATAATACTGTAGCTCGGTAATGTGAATGGCTACGGTTTGATGGCTGGGTTTCGGTGCTACGACGGGGCACTCGCAATGGTGTGCCCGTTATAGCACTTAACGCCGCCGTACGCCTATTGTGACAGCTTTCCTCGGTACCAAAGGGGTCAGAATGCGAGGCTGATCAGTATGTTTATGGTGTTGAAGTGTGTGAGTGACCTCTGGGTCTTCCCTTTCGTACACACAAGGCACACAATTCAGTTAACGGGTATATTACGTTCTTCACAGGTCAGAAAGAGGCTTTGTGATTCCCATTTTGCCCCGTTAACGATATTGTTCGCTCCTGCACCAGATCGGGGCACGCGGTGGCGCAGTTGGTTGAGGCACTGCGCTACAAGCCGGAAGGTCGCGGGTTCGATTGCCGATGGTGTCGTTGGAATTTTTCCTTGACATAATCCTTTCAGTCGCACTATAGCCCTGGGGTCGACTCAGCCTCTAACATAAATGAGTACTAGGAATATTTCCTTGGGGGGGGGGGGGGGGCAAAGGCGGCCGGTGCGTAGGGCTGACAACCTTACCACCTTCATGTGCCGATTGTCAAGAAATCAGGGAGCCTCAACCTCCTGGAACCCTAAGGGTCTGTCCAGGCCTGTAATGGGATTTCTTTACCTTTTTACCTTACCTGCACCAGATCAACAGCACGACGTTTTTCTTGGGAATGGGAGGGGATTGGGAGCCTATTTAACTTTTAGACTTTCTGGGTTTAAGATTGCTCCAAAATCGACCGTAGTATATAAGCACTGTGTGATGTGATGTTACACACAAAACTGTTAGTGTCATGGCAGAGGGCTCTACTTACTCTAGACCTCATCTGTTCAGGAGGTACTTAGCAGCTTCGAATTTTAATCGTGTTACCGCCTGTCCGGATTTACGTTTGCTTGTTTCCCGTAATCACTCAGGAGAACGTCGGAATAGCAACTTTAAATATACCGCCTCCGTTCATATCGTTACTTATTTGCCATTCGTGTTTGTCGTCTTTATCAATACTGTTTAACATTTGAAACTGCGCCGTTAAATAACCCTAGAATAAGACAGACAGCCTTTTTAATAGGCAGAGGGTTTTGAGTTTGTTTCACGTAACCTGCAAAAATCACTGTAATGAACAAATTCTATTGAAAAAGTTTTGCTCAGCTTGTACATTTTTTTGACAAACTGACCGACGGGCAAACCCGGCTTCAAAACCCAAAAGGGAGTAACGTTTGTAGTGTGCCCCAACTCCTGTCTCACAGGTTTGTAATTGCTGTCTTAAGAACAATATATTATAGCTTGCACTCCACAAGTGCTGCTGTAAAACTGACATGTAACTGAAACTTAACTTTCACACGGCCTGTGTAATTGTATCATCATCATCATAATAATCGTCATCACGTTGTACCTCTTACGACAGCTCCATAACCTCTTCCAAAGCGAGTCTCCAGAGAGTGCGATCTGTTGCTTCGTTTTTCAATGCCCAGTGTCTTCTCGTTTCTTTAAGGTCGTCCAGTTGCTGCTGACATCTTCTCCCTCGTCTTCCCGTCCTTTCTCTTTCCTTTAATACCGTGTTTTAGAAGGCAGTTCCTACGCAAGATATGACCAAGCATGCTGGCCTTCCTTCGTCTTATTGTACTAGGATGTTCGTTTCCTCCTTGACTCTGTATAATATTTTTTCTTTTGTCACGCGATCGGCCCAACTGATCTTCTCCCTCCTTTTCCAGCACCAAATATAATGTTACGCAAGACGAAAAAAAAAATAACACATCCTTTCAAGAATCCATTTTTGCTGTCATATCGCAAGTTTGTGCGCCCGGCGTTGAGGAAATACAGAGTGTAATAAATTATATTTATATTCGCGCAGAATTTCTTAGAAATGGACTGCTTGGTGATGTCATAAACGTCCGCTTTTCGTATGAAAGGAAGATTGGTTTTTACGAAATTTAAGTTATTTGTTATTTCTTTGCTCTATGACAAAGCAAGTTTGGCCGAACTGTTAAAGAACTTTTAGAAACGTAAGATCTTTCCCTGTCCACGTCATGAAGGCGCATAGGGGAGTAGAGTTTAGCTCCACTCATTCTTAAACTCGGCACTACATGGAGGTGAGTGGTTAACTTCACGCCCCAGCGCTCTACCTCCGGAAAAGAACGTCGGTACCCATTGAGTGGAAGGCTGGGTGGGCCACAGAGCTGGTCTGGACGTTTTGGAGAAGAGAAAAAACTCTTGCCCCTACCGGGATTCCAACCCCGGACCGTCCAGCCCGTAGCTTAGTAAACTATACCGACTACGCCTCTCCGACTTCTCTTTAGAGACGTAAAAAACCGTCAAAATGTTACATCATCGACCTCGTTACCTACTGAACGGGTTGTTGAAAGAAAATCAATAAAAATCACTTCAGAATTACCTGCTCCTTCATGGTCTTCTCGCAGAAGTTTTAAGGAAAAGTTTGTGTTATGTTGAGCGTATTTGCTTCATGTTTGGTTTTAATACCTTACTTAAGTGTTCAGTGACTGTATTTTAAATTAACGAATAGGTTGAATAAATCGTGTTAAACGGGTCCCTTCACATCGTGACATGACACATCCACAATTTTCAGATGGAGAAGAAGGTTTAGAGTAGCGATTCTCAACTTACGGGTCGCGACCCAAAGTTGCGTCGCGGAGCTACTCTTGAGTGGGTCACGAAACAATGATTTGCGTGATGATTTTACAACGTATATGTTTATCTTCATTTCATTAAATCATTAAAATGCCATATTCATTGTACCGATTCATTTTTTTTATTTTTTTATTTTACACCTATCTTTATTTCTAGCTGCTGGAGTCGCATGACAGACCCATCGTCCACGGCTCAAAAAGGACGAGAGAAACTGTTTTAGAGACAACAACAATAGTTGCGAACGTTTTTAACAAGCAGTTGTGCGGGTATCCGACGAATGTTGGTCCTCCTTGAGGTCTGGTGGGCGGGAGACTGACAGTCTTCCAGCTGTGTCAGAGTTCAAATGTTTGGAAACTAGAACGATACCAAAATCGTATTAAACAAGAAGCTAAGAGCATGTTAACTGTTTGAATGCATAATCCTGTTATTGGTGTAGGCGGTTGTGGTTTATGAAGTGAACTTTAAAAATTGTAAAGTTCCTTTATGTTTATCATATACGAGTATAATGCAGTTAATAGGAGTGAGAACTGTGACGTCACTCGTGATGAAGGCAAGAGATTAAAATAACAGATGACTTCCAGAAAATTTAATCGGTAGGTCTGTGTTTTATCAAGAAGATTTGTTTTAGTCTGACGTCTTCTATCTAGTAATTGTAGGTGTAGAAGGTTACTGTTGCACCTCATCACACTCAATGACACACACTCGATATTACTCCTCTGGACGAGGGATCGGCTCGTCGTAGAGGCCTCTAACTTTACTACACACAACACAACACTCACTAGAGACAAACATCCATACCCCAGGCGGGATTCGAACCCGCAAGTCCAGCAAGCGAGCGGCCGCAGACCTACGCCTTAGACCGCGCGGCCACTGGGATCGGCATCAAAAAGATATACACATTCTAGATGTTAAAATCTATAGTCAAAATATATGATACGGCCAAAGACATCGACCATAATATGCACGTGAGAAATGTGAAATACGCCGTAGGAGGCACAACAGTTCTCTTAACACTCGTTATGCTGTCACGCTCAATCGCAAGATCGTGCTTACTTACATGTCAAAGTTGGGTGTCTAGTTTGTTCGTAATTGATTGCTTATTGGTACTCACAACTCTTCGGTCCGCATTAATTCTTTCCTGCTCTCTTAAAGACAGTTTGAGTCAGACTAAGAAAATAATGTAACACGGGGTTTGTGTTGCTGAATAAGGAAGAAGCGGACGGGTGTAGAAAAAGTTTTATTAAATGAGGCATGTCTTCTGACATGATGACATTTGCCTAGAATGAAGTACATCTGTTGTTGGTGGTCTTCTTTTGCGTTTCTACGCCGTGTGGTAGATGGGTGTTCCAACGTTTCTGAGAAAGGTATTGCCTCCATCTTCAGGGTGACAATATAGTTCGGTATCCACCTGAACCACATTCAGCTAGGACACAGCTTGTGGGGGGGAGGGGTCAATGCGGCCACCTGGATGAGTTTCTTGATGTTGGTTAAAATCGCATTCCCGCCATGCATCTGCTACCCCCCTAACCTCCAACACGTTTGCTGTGCCTCCGTACCCTGTTGAGTTGCTGTTTATCTTCAAACCCGGTAAGACAGCCATTTCCTGCCATTTACCAAGAGAAATTGCTCAGATTCCGCGAACTGTGAAGTGTTGCTATTTTCCTTCAAAATTATGAGCAAAGGCATTTTGGCCCCGGACATATTCCTGTATTGGCTGACTGATAAATTGATAACAAAACATGGTATTTTAAGTTATGCTGTTCGTCTCATAAAAATGATATGTTTACAGACAGGCCCCTATTAGCGTGTCTAGGCTTAAGTGCAGCAACAGACATGTGTATAGGTCCCAAGGAAAAACTTTTGTTAAAATTATAAGCTACAGTGTTGTATTCCTTTATGCCATTTGTCATGGTAAATTGCATGTATGACTTTAGTTTAGACAAAATTAAATTTAAAAAGGACAGATATTGTTCTTAGAAAATCTTGATAAAATGCGGCGGCCAGCGACCCATTGCACCGTGCACTTTCCCCGATTGTTTTGAATTCCGTGTTCATTTACAACGACGCCGACTGACAGCTGCAGCTGCATCTCAGTCCAACTGGCCTTCAAGCTCAGCACGTTACAGTAAGGAGACTGCAGAGGGTAAGAATTCGTAAGAAGCCTAGTTTCGTGGTGGCTGCAGAACAACGGGGATTTAGTTTATAAACAACACACACACACACATATTCTTTTCTTCATCAGTTGATAGGGGAGTGGGGTGAGAGCAATTATGTTATATGTTCGAAAAATTTTTCAATCCATTATGATTGCGATTGTAAAGTTGGAAGACTGCGATCCGTTTACTTCTCCATTAATTGTTTTCAGTATCTTTATTTTCTTAAAGTACAGTTCAAGTCGCATTCCAGTGTTATAATGGTGAAAAACACATAGAGCAGGGGTTTTCGCTGTTCAGTGTGTGGTTTGCAAAGTCATGAAAACGTGCCTTCATGGGACAAAAGAAAGAGAAATCAAGACACGACTGATTCTTGGAAATCGAATGTAAGTGTTTTCGTACCAGAATTCCCTGTGATAGAGTTCGATCCTGCAATTTGATTTTTCCTTTTTCACCCACGCTAGCTTATCTCCTTTCGCGTTTATTTATTTTATTTTATTTTCTGGCGCACTCATTACTGTATCTTCACTCTTGAGATTGCATGAACGTTGTGTTACAAAAACTGAATACTGTGTTGTTAACAGAAACACTGAGCGCACAGGCATAGGGATACGAATATTTCAAAATGTATAAATTGCTAGACACTTTAGTGGCTAATTGTGGAAAATGACTACGGACAGAGAATTATTCTCGCCACCTGTCAGTCCTGAAGATTTTTCGCCCAACCGTTTTCCTCTTCCATGGGTACAGATCAGCGTCTCATTCCCCGGGCAGGCGGGGTGCAAACGATGCTGAAACGTGACGGCACTTCATCTGATGTCTTGTTAAGATGTTACCAACGTTACTTGCGGTACCGTAAAACAGTCGTTTGGGTAGTGGGATATGAAGTGGAGTTCGGTGGCGGGTATCCGAGATTTCAGAAACCTAGGCTAGCAGTAAATGTGTGTCATATCTCTATAAAACCACGCGTTGTTTTCTACTTATGCAGAACATAACAGTGAATCGATAACTTGGTTTAAATCACGGTTAAAATAGTAATAAAGTACAGGCTAATGTAACAAATGGCGGCTATTTTTAGACACATCTAGCGTTTCGTTGTGCACACGAGGTCCCAGTATTGCAACTTTTGATTCATGACAAAGATGACTGACGTGATGTTACATATGTGTCAGTGGTTTATAATGAGACATGTTTTGGACTCTACATTTAATGACACTAGTGATGCTCCCACTTACAGTGCTTGAATGGTCGCCAGGTTAATAGGTAATATGTAAAAGATAGCCATTGATGAAATATAGTAGATGAATGTACTGACCATTCATGAAATTTGGCCAATTACTTAAAAATTTGTCATGTGACGCACGCATATCTTTCCTTTGTGTATAAGGCTATTTTTCCCTTCGGGAAGATTCCGTTTCTAAGTGCTCGTGAGTGTTTTAAAGTTCAATCCCTGTACTAATGTTTTGAGACAGAATGTTGATGTGGGTACCAGTATTTCAGACATTAATCGGCTGATCGAAATGGAGCATTTAGTTTGCTTGCATGTAGGTAAGTGGGCTTCAGTGCTTAACCCAATGAAAGCAGAAACAATATGACAGTACTTTTCTATCCATTGCTCCTCGACATCCGAACGAACATCTCTTTTTAGGAAGGTCCAGGCTTCGCCCACATGTCCTGCTTTTTCTGACTTAAATTTCTGTCCTTGGTTTTTTTTGGTGGGGGCATTCATGTTTTGAAATCGGACATGTTATTTTACGAATTTTGCTTATGGACTTCCTCACTGGTTACAAATGTAATGTGTCTTGAACAAAAATATTGCTTACCGCTCTACTAAACCACTGTGTCCGTTGGATATTCGAAAAATCTAGCCCTCCGCCTTACAATGTGAAGATAAAGTAGGGTTGCACGAATTTCCCAAAAATCTAGCAGCCACCTACATATACTAGGCGCCAAATAGGTAACATTATGCGAGTTACACACTGAAGAGCCACAAATATTAAGCGCCACTGTACGAAATTTAGTCTCCCAGCGACCTGACGCCCAGGATTTGTGCACCTCTGAGATAAAGGTTTTCCGAAAGTTGTCATGTTATGCCTTTTATTTCGTTATGGAATCATTGCCCTAGTTTAAAACTATCGAGGCATCGTGTGCAAAAACCGGGGTTTAATTTCCTGTAGGGGCAAAGATTTTTCTCTTAGGAACTGATCCGGCTTTGGGGTCCATCCGGCTTCCTAACCGCTGAGTAACGCAACTCCGGCAATAAAACAGCCGAGGCATGAAGGTGACCTGTCACCTGTACCTAGTGCCGAGTTAAGAATGCGTGGACATATCCACATCCTGACATCTAAGTGCCGTTGTGCTTAAACAATGGAACAATGTAACTTTCTTAAAAAAAAAGAGAGATGGGATTGCGGAAAGAATATATACCCTATGCCGAGGCATCATACTGACTTTGTGACAGCTGTCCTGTAACAGTGCTTTCCAGTCTTTGTTTCCTCACGTATCGCTATCACAAACAAAGCATTTACCTGTACTACCAAGTACTGGGAATATTAATAACATACAGTTTGTATACTTGTCTAGTTTAACTTCATAAATATTTCATGTTTTTCTTTTAATTTAGATATATTTAAAACAATTTTAATAATGCGATTAACATTGTTATAAAAACCATCAATGCGAAGGAGATTTATTAGTAGAAATCCCTCAGAATACATCAACATTGGAAGCCTTAATATTCATCAGTTTAAAAAATAATCAACACTTCGCATCTAAAAACTAGTTACGTGCCTCAAAAAATTACGATTTGCGTGTGTACCACCGGAAAAGAATTTGTCGCCGCCTACAAAAAATTTACATATATTTAGATTTTGTACACTTATACCTTCCTATTTTATATTTAATATATATTGTGTTTTTATTAATATTTTATGACGATTTTTGTAAAAGGATGAGATTTCATGCCTTGTTGCAGTAAAAGTTTTATTGATAGTTCTTGAAGAGATAAGACCTGATGATGGCTTGGAATAAGCCGAAACTTGTCGCCTGGTTATAGTATTGTGGTGTTGTGTGTGACTGTACTATCACGAAATACATACTTTTTAATAATTGAATTATGAAAAAAATAATTATTCCCAATTGACTTTACGTACCACCAGGCGACCCTCCTTGTACCACCATTGGTACGCGTACCAGCGGTTGAAAAGCACTGCTGTGTCACCTCAATGAAAGTCGGTTATTATTAATTAAAAATTGCTACGTTCTGTATGGTAGCACCCGCTGTCCACAGTCACAGGAGTATCATAGCACTGAGAAGAGTTATGATAATCGGCTACGGATTGGAATACCGGCGCTGTATTCTCGACAGGATTGGTGGAATTCTTGTCATCAGTACCACGCACCTAATGCGTCTAGATGGCATGGAGATTGGCCATTATGATAACTTCTGAAATATTATTGATTTTCGGGTATTATTGCGTGCCGTAGCTAGAGAAGTCCATGTGTTCTGATACATGAAGTTGATTAGTCTGGTTTCTATTTTAATATCACAGAATAATTTACCCAGGCAGCGTCGTTCAGGGGTAGCATGTTTACTTCATTAGAGAAGCTAGGTTTGTGTGTATAGGCGGTCCCTATTCATGAACATTCAACTTTCGAACTTTCAGAAAGACGGACTAACCGGTCCGTATGTCCAGTTGCCTATTGTGAGGAAGGCTATACAACTTTTAAAGTTATTCCAGTGCGCATAAGTCAGAACCACGTAGTATGCGGTAGGATATGCCGATTCCGGTGGCCGTACGGTCTACGGCGTAGGTCTGCACCCGTGTTGTGTCGGTACCGACCTCTGCGACGAGCTGATCACTCGTTTAAAGGCGTCCTACTGGGTGTGTGTGTGTCTGCGCCTGATTTGTGTCATTTACGAACCTCAACATCGACTCAGCCTCTAACAGAAATGAGTACCAGGATTATTTACTGGGGGGGGGGGGGGGGGGGGGGGGTAAAGGCGGCCGGTGCCTAGGGCTGACAACCTTACCACTTTCATGTGCCGATTGTCTGAAAATCTGGGAGTCTCAACCTCCTGTAACCCTACGGGACTGTCCAAGCCTGTATAGGGACAGCTTTACAAACCTCAGCAATGAGGCGGCCTAAGCCCCAGTTGGGCTGTTGAGCCACAGGAAAAGAAATATATATATATTATTCTGTCAGATATACTATTTTCTTCTTTTTCTTCTCCTTCTTCAATGGCGCGACAGCCCACATCGGACTCTGACCTCTTCAATAGTTCGCTTCCAGATATCCGTGTCCCTTGCTAGTCTCCTCTATACTCTTATATTTAGCAGCAACGACGAGTCCCTCCTGATGTCTTCCCATCTCAGTCGTGGTCTTCGCACAGGTGTTCTTCCATGAAAGTTTCCATTCAGTACTTTTTTGGTATTCTAGTATTATCCAATGGGACTATATGACCGACCCAATGTAATCTTTTGAATTTACTATATTTCACTATATCAGGTCCATCTAACAATTCATAGGCCTCTTAGTCTCAATCCTAAGTCATTTTCATAGACTGGTCCAAAGATTCTTCTTAGTACAGTATGTTCCTGTCAAATATTGCTGTCCGTTCTGATGACTGAGTCGTTGTCCATGCTTCGCAGCCATAGTTTAGTAGTAGTCGGATTAGAGTCTTGTGTATTTAAAGTTTATCTTTTCTTTGTGATAGTTGTGATTTTGTGATGGGTAATAGAGGAAAGTATACCTTGTTTGCTGACATAATTCTCTTTTGTATTTCTACTTCCTCTTTGTTTCCTTTTGTTAATTGTGTTCGTAGGCAAGTAAAATTTTGTATTTCTATTCGTTGGTGATTTAAATCTTTTCTTGATTGGATCGTAACTTTTGTTTGCATGGTATTAATCGTGAGTACTATGGTTTTGATGTGTTCCTCTAGCTCTGTGTATGTCTTTTCAACTGTCTGCATGGATGTTCCCATAATGTTTATGTCATCTGCATAACCACCTGTTTTACCTGATTTGTAGATGAGTTAAATTAAATAAATAGACCAACCAATGCACTATTTAACTACTTTAATGTAGTGTCCTCCTTGTATCACCCTACACGTGTTTCGGACCTAGGTCCATCTTCCTAGGTCCGAAACACGTGTAGGGTGATACAAGAAGGACACTACATTAAAGTAGTTAAATAGTGCATTGGTTGGTCTATTTATTTAATTTAATTCATAGAAATGCACGGTGATAATAGTGTGAAATTTGTAGATGAGTGTTGAATGTACATCTACTGATAACTGTCTTATTGCATACAGATACAGTATACTGGGGAATATACTGTACTAAACTTTATTTTTGACGTCCCGTTATGACACAGTGAAGGTGATATGTAAACCGTCAATTAAGTAATATTAATTAAAAACCAATAAGTGTGTTGCAATTGACGGTTTATATATCGCCTTCCTTATACTGTACTGTACTCTGAGATATGCTATACTATACTATGCAGTACTACTGTACTATACTATACTATGTAGTACTATTATACTGTACTATATAGTACTACTATACTATACAGTGCTATACTATTATACTATACTGTATGTGTAATTTACGCAGTGACGTAGATAAGACCCTCGCTGACCCCGCTTCGGGGGAGGGGGACGTACAGAATACTAACATTTGTTGCTAATTTTTGCGGACTGGATTCCGTTCTTCTGATCCCTGTTATGAGACCTTGGAATAACGTAGTTCATAGTAATGGGGGGGCCCGACAGGTTATCTACGGTATTCGTTGTACCTTCTGTTTCTTCCATTCTTTTCCATTGTGTTTGGTGTCTACAGGAGTAAAGCTGGACTTACAAACAGACCTCTGGAACCGGACTCGTTCATGTAGGGGAGCGCGTGTATGTACTTTCGCTCCACTGCCCCATCAACGTCACTGATTTCTAATGGATCTGTCCAGAGTCAACTCAAAAAGCTTTCGCATCTAGCGCCGAGGGCCTTCATGGCATGTTCTAGGGTAAACTTTACCTTTACCTTCTGAGATAGCTCACGCGATATAGCGACTAGGCTGCGGGCTGGAGGACCGATGATTCGAGTTAGATTTCCGGCAGAGTCATACGAAACTCATAAATGTACGTTTTAGGCAGCGTATGAATTTTCTGAATTTTATAGCAGGCGGGAAATCGTCTGCTTTAAATGGTTAACTGAGTCAGTCTTTACAGGCAGATTAGATGATAAAACGGCTGAAGAAGATCTTAGTGGTATGACAAACTTTGACAGATTTTGTCTCATCAGCTGCATGTCGCGGCACTGAATACAACCTGTGTGCCGGCATTAAATGAAGTAAAAGGCGAGTCAGACGAGGAAAGGTCACGAAAATTAGCGGCATGCAGCTGAACAGAGTGAGTTAACTCCGCCTCTGGTCCGAGGGGCAGGAACTTATGGCGTATAGGCCTTGCGGTGATACGCGGTGCCCGGATAAATGCGCACACGACGAAAGCCCACACGACTATTGCGCACAGATAAAACCCCACAGTCATGAATGCTCACAGGAAAAATACCCACACCGATAAATGCTCACACGGATATATGCTCACACGGATGAATGCTCACAAGGATAATTGCTCACAAGTTAAATGCTCACAAGTTTAAATGCTCACATTGATAAATGCTCACACGGGCGAATTGTCACACACGAAAGTACGCACATACAAGAATTAGGTTAGGTTAGCGTTCAGGCTATGTCTCTGTTATGTATATGAAGGGAATGGCCACTGGACACAAACTTAGGTTAGCGTGTAGGCTATGTCTCTGTTTTGTATATTAAGTGAATGGCCACTGGACACAAACTTAGGTTAGCGTTCAGGCTATGTCTCTGTTTTGTATATTAAGTGAATGGCCACTGGACACAAAGTTAGGTTAGCGTTCAGGCTATGTCTCTGTTCTGTATATGAAGGGAATGGCCACTGGACACAAACTTAGGTTAGCGTGTAGGCTATGTCTCTGTTTTGTATATTAAGTGAATGGCCAATGGACACAAACTTAGGTTAGCGTTCAGGCTATGTCTCTGTTTTCTATATTACGTGAATGGCCACTTGACACAAACTTAGGTTAGCGTTCAGGCTATGTCTCTGTTTTGTATATTAAGTGAATGGCCACTGGACAGAAACTTAGGTTAGCGTTCAGGCTATGTCTCTGTTTTGTATATGAAGGGAATGGCCACTGGACACAAACTTAGGTTAGCGTGTAGGCTATGTCTCTGTTACAGTCAGCGCGATATTTCAACCTCGTCCCCCTCATTACACTACCATTTCTTTCCTGTGTGACAATTCGCCCGTGTGAGCATTTGTCCGTGTGAGCATTTATCCTTGTGAGCATTAATCCGTGTGAGCATTCATCCGTGTGAGCATATATCCGTGTGGCATATATCCGTGTGAGCATATATCCGTGTGAGCATTTATCGGTGTGGGTATTTTTCCTGTGAGCATTCATGACAGTGGGGTTTTATCTGTGCGCAATTGTCGTGTGGGCTTCGTCGTGTGGGCTTTTGTCATGGAACCGTGATACGCCACCTCTTCAACAAGTACAGCTGTCACACAAGGCAACAGTTTTGTTATATAATAAGTTCGGAGAAAACTTTAAACGACTTGCTTTCCTTCAACTGCTTCAGTCTGTATGGCGAGTTTAGCAGAAACTGTAACCTAATTACAGGATTTAATGACTCATTTTTCCTTTTACAATCAGCCATTATGTCTACCGTGTACGATTACATTAAATTGGACCCATGTAATCTCAAAGTTTTACCATTAGCATGTTCGTAGTCAGGGCCGGTTTAAGGCTATTGCAATCTGAGCGGCTGCATGGGGCCTCACCGTTTGGGGGACCTTGAAAAGGCTGATTGTATTTAAGATTTTGTGTAAACATATTTTATATGTAAACTCTTACATAGTACATATAAAATAAAGTTCCGATATGTACGTCGTCAGTTTAGGACTACACATAGGTAGGGACCCCAAATTTATTTTTTCATTGGACCCAGAAGTGTCTTATACCGGCTGTGTTCGTAATTATTAGTACAGAGTTAGTAGGCGTTTTTGTAATGTATCTGCACACAATATGTAAAATTCTTAGCTTCAGTAGTTGATTAGTTAACGATATCAAACGATACTGGTCTGTTTAGAAATTAGAAATTGGAGAACGAAATTTTTAAATGAAAGATGGTTAAGTACAAATAAGGAGATAGCCTACAGGGAAGTATTAAGATATTCTAACAAAGCTCAGGTAAGAAATTTAGGCAGATATTTACACAAGGTCAAGTGTAAATGGTTTAATAAGGCAAAAGATTTTCGAGTATGTACAAGTATCATATATATCAAATGGTGATGTGCTACCACCGTGACAAGCCAGTGTTAAATGGAAGGTAGCCTCGAGCGTTGTAAGCACTGAACTTAAATAAATTAGTTTTATTATTTTATTTTTATTATTATATCAAACGGAAAGGTAAACGAAGGTCTCGCAGCCATCATATATTATGTACCGAAATAAAGAAACCTTAACAGAAAGTTTTATCAGATATCTATTATCTCACAACACTGTAGGACTGTATTAGGTGGCACTGTTATCACGTCCATCCCAGAATTTCTCACATCGACCGTGATTGACAGGAGGAAATTACAAAGTCGAAAGTTCAGGTGGCCTGTAACACTCCATAACTTTTCATGATAATCTGATAGTTGGCTTGAAAGTCGTTAAAGCGGGACAGACACGGACCCACGGACATGATGTTACGATGCCTGTATTAATTACAGAATACGAGTAAGTAAATTGGACTAACATTCGGCGACTTGTGCTGTTTTTTTGTGGTAACAAAGCTCGCCATTTCGAGGCCTTCCTGCGTTCGGCATGAAATTAACAAGTTTCTTGTTCCAGATTTGAGGTTTTCATGACGGCGACTATGATAGTTCTGTCAGATTACACGGTGTCATATCCCAAAAGACGTTAACCATCAAGTGCCCTGTATTTACGTCACATCTTATACCTTTTCCTTGCGAAGTGCGTGCCGATGTTAGTGCTGTGGACGAGGCTTCGAACTAATGTCATGGTTTTGCTGTAATACGCATTGTGTAAAGGTAAAGGCCGCCCCATGACATGCCTATGCAGATATAGAGGGGAGGCAGAGGTATAGCTCCAACCCTTTCGCAACCTCGACCGCTTTACCCCAGTAAAGGCCCGGTTTCCATTGTACAGAAGGTTGGCTGGGCGTCGGCGCCGGTCGAGCATGGAAAATCTCGCCTCTACCGGGTTTCGATCCCCGGACCGTCTAGCCCGTAGCGAGTCGCTATAAGGACTACGCTATCCCTGCCGCCAGTATGCACTATATAGGATCACTATTTTATCAGACATCTATTGGTTGCCACTTCCTGTCGGCTGGTTTGTCGCATTAACACGTAATCCACTCAGCCTACCGCCCACACGCCTGGCGCAGTAACAGCGGGAAACGGCAAACAGTATTTGTCACATGTGCACTTTCTTCCGGGCTCGACGCCCGATTAAAGCTTTCATCTCCTGTAATTATCCGTATTTTGATAATCCTGTTTTGAAGCGTTATGTAACTCCGACGGGGGATCAGTCTGTCGCGACGCTTATCTGTTTACGCAGGACAACACGGAAAGGAGCGTTGGCAGAAATTGATGCCTCTCGCCGAAATCGAACCCACGATCACAGAGTGTAAGGCGGCGAAAGGCAGTACGTGTCTTAAACTACCCGATTTGTATCTGAAGATATGAAACTACGCCATTGGTTGTCTTGTGTCTCGAAACTACCACCTAATCAGACAATCGACTTTTCAGGATGTAGATATTTGTGAACAGCACTAACTGATAGAAATTCGCTGTATGATACAGTTAAGACAAGACTAAACTCTGTAGATGCTTTTGTAATATTCAGTTCTCAGTCCCCTCAGCTTTCTGATGGGCTGATAATGCTGATATACAAAACACTAATTTTGCCAGGGTTTTGTATGAATGTCAGTGGTGACAATTATTAGAGTGCTCAGTAAACTGTTTTGCCCTAAGACAAGTGACGTGATGGCTTTAGGACACTAGACCCTGTATAACGAGGAATTTATAGACTTTCACGTCTTACCTGTAATTGTTAGTAGTGAAATCTAGGAAGCTGCTGAGGTTTGGGTAGGATATGTGGTTAGTATGGTGGATACAAAGAACGAATGCGAAATTTTGTGTGGGAAATCTCTTGAAAACGGTCCCTTGGAAGACCGGAGAGGATGGCATTAAGATGTATTTTAGAGAAAAGGGTAAATGGTGAGGATTTGGGGTTAATGGAACTGGCTGAAGGTCATGTTAAACCGCGGGCTTTGTTGTTAGCGGTGTTGAATCTTCTGATTCTTACAGCGAGTTGGGTATATTTCGAGCGTGCACATATGGTCCTGTTGGCATGCAGATGATTGATTAGTCGACAGATATGGCTGTCCTTTCCAAGCCACAAAGGTCTGCTGTGTAGGTAGTTGTAAGTTAAACTACAAGTATCTGGCAGGGGTTTCAGATCGTAAAAAAAAAAAAATAAAAACGTTACGCTATTGTGTAGAGTGGTTTAAAATCAGAGCGAATGTCGGAAAACGTGATTGAGATTGTAATTCAAGATAAAGATATAATGTATGCTTTTTTGTTGTTGTTTATGTTAGGGAAAGGGATGAAAAATCTGTTACATCTTTATACGTAACAGAAAAAAAGCACTTCATACACATTAAGCTGCCGAAGGATAGTCCGATCGAATTAAAGTAGGGCACATCTGATTTACTTTTCCAGTTCTTCGGTCTATAACTTATTGAATTCCATACTCTTGTGTAAATCATTTGTGAAAAGTTTTTTTTGGCATCCTTTCTTAACATGCTGCTTTCTTCGCGTGTGCCTATTTTTTATTTTCTTAAAACGCTTGAATATGTTTTTAAGCATCGAGGTGAGTACGGATACGTTGTTGGCTGTGTGAACTGTCACAAAATGATGTGGTTTCGGTGTCGATGACACTTTCATGTTTTTTCTTTTATTAGTAACTCAAGGTAAATACCGTAAAAGGGCCCATCCGCTTTGTTCTGAACACTTTACAGCATCGTTAGCAACTTAATTTGAAGGCACTACATCAAACACGCCACTGAAATGAGAGTTGGTGTGTTATGAGTAATAGAAGGGGGAATGTTTACCGCGTTGTCTGTTAATTTGTGTTTTAGGAAAGTGCTGGAAATCCTAACCGAAAGTAGAATGCGAGGCCTGTTTCAGTGCCAGTATTCGCCGAGGAGTTTGTATCAGTAACGCTCTAGACTTTTATTTGAGTGGTACCTGATTCGAATCTCGGGCTGGTTACAAAGTTATGTTGGTGTATTATTGTGTATGGAAAATGCCTAGAATCAGGAGTTCACAAATCTCGGGCGACCAACTTTTGTATGATGGTGCCAAACATTTTAGGAGATTTGCCGTTCTTTCTTTACATACAAAAGCGTTTATAATTTGATATGCACCCAGCAGATAACAGTGAGGCTCACAGGTCACTCCAGAATTGTGGCTCCTCAGCATGGAACTTGCTTCATGTCACCCTTCTGCACATAGAATTTGGAGGTGGCTCCTAGAATTTTTGAAAATTTGTGGACATTTCAAATAAGCCGTCTCTTCCCAAATAAATACCTACTAACCTCTACAGCGGCGTCAGATAATCACGCAGCGTTCTTTAGTAAATTTATTGCCCTTTATCGAATGTTCTATGTCCCATGTTCGTCATTTCTAATAGCTTACGTGTTTGTTGTTGGGTAGGGGGCTGTAAATTGTTAAGTAATATTTATACCGTCTTTAGCGAGTTGATTAACATCACGTCCTACCTAAGTCACCGAGTTATTAGATGCCAGACACTATTATGCCTGCATTGTACATAGTAATGCAGTGCTTTTCAAACTTTTTCTCGCATGCCACTGTCGCAATGCAAAACATGTACGCTTACTACTGTCACAATACAAAACATGTACACGTACCAATGTCACAATACAAAACATGTACACCTACCACTGTCACAATACAAAACATGTACGCGTATCACTGTCTCAATACAAAACATGTACACGTACCACTGTCACAATACAAAACATGTACACGTACCACTGTCACAATACAAAACATGTACGCGTAACACTGTCACAATAAAAAACATGTACACGTATCACTGTCACAATACAAAACATGTACACATACCAATGTCACAATAGACAACATGTACACGTACCACTGTTACAATACAAAACATGTACACGTACCAATGTCACAATACACAACATGTACACGTACCACTGTCACAATACACAAAACATGTACACGTACCACTGTCACAATACAAAACATGTACACGTACCACTGTCACAATACAAAACATGTACACGTACCAATGTCACAATACAAAACATGTACACGTACCAATGTCACAATACACAACATGTACACGTACCACTGTCACAATACAAAACATGTACACGTACCAATGTCACAATACAAATACATGTACACGTACCAATGTCACAATAGACAACATGTACACGTACCACTGTCACAATACAAAACATGTACACGTACCAATGTCACAATACAAAACATGTACACGTACCACTGTCACAATACAAAACATGTACACGTACCACTTTCACAATACAAAACATGTACACGTACCAATGTCACAATACACAGCATGTACACGTACCACTGTCACAATACAAAACATGTACACGTACCAATGTCACAATACAAAACATGTACACGTACCACTGTCACAATACAAAACATGTACACGTACCAATAGGTACTGCAAATAAATATTAATGCCTACTTTCAGGATACTGGTCTTCCGGGATGTTTCGCTGGTTGGCAAGTTTGAAGTCTTCAAACTGCCAACCAGCGGAACAACAACGGTATGGAAACCTCATTTTTCGCAGTTGCTACTTTTATAATTTAACGGGATTAGACGATAAAGGAGAGTCTGTGTTTATATTCGAACAGTGAAATAGGAGCCCTATCTTGGCATACATTTTATAAATGTTTTTCTCTACATTTCAACACATTTAAAACAGTTTTAATACTGCAGTTAACTTTTCTAAATTTTGTTTATTAAAAAAATCCTAAACTTTTTTTGCATGCTACCAGGTGACCGTCCGTATATCACCGTTTGAGAAGCACTGTAGTATTGTACAGTATTTCCAGCCCAACGTGGAACCCGTTTATGGAATCTGCAGACCCGCTTACAGCTGCGTTATTGTTTAGCGATAAATGGCGCCGCTCGCCCCGCAGTACTCAGTTTTGCCTTTAAAAAACTGACTTGTATGTAGGGAGAATAGGATGTTTGGTTATAATTTCAGCATACGAAATAAGTGGGTTCATTCACAATTTCTTTTGTAACTTTTACAATAGATAAAGAGTAGAATAGCAAAGCTGTTTAACAACAGACTGTATAATAAACTGACGACGGTTCGTTGCCCAAAGCAGATTCCTGACGTTTGTAATTCGTCTGTTGTTTTGGTTTTTAGTAACGTACACATCGACGGGAAATTTTCGGTTTGTTGCCGAGTTATTTAGGGGCCTTGCGGAGAATGGACACATCACTTCTGTTAAATATTGGCAATAAACAGGGAGCTTCTATCACGATCATCTTTCTGATGCTAAGAATTTGTATCCGACGTCTGCACGCAGTTGCTGGGCACTGTAGCAGCCACTAACAGGCTTTACTGTAAAGATGTAATGATAGATGACATAGCTGCTACATATGAATGACTTGATACGGAGTTTCCAATAGATGACACAATAGCTTTTGTGGTGAACGAATGAATACATGTGTGTACAACTGTTGCTTTGTACGGTGTTAGAGACTGGCGATTCCAATGGTTAACCCTTTCCACAGTACAAACGAGATACTTCGTTAAGAAATCGCTTTCACTTCTCTTTTTGGTCTATTTTAGAAAGCTGTCAGTTACTCCGATTATACAGTTTCGATTTGAAAGGTGAGAGATGATTGTTGACTTGGAAATGATTTGGAAGGAAGCGTTATTGACCTAAACGAGGTACCGTCCCAGCATTTACATGGAGGAACTGAGGAAGGCCACCAAGACCTAAGAACCGTCGCGATTCGAACCAGGTATCTCCCGAATAGAAGTCATTCGGTACTTATCTTTTAATGTCTTCGGTATTTAACGGTGTATGTCAAAATAAATTATTCACTTAACAACTGAAATTAGCGTATGTTTTTGTGGAAGTGGACAAAATGCAGTATATATGTTTATTTTCTAAATCAAACTCAGCACTTCAGGGGTTAAGGCAGGAGGCTTAGTACCCCCAGTATTGAAGGCGGTATTGATTCGCAGCCTGGTACATGCAGGATGTTTTAATCCACACACATTGACCAATTGAACGGGAAGTTACGTAATGTAGGGTTCCAATCAGTTCCAGGAGCTCTGAAGCGGAAAGTAGGCCTACAGCACTGAACCGCCGCTCGGTCTTGCTTGCTATACTCCGCTCGTGTCGTTCTACTTAACATGCCACGCTTAAAGAACGCCACACATTTTGTCGTTACATACGTGAACATATTTACATATATCCCGAACCACAAGCACGAAAATCTGTCATGATTCGCAAACTCCTGGAGCTTGGTGTACGGGGAAATATGGGTTTTTAACTCCGTGGAGCAGAGTCCTTTGGTAGCTGATAGTCAGTCAGCTGGTCAAAGAAGTCTCCGCTTTTTATGGAATCCGAAAGTTTATTGTCATGTTCAGTCTGTCTCGTCAGTGGGCCTGACACGATATATCCAGTACACATCCTCGCATCTTATTTTTATAACAATTTTTAGCCTTCTGAGTTTAGTGACGAAACATGAGATCAGCGTGCTGTGTGTGTGTGTCCGTGTGTCCATGCTAGCTTTTTAAATCTGTTGACCGATTTTCACAAAATTTGATATGAACTCGAAGCCTTGTAATTTGTAGTTTCCTACAATGAGGAGGCCCAAATAACATGGTATAAATACAGACATATACTGCGGTCGTTTAAGGTGTTTTTAAATATGGAATTTGACAGATTTCGTAACAAGTTCGGGATTAGAACTGTAGCTAAAATTATCGGTGTCGTCATGTGGAATATTTAGGTGTTCAGTGATTCGTCCATTCAACTCACAGTTTACAGCACAACGAAAGCAGTGTCAAAGTATGTCTCTCACGTGGCTTAACCTCAGTGTCCGTGACAATGTAGACGTCTTTGTGTCACGAATTCGTGTTGCACGAGCTCAAATCGTGGTGACCTGAAATGTTACAGCCCAAATGAACAGTTCTTGCCACGAGGTGTTCCTGCATCAGGAGGTGTGTGCGTCCGGTAAACATTAAATATACCTAGGATGGGATAAACATTTGATAATCACTTCCTCCATTTCAAAGTACAGTGAAGCCCCGATATAGCACAACCCTCACTTAGTACCCATGAAAGACTGTGAACAGAAATTCCCTATTATACAGCATTTCGATTTACCGCCACCCTCGATACTATCTCGATATAGCGCCACAAATTGCCGTGAACAAACAGTGGCGCTATATCGGGGTTTATATTCATACCCGTTTGTGTTTTGAGTTATTGAGACTTACCTTTAAAGCGAGGTATTACAGGTACATCAAGTATAATACACCTACATGTTTCCTCTAATTTTAAAGTTTTTAAATGCGGGAGACTTCATTTAGTAGTTTACAGTGACTGGCAACGCGTTTCACGACCGTATTTTGCATGATATTATGTATTGTGTATCTGGTTTAGAATAGTTAATTTTTGTCGCAAGGTCTTCGTCGTAAATGCTTTGGGGTTCGCATCTAGAGATTACAAAGACAGGTAAAAAAATTTAAACTTCACGCTATAACATGCCATGCGGGCACAGGGGGGGAAGAGAGGTATAGTTCTACCCTTTCTTTAACCTCGGCGCTAAATGGGGTAGGTGGTCAACTCCACGCTCCGTCCGCCTTACCCCCGGGAAAGAGACCTGGTACCCATTGTATAGGAAACTGGATGGGCCTCGGGGCCGGTCTGGACGGCTGCGAAAAATCTCACCCTCACCGGTGTTCGAGACCTGAACCGTTCAGCCCGTAGCAAATCACTGTACCGACTACGAGGTGTGGTAGAAAAGTAATGAGACTGATTTTGTTTTAACCATGAATTTTATTCTGTTTACAAATCAAGGTTATCCCCTTCAAAATAGTTCGCTAGGGCAGCTACACAGCGACGGAGGCGTTGTTTCCATTGTTCGTAGCAGTGCTGGAAGGCTTCTGCTGGAATACCTTTCAGCTCGTCGGTTACGCTCTTCTGGATATTATCCAAAGTACCAAAATGGCGCCCTTTCAAGTGGTTTTTGAGCCGGGGGAATAAAAAGAAGTCACAGGGACTGAGATCTGGCGAATAGGGTGGCTGAGGAACCACAAGAATGCTTTTGTCTGCCAAAAATTCATTGATGGAAACTGCCGTGTGACATGGGGCGTTGTCGTGGTGCAGCATCCAAGTGCGTGCAATGCCCAAATCCCGTGTTAAAATTTGATGGACGGTAAACCGGTTCAAATTTAACTCACTACTGATCATTCTCAACGTCAATCGACGATCTGACCTCACAAGAGACCTCACTCTTTCCACATTGCCGTCCGTTTTTGAGGTTGAAGGTCTTCCCGCACGAGGTTCGTCTTCCACTTGTTCTCGGCCTTCTACAAAGGACTTGTGCCATCTGAACACTTGTGCCCTGGATAGGGAATGTTCTCCATAAGCCCTTTGTAACTTTTTATAAGCCACAGTAGCGGATTCGCCAAGCTTCACACAAAATTTGATGGCACAACGTTGCTCAAACTTTTGCAGGTCCATTTTCGTAACGCACCTCACAAACACCACTTCAGACGCTCTCAACAATCGCGTAGCAACTGTAGCAAGTTCAAACTTGTACTGAGTCTACGGCAGGGGTTAACCTAACTGCCATGTGAAGGGGGAGGCAGCAGCGTTGTCGGTTCGTGCACAGCGTTGCCAGTCTCATTGCTTTTCTACCACACCAGACCACACGGACCGCCTGATTTACAAAGTCAGGGGTGTGAAATTGAAAAATGTTTATTTCACTGGAACTTTCCTATGTTGCTGGAATTTCGGTTAAAGCCATATTGAGCTCCAGTATTTTATAGTTCCAATCCAGATATGTCCGAATTCAGAAATGTGTAAAACTGATTTTCTTTAGTGTAGTTGGGCTAGACTCTTCCTGGACAATTTGTAAGTAATACTGAGCTCATTAGCATTTTAAAAATCATTTTAATTCTTTGATGCCCTGTTTTGCTTTTTTTAGTGAATATTTTCTATAAGACACACACATTGCTATACGTAGTGCCTTACTTTGTAGCCATTTAATTTAGACGTTTAACCCGCGTGCATAGGATATAATCACTATGACTAAACCACTGAAGATGTTTTAATGTCATGTATTTAGTTCATGACAGTTATATGCCACTCTGACTTAAGAATTGTTTTGTCAAGAAAAGTGTGTCTTACAGACTGATGGACACGGTCTGCCTCTGGCCCCTCCTCCCGATCAGTAATTCCCGAACAAATTTGCCGATATCCGTCACTGTAGGAAGCCGGAGCTCACGCCTGAGCCATATTTGTGCCTTTGTCGATACCAAAATGGTTACCGAGCGCACGCCCATGATGGGAGCTACAGCATGCTTCGGTGCAGAACATTGAAATAGATGAAAAAACTTTTTAAAATGAACTTCTTTGTAGGACTTTGCTAACCTATGTGTTAGTTCATGAGATTGTGTGTGTGTGTGTGTGTGTGTGTGTTGTGTAAAGTTATAATGGTACAACACGAAAGGAACAACATAAATTTTGATTAGGTAATATCAAAGAACGCCGATTTTCATTTACATTACACTGATTACTGCACTGATTAGGCCTACTTTCCATATGACCTCCACCATTCTGTATGCACAATTCAGCGCTCTAAAGAGAGTATTTGTTGCCGTTCTGATAATGTTATCATTTTCCCATATGCGGTCAGCGGACACCTTGATTCGCTACAGTAGTTCTCTTGTCTGCAATTTTTGCCGGTAGCACATACAAGTTTTACTTCAACCACCGCACAAACAATTTTTACGCTCCTACATGTTTCGGCTACGTATTGTAGCCATCATCAGGAAGCCTTAATATTACAAAGACGTAAGCAGCGTATTTTATGTCAGCAAATGGTAAATATGCATGCCCAACAGGCAAAGACTTCATAGTTTCAAGAGCATCAAAGAGAAACTATTAAAGACTATTGAAGCTGTCTGGTTCAATAAAATATGCAGAAACCACCAGTTAATACCTGAATATATAAAAATATAAGTGAGTGGTAATAATAAAAAAAGCCAAAATACAAAAAATGCAGCTAATGTATATTTACCATTTGCTAATGTACAATACGCTGCTTATGTCTTTGTAATATTGTGGCTCCCTGGTGATGGCTACAATGCGTAGCCGAAACATGTAGGAGCGTACAAATTGCTTTGTGCAGTGGTTGAAGTAAAACTTGTGTGTGTAAGGCAACTGCACGGAATATGTCTAACATTTAGTATATTTTGCCGGTAGACCATGTCGATCGTGTGTCCTCACAAGAAGTAGTAAAGTTTCGTGAGATCTGGCTACCTCGTAACTGCATAAACTTACAAAACTGAAAACTGATGTCTTTCTTTTGTGGTATTATTTGACAATTGCCTTTTGATGTTGTACATAAAGTAGGGTAAGACGTAAGTGCTCCCTTTGTTGTGTGGTGTTATAGGATACGTGTTGTACAGTAGGTTAAGACTCAATGTGTATCTTTCTTTTGTGGTGTTATCTGACATATTAACATCGTGAAGTTTTACACATATTTTGGAGAACACCCTGTATATTCGGAATGTTAGAATGTGAACATCGTTTGGCATGGAATATAAGCATTTTAACATTGAAGTACTGACTTCAGGTGCATTGCTCTGGCATGGCCGAACGAGTGTAAAATCACCTTAGTTGAGCGAAATTATAAGAACTGTAGCGATAGACAGTTTTATGTTAATGCAGATGAGAGAGAGAGAGAGAGAGAGAGAGAGAGAGAGAATACTGTTGGAGAGAATGATGCTACGAAGAAGGGGAACTAAAATGGAATTGTACCTCTTGCTGATGGACAATTAAGATATTTTTGTAGTTTAGTCAGTATCTTCTTGAGCCAACCTTTGTAATTATACGCCATCTCAGTAAGTTTATCTTTATAGCGCAAAATTTGACATGTCCTTTTATTCCCTTGTCTGCCTTGCAATGTGGGTTCATGTCTCGCGTATCTTTGATCTTTACTTTATTTCCTGGAAGTATGTAATATGCCTTTGGAGCAACGACTTATTTACACGATTTTATGATTGCCATGGTAGACATGTCTATATAAATTTTGTTTAAAAGATTTTGGCATATCGATAGTAGAATAGTCTTCACTCTGGTTTCGGAATTCGAAGCAAACACATTAGATTGTATCGTGTAATGTTTCTTGCCATGAGTTACATAGCCGGAGTTCGCAGAACGATTTTAAATTATTAATTAGGGGGTAGGCCTATGCGGAATGAAGCAGTAAACTACCTGTTTTGAATTGCTGTCGTAGCATTCTCTTGGCGAGACTACGTAATGCAACCTCAGGTCTACGGACCTAGATTCTGGCTCTGAATTTCAAAAATATGTAATTTAGAAATTAAGTTGTAATCCCCTCCACCGCGACATTTGGTATCGAGGTGTAACAATGAAATAATCGAACTTATGGTTTCGTGCAACAACTGGTAACAGTTGCTGCTTATTGGATTGTGTGGCTAGATGATTAAGCCGGTATCAGGTAGTTGTTGGTGTTCAGTTTGCCTTATGTGATTATTGGAGCAATGTTTTGTTTACTTATCTGAGCAAGCAGTAAAGTATTGCTCAGACTGGCATAATATGTAACCAACCAGGTACACTTTATACGTAAACGTAATTGATTTATTGACAATCCAACATGTTTTTGCTCATTAGCCGTAGTGAAGGATAACAGTAATATCATGGGAAGATTCTCAAGACCATTACATATATATTAGTGTTGTCTCTGAGGATGGCTAATTGGCCAAACATGTGTTGTAAATAAATAACTTATGTATGTAAAGTGTACCTGGTTGGTTGCATATGATACGATTGCAGTGATGAAGCAGTATTAATTTACTATGAAATTGTTTAGACTTTTTAGGAAAACTGAAAAAAAAAAAAAGAACCCGAGCTTTCGGAAGATAAATAGTGGCTGATGATGGGACGTGGATCTTCTGAACGCCTTAGAAACAAAATGCGAAAATCGCCTATGGAAGTCTGGAATTTTGGAGACAAAAAGAGAAGTGCATGGGCCTGTGTCACAGTCGAAGGTCAAAATGTCGTCGTCGTCGTTTACATCATAGGGGGTGCGAATTAATTCCTCTAAAACAAAGTCATGTAAACGCTTGACCTTGCAGTTGCAACTTTTATCACATTCATCAAGAAGTAATACGCTCTACGTTTGGCAAGTTGACAATGCACTTTCCACGCAACACATTCGGGATCTCACATAAAACACAATGATGTGATGTATGTTGCATTTTTACCTGCATTTTAATGATTGTATATTTTTTAGCCCGTAACATGTAACTTTTAAATAAAAACACAGTTGTGTTGGACTGACTAATATTGTTTTGAAAGAGATTTTTGGCCAGAAAACAAACGCCAGTGTTGGAACATCCGCCGAAATTTTCTAATTTGGCCCCATGTGACTTGTCTGTATTCAAAAAATAAATCAGTATGGCACTTAAAGAAGCTTATTTTGAATCGCCTGATGACTCTCGCAGAAATATGTGGCATGAAATCATTTTCGAAAAATGGTTTCCAGCAATGTTTTCAGGTATGGTATAGGCACTGGAATATATGAGTATTTATCAAAACATAAGACAACTACTGTAAAGAAGACATTGGCTGAAGTTAAATAACGAGATAAGTATATGCAGGCCTGTGTCAGAATAGTTCCGATTAGTTTCCCCAGATGTCATAGTACACGAGAACAGGAAAGCTTCTCGTGTAGTAGACGTTTGCGTGTCGAAATGGCGCGTTATGAATTTTGTAACACCGAACCAGTCAACCAGGTATTCTCTAGAAAATCAGGAAGTACTGTTAAATTTTACATTCATTATAAGCCTCTTGTTATCAACGGTGGTTCATATTCGTATCAATGAAAACTGTGTTCAAAAGAGTCCGCCCTTGGACTCTGTTTTTAGTGAACTGAATCCAGTTGCCCTCTATGTCTTTTTTTTCCGTTACCTGTCGTTTATAACAATCCTGCCTACTGTATGAGACTAGGGTCCCGACACAATGGTACTTCTTCGTATCCTCTCCACTTGAAGGCAGAAATAGAACCAGTTTCCGACACGTTGTGGTTTTTGTATACATAACTGGGTCTATGGAGAGAGTCCAGATAGTTTGCATTGTACGTTAATTTTGTTACTGCAAAATCAGCGCTGTCTATGAACCCAGTCTTTGATTCAAGTACGCATTACACTTTGGACTGTCACCTTTATGTATTAGTATATACGTGTGCATGTTGATTCAAGGACAGTAGCTCTATATATAGGAGTCATGCTCGCTTTAATCCTACTTTACTTCATAAAAGGGGAAAAAAGTAGGCTTATGAGGTCACCGTACTGTTTGTATGTGCTTGTGTCCCCATCCCTCATTTAATCTTTTGAAGCAGTTAACCGTTTTTTACGCAGCTTGGTATAAAATTTTGCAATTTCAGTTCACCTGATTGCCGCTTTTTTAAATTTCCTACATCAATAATAACGCCTTGGCGGACACGCGAACTTATGAGGTGGGAGCGACATCGGTGCCACTTCATTTAGAGTCTTAAAATGATGTATGATAACAGGGGGTGGAAAATTACGTAACCGTTTCAGATCTGCGCTCTTTGCGATTTTACACTGCGTCGTGTGGTAATTGTTTACCGACGTTTCGGGACAACGTATCGGTCCCATCTTCAAGGGTCAAGAGTCAAAGAATATCCCAGAAGAGCGCAGTTCTCATCAACATCGCGACTGAAGCCCGAAATCGAGGTACGTAACCGTTTGTTATAGGCCTAATAATTTTATATAATATACAATGGCAATATGGCTGCCGTGTGAAGTGCGTCTTTAGCTTTCGGTTTAGTGGAGATAACGAATGAACCTTTGGAACTGGTACGTAGCCTACATGTTGTGTGTGATTAACTGTTTGCAAGCCAGCAATTAAAAACAGGAAGACGATACGGAATATTGAAGTTATGTCATACAAATTGAAAGTCTGCATAAATAATGCTTCATAAAAATAAAACATAATAATAATAATAATAATAATAATAGTGTCCTGTCGTGAGAAAGTTCCTCAATGATGAAGACCACGTACCTTATGACGAGGTTAAGAACTCCTAATCATGTCATTGTACCATGTTCCCAGCGTTATGTACTCATTTAAAAATTCCCTCACACAACCCCCCAGTAGATACTTGGTAAAGTGACGGTGCACAACACCGGGCATAGCCTGAGACTACCCCTAATAATAATATAATAATAATAATAATAATAATAATAATAATAATAATTCTCGTTCTTTAAAGTGCTAACTTAACAGCACAGTGGCCAATTACAAAACTAGCACATAATAATAATGATAATAATAATAATTCTCATTCATTAAAGTGCTAACTTTACAGCATAGTGGCCAATTACAAAACTAGCACATAATAATAATAATAATAAATAACACTGGTATGAATATGTACTAAAATTAGTAGAAAGAAGTAATGAAGGTAAGGTAACCATATTATGGAATAAACAGGTGCAAACCGACAGAACGATCCCTAACAATAAACCGGACATCGTAATCCGTGATAATGAAGAAGGAACATGTATGTTAATAGATGTTGCAATTTCAGGAGACAGAAATGTGATCAAGAAATAAGCTGAGAAGATCCTAAAATGCAAGAACTTACAATAGAAATACAGCTAATGTGGAATATAAAAACAAACGTGATACCAGTAATAACAGGGGCAACTGGAAACATCTGAAAATCATTCAGAAAATACCTGAGCCACATCCCGGGAAAGCACGAAATAAAGAATCTACAGAAAACAGCCGTGTTGAGCACTGAACACGTACTTCGGGAAGTACTAATGTAAGAGTACAGAAGATTTAACATGGAAAGTAGCATTACATTTGCAAAGGATGGTAACTACAGAATAGCTGCAACACTATCTACTTTGAAAACATGGTTTGTTTGAGGTATATAATTGTAAATACCTTTTATGAAGGTGATAACGAATACTGATAATAATAATAAATCAACGGAACTATAAATCAGTTCCGTAGTAAAGTAAGCTTTTAAGTTCTGCTCGGAGTTTTTTATTTACTAGGATGTCAATATCTAGAGGAAATGTTTTGTTTAGGGCTGACGAACCTGTGGCACGCGAGAATATTTTCATGGCACCTGGCGTTCATTTACGTCCCAGATTTCTTTGTCCGACCAAGTTAGCTGTATTAGGTTGGTCGTTGCTATGTTATGAAGTACTGCAAAAGATAAAAGAATGTCAATTACAGTAGGAGACGCATTTACATCTTACACACCACAATGTAATTGTTAATTAAAGCTGAACTTGCGGTTAATTGATTCTATATGAGTGACTAAGTTACGGGCTGGACGTCCAAGGAATCGTGGTTCGATTCCCAGCAGGACTCCAAAGCGTGCAGACCGACTTTGGGGTCCACCCTGCCTCCTATTCAGCCGTTACCTGCCGCTCTTTTCCCGGGGGTAAAGTGGCCGGGACATGAAGCTGACTACGCACCCGCATCTAGTGCCGAGGTTAAGAATGGTGGAACTACGAGTATAACTCCACTCCACTGCCTTCATGGTGTGCACAGGGACAGTTTTACTGCATAGCTTTTATAGTTTTTGGTACTCGTGTATGAACCTTCTGTTTTAGCACTAAAGTATTCTGCGTATTGCCAGTGTTTTTATGCGTTCCGGGTGATTCGTAGAATAAACCGCGATTATCTTCCAAAAAGTTGGCCTGCGTCTTGGAGACACTGATTTTCTGTGAGGTACCCTACGATGGCATAACATTCATACCAAATTTCGTGAAATCAACTGATTTAAAAGCTGACATATGAGGACACACAAGCACATATACAGACAGCATGGTGATATCATAAACCTGCTGTTCTTTTAGGAAGGCAAATACAGTAGAACCGCCGTATCCGCGGATACTGCGGACCGAAAATATTAACACATTCACTGCCAAAGTCGACCATGGTCGATTTAAGTATTTACGTTTTAATTTGCCATCTTCGACTTCAGTCGATCTAAAGTTTACTTGTATAGGGTTCGCTACTATCCCGCGGTTTCGGGCATCCGCGGTAGGTCTTGGAACGTATCACCCGCGGATACGGGGGGACTACTGTAAGCTGAAAAGTACGTACGCATAGCCGAACAGGCGAGTCCGACGTTTCGTATTTAATATTTCAAAAACATTTCTACGCGCCGCTTGCTAACGTTTTATGTATCTGCCCACATCCTCATCTATTCTAGGCATCACTGGACCTTTGCCGTTCCGTCGTTACCGAAAGGGACTGTTTGATCCTGTACTTCAGGTTGTCCTGGTAGCTTCTTTGCTCTCCAAGACACAGAGACTGATTGTCGTCCGATAGAACAAACACAAACCCCATTTTCGGTTTAATGATTACTATTATTACTGCGTAGTGGAGCTATTACAGTGTCTGGGTCGTACCGCACTATCGGCAAGCTTCATCTTGAGTGTGGAGGATTAAACACAAAAACAAGTTGGACATTCTGTCGTCCTTGGAGCAGTCCAGCTGCACACGATCAGCTAGACCGATTCATTGGGACATAATTAATGATTGGTGCATAGCCGCGAGGGATGTAACGCTCGTTTCATGCACTAACCGAGTCATTCTGAACCACTGTACAGTGTTGCTCTGCCTGGTCGGTTTTGAGTCCAGAAGCGAGTCCGTGACTTCTGTAATACTGAGTGCTTTGTTGGGGCATTAAAATTATCAGGGTCGAAACCATGATATCCTAGTATCAGTTATATATAATGTAGTCTTTTAGAGCGAAAAATGTGCTCACTTGATACACTTTCATATTCTACTTCTCAAGCGCTGCAGTCCGTTGTGGACCTTGGCTTCCGATACAATCTTCCTCCATTCCCGACGGTCTCTGGCCGTTGCCTGCCTGTTTTTTACTCCCATTATATTTAAGTCCCCTTCAACCTTGTCTCTCCATCTTTTACGTGGTCTTCCTCTTTTCCTTCGTTCTTCCATTGCAGCTGTTGCAATTGTTTTGGCATTTTTTTGTTTTTGCATTCTTTCGACATGACCATACCATCTTAGTCGGAGGGATTTCATAAATGTTACATCATCTTCCCGTTGTAGTATGCCCTTTATCTCGTTCTTATTCTTCAGCGTTATCCTTCTTTCACGGTTCCATATATGTTCCTTACCACCTTCCTTTCAAATATTCTGAGCGCGTTCGTTTCTTCCGTGGCCATTGTTCAAGTTTCTGACCCACAGGTCAGTATGGCTTGTATTAAGGTTTTGTATAGTTTTATTGAGATTTTACTTACGCGCTCGTATCGATGTGTTGATTTTTGTTTCATTAATTTATTTCATTTATTGATGCGTTGGCAACAGCAAAAATGGGAATTAGAGGCGAGCAGTGCAGAAGGAAACAAACATTCAAAGAGGCGGATATAAAAACAACAACGGAATGATAAAACTAAGTAATATAAATAAAGATACAAATTCCAACAGATTAAACTTTATGCATTAAGTGATGCGTTATTGATTTATTAATGTGTGTTAAAGAAAAAGTAATGTTAAAGATATCGGTGTACCTGCAAACTTTATTAGCGGTAGAGACACATCTTGCTGGGGGGGTTAACATATACGCGGTGGTTGACGTTATTGTAGGTGTCGTTTAAACATATTATCTTTACTAACTGAACGAGTGGCCTGCCAGACTCAGTGAGATTAAGCCCACTGTACAGACTTTCCCTTCTAACTGAATTGTAAGGTTTATTGAAGTGGGCTGTGTTTGGAAAGGAGTTTCAAAAAATAAGGGACGAAACTCTCTTGCTGCTGAGAACTTTATTCTAACTTCGATTTGTACATGACACATGGGTAGCAGATGGTACACATCAGACCTCCAGATACTCATCATTGACATTTAAGCTTTTGTACCACCATTTCACCAAGGGTTGTGACCCGGCGTGAAAAGAATTGGTGTCAAGTGTCTGTAGCCAGGATGTGAGGGGCTGCTTCAAGTCGGCGTGTGTTGCAAATCGCTTGCCAACAAAGTGTTCCACAACACTGGGTGCGAGAGCGGGACTGTTAGACAGTGGTCTATAACTTTCCACCGTATCGCCTTCACCATTAGTCACAAGCCCGATTGGCATTGTGGGGCCCGGCTTTATCGTGCAAAATGATAACGCCTTGGCGCAGTAAACTAGGTCTTTTTGCGACGAATGACATGTAATCTCTCAAGTTTACTACAACGCTCAGCATTTACAGTGCCAACACGGTGAAGGAAATCCATAAGAAACACACCTTTATGATGCCATTACTTGGAATGTTTTTTTGTGGGGGAGATTATGGGTGTTTCCACATCATGGGCGCTTTTCTAGTTTTGGGTGCCGCGTGATTAAAGCATGTTTCATCTCCCGCATCGATGTACTGCAGAAACTGTTCTCACCGATCAGCGTAAGGTATCTGATACATAGCGAGAGACTCCCACGCGACGGGCTTTGTGATCGTGCGTGAGGTCTTTGGCACCCAGCGACCACACACTTTTCCGTAATAGGTTGGTTGTTGACGCACTACCCAGCGAAATGTCAACCTGTCGTGTTATGTCAGCTTAAGCATTTGTGCTGTTTGATGCGGGCGTTTGAGCGACACACATTGTCATCCGTCGTGAACGTGCTTGGGGCGTTCGGGTCGCTGCTTGTCGACATCTGTTACGTGACATGACACGTGTTCAGTGCACCACCAACTGGCGTACTTCGACATTCGACCATGTTTCCAGTAGGCCTACCATCCTGAACTGTTGGTACGGCGACGTGACACGCTTATGTTGCCCTCTCGTGGCTGTGTGACGACACAGACGATCTAGACGTGTTAGTTATATGGTGAAATCCGCGGTCGGATAGTGCTGTTTTGCGAGAGACTTGCTGTTACTCTATGTTTTGAAACTTTGTCGTAAACAGCTTATATTATGTTCCATTAGACTACCATTTTCTCTCCGGTATCTTACGAATGCTGATTATCTGATCAATAGTTGACCTGTTACGTCGAAATGCATGTTGGGAAGCCCGAATGATTTCGTTTCCATACGGAGTGAACCGTAGGAGGGAAATGTGAGATAAAATGTTGCATGTTCTCTCAGTTGATAACACTGACACCCCTGACATAAACAGTACGTATATTCCATTACTTCGTTATGTGTATCTTATCCCAGACTATAATGCAGCTGGTTGCTAATAGGTTAGGTATAGCGAGGAAGACTCAGAAAGTGTTACGACCATTTGTAAAGAGGTTTTCAATTAAGCGTCCTAAGATATTAAGGCAGCCTAAAGCTCCGTCGGTCATTGACTGTCAGGCCACAAGAAAGTGCACTTCAAATTGTTTTCAGGATGTTGTAACGGAGCTATCTTTATAGCATGAAATTGGCGGCTGGGATGGCGACTCGCTATGGGCTGGACGATCCGGGGTTCGATCCCCGGCGGGGGAAAGGGACTTTCTTTTTGCCAAAGCCCATCAAGACCGGCCGTGGGGCCCACCGATCCTCCTGTACAATGGGTACCGACTCTCTTCTCGGGGGTAAAGCGGCCGTGGCATGGCGTTGACCATCCACCCCCATCTAGCGCCGAGGTTAGGACATAATAGAGCCATACCTCTACTGCCCCTCTGGACCTTCGTGGCATGTTATAGAGAGAACTTTACCTTCACCAATAAAAACTATTAGGCCTAAGGTCATGTAGGTTTATTTTACTTTAGTGTTCCTGTACTGTTGACATAACAAAGCACTGGCGAGGCCGGAGGCGGGGTGTTTTTGGTGGGAGGTACTGCTTACCTAGTGTACGTAATTTGCAAATGCGTCATCTTCAGTTGGGCTGGCACGCGGAAGTGTCTGTTCGTTGGTTGAGAGGTGATTTTTAAATGCCATTATGACCAGCGATGATCGTTACAGACAAACCTGTATCGTACACAACGGAATTCTAGTCGAACGATTTCGTTGCATCTTGCTTGGAGATACGAGTAGAACAATGCTGTCTGTTACTCGCAGATTAATACGATGGCAAGTAGATATTAAAACTTTGATAAGACAGTCACATAGTAGGTACGTGTATCTTGTAGGTCTATGTTTACTGCTGACCTTTATTTCAGTATGTTTGGTGGAAAGGCGTAAAATAAAAATATTGTCGGTTGGTTCGTGAGTCATTTATGAACCGTTTCTTTCAGATAGTCATGTTCATTTCAGATGAATTTTTATCGGTGCAGATTCTTCTCTTGTCCCATGTAAATATGCACTGTTCACCTAATGCAGTCGTGCGCAACTTTCTTGAACCGCAGGCCACTCAGACACGAGTGATTTGACGAAGCCCGAGAAAGGGGTTTTAAAACAATATCAATATATTGAAACATAGAATTGTGTTCATATTTGTGTTAGATTGCGATGTACTGTATAGCTTATTTAAAATGTAGTACAAATTTATTTATGTCTACTTCCAATGGTATTTATATGGGGCTGATGTTCATTAGAATCTCAAAGAACTGAATGCTTCACGGTCCTCTTAGGAAAGGGCGATAGCCGCAGGATGCGCACCGCAGGTGAAATACAACCAATATATCTGTTGTATTTTTTTTTTACACTACGCTGGACATGTTTTGAAGTTTTTTACACTACGCTGGACATGTTTTGAAGTTTTTGGCTTATAATCAGGTGCTTTTTTAAGGCTTCTAATGACTTTTTTTATTACATTTGCTGATAGGCATGCGATAGCACTTGCTAGTGTAGTGCTGTCAGCTTGCAGTAGCCATATGTGTTGTTGTTGTGCTTGTTATCATAGTCGTCGTCCTCGTCACTACAGGCTGACAACACGACACCTGTAAGTGCTGTCGTATACCATCAGAAAGTGCTTTCAAAAAAAAGTCGTTAGATGGTGATGAACCAGAAGTTTCGAAAAATGACGGGCGTAGTGTAACAAAACTACAGCACCTATACTGGTTCTGTTTGCCGGTTAGCATTGCATATTTATGCAGCAATACAAAGGTATGTCCATGAATACAAAACATTGCCCCGTATACTTTGTTCGGTCTTCTTACGATCTGCACCTTTCAGTCGACAGTCCTCCAATTTACATCTTTAACGCCTGTACTTCCTCCCCTGAATCTTTTCACCAATCTGTAGACTTCCCTTTGGCCCTTACAGTTGTGTCATACTGCACTGTCGTTCCGTAAACTTTACTAGTTTTCACACGCTTTGACCACAAAATTTGGATCTCAAGTTCTCTCTCTCTCCTCTCCTCTTCTTCTCTCTCTCTCCTCTCCTCTTCTTCTCTCTCTCTCTCTCCTCTCCTCTCCTCTTCTCTCTCTCTCTCTTTCTCTCTTTTCTTTTTTTTTTTCTTTTTTCTTTTTTCTCCCTTGCAATGTAGCGTTTCGCAGTGTTATTACTACTGAAAAGACCGTGAGAGTCGAGTAGGTGCAATTGAATGAAGGTTCATACTGTTTATATGCGCCGTATTTTTCAGTGCTGCCAACATCACTTTAGCAGTAAAACAAATAGCCTACATAATTTCTACTTTCCCACGTACATCTACAGAATGCACTGCTTACGACACAGGGCCCACTTTTTATGTGTAACGTGTTTTCATACCGCACTTTGTCGCATTAGGTTGCCAGTTGTTAAATAAAGTTCTGTTATTATAGCAAATGTACATTACTGTGACCTGTTTCCAACATGTGTGTTAACATGCCTCGCACGTATTACGTCTTTGATTCATCATCCTTACGGTGTTTTGTGAGTACGAATTATGAAAGTCTTAATTATATCATTTTCTGCATTGTTCTTTTGCATCTCCTGTTTTAGTTCTAAATGGTGTCCATATATGTTCCTTTAAAGATACCTTCGATCTTTTTCTTCTCCGAAACCGAGAAAGTTTCGCATCCATGCAATTCGAAGGGCATATTTTAATCTGTACCTTAAATAAATGGTAGTTATGTTTATGTTAAAATATCTTTAACTTTCAACTGAAACGCGTCGAGGTGTTTTAATTTTGTCGCCTCTGAAACTGTCTCCTGTACCGTAGTACTTTCAGTGCCAGGCCCAAGGTGTTTCGCGTCGAGTACGAAGGTTGATGATCGTGACCTCTTGAAGTCAATACGCATGGGTATAGTACGGATTCTCTTTCATTCACAAGGGTTTGAAATATTGGTTGACTCATTCGTACGATTATCATGCTGAACCAACGCCCTTCTTTTAGGTGTTTTTGATACGTGACGTTTCGGAAATTTGCCGTGCAGCTGTCTTTATTATATTGCCAGGTTTGTTATTGCTGTTTATTATCTGCTATTAAAGGAGAAGGTTGTGACCGAACCAGGGACATATTAAATACTCTTCTAATAGTACTTAAAAAAGTACGTGCTGTACTGTTGAACATTACGATATTTAGGTTGAAATAATTAACTTTTTAGTCTGCAGATCTAATGTGTTAATTCGTAGGCGTTTCCTTTGAAATCTTTGGATTGATTTTATGTTTTTTTCCCCCCAATGGCGCAACAGCCATTAGTGGGCCAGGGCCCCCACATTATCGAGCGTTCACCATCACACTTAGACACACCACACTGAGTAGGACTCCTCTGGACGGGTGATCAGCCCGACGCAGAGACCTCTACATGGCAACACACAACACTCACAAGAGACAGACATCCATGCCTGCGACGAGATTCGAACCCTCAATCCCAGTAAGCGAACGGCCGCAGACACACGCCTTAGACCGCGCGGCCATTGGGATCGACGGATTGATTTTATGTAGGAATGTTTAATACTGTAAATAACATTACATTAGGTTAATGTGCAATATAGATCATTCCATTTGTCTATTGTTTTTACTCACAGTGTATGCGCTGTGATCCGTGTCAGGGAAAGAGGAATGATGCGGTGCGAAATGTGCATGTCTGGTAGCTTCTAGAATACATTTACCCTGCACCGGAAGTGATTCTGATTATATGAACGAGAACAACGACAGAGATGTGTGTGTGCGTGTAGAAATTGAAAGGAACATTAAGAGTAGCCATATTTCAGTGATGATGCTCTGGCGGATAAGCCTAGTGAATGGGAAAGTATTGTGTAAAAGGATAAATTAAAAGTAGCTATATTTAAGTGATGATTAGTTTTGTGTTTAATACTAAGGAGTTTAAAAAAATGAGGTAACCAGCATTCGGATGCCGAAAACTTATTCAGACTTCGATGTGTACATGGCATATTGATAGCAGACTTCACATGTCAGACCTCCACGTAGTCACCATTGACTTTTAAGAATTCATCCCACCATGGCACCAAGGCTTGTATGCCGGCATAGAAGAAATCGGTATCAAGTGCTGTATCCAAGAAGTGACAGCATAGTTCACTTCAGCGTCTGTTGCAAATTGCTTGCCAGCATGGTGCTTTTTTGAGGAACACAAAGAAATGGAAATCACTGGGTGTGAGGGCAGGGTGGTCTATAACCTCCCACCATATCGCCTTAACCCATCACAAGTCCGATTGGCACTATGGGGCCCGGCTTTATCGTGCAAAATGAAAAGGCCTGGGCGCAGAAACCCAGACCTTTTGCAACAAATGGCATGACGTAACCCCGTAACGCTCGGCAGTTACAGTGTCACTGGACTCGAAACGCAAAAGGAAAGAGACGGTGAAAACAGTCGCGGCAAGGAAATGAAACGCTTCGGGAGGTAGCTTCACGAAGCGAACAGCATGCTGAAGGATTAAGGAAATGAGGCAATTTTCGGCAGAGATTTAACCTCTAATCATTTATTATCTGCCCATAGGCCAGACATTGTCTGAAGCCTAAAACTGGAGAAAATAGACCAGTGAAGAGGACGTTTGTCAGTGCTGAAAAATGCATCGGAACACTCATATCGTATATGGGATCTGAGTCCGCGTCATGCCACTGGACGTCGCATGTTTTAACTTCGCCCTAGTATTAGGGTTTGATAGTTTAAAATAGCGCGATTGTGGTTATACTCTGTATATGATGCACGCACGTGTGTTAATGGGGGAAATAGAGTAGTCTGGTGTCACCATCGTCATCATATATCAATACGGTAACGTCTGTTTGCGACGTCATGATCTGCAGAACCACCGAACAGATCTTTTCAAGATAGACATTTTTAGAAAGCTTATGATTCGGCATTGATGTCAGTCTCTTCTGTTTTTATAAATTCCTTCTCAAGAAATTGTCTTAAAAAAAAAAAGGCTGACTTTAAAAATTCAGCCTCAAGCGGAGGCCAGGGGAAGCTAATATATTTCGTGTACTTCCCTTGGCCTCCGCTTGAGGCAGGAATGTCGATTTCAACATTTCTTATTTTATTTACACGTGCTAGGAAGCTTTTGTTTCTTATTTACACATTGCTTATGATCCGTTGATCTCCGAAAGAAATTGCCCAGCATTAAGCATTATTAAGGACAATTTGTAATGTTTATTAAGTTTAAGATGCTGTAATTTTTGTTGATTATATAGTTTACTGCTTCTACGTGCGAATTATTCGCACGGTTACAAGTAGTCGCCTTTAATTCCTGCAAACAAGACTACTACTCTTCACAAAGTATTTAGTGATATATGGGGTATCGTCTCATAGGTCGTCTGTACATCGCTGTGATCTCCTAAAATGGCAGTTTCAAGACACTAATAGTAAGTTTAATTGCGATTTTAAAGATGAAGATTGCAAATGTTTAAAATTCTTCTTCAGAATGCTCGGGTTAGGCAGTCTGGCCGTCTCCAGTTCAGAAGTACCTTGCTGAAACTATTAATCCACTTAGAAGAACGCCGTGGACGTGGGATTGGCTCATTGTAAGGTCTCTGTCTAGACAGAAACACAGACAAATGCGGACATACGTCCCGGGATTCAAGCCGACGATCCCTGTGTTCGAGTGGTCCAAGGCGGCGAGTGCTTTAGACCGCACGACCTTTGTGATCGGCCTGTTTAAATTGATGATATTAATTTTTATCGCTGGCTTCGTTCCTTGAATACGTTAACATATTTTCATACACGTCCTTTTACGGCAAAACAGATCACTCATACATTTGATAAGATTATTTATGTTTATTTTCGAGGCTTCTTGTATTTGCATAGATAATGTGGGCCTTTGTGTGGAAGCAGGTCATTACGTTCAGTTGTGCGTCAGCGTGTATGAGTTACAGTGATGTGTAATTTTCTGTAATGAAGACATTTTGTGTGCTACAGTGGTGCATGTATATGTTTTTGTTCGTATAGTTATTGCGTAGGTGATTTATGAATTGAAGACGTTTGACACAGCCACAATCTTGTTATGGCATGCATAATTCTAGATCTTGTTTCTCCCCGTTCTTTTAATTAATTTTCTTTAATTTTAATTTGCGTTTTAATTTGGTAGAATAATGGGTGTATAAGTAAATAGAATACTAGACGCAAAAATTTACAGAAACATTTTTTTTGTGTTACGAAATGCGCTGAGCGTAAGCTTATGGTATAATACGTACGAGCAGTAATGAATAACAAACTCATTACCACACTTCTTTAATCCGCCAGACTTAATAAGTAAAACATCTAAGTAATCCGACGGTTTACTAATCTTCATTGAGTGTGATCATCTTTGATGCACCCGCGTTCTGATATTTCACACTCATTTAAATTAATCTTCCATGCCGGGAAACGTTGTTAGAAATCGTTTGTGTGAGTTGTTTCGTCACATTAGCTCTGGATGCCGTCAAGTTGATGCAGGATTAGATTTTTTAAAGTATGTTTCTGATGTAGGGAGTATGATGCTGTATGAGATTTAATCAGGCGAGTGTGGTAGATGTTCCAGTGCTGGTACTCAATTTGTTTTTGTGACTAAACACATAATCCGAAGTACAGTATGGGAAAAAGGCCCTGTGATGATGTATGAAGTCCATGAGATGTTTGAGGTTTTTACAGCCGTGACTATGAATATCACTTTTTCCTGGTATGTGATGTTGTAGTCTGCTGAATAATATTACTCTCTTCTCGGATGTGACGCCATAGTCTGCTGAATAATTTGCTGTCGTGTGGAATGTGACGCCGTAGTGTGCTGAATAATTTTCTGTTTTCTGGGACCTGACGCCTTAATCTGCTCAATAATTTGCTGTCTTCTGGGATATGACGCCGTAGTGTGCTGACTGATATTACTGTCTTCTTGGATGTTACGCAGTAGACTGCTGAATAATTTGCTGTCTTCTGGGATGTGACGCCGTAGTCTCCTGAATAATTTGCTGTCTTCTGGGATATGACGCCGTAGTGTGCTGACTGATATTACTGTCTTCTGGGATGTTACGCAGTACACTGCTGAATAATTTGCTGTCTTCTGGGATGTGACGCCGTAGTCTGCTGAATAATTTGCTGTCTTCTGGGATGTGACGCCGTAGTCTGCTAAATAATTTGCTGTCTTCTTGGATGTGACGCCGTAGGCTGCTGAATAATTTGCTGTCTTCTGGGATGTGACGCCGTAGGCTGCTGAATAATTTGCTGTCTTCTGGGATGTGACGCCGTAGTCTGCTGAATAATTTGCTGTCTTCTGGGATATGACGCCGTAGGCTGCTGAATAATTTGCTGTCTTCTGGATGTGACGCCGTAGGCTGCTGAATAATTTGCTGTCTTCTGGGATATGACGCCGTAGGCTGCTGAATAATTTCTGACGTTTCGGGCGAGTCTGTTGCCTCCTCAAGATGGAGAAGGCAGATTCCGCTTAAACTTCGCTTACTGTCTACTAGGTTACACGGCCTGACATGCCAGAAGGCAATAATGGTATATCCACTTCACCGCCAGTTTTCGACAAATGAGCTGCCATTCAGTGTCTGTAACTTGAAAGTAAAATACTTAGCAGACTGGTTTTGGGAGAATACGTTCATAACGAATAATATAAAGAGGCAGATAACCGTTGTTTTGTCCTTTAATTTCGATATTCGCGTTTCTCTCTCTCTCCCTCTCCCGGAGAGTCTGGACTTTTCCACTGAAGACTTCGGTGCTTTTTTTCTGGGGTGTGATGGAAGACAGAAGGCTCGTCATTAGTTACTGAGTTTTATATGTACACACACACACACACCACACACACACACACACGCCGACGAGTTTTCTGATCGATGTGCTTCGTAACCTCATCACTTGTTAACAATCGATGGACACTCAGAATGCACGCCGCCGACACTCGTGCCCCCTGCTTTCAGTCTTTTTACATCCATTCGTAAACTTCTTTTCTGGCTCATACAGTCAGTGGCGTCGTTAGGTCTTTTTGCACCCGGGCCGAGTAATCACAATGGCCGCCCCAACCTGAAATTACGAATTAAAATCCACAATCACTTATTGAATTTTCTTTTACTTGGCTCAATATTTTAAAATTTGTTGAGTGCGGAATATTAGATTTTTATTTAAAATATTAATTTTTCCACCTCGTACGACCCTCCCACCTACGCGACTGCATCCAGTTGGCCCAATACGAAACCACCATTCTTTAAATTTCTCCCTTTGACCACCAAAAAAATCGGATCACGTCGTTGTCGTTCTTTGATGCATTCTGTCAATAGAGTAGCTACGTGAAACCTGCCACACATTTTTTTTTAATTCAAGGTGCGTATGAGGAAATGTCCATATCATTTATAAAGCCATATATTCTTCATTGCAGTCGTTATGACGTGTGAGATAAACTAAAATTGCCTGTACTTTTGACTTGCCCTTGTATATTGATTATAATTTCTTTTATTAATTTCATTCAGTCTAATAATTTATATGAGCCATAATTTTTTCGATCACTAGCTTATCAAGAAAGACTGATCAACTGAGTTACTCAGCAGGTTTTCTTGTAGTTTTTTTTTCACCTTGCCGACATTGGCTATTGTAACTGGGCTATGCCCATCTAACAATATTTCTTGAATAAAGTACTATCTGTGTACTCCCATTGGAGTACTCCACAAAATTACTTAATCTCTTATTCTTGTGATAACTGTCACTTGGCACATTTCACTTAAACTAATTCGAACGGGTTTAGTCTGTCCAACCGTCGCACTAGTTCGGCATTTTCGAGAAGTTGTAGCATCTCGATGTTTTGATGTTGATGCAGTCTTCTCTCGTGCTTCTTGGCAATTCGCTGAATCTCTTCATCGACCGAAGCAATTTTCAAATCCTTGTGGATGTCCTGATTTCGTATATACCAAGGGGCATTGTTTCTTTTACTGTTGCGCAGAGAATGTTTGATATGACAGTAATGGTGTTGTTCTTACTCGTCTTCAGTTATGGGGGGCCGCATCATGGCTCAGGCGGTTAGTAGGCGGCATTCTAACCGCGGAGGCCCGATTAAAATTTGAGGCACAGTCCCTGTGCGATTTGTTGGCAAAATGTGACTGTGACAGGTCTTCCTCCGACTACTTCGATTTTACCCTGTCGGTATCATTCCACCAGTGCTCCCTTCTCATTCATTCGTCACCGACGCTTTCTAACCTTACAAATTGACATCTTTAACTAACACACACTTCGTTCACGGAGGAGGTTTTCTGATGTGTGAAAATGCGAACTGCGAACCTGCTTCATTTCAGTATTTTTTCCCCCGCTATAAAAATGATATACTGTATGCCTACCTTCCCATTTATTTCAGTAGATTTATTGCTAATTGAAATTAGTTAGCGAAAACAATTGTTCTCCTAAATTTGTCCTAAAATAAAGTACCTTCAAGAATATCGTTCTCGAATTTCGTAGAAAACCTCATTGAAAATGTGTTTCTTGTGACAGAAAGAATGTATCGAAAGCGTTCGTTCTCCCTCCTGATCTTAAGGTCTACTGAAATAATCAGATTGTTTGACTTCCATGACACCGATGTATACTTTAATCTCATGACCTACACACGGAATTCTGAGAACTGCGAGAAACAAATAATGAACCTTCTTTTTACCAACTCCGTGGAACAGATTCCTTATTGAGAAGCCAATAGTCTGCTCAGCTACCAGTTAACAAAATTCTTCATTTCTGTCTTCTTCACATAAACCTGCCACTCATTCCTGCCCTGAACCAGATGAATCCAGCCCACACTGTCCCATTTTACTTATTTTAACATCCATTTTAATGTTATTATTTCATCTACGTCTAGGTCTCGCAAGTAGTATCTTTCCTTTAAGTATTTGAACTACAATATTCCGTGCATTTTTCGTCACCTTTATACTTGCTACGTTTCATTCTTCTTGATTTCGTCGCCCTAATAATATTTGGTCACGAGTATATGTTTTGAAGCTCCTCACTCAAGGTAATGCATCCCTTTCCTTAATTAAGCTGTGCAGCACAAAGGCGTATAGGGAAGTGGTGGTGTAGCTGCACGCATTCTTAACATCGTAGATGGAGATTCGTCACATGCACCGTGTAGAAACGTTAATTCCCGTATCTGTTGGCTTCACTACTGGGTGGTCCCAGGATCCGGCCTGGACTTGGTGGTGAGGACAGAAATACCTGACTGAGATCTGCGCTCTTTTGGGATTTTACGCAGCGTAGAATCGTAAATCCGTACTGACGTTTCGGGACAACCTAGCGGTCCCATCTTTAAGGGCCAGGCAGCCCAAGATACGGAATTACGATTCTACGCTGCGTAAAATTCCAAACGAGCGCAGATCTCATTTACATTGCGGCGGAAGCCTGAAGTCACGCATAATACCTGGCTCTGTCGGAAATCGAACCCCGATCATTCATCCCCGTAGGCAGCTACACTGCACGGTTGCCGGTCCTCGAATCCAGCTGTGGATTTCGATTGCTTTGTGCACTAAGAAACCATTAATGGTCACCAAGCAATCAGAGCAGGGAAGAAGGTGAGAGAACTAAAGCGATGACAGGTTATGTGTAGAGGGAGATGTATGATGAGTTTCTGACGTGGAACAGGTTTTAAAACTGGGTGAGAACTAGCAGGATGAAGATGCAGGTCTTCTGAAATGCTATGCTGTGTCGATTGGTAAACAGCGACGTTTCGAAGGATTATAGTACGTATATCTTCAGGGTTAAGCAGTCAAAGGATCTGTGTAAATGTAAGGCTGACCTCTGCAGTTGTTTCGATTGCTACTGAACTACGCCTACAATAATCCCTCACCAAACGCGGGTTTTAGTTTCATACGTCCGCGTTTCTCATTATTTACACGTGGGAAGATACGGGTGGCTTGGTAAGAAGAGATTCAACCACATTTGCTGGGGCGGATTTGTAATACTCGCACATCTAAAACGAGTTTTAACTTCCGGGCTACCATCGCAGTGTCATTACTGACGCTGTATAATCGTACCAATTGACAGCATCGTGAAATAAACACACTAAAGAGATTTGACGAAGCAACAGACTAGGTTATTTGGCGCTGATGGGTACCAGCAGTGGCCCTGGTTCCCCAACCTCATTTTTCACAAACCTTGGTTTTGCCGACCGCTTTTATTTTGTAGAACATTATCTCCGCAGTTGGTAAATAATTTGCTGTATGATTGTATAACTGTCTAGTCACTTTAATTGTTACATAAGTTCTTCCTATGAGGAAGTGTTTACGCTGTTTTCTCGGTCAGCAGTTTGACGTATCATGCAAGGCAAGGCCCTGGCGGAAGTGATATAGTCGGAGATAAGTGTTTCTAATATGTGGACTGATATAAATTTTCAGCCTTAGCAGCAACAGACTTAAAAGTCACAAAAGAATTGTATTTATATCCAAGCAGTAATTACAGGGTGATTAATTTACGTGAGACTTTATATTATTCACGTTTTAAGCCCGTATGTTTTTCTGAATAATATTTAAAAACTCAGTTTATATATTACAGAAAACACACGACATTCACTATAAAGACCAACCAGTTAATGTTGTTTATTGCGAGAATCATACGCAACCCATTCACACAAGTAAGCTACTTCGTATGGGCAAAATGCAGCGTTCTTCTAATATTCTGACATTGCATTACAGTACGAGGCATGTTCAGTAAGTAAGGTTCCTTTTTATTTATCATTTTGTTTTTCGGTAGGAGGTAGCGCTTGTAATTGGGGTAACATGCAGCACATGGCTCAAGAGTCAGTCAGATGGTATTATGGGGATAAGTTAATGTGCGACGGCATCGACGTTGGAAACTTGGTCCGGCGAAGAGGTTCGTTGTATGATTCAGATGTTATTGGCGAAACATGTTTCCGTAAAGTGACTATTCGTCCCGAACTTTCGGGGGAAGTCCCCAAAATAAGACGTGTATCCCGGACTAATTTTTTCCCTTATTTGTCCCCTTTTTTATATCTTTTCCGATTTTATTCCGTGTGCCTGTAGTATTCTACAGAATTGAGACTTTCTTGGACCTTTTTGACGACTTTCCGGACGAGGAGATGGCAAGAGTGCAGCGCGTGGAGCAGTAAACAGTAAAGATGTATGTGGAATATAAACAACATGACTGTAACTTTTCTATCATTTTAATTGTTATTTCGGTGCTGTCCCCGTCACCGAATAGGCGAAGCCAAAAATGGCCACTGTATGTTGTTTTTTTTTATTTATTTTTTTTCCCCAATGGCTCGACAGCCCCTTGGGGTCCTAGGCCGCCTCATTTTTCGAGGGTTCACGATCACACACTTTTTAGACACACCACACTCGGTAGGACTCCTCTAGACTAGGGACCAGCCCGTCGCAGAGACCTCTACCTGACAACACACAACACTCACAAGAGACAGACATCCATGCCCTAGGCGGGATTCGAACCCACAATCCCAGTAAGCGAGCGGCCATAGACCCACGCCTTAGACCGCACGGCCACTGGGATCGGCCCACTGTATGTTTACCCATTCGAAATTCACCGCCCGTTGATTGCAGTGTGTAGTAACGGTGTAACGAGAGTGCTGCATGTCACAAAATGATGCAGAGGGTTCGAAAATAGTGGACTGGACGTCCATGGTGATGATCGCACCCCTCGTCGCAGCACATCAAGGACGGATGTGGACGCATTGCGAGAGGAGGATGTTTGAGAATAGGGTGGTGAGAAACATATTTGAAACCCAGTGTTGTAGTAGGAGGTTGGCGAAAGCTGCATTACGAGAAGCTTTTTTTTTTCACTAAATGTAATTTGGGTTATGGAATTAAGGACAATGAGATCAGAGGGAAATGAAGCACTGATTGATGGCATTAGAAATACATATTACAGAATTTTAGTCGAAATATTGGAAAGAAGATGAGAGGTTACTATGAAAATGGATCTTAGAGAATTAGGACATTAGGGTGTCGGCTCGATGGGACATGATCCAGTGGTGAGCTAGTGTGAACGCGGTAATGATCTTTCGGGTTACATAAAAGGCGGTTAATTTTTCTGTCATGTCAGCAGCTGTCAAATTCACAGGACCTTACTCCATGACGTTATGTTTTATATTTCTGTGTATTTTTTTAACACTAAATTGGGCCCCTTCAGTTGCAAATGAATATGTAAATGCACCCTTATATCTCAAAATTGCACATTACTATCGTCATAAGCAACAACAACAACAACGAGAGGTTTTAGAATGTTACCTATATGTCGTGCGGATATGGTATTTAAATGTTTTGGCACAAAATTGTTTGTTAGTAGCAGAAACTGTGTACATATCTTCACTTCGATCATTTCTTGCCCGGAAATAATTTTTCTAAATTCTGTTTCCGATTTTAATTTCTATCATTAAAATAGTGGGGTTGGTTGGCAGCATATACGTACGCATTGACCCATGAAGGGCATTTCATGCATAGGTGATGGGAACTATACGAGGATCATTCAGTTGGTTACGGAACATGCAATGGGAAATATTATAATAACTGAGAAGGCCTTGGGCTTTTATGAGAATGTCGTTGATTAATGAAGACAAATCTTCTACGCCGACAATGCAAAATAATTTCGTGTGTCTTTCTCTTCCTCCGGTTCACCGTCTCTGATCCAGTTAATACGCGACCACAGATTGAAGTCGGGGAATGCTTGTTATCATTCGGCGCAGGATCTTCTGTCTTCCAGTTTGCTATCCAAATATACAAAGATTAAGATATATAGAACTATAATTTTGCCGGTTGTTTTGTATGGGTGTGAGACTTGGTCTGTCACAGTGTGGGAGGAACATAGGCTGAGGATGTTCGAGAATAGGGTGCTGAGGAGGATATTTGGGCCTAAGAGGGACGAGGTAACAGGGGAGTGGAGAAGACTACATAATGAGGGACTTTTAATCTGTACTCATCACCAAATAGTATTCGGGTGATGAAATCAAGAAGAATGAGGTGGGCGGGGCATGTAGCACGTATGGGGGAGGGGAGACCTGAGGGAAGGAGACCACTTGGAAGACCCAGGCATAGATAGGAGGATAATATTAAAATGGATCTTCAAGAAGTGGGATGGAGGGGCATGGAGTGGATTGATATGGCTCAGGATATGGGCAGATGGCGGGCTCTTGTGAATGCGGTTATGAACCTTCGGATTTCATAAAACGCGAGGAATTTCATGACTAGCTGAGGACCTGTTAGCTTCTCAAGAAGGACGCTGCGCGATGGAGTTACTTTAGTTAGTTAAGCGCTTTCTACAGCGCATGAAGCGATGTGTCCATCGCTGCGTGAAAGTGATTTAAGTGGTGCTACAGCAGTAAATAAAAGGAAGGATGCGTATTATCACTTCCTTGGCGTTGCAGAACATGGATTCCATGCCAGTACACGTGGGTTATGTGCCTGACAAAGTGGCCCTGGGACGGGGTTTTCTGCGAGTGCTTCGGTTTTCCAGCAGTCCTCCATAATAATTTCATTCATCTACCATCGACGCTATATAATCTTGGCAGTTAACAGCGTCGTTAAATAAAACACATCTCAGAGCGTCTTTCAGTTTTCGAATTTTACTTTGATGTTAAGGAAGAATAAAGTAATTTTTTTATAGTACGCTTTCATGTGTCAGTAAAGTAGAAACAGGTGTTATAGAACATCGAGGCAGTTTTTTTACTTTAGTACAGTTCATGTAAAGAAAGTCCGGGCAAAAAACGGGCACCGTATTAACATCATTTGGTCAACATGAATATTGTGGCAATAAGGATACAACTGCTGCATATTTTAACACGACAGGTAGTGCACGTATAACGTAACCATTGTTGCCTTGTAAAAGCTGTAAGTGTTACATATTCTGAATGTGTGTCTGTAGCCTTAGTTATCCAGCCTGCAATGCGCTGTATTATATTGTTATCTGTGGTTTCTGCGGCTTTATCATATTTTTCCACATTATCTCATGAACGGCACGATTTTCGAGAGAAAATGTATTGAACGCAAAATGTGTGTTTTGATTTCCTCTACAACTTTTGTCTGAAACATTTCTCATTCTGAGAAGAATGCAGTGAAATATGTACATACGTCTTCATGTAAAGTACCCGTTATTCTTGTCGGATTTTAATGAAACTTGAATTTTCTTGACAGATTTTCGAAAGAGACATATCAAATTTCAAGAAAATCTGCCCAGTGGGAGCCGAGTTGTTCCATGCGGACGGAGAGACAGACAGACAGATAGACATGACAAAGCTAACAGTAACTTTTCGCAGTTTTGCGAACGCATCTAAAAATAGCAGTCCCAAACAGGAGCTTTTGGTAGTCGTTAGATAAAATGATGTATTATATATAACCTTTAGTTAAATTAATTTTACCGGAAACTACTGACTGACATAAAAGGACACCGAAAACCTGCAGGAGTAGTATCCGTTTTGCGTGTTATTTGCAACGAGGTAACCCTAACAGGGGAAGGCATGTTGTCCACCCGCGTATTTTACCTCCGCAACTACTGAAAGAATTTTGCTGAAATTTAGTAGTGTGGGAGGATCCGGGCTATCGTAGTCGGCGTAGTGACTGGGCTGCTGGCTGGACAACGGAGGAATTGTAGTTAGATTCTCTGCAAGGGCGAGAGATTTTTCTCTTCTCCGAAGCTTGCATACCGGCGCTGGGATTTACCCAGCTTCCTGTTTAATGGGTACCGGGGGCGCTTTCCCCGTGAGCTAAAGCGGCCGGACCGCAAAGCTAATCACTTACCTCCATGTAGTACCGACGTTAAGAATAAGCGGAGGTATATCTCCCCTCTATGACTTGGCGGCATGTACAGGAATAACTGTACTTGTTAGTATTGTGGTTCCATGGCTTCGATCCCTGCATGTGATGTCTTGACCAGCGGTCAGCAACGTACTGCACGCTTGCCACGGGGTGCCACGCGACGGGATTTTACTTGGAACTCTGATCGATGTTTTTAGGTAGCAAGAATTTAATGTAGTTGAACTTATGGAATATTTGCTTTTTAGACTGAAAAATATGGCATTTTGTATTTAAAGTCCGACACATGTACAATTTAATCACACTATTTGTGCACTTTCACCGTCCTACATGTTTCAAACCCTAACCTGGGTTCATCTTCAGGGACACATTATCTAAAATCGCACACTGGTTACACCAACTGGCACAATTATTTACATGAGTAAAGAACTCGTGTAAATAATTGTGCCAGTTGGTGTAACTAGTGTGTGATATTAGATAATGTGTCCCTGAAGATGAATCCAGGTTAGGGTTTGAAACATGTAGTTCTTTACTCATGTAAATAATTGTGCCAGTTGGTGTAACTAGTGTGCGATTTTAGATAATGTGTCCCTGAAGATGAATCCAGGTTAGGGTTCGAAACATGTAGTTCTTTACTCATGTAAATAATTGTGCCAGTTGGTGTAACTAGTGTGCGATTGTAGATAATGTGTCCCTGAAGATGAACCCAGGTTAGGGTTCGAAACATGTAGGACGGTGAAAGTGCACAAATAGTGTGATTAAATTGTACATGTGTCAGACTTTAAATATAAAGCTGAAATGTACGGAATGAATAATATTAAATTTATGGCATTTTGTTTTATTAATATTTTTGATCTAAATATAATGAATTGCTTTTGAGTTACACTTTTTATTCTTTGTATCATCTGTTCATCGGGAGGACGACATTTGGGAGATTACCGTAATAAAATGTTTGTGTGATATGATTATGCTGCCGGAGAACCTAGCCGGTAATAAATGCGTCCGATGTCACACCGGCATGATCGTGTTTTTCAGGGACCTGTGTGATAGCTGCGAATAGGCGTTGCGGATAGCCTCCAAGAGGTGGTTCTGCAGCTTGGTGTTTGGAATGTATTAATTTGGCTTAGGATAGGGACAAGTGGTGGGCTGTTGTGAACACGGTAATGAACTTCGATTTTCATAAACGCGGGAAATTTCTGTACCGCCTGGGAAACTAATAGTTTCTTAAGCATGTGTCTGTTGTATGAAGAAATTATTATTATTGCGGGAAGTTTGTTCTTAGAATTGCAGTTTATTTGAATCCAGTGTGAATATGTTTTTGCATTGGTTTGTGTGATGTACTGTGAGATTAAACATGCGGATAGGTGGAAGGCGTAAACCTCCCCATTATACGTTCATTTAATGTGCCTCGTGCGGAGGATGCATAGAAACTAGTCGAAAAGCGGAAGCAAAAATTGAAAAGTTCTTTTGTACTTGAACTGACACGGTAAAGGCTCGTGTAGCCTAGAGGTGTTGTAGAATTGCGCACATTTTAGTAACAAATCCGTATGCCCTCGTGATTTCGTGTCCACAATAATTTTGGCTCCATGTGTTTGAGATCCGTGAACTGCCTTCATGCACACGACCCTCGCTACAGAAGCCACCGCTGGGTTAAGTGATACAAAAATATTGTCAAGTGGATTGTCACTAATGCATGTGCACGACTCTAATGAGGCAGATGCGAGTAATGTACGGGTGCTAATAACCTTGATGTAAAAAGTCAACAAGTGGTGACAGAACAAACTAATTAATCAATGGAGAGAAGGTGTCAACAGTATAACTACTTGACCTGGGCCCAAAAAAAGACACGGAGGGATATTTTAAATGCTCTTTTTATGCACTCTAGGGGGAATTACACAGAGTCAAGGAGGATAGGAATATCCTACATACAATAAAGAGAAGAAAGGTTAACTGGATTTGTCACATCTTGCTTAGAAACTGCCTTCTGAAACACGTGATTGAAGGAAAGTTAGAAGGAAGGATAGAAATGACGGGAAGACGAGGGAGAAGACGTAAGCAGCTGCTGGATGACTTTAAGGAAAAGAGAGGATACTGGAAATTGAAAGAGGAAGCACTAGATCGCAGTCAATGGAGATCTCGCTTTGGAAGAGGCTACGGGCCTGTTGTAAGACAGGCTGCAGAATGAATGAATGAAGGGGGAATTGTAGCTTACTGTTTGGAAGGTAGCTCAGTCATTATACAGTAATTGAATAAGGGCTGGACGATCATGGTTGTTTCCAGCAGAAGCAGGGAAAATTTTCCGTTTACCACCCTTCCAAACCTGTTGTGGGATTCCTCCAGCTTCCTGTTCGTTGGATACCTGAAGTCATCGGGCAGAGCGCCCATCAAGTGCCGAAATTAAGATTGCGTGGAGATTTATACCTCCATTCCCCCATACGTGCTCATAGCGTGATGCGTTTCTCACCCCCCTTAATCGCACTCCACAAGTTCCCTGAAAAGTGACTTATCGTAGAAGGAAATGTGTTCATGATAACATCTGTGACATGGTATTAAACATTTTTCCATAAGATGGACGTTTAATGAAAGTACAGTCAAAAACACATGAAATCTGCGCTCTTGTGCGATACTGCGCAGCGTCGAGTGGTAATCCTTTACCGAAGTTTCGGGACAACGTATCGGTTCCATCCTCGAGGGTCGTCAATGGACTCCTTGACCCTTGAAGACGGGACCGATACGTTGTCCCGAAACGTTGGTACAGGATTTCCACTCGACGCTGCGTAATATCCCAGGAGAGCGGAATCTGAACATCGCGGCGGAAGCCTGCAAGCACGGTTAAAAACATATGACTGCATATTTGTTCTGATAACGGTATCAACTATAGGACGTAGTAACTGCTATGCGCGAAAGATGGCACTACAGAAGATGTGCACGTCAGCCGTGTAGCACCATCTGCCAGACACTGAGAATAACTACTTCCTCTAGCTACATGTCAATTGGTGACGGAAGACGAAAGGTATGCAGTTGTTTCAAATGCAGATACGACGAGCATAAATACGCAGTAAATATCCCTTTACAGCGGGCAGAGTGTTGCTCTGTGTTTTTAGGCGCGTTCGCAAAATTGCGAAAATCGACTGTTAGCCCCGACATGTCTGTCTGTCTGTCCGTCCGTCCATCCGCATGATACAGCTCGGCTCCCACTGGACGAATTTTCATTAAATTTCATGTATGAGTATTTTTTCGAAAAAATCTGTCAAGAAAATTCTTGTTTCCTTAAAATCTGACAAAAGATAACCGATATTTTACGTGAAGACGTACGTACATTTATGATATCTCACTGAACTCTTCTTAGAATGAGAAATGTTTCTGGCGAATGTTGTAGAGAAAATCAAAACACATATGTTATATTCAATATCTTTTTCCGAAAGTCGTGCCGTTTATGAGATAATGTGAAAAAATATGGTACAGTAGGACAGGCCAAAGATAACAGTAGGCTATATTACGGCGCATGCGCGTTGCATGGTGAATAACTAAGGCTACAGACACACTCAGAGAATATAATACGTATTGCTGTTTCACGGCAACAATGGTTACGCGAACGCGCCTCAGTGGTACGTTATACGTACCGTGTCTGTCTTGTTAGAACTTGCGGATCAACAGGAGCAATTGTAATTATAAAGAATGCCTCCCCTGGTGAAGCAAACCCAGACGTTAGTGTGTGTGTGGTGTGGTATAGTATAGTGTAACCATACGACATCACCAAAAAGGGAAAAGTTATTTGCCCCAGCGGACGCAACCCCAATGGCCAATGTCGAAGGGAGAGCGCACCCCAAGGAAATTGGAAACAATACCATAATCGAAAGCATTCACATGATTATTTACTCACATCATCTCAAGCGGGCGTGTGTGCACATAATTTTTGTAATGTCAGAAAAGATTGGCCCTATTAATAGTGGGAATATGTCTGGTCGGCAGAAGAGGGAAAATGGAGCACAAAACATTATGTACACCCCTAATTTCGTGACGATATAAGTTCAGGTGCTTACATTATTCCGATAGAAGTTGAAAAAATCCAGAACTGATAAAATAATTTTATCGAATGATTAGGCCTATTTAGAGCGTTTCTTTGTCACTACAAGGCAAACAAATCGGAAAGAGGCGTGAAGACAGGAGACTAGATGTCAACTTTGCAGTGCCCGTCGCAGAAGAACAGGCTGGTTCATTTGTCTGGGAATTGAGTTTGCTCCTAGTCTTTTCGCCTTTGAAGTTCTTCAGTTTGCTCAGATGTATCAATTTCCACGTGTTCAACTGTGGCAAAACTTCCTCGGAGGGTCGGTAGCATTGCGGTTTCCAGTTTGCTTCGTGTACCCCAGGGGCGTAGCTACAATATATCAAGAGTATGCAAAGCATAGGGGCGTATAAATATAGGACGCCCACGAGCCCATCGCAACGAATTATTGTTTTTACAAATACACTACCCACTGTTCGGCCGAATTCGAACGCATTTGCGAGAAGTCAAACGAGAAAAGGATTTAAATAAGCAACTTTATTTGAAAACCAAGTCTATTTATGATAGTTCCACAAAAGCGGTCGTGTGCCTCATGGGTACGACAGGGTCCATCGGTAAACTTTGCATAGGGGTACCAAAAATCCTTGGTACGCCACTGGTGTTCCTTCATCATAACGGTGCGAACTAGAAGAAGTAGAGCAGACCAGACGAGACCAGGAAACGCGTGGTTTTCAAGAACCACGCATCCGTGAATGCGTGAAGCGTGATAAGTTATTCCGTGATCGCGCAAAAGTTGACTGATGGTTACTCTATGGTTTATTGATCCGTGTCGCGCTCCGCTTGCGTTCCAGTCAACTTTTGCGTGGCACGCAGATCTGTTTTGATAAACCAGTTGATTTTCAGCAGTGAAATATAAATCCTCTAATTATATTGTGGTTGAAAGTTTAATCTATTTATTGAGAATGCATCCTGCTGAAGCTTTACTGATGAGGCGAGAGCCTGAACCCCATTTCCCACACGCATGGCTTTTGTCTTCCCCTGCTACTCAGTTGACAAGCCTGTAATCGAACTAGGTCTGCCGAGGATTGTTCAGTTGCCCACACATTGTAATAAAGTGACGCTGTGACGTAAGAGACGCAGCTGTTAAATATCATGCATCGCGCATTCGTGGATGCGGGATTCTTGAAAACCAAGGCTGAAATAAATACTTTACGGTCAGGAGAGCAGCTGAACAGGGAAAGTGTTCGGTTTTGACGCCAATTTGTCCGATATGCATTATTCTTGTGTGCTGTAATGGACAAAAAGTATATCATAAAGGTACCAGTTGACAAAATCAAGTTTTGCTCCACTATTTACATCATAGTGAACCACGGCTATGTTACATGGATGCAAATGCAACAGTTTTGTTGCATTTCATGATGATGATGCAGGCACCTCATTTGCTGTGCAAGTGCAGGTAGCACCAAATATTGTCATTGATCTGATCTGTGACCTCAACACGTCAAAATTCATGCCTGTCCCAAGTGCATGTCATCAGCAACACTTGTCTGCCCTTCTTTACATCTTTCCATTCATATCTGCACATGTAATTCTAAGTATAGAAATTGCACCACAGAAAAGTTTTGTTCTTCAGTGCATTATCTCAACAGAGCAACCATATTAAATATGTTGTAGTGTTATCACTAGTTAACACGCAGTCAAAATCAAGTGGGATTAAAAGAGGGAAGGCTCGTATCTTTGTGTCACCAACATCAACTTGATGTAGCATACACTAAAATTGACTCTGCTTCATACGTTATCAAAAATTCAAATTAAATGCTATTTCACATTTTTGACATTGTTAGATTTCCACTGTTTTTAATTACACTGATTTATTATAATAGGGCAGCAATGGACAATGAACTGAGAGGAATGTGCTGATAGACTTTCAGGGATGTATTTCTGGATTTCATGTGAAGAGACTGAGACAAGCCACAGAATTTTGTAGGTAGCAGTTTTCAAGTATGATTTAAGCAGATATGATATTCAGTACACCACAACATCAGTCTTTCTTTTTAGTGCATTTCTCATGCATATAAGTTGTATACTTATCTTAACCCTTCAAAGACTGAGTTTTAAGCTCCAGCTTCCAATTTGTAGTACCATTAAATACATTCACAGCTGTACAGTGTGCTGAGGCTGGTACTGAGGAGTTAAAGATGTTGGATTCTGTTTGTCAGTTAGTACATTGAAATGACGAATGTATGCATCTTTATTTGTTATGGCTAACATTCATACTGTGAATCGTATATATGTTAACAGAATTTTCTGAAAGGCTGTTAATATCTTTGTAATTCTGAAAGTCAGGTTCTGAGTTAGTGTCTTTGAATCCACTCAGTATTTGATAGTTTTGCATTATACTCATCATCATGTTTTATGAATTTTTTTGTCTTGCCATCTGATTGGTTCAAAGATAAGTGATACTACTCTGATGTGTCTCTGTTCACCATGATAAGGCCAAGTGATCTTTTATGCTGTTGGAAAAATTTTATTGACATTAATTGAACAGCTGACATTATAAAGCATTATAGTGTCAGGGCTGCGGGCTGAACAACCAAGGAACCACTCAATTCCAGCAGGGAGTAAGAGATTTTACTTTTCTCCAGAACACCCCGACCAGCTCTGTGGCCTATCGAGCCTCCAATGTGTACCAGGGCCTTTGTCTCAGGGGTGAAGCAGCCGAGGTGTGAAACTGACTGTAGTGATTTGACATTGTTCAATTTAATTTAGTTAATTTATTTATTCAATAATTAATTGATAGACCACTCATCTCCATCAGATGCTGAGGTTAAGGACAAATGGAGGTATACGTCACTCCCTCATATGCCTTCATGGTATGTACATGGGTATCTTTACCTTTGCCCTTTACATTATAAATTAAAATTAATCTTGTGATTAAGTTACCAGACAGTTTTTAAGAGAAGAGGGCTGAGTTTGACTCTGCAATTACAGAAGTGTTGAATTTGGACAGTAAAGATGCCTTCTTCAGTGGTGATGGGAATTGCTTCATTTGCGAGTGCCACAACGCTTCTGATCGTCATCATAGTTTGGCAACATCCAATGACACCTAGACAGCCTAACTCTCTACTGGTGGTGAATCTGTCCATGGCAGAAGCTGCAAAAGAACCAGATAGCACCACTTTTTCACCAGAATCCAGAATTAATTATGATATATTTTCAGCCTTTTTCCTAAACACTACAACTGAGAGATTACAGATCAGTGAAACTAATGGAACTCTAATGCAGCGTAATAAGATAAAAGAGTAATGATTCTGCCTTTCAGAGTCAAAAAAATTATAGAATTTATAGAAACTATGATGCGAGTGTTTTAGCTTCGAAATTGTTTGCCAACAAGTGCTTTTTATCAAACAGTTAAGGCATTATGGTATACATTTTCATTTTAAATCTCTTGGTGCATACAGGTTACAGGTGTAATTAACACTTGTATTTGTAAATTTGAAGATGACAGTCATATATTGGCAGGGAAGTTTTATGTTACAAGCAAGTATTATGTTAAGAAATATAACACATGATCTCTTACTACGATTAAGTATGCAGTGGCTCCCCTGCTAAGAACATGTTCCTAATGTGATGCTGTGTATTTCAGAAACATTCTGTATCCATGTCTGTGAGTCAGTAACAGTCACCTCCTTCCCAGATCTCTTGTCTTAACATGGGAGCTGGGATATCATAGTCAGTTCAGTAACTGGGGTATGGGACATGCTTCTGAGGAACTGTTTGATTTCCAGTGGAGGCAAGAGGTTTATCTCTTCTCCAAAGTGCCCAGAGCAGCCCTGGGACCACCCAGCCTCCTGCTTAATGAGTACCAGAGGCTCTTTCCCAGGGGTAAAGCGGCCGGGGCGTGAAGCTGACCTCTCACCCCCCAATATGTTGCCAATTTTAAGGACAAGTAGAGTCATAACTCCACTTCTCCATGTACCTTTATGGTGTTTACAGGGCAAATATTACTGTTATTTTTCCCCTGTATTAACATATTTTCTTTACCCAAACATTTCCTTATACACACTCATATTTGTGTGTGTAACCATGATAAGACCGTGGAAATCCTCGAGTCTGACCATTGAATACATGACTTGTATAAAGATGACCGCACATGGTGAAAGTGTTACAAAGACTTCAGAAACTGGACCTCAGAAATGTGAGTACAGCCTAATGAAAACACTAATGAGAGTTTGCTTTATTCCAGCATGTATGTGCACATTCAGGATTAATTTCTTCTTGGTGTTTGGTAACATCTGTGTATAGTCCATCATCTTGATGGGGTGAATTTGTTTGTTGCAGATGATGAAACATGCATGGGACAATTATGTGCGCTATGCGTGGGGGAAGAATGAGCTGCGACCAATCAGTAAGAGGGGCCATAGTGCAAGTATCTTTGGATCTGTGTCTCTGGGTGCAACAATTGTTGATGGTTTGGACACCTTGTACATCATGGGGTTGGAAGAAGAATTTAAACAGGGTCGGGATTGGATAGCAGAGAATTTTGACATTAACTCAGCAGTAAGTTGTTTTATTAGTAATACAGTGTTATACATTGGAAATGGGAAATATATGTCTACGGTATCAATTGAATATAGTTGTTAAGTACCACATTATAAAGAACTGTTAGACATTTCATGCAAAGCGTAAACCCCTGATGCTAGTAAGTGGTTTGTGTCTGAGTTGGTTGTGCTGTATCAGTCATCAGTGTCACATTAACGTTGTTGATATGAAGGACAAAAATAAGTTTACATGGTGTAAAATTTTCAAACTGAAGAATCTACACTGACTGTGATTGTAGTATCAGAATAATTTGTTGCTGAGTGATTGTCATCTGTCTGCAGCACTGAGGTTAAACCTTGGCATCCACAAATTTAAAGGTAATTGAAAGGATGCAGCAGTTGCAAAACGATGGCGAATAACACAGGGCACAGACTTCTATGAACAGGGAATAGGAAAGTTTGTCCCACAATACAATAAATGCCTCAGTTGTGGCTGGAACTATGTCAAGAAGTAGTGTTATACCGTGACAGTTAAATCTGAATTTTTTTTATTACAGCTGAAAATAAAGAGCCAAAAATATATGCATGGTACACTCATCTTATGATCAGCTGCCATATGCAGGTTAATGAGGGGATTATATTAGTGATATATATGACAAGGGAAGCAGAAGAATTCCAAATAAATTTACCACCAGAATTACAGGTGGAGTAGTCAGGCATATCTGTTGGCAGTGCTGTGTGCAAGCTACATGATGTACTTTTTGGTGTGGAGAGAAGACAAGGAATTAGATGTAATACAGAAGCCATTGTGTAATAATATATAATCTTGATATGTCAGTAAAAGTAACAAATGTTGTGAACAATCAGTTTCATACTGTAGTATTTTCTTGGGAATTTTATAGTGAGTGTTAGATTGTCATGATTTTTCCTGCTTTATTGAACATGAAGGTATGTCGCTTTGTTTAAGAAGCCATCTGTTGAATCATATCTTAAGCCAGCTGAATAGCCACACTGTAATCTCAACTCATTTTGATTAGCCTAATTAATTCTGTGGATATGCTGACTGGAATTAGAATGTCGTAGCGTACTTCTCTCCTGTTTGAATTATAGGTCATGTGCTGTACACAGGATCATGGATTGTCATAAACTGACAAGGCAGAACCTTTTAATTCATCTCTTTTTCTGTTTTGAAGGCTCGGGTACATGTCTGAAATGCAAGAACAACGTGTCTATTTGAATAAATAAGCTTGTAACAAGTCCTCACCCACTGTGGGGTGTAGTGAGGATTAGTGACATTCCTATGGGTTATGAATATGGTGTCCTACACAAGTCTAATTTTATTTGGTTTCTGTCAGTCAAGCAGAATTCTACTAGATGCTGGCCAAATTCTAGTCTTGTGCTTTTAACCCTTCTGAGAACAAAAAGAAGCAAAAGTTACTCACCAATTCTGTTCTCTTGCATCTCATAAAAGCTTTGTTTTTTAATAAGTACTCACTGAATGTAATTTTGCAAATAAAAAATACTCAACAGGTCAGGAATTACAGGAAATATTCATTGTGAATAAGATTTGTATTTAGTGTATTAATGTCACAAAATATTATACCCAGTAATGAATGGAGGAAATGCATTCTTTTAAACAGCAAAGTTTACGAACATAGACAAATGAAGGTATGACTGTTATAAGATACATACATAATATTATTGGAATTTGGCCCTAGTTTTTGTTGCATATGTGGATATTTTAAATGAGATGACTTAAAAATGCCATGTTTTGCTGGTAGCAGTATATGTTGTTAATGTAGTTTCAGCATTAAATATTACTTTTTTTATAATTCCACTTACAATTTTGTAACTTCTAAAATTTTCTTAATAGCACCTTTGGATATATTACAGGTAAGTAACTGACTCTGTACATCGCTGACGTGTATCAGGCCGTATGTTTGTGTTGCTTGTATTCTAAACAGATGACTGATTAATGTTATGATTTTTTGTCCCATAATACTATATTTTGAGGAAATATTCTAGTTTTTTATATATATTAAAGAACCTAAAAATGTTCAGTATACTGTAAAGAATAATTTGCTTCTCTGTTCACAGACCACAGACCTCTCAGTATTTGAAACAAACATCCGTTTTATTGGTGGTCTGCTGACATGCTTCGCTCTGACAGGGGATGTTATGTTCCGGGACAAAGCTGAACGGGTTGCAAAGAAGCTGCTGCCAGCGTTCCAGACCCAGACTGGCTTACCTCACTCCCTAATCAACATAAAGACAGGGGTAAAAAATTTTGTACACATTTCGTATCAAGGAACCTTGTATGTTGTGTGTGTAAGTTCTTTTTAGTTATATTTAAATGACACACATCACTATGTCTGTAAACGTCTGTGCTACGTTATGAGACATCTGTAAAGTGGTATATACTCAAGCTTCTGCCACTGGGGCTCAAAAGCATGTTTCAGCATATGATGGCTAATGCCATTTTGCAGTACATTTGCTTTGCACGAATGAAACACAAGCACTAAAGGTTATTATATATTCGGTTTAAATGTTACAAGAATGAGTGCAACAGTGCAGAAACACAACTATTAAATGTTATATATTATAGTCATGGGTGAAATAGCATCAGAAACATGAGTTTGATATGGTATACATTTCGTTTCAGTGGGCATAATAATGGTGCAGTAATGACACTTCCAGTCCTGTTGATGGACACACACATGTGCCTGTTTTATTTTGAAAATGCACATTTGCATAGTGATGAATTCTTGTATTTTTTAAATCAACTTCTTTTTCATCTTCAAACTGATGTTCTTTACTTATGTAGTCAAATCTTCATTGCTTAATGGAAGGAAAAATGGCATGGCTAATGCAGGCCAGTTGTCTGTATCAAAGCATCAGATTTTGAAGATTTTTTGGAGTGTGGAGATAGGCATCATGCATTTTTAGCCTTGTCACCAAAAAGAGTTCGGCAGTCAGCTTCTGGCTTTGTTCACTTTATCCCAAGAAGGGAAAACCTTTGTCCTTCGTGAGTCCAGAGCCACTGTGTAAATGCTGCTAAAGAGAAAAATCTCAATGACCCTACGGACTAGCACCCCTCCTGCCCCCCCCCCCCCCCCCCCCACCCCCCCAACATGATCACAGCTAATTAGTTTACTAATAAGGATACACAGATAAGTTCATAATCCAAAACAAACATATTCCTCTTTCACTTGGGCTGCTTATATGTGGCTGATAATCCTTGAACTTTTCTTTAAATATATGTTGTGATTATTTGGCAGGCGAGCAAAAATTACGGCTGGGCAAGTGGTGGCTGTAGCATTTTGTCTGAGGTGGGAACTCTTCATCTTGAGTTTGCATACTTGTCGGATGTGACAGGTGACCCGACATACCGTATGAAAGTGGACAACGTCCGACGCGTGATTCAGAGTATGGACAAACCACGTGGTCTGTATCCCAACTACATCAATCCAAAGACAGGCAAATGGGGTCAACGTAAGTTCATAAATAGATCATTAATTTAAGATAAACTAATGTTTTCATATCATACTGACAAGATTTAGTGTTTATTTTATTGTCAATTATGGACATGTGATCTCATAAATATGGATTTATGTATACAAGGTCCTTGTGATGGCTGTTTTTCTGTAACAAATTATGTGTATTGCTTGCTGAATGCCTGTTGAATTTTAGCTACAGAGTTTGAGAACATGCAATATATGCACCTGTAATGGAGACTTGAAAGGAAGAGAACTTAAAAACACCATGACTGACTGACTGACTGACTAACTAACTAGCTAACTGACTAACTAACTCCATGGAGCAGAGCCCATCCTGAGAAGCTGACAGGCTCTCAGCTAGTCAAGAAATTCCCCGCAGTGTATGGAACCTGAATGTTCATTTTGGCATTCACAAGAGCCCACCACCTGTCCCTATCCCAAGCCAGATCAATTCAGCCCATGCCCTCTCATCCCACTTCTTGAAGATCCATTTTAATATTATCCTCCCATCTATGCCTAGGTCTTCAAAGTGGTATCTTTGCCTCAGGTTTTCCCACAAAAACCTGTATGCATCTCTCCTCTTGCCCATACATGCTCAGTGCCCCACCCTTCTCGTCCTTTTTGATTTGATCACCGAAAAAATATTTGCTGAGGAGTACAGATCATAAAGCTCCTCGTTATATAGTCTTCAACAATCCCCTGTTACCTCATCCCCCTTAGGCCCGAATATCTTCTTCAGCACCCTCATCTTGAGCACCCTCAGCCTATATTCCTCCCTCAATGTGAGAGACCAAGTTTCAGAATTTAAAGCACCTTGACTAAATTTTGTGGGTAACTTACACAAACTTTATGTGGTAAGTTGAAAGAATGAAACTTGCATTTATGTACGTTTAGCTGTTTAATTCCTAATGCTGTATGACAACTGTAATAACTGCGTAAATGGAAAATCCCTGTCATATAACACTGAATTCCATTATGAGGAGACACAATCAGACTCTAAACAGTCATGGATTTGAAAGCATGTGAACATGTAAGGAAATTCAGAAACAGAATTTATATATGCATGTAATTCAGAAGTGAGTGAGCTTTTTTCTGTAAATGCTTTTCAAGTTATCATCTGTGTATTTATTTATGGCCTATGTAACAGTATGTAACTTGTATTCCACAAGTATAGTCTAATGCCCCTAGTTATAAGCAGATTTTTCCTGTTGGGCGTTACTAAATTTCACATTATATTCTCCGTGCATTCTGATATCAAATCACAAATTAAAAAACCAACAAGTGCATCGTATTTCCACAAGTATAGTATAATTGGGGCCATTAGACTATACTTGTGAAAATACAGTGCATTTTTTGGTTTTTTAATTTGTGATTTGGTATCAATGCACGGAGAATATAATGTGAAATTTAGTAACGCCCAACAGGCAAAATCTGCTTATAACTGTCGTAATAGGGGCATTAGACTATACTTGTGGAAATACAATGCATTTGTTGGTTTTTTAATTTGTTATTTAAAACCGTGGAATATTTCAGAATCTCTGGTTTCTGGGTCAGCATTTTATAAATACCTGTATCGTCCTAAGTGACCATATGCTGGTCTGTCTGTGTTAAATGTCTGTGCTAAACCAGAAGAACTCCAGCCATCAAGAGACTTGGCATTTAAACCCATTGGCTGAAAGTTAAATATTCTGTCATTCTTGTGGAACATATATGTGGTTATTGAGTTACATCTGTACTCATGATGCATCTTTATTGCAGATCACATGTCAATGGGTGGACTGGGTGACAGTTTCTATGAATACTTGTTAAAGGCATGGCTTCAGTCAGGGCGGGAAGACCAGGAGGCACGACAGATGTATGATGATGCCATACATTATGTTTTGTTACATATGCTAAAGGTGTCACCAGGTGGTCTTACCTACCTTTCTGACATGAAGTTCGATCGACTGGAACATAAGATGGACCATTTAGCCTGTTTTGCAGGTCAGTTTTATGTGTGATACCTGCACTGTTCCAGCTGTTGTTCAATCTTTCGTTGCTGTAACCACTGTGTCATTGGTTGTCAGGGTGAGACATGCCTACAGTACAGTATAAGAAAGAAAATTTGGAAAATTTTTGATTGAATAATTATTAAATTACATTTACAGTTGATGCCAGACATGCCGATTGAAGAGGAAATGGTAGATGCTCTGAACAATTGATATTTATGTTGCACTTACTTGCATGATTTTTCATCGGGCCATGTTCTGAAGGGAAATTAAAAGAGGAAATGTCTTGCATTGTGTAATTTTTCCTTCTGTCACACTGAATGCCTGTGCAAAACTTGTATTTTCTCTTCTAACTGTGGTGATTTGTAGCAAATTTATGCTTGTGTGAACCAATTTGGCTGCACAAGTACTCTTTCTCTACAAGAATTGTAGTTGTGCTGTGTTGTAAAATTTTGTGTTTTGTGGGTGAGAAATAACAGGCAATAGTAATTTTATATTGTGAGATTTGTATGTTGTTGCTGAAACAGACTGAATCATTATCACTGCACATCACCATTGGTACACACTTTGTGCTGGAGGAATCAGAAAGAATAACTGAAAACAGTGGTTGCAATGAATAGTATGAGTAACTTAAATTTTAGTCCCTTACTCTTAATTTTTGGAGCAGGATAGTTTAGTCAGTATAGTGGCTAGGCTGCAGGCTGGATGAACCAGGGGTTGCATCCTGGCAGGGGCAAGAGATTTTCTCTTCTTTAAAATGTTCAGACTGGCTCTGGGGCCCACCCAGCCTCTAATTCAGTGGGTATTGGAGGTAAATAGCTAGGGTATGAAGTTACAGAATAAATGGAGGTTAGTAGTTAACTGACCTCCATTTATTCACAAGGTTGAGAATGAGTGAAGCTATGCTTTACTTTTTTGCCTTAATGGCATGACAGAGAATACTTTATTTTACTTCACTTTACTTTACTTTATGTCCTATGTTATCAGAATCATACGATAGTCAAGATTTTTACCTAGCTAAAATTTTATTCAATTTACATGAGCCGCTACAGTGTGCCCCTTCTAAAATTCTTTCTCCTACAGGATGTAACTGCATGCGCGTTGAATCTGACTCTTGGACACCCTGGTATGCCTAATGTTTGGAGCGTTTTAACAGTTTCATATATTGATCTTTTGGACTGATTGTAGTGTAGTTGCCCTGTAATCTGACTGCAGTGTATTCTGGAATTTGGTGTTCTGCCCTGATGGCTCTAGGTTAAGCCATTTATTCTACTCATACTTTCAGGTGGTATGATTGGTCTTGGGGCCCATACATTGAAGAACGACTTGTCTGAACGCTACATGAGGATCGCTGAGTCCGTCACCAGCACTTGCCATGAAACATATGACCGCACAGCAACAAAGTTGGGGCCTGAGGCATTTCGCTTCACTGAGGCTATTGAGGCTAAAGCACTCAAGAGCAATGAAAAATATTATATCCTCCGGCCAGAAGTGATAGAGTCATACTTCATTATGTGGAGGCTTACAAAGCAGCAGAAGTATCGGGACTGGGGCTGGGAAGCTGTTCAGGTAAAGAGTACATTCTGCATCACACTTGAGAAGTTAATGTTCCCTGCATTTTGTGGAACCGAAAGGTTCTGTACTGTATTCACAAGAGCCCTTTACTTGTCACTGTTGTCAATGTGATCATCCTTTGCCCTCACACACTGTTTAGTGCATCATACTCTAAAAACTACAAGTGCCTGGATACTGGTGTCAACAAAAGTATATTACTCCATGTTTATGGGAAATTTTAAATACTGTAGAGTTTCTCTTTTGCATTCTTTCTACTAATTAATATTTAAAAACCCTGGAAAGTAACATATATATATTTTATCTATATAATATATATCAGGCACAGTTAGTATAAAATAGTTTCTTTTAATGGGGAAATTAAATTGAGCACAACTTTCCCTTATGTGTATTTTCATTGCATTCTTTTGAAAGCAAGATGTTATGGTTGTGTTGATGTGCAAGTTTTTATTTTATTAAGAATTTTTTGCTGTGTACCTAAGTGCATTGTATATGTCCTACAGTTGATTAGTTCAGTAAAATCAGTAGCTGTGTTCATTTGCAATGAAAATACATTGTGTTAATTTTGTAATACAGTAGAACCTGGATAAGAAGTCCCCGCATAAGAAGTCTTCCCTGTAAGAAGTCTGATTTTTTAAGTCCCGAAATAAAATCCATAAGGCATACATTAATTTTTCCCGGATATGAAGCTTCCTGCCTATTAAGTTTTCCCACCTAAGAAGTTGAATCTCGTGATACAAAAATGAATGATTTTTTATGAAATTTTACCCGTTTAATAAGTTTCGATATATAAGACTATCGATATATCGATATATGCTATGATGCGATCGATCTCTACCGAGGTGCCCCGAACAGCAACGCGGCAACACGCTGCTTTAAGTCTTGAACAGTAACACGCTGGTTATGTCAATTGAACCAATTGATGGGTGCTACTGCTGGCTGCTGTGTATTACTATCTGCATACGTCTACTAATGAATCCTACACCCCAGAAAATTGTTGCAATTACGGTAAGTTATGTGCATTACTTTGTCTGTTTAGATGGTGTTGGCGGTGTTTACGTTGTTTAATAACTGCAGTCATTAGCTTGTACGATTCTTTTTTTTTTTTTTTAATTGGTTACTTTTTCATTATATTTATTGTTATTGCAGTAATCATGACCCAGAAAGCAATAAAACGCAAAGCCTTATCACTGAAAGAGAAGTTGAGGGTGATTAGAGAAGTGGAATCAAATCCTACCTTGACCTGAATGGAAGTGGCAAAGCGGCTGAACATGCCCGTAACTACAGTCAAAGGAATTATGGGGAAAAAGGCTTTTAATAAGCTTTCCCGCTTAAGAAGTCCCTAATCCTCTGGTCCCTTGAAAGACTTCTTAACAGGGTTCTACTTTACATTATTATTGTGTACACCAATTTAATCATATCTTGTCAGCAATAATAGAAATATTCTCTTATTGTTGGCAGGGTATGTAATAGTCGTGAGTATCATTGTGTTGTATTAAATGGTACCCCTGATGATGGCTGGCACCTTGAAACATGTTGGAATGTTTAGATAGTTTATGTATTTGTATAAAGTGTACCTTGTTGGTTGTAGTGCCTGATTACATTGTGTTCAAATTTGTAATATTAGCAGCGTACGTCTGTAATTGTGCTACAGTAATTCATAAAGTGTTGTAACTGTTTATCTTATCTAGGCAATTGAGAAACACTGTAAAGTAGCAGGTGGCTATACAGGACTGAAAAATGTGTACTTGGAGGATCCACCGAAGGACGATGTGCAGCAGAGCTTCTTCCTTGCTGAGACACTGAAAGTAAGAAATCTAATTAAGAATACAGAGCGGAGTCTGTCTTCATAAGCTGACAGTTGCTTAGCTGGCCAAGAAATTCTCTATGTTGTATCAATTCCAGAGGTTCATTACTAAGTTCTGCAACTTCAGATATTATCCTCCCATCTCTATCAGGGTTTCTGATGTAAGGTTTTTTCCTTAGGCTTTTCAGCTAAAATAATATACACAACTCTTATTTCTGTTGTGTGCTGCATGTTGTATCCATCATGTCTTTCTTAAACTGATTGCACTAATAGTACAGGTGCCTCATAATTATTCATCTCAAAAGACATACAGTAATTGCCACCTCATAAGACACTATGAAATGATAAGATGCTGCCTATAATTAGCAAGGTTTTTTTGCAGATTTAGTAGCTATTTATCTCCGTTGTTAAGATGCAGGATGATTTTTGGGGACTTTTTCAGGGAAAAAATCTATTTTATGTGTTGGGAAATACAGTACTTATTTTAGAAGAACTATTGTTATTCAGATGTGAAAATATTACAAGATGCCTTGAAGGATGGTGATTATTCGTCAGTTTCCCATATGGTCACTGTTGCAAAGGTGGCAGAGTAAGGTCCTGCCATGTGTGACCAAGCATGTGCACTGTTTGTTGGAAACCTTGCAATCCTGTTATGGTGAGCGGTGTTCATTAAATCAGTGTTATTGTTTCTTGTTTTCCAGTATCTCTACCTGTTGTTCAGTGATGACAGCTTAATGTCCTTGGATGAATGGGTGTACAATACTGAAGCACATCCTCTTCCAATCAAGGGAGTAAATCCTCTGTATAGGGAGCAAGTATAAGGCTGGTAATCTTAGGGTTTCTGATTGCCACCTCTAGTACATTAATTTATTTATTGCAGGTAAGACTCAGCTGTACTCCTTTTTGATGCCTTGTAGGCCTAAGTATTCTGTGAGGTTGTTTTGTGCTCTCTTTTCATCCAGTACCTTGACACTATGAAGCCTGTGCAGTTGAAAAAAATATAATAAAATACTGCAGGAATCAGCCTTGTTTTAAGTTCATACTGCAGTGCTTGTTCTGGTAATTTTTAGTATGGTACCATTATTTCACGACTGTTGCCAGATAACGTATATGTGTACACACACATATTTTATGATAGGTGCTGTTTATGGCTAGGTGCCATACTAATATGAATTCTGTTGCAATCAGTCTGGCCGATTGTCATTTGTATATATTTTTTTTAATAGAGACGGACCCCGACTTACGTAGCTCCGACATACGTAGATCCGGACTTACATAAAAAACTTCTTGTTCCACCACCACCACTACTACCACTCCAACCACCACCACACCCACCCCTGCCTCTGCCTCAATTGAATACGACAGTGACTCCAGTATCAATTATTAATTATTAGTATGTTTTTTATTAATTGTTATTAAAATTATTATTAATTATTATATCAATTATGATTATTGTTTAGAAGGTATATAATAAAACATGGCTCCGAGTTACATAAAAATCGACTTACGCATGTGCGGAACAATCCACTTACGTAAGTTGGGGACTTTCTGTATACCTATTTCTATGTCAAGTATCATACATGTTTGCTACTTATTCTACTTGTAAACCATGACTGCCATACCAGTACACTGTGATTTTGAACTTGCAGCCTGGTTGCTGTGCTGCTATGATATTACATATTCTTACATTTTTCAAATTTATGTTGTCTTATAATGTTTTCAATCATTTAAAAAACAATATAAATGCAAAGTATGTAATATTGTATTTCCTCAGTGTACTATACTAGACACAAAACTGGTATTTCCTGACCTCAGCCAGCCAATGCCTGAATGCATTTTTGTGTCCATCCTGAAACGGTTAAGTCAGGTCTAGGTTACTGTTGAATAAATTATGATGATCATCTAGAAGGGTAGTAACTGTTTTGTTGTCATAGCAGCATGCATCACTACATATATAAGACCTTAACACTGAAAAAGAGTTAAGCTGTAAGTGTAATTCAGATATTATTTGTAAAAACATACATAAAATTCTTAAAAATTTTTCTAATAACCAATACACAGGTAGAATTTTTTACAAGTAATTTATAATAAATATCATAGAATTCTATAGTGTTAGTTCTTAACCTGTTTTCAATTTTTTAAGGGACATTATGGTATTGGAGACTATTGCAACTTCGCGTACTTCTTAATTTCCTACAGTTAGTAATAATACATAGCAGTATCGGACATTATGAAGTGGAAACATGTGCTTCACTTAAGATACAGTCACGAAATGACATATGGTTAATACCTCAAAATATCTGTTGTAACTTTGTTACTGTGGAATACAAAGCTGCTTGCTGTGAGAAATTTTCATTTTGCTTTCACTTTTGCAGTGTTAACTAATGGACCATTAAAGCTAGAAATATTAAGTTTTCTGTAAAGGTGGATTATAAGCATTCGTATAAAGTAGATAAGGTTTTTATATAAATCATTATCAGCAAGTTGCAAGCAGTAAAAAATTTTGATTCAGTAGGATTTGATCATATGGCCATGTGCAGTGAACTCAGTATAATGACTAGGCTATGGGTTGGACAACCAAGGAATCATGGTTTTAACTTCTTTCAGGGGCAAGAGATTTTTCTCTTCTCCAAAGTATCTAGACTGGCTCTGGGCTCCACCCAGCTTATCCTGTGGGTAACAGGGCCTATTTCCCCATGGGTACTATGTGGTCACAGCATGAAGCTGACCTCTCACCTTCATCTAGTGCTGAAATTAAGAATGCATGGATCTGTACCTCCATTCCGTCATATGTCTTTATGATTTGGTGCTTAATAAAGCACAGGTATAACTTCACTATACCTTCCTGTGCTGATCTACACACAAGCCCAGGGTGCTAACACATGAACTAGCCTTCTGTTGTTGGGTTATAAACTTACATGATCTAAATATAACATCAACAATACAAGGTTCATGACATGTTCAGTCTATAAGTTCTGCCTGGACTTCCATTTTACTAATGGAAGTCAACTGAACATTGAAGTACAATAATTTACTTGCTTGAAGAGCAAAGACAGAGTGTATGGTTTGTATTTTGTATTAACTTGGTTTTAAATAAATAAAATATTTTTTGTTTCAGGTGAAATTGTTAAACTGGAACTTTGTAAATTTAACACAAACAAATGATATTACAGGTGTAATTAATTCTGTGAATAGGGCCCATATAAAGAGAGTGTACTCCTACAAGAATTGAGACTGAACTGAGGATTGGTGTGAGTGAGTGTTGATTAATGTGACATAATGAACATAGTGGTAAGAAAAGAAAGAAGTGAATGCATGGAGACTGAAGGATTGAGTATGGATGCCATTGTTCACACTGTCAGATAATGGGTGTTTACTTGTGTGCAAGAAGATACAAACTTCAGACATAATGGCACAGTGATTGAACTGAAAATTTTGCTCAAGTGTAATGAGAAGAAAACCATAATTGAATTAAACTGTCGATTATTCTTTCCGAAAAACTGCCACTACCTGATCAAGAGAGTGTTCTACAGCCTTTTCAACTCACTGTCTTCGCTGGCACTCTTGATTAACCTCAGGTGTTTTAATTTGAACAGTGATGATAAAGTTGGGGAACGAGGGAAGTGTGTGAAGATGTTATTTCTCTGTTTAAGAACATTTTTCATTGTCTGGAAGGTTCATGAAAGCAATATTTTTATTAATGTTGCGTCAAAATGTGGATTATTTGTCCCGTTTGAATAGTTTGAGACCTGGGGTCAGTTATGTTTGGCACACTTAAAGTATGTGTAATACATGAAGAGTAGTATATGGGTTGGTAATAACAGAGAGTTGAGTGTAAAAACACATTAAAATTGGTGGTAATTGTAAAGACTGCAGTATGTAAAATATTTCAGTGTGTAAAATCATGTGGCCCATACATGCATGTTTTGATTTCATCTCTGCTGCCTGTAGTTTTGATAATGTCCTTAGAAAGAAACGTTTGACACCTTGGTTACTTCTCTCTCAGACTTTGAATACATAAGTCAGTTGCACAAACTTCAGTGCTCATACCCATAATTGATAATATTTGTATTTAGTTATATAAAGATTAGAAAAATATTAATAAGAAATTATGCGTAATTGATAAAAGCTTTTGTGGTGGTTTCTCAGCTAATGTAACTCCATGCACTGGTGTTCTACTTAACATTTTATAGACAAAAAGGGCTTTAAATGAAAATGCAGAAACTTGCTATTTATTATTCATAAAAATAATACTGAAGTAACCAATCTCTTCTCCTACAGCAACCATTCCATTCAGGAAGCAGGTACTTGTTGGTTTTAAGACTGGTCTGTTGTGAAAATATTGCTTTCTTGTCTATTGAAACTCACTCTGTTATTACCAGTATTGCAAAGTATACACTTACACAGTACGGCAATAAAGTAATGAGACTAAAATATAATAAAAAACAGTGATACCTAGGGCAATATGTTTCTTAATTATTTCCCTTAAAATAGTCACCAAGGGAGTGAATACTCTTAATGAAGCATATCTGTAAACTTTGGAAATGCTTGGAAAACTTGTCTTCAGTGATAGTATGCAATTTTGCCATCACATTGAATGGCAACAATTGTATCAAATTGGCAACGTTGCAATTTGAGTTTCAGCTTTGGAAAACACAGAAGTGTCTGGTGGAGCGAGATCAGGGGACTGTGACAGTGAATGAACACTGCACCCCATATTTTGGTAGAAATGTGCATATGTTTATTGCTGTGCGAGCAGGCATTTTTTTATCTGATGCAAGTCTGTGACAATTGTGGACCTTACCGATTCCTTATTCACATTTAGTTCTCTTGCCATCACTCTGAATGTAATTCAGCAGTTTGTTTCCAGTGAACTGTGTACGTCGTCCATCCATTCTGGGTTGGATGTTGTTCTTGGTTGTCCACTGCAAGGGTCATCTAACACATCCTTTGTCCAGTGCATGGGTCATCTATCACTTCCTTTCTACCATCTTTAAAATGGTTAAACCATTGAAATGTTTCTGCTTGGGACAGAACCTTATCCCCATAAGCTATTCATAACTTTTCGTATGTTTCAGTTGAATTTTACCAACTTCACACAAAATTTTATGTTGGTATGTTGTTCCATTTTGAGCTTTCTGGCAGCACAGTAAAACATGATGCACAAAGCTTGTCCATATGAAACAGCAGCACAGTACCATCTGGTCAGAGCTGACTGTACTTTGAAAGTTACACTTCCTTGTGTTTCTAGTAGCCAGTTGCAAACTATACACATACTGCATGTTTTTATGTTATTTAAGTCTCATTCTCTGTGGACATATGTTATTCTTGAGTGCTGTGGTTATTTATTTTTTTATGTTCCACATGATACAAAGTAATGCCGTATGATTGTGTTGAATGCATAAGGTCACCAGTACTCAGTTGTGTTTCTTGTAAGTTGTATTAATCCTTGTAGTGCTAAGGGTAATTACGTTAACAGAAACTATGAGTGTCAGGTTAATTTTTCATACTTATATCTGCCATTTTGGATTTATACGTGCAACTTGCCATTTGTGGTAGAAGTGGAATTATGAATGTTCATACCTGAAGATTATACCAGAATCATAATGGTCACTGTACCTTCAAAGCTGAAAGTTTCAAAGTACATTGCCTGCCACTTTTTGTATATTGGTTTCTGTAGAGCCTGAAGTAGAAAGGTTGAATGCATGCAGAAAGATTATACAGAAGTGCTCACACAACATTATGCAAGTGCACAAAGTCATTTTATATGATTAGAATCACTCTGAAGTTTCTTAATCCAAGCTACATGAGATTAGTTGCATGTCAGGACTGTAATTAATGTCTTAGGTTTTTAATTGGGGCACACATTATATTGGTAAGACAATGATTGTTCTGATTTAATTTAAATTCATGTGTGTGTTCTTAAATGAGCAATGTGAATGTCTAGGTGAGGAAATGGACTGTTCTGTTCCTGAAATTTGTTTCTCACTGTATGAAACAGAAGAGGAACCTGCGTACTATTGATTTTCATGTGAAGTGTTGTAGCATGCAACAGTAATTCAGAGAAAACAGCATTCAAAAAAGTTAACACGTAACGCTGCAGTTAAGTTTTAGACCAACTGATGCACACTAAAACCACTTTTATTGTAGCTCTATTATAATTGTTAAAATTATACCCCTACACGTGTTTCGATCCTCGGATCATCGTCAGGGGGTTTTTATGCTGAAAGCTACTGTCACTTCAATCACATGATTATAAATAGTCTAACAGCACATTAAAACTTATATATTATAAGTTAAAATCTGTTAAAAGTCTTTGTTAAAAGTTGTATAATAGTTGTAAAAGTACTGCTGACGGTGTTGATTGTGGAAGTGCTGGCATGTAGATTATATCATTATCATGTCCATTATTACATTAAATGCCTTAAATCAAGATAACTATAAAGTCTATCATCCCCTTGCGCATAGAAAAACTGGCATACAAAAGTAAAAAAAATCAATAAAAATTAAAATATCACCTAAACAATGAAGGAAACGTCACAGTTGCTATTCATATTGAGCTACATAACATAATTAAAACTTACAGAAAATTAGAAAAGAAGCCACCAATTCAACTGACAAGAGAAAAAGGCAATTGTTGTGGTTTTACTCACATAGACCGTGGCCTGCCTAAGAGGTTGCCCTGTGCTAGATTTGTGGTACGGCATGCAAGGCTAGGTGAGGTTGATTCCTGTTTGTCATACACTTTACACGCTGCTATTGGTGATGGTTTCAACTGGTCTGGTCTACTGGCTACTAATGTTTTGAGTGAGCCTGGAGCACTCAAAACATTAGATTTGTGGTACGGCGTGCAAGGCGAGGTTGATTCCTGTAATAGCAGCGTGTAAAGTGTACGACAATCAGGAATCAACCTCGCCTCACCTTGCACGCCGTACCACAAATCTAGCACAGGGCAACCTCTTAGGCAAGCCAGGGTCTATGTGAGTAAAACCACAACAATTGCCTTTTTCTCTTGTCAGTTGAATTGGTGGCTTCTTTTTTAATTTTCTGTAAGTTTTAATTATGTTATGTAGCTCGATATGAATAGCAACTGTGACGTTGCCTTCATTGTTTAGGTGATATTTTAATTTTTATTGATTTTTCTGATTTTTGTATGCCAGTTTTTCTATGCGCAAGGGGATGATAGACTTTATAGTTATCTTGATTTAAGGCATTTAATGTAATAATGGACATGATAGTGATATATTCTACATGCCAGCACTTCCACAATCAACACCGTCAGCAATACTTTTACAACTATTATACAACTTTTAACAAAGACTTTTAACAGATTTTAACTTACAATATATAAGTTTTAATGTGCCGTTAGACTATTTATAATCATGTGATTGAAGTGACAGTAGCTTTCAGCATAAAAACCCCCTGACGATGATCCGAGGATTGAAACACTTGTAGGGGTATAATTTTAACAATTATAATAGAGCTACAATAAAAGTGGTTTTAGTGTGCATCAGTTGGTCTAAAACTTAATTTAAGCTGCAGTTGTTTGTGTGAAAGTCCAGCTTTCGGATTGACTACTGGATTATAGCCCAAAAGACTGCCATAGACATGGCAACACTGTGTTCATAGGCAGTGAGTGACCTTGACAGGACTATTTTCATGCCGGCTGCTCTAGTAGAACTGTATTAGAGCACTTCCATACAACTTTCTTGCATTTACCCTGTGTGTCCTGTATTAATTACATTCCTTTGAACTCTTTCGTTAATTGTTGGGATGATGAGGAATGCAAACAGCATCTCTTTTATTGTGATATTTTTAGCTGGTGCAAGAATGGGTAAACACTGAGAGTTCTAATGCCTGTGATGTCGCACAAAACATCAAACTTATTTATTTACATATTATTGCCATAATAACCGCATTAGTACCATGGCACTCCAATTGCATTTCTCCATTACCTGATTAAAATACAACACTCTAAAGTCACCTTGTTTCAGAGACTGTCTTTGCCTTCATCGTCAGGTAAAAATGGGGTGGGGACTTACTGTGTTGGACCTTCTGGATAAAGTCATTGCTTACCGAGTGGGGTCCAGCAGAGTAGAATCCCCTCCTCAGGAGCAGATATGGAGCTAGTCTGCAAAACATGACGTTTTCAGAACATTGTATTTGAATCAGCAAATTGATGAAATCCAATTGCAGTGCCCTAGTAACAGTAACACCACCACCACTGCCGCTGCTGCTACTACTACTATTACTACTACTACTATGACCACTGCTGCTGCTGCTACTACTCTGACGATGATAACCACAACCACCACCAACAACAACAGCAGCAGCATTTGGATGGTTCTGAAGAGATGTAAATCTTAAACCCATTCATCTTCTGTAGTAATGTAGTGTAAAGAATACTTTTACACTGTTTTTAAATTCTGCGTACAGGAAATTATAGTATTTAGAATGATAACAGTAGAATGCAATTATTTTTGCATGGTGTGTAAATTACTGTTTTGTCAGACAGTGAACTCTGCTGTCTTAGCTGATGGTGTGATTTCTTTGTGTATGAAGAATCCTGTCCCTGTTTGATGATTATCATTACCTGTTCTGTAGAAAAGTTTAAAATAACATGCTGGATCAGTATCACCCTTGTTCCAGCTGACCTCTTGTCTGCCCACTATATCCGACTTGCATTTTGCTAATTCTCTTGCAGCTTTGTGCTGTGATCCTGACCTATAGAAATCCCTGACATTCCAAGTTCCACATTTCATGTCCATTTTGTGTTGTGTCATTCCAAAGAATCCATCTAAGTCCAAGGCCCTGTGTAACATCTCATAACATGTTGATTTTTTTATAGTAAGAGTTCTACCCTCACACAATTGCCAAGCTGGAGGATCACCCCTTGTCGGTTGTTTATCATTGTTTTATTCAGTATATTTGCAGGTACCCGTCATATTTGGAGGCCATCTCCTTCCACAACCTGAGGACATGCCATGTTGTAGTGAAAAGGCACCCACTTGACACGAAAGAAATTAGATGGTATTTAATTTAATAGAGAGGCAGTTGTAGGGTGCTTGTTTTAGTGTTCGTGTTTATCAAGTCACTTTGTTCTGTCTAGTGTAATTTGATTTGTACTGCCAAAATATACATCAAGAAACACTTCTGGGTACTGTCACATGCAAATAATGTTCTCAGCTGTACCAGTTTGATAATTAGATCTCCCTGTGTAATGGATGATGATATGGTTGATGGTAATTCATTGTTTAAATTACCAAATAATTATATTCATACCGAGTTGATTCCTTACTTACAGTCTTTTATTTATAGCGTACAAACATTTAAAATTATATTGAGTGTAGTGTGTGTGTGTGTGTGTATGTGTGTGTGTGTGTCAACAAATGAAGTGACTTGTAAATCAGAGGTGTTGGTATTGACCTTTGGAATATAAAATGCCTGGAACAGAAAGAGTGAACATACTGCTGCTAAAGTGCATTTAATTTCAAAGGAACTGATGAAGAGGTAATTAAAATTGTGTGAGACGTGAGGTTTTCACATTATAAGATCCCAGAAGATCAGAATTCTTGATTAAAACTGAATAAATTTTTAAGGTGATAATGAATTTCTAGTAAGTACAATCTTGTCATATTTCCATAGGAGTGTCAATTCGGCTTTTTTGTTTGTTTTGTTTGCACCTCTGTTGAAACAGCGACACTGTAACAATGTGACACAGACTTCTTCTCACCAAATTTGCCTCTGTGACCATCAAGCCAAAAAAATCTTGTCACAAGAAAATTAATAAATATTTAAAAAATTTCAGGTTGTTACTTAGTCTTGTAACTAAAGACATAACTATATAGCTTAACCTTTATTCATTTTTTAAGTTAAAGATTACAGAGGTAATTCTATCACTTTTTCAGCTCAAATGGTCTTCTGACCTCTTTTTTCCCACTTCAGAGCATATTCTCTACCACTTTTGAAGGAACAACCAACTGTATGTCTTTGACTTTCTTTGTAATTGTAGCTGTTTTTTTCATTTCTATTTTAGGTGAACTGTACAATTTTCTGATCCATGCTCTTGTAATATTGCTGTATCGTTGTTTGTAATTTAACAAAATTTTGTCTTGCTCCTGAATTTTGCATGAGTTTTTTTATAAGTACACAGGAAGCTGAGACAGTACATGATTTATATACAGCGGACATGGAACAGGATTAAAATATTAAAAAGGGTATTGAGTAATGAGAACAAAGATTTTAGGCTTTGTATGATTGATAAAATTTACGTGTAAACATTAACCTACAACCTAAGCCATCATATATAATGTAATACAGTATAATTAATATTGTACTTTGACTACCCTGAGGACAGTATTTTTCTGAAATATGGTTGCCAGGTTTGAGACCTGAATGCCCTTTTTTAAATTAACAGTTGTTTTTAAAGCTTTAATCTACATACACTATTTTTTTTACACAAGTCCTGATGATGCCTTCCTTATAAGCTGAAACATGTAGCTATGTGGTATAACAACTTCAGTTCAATTCAGTTTATTCATATCCGTATTGTTACAAATGTAGCATCTGGACAAGTCTTATAATATTTCACATACATTCCAACAAAGAAGTTTGTTTTTTTTTATAACAAGTTGTGTTGGGCAGAATTACCATTGTATTTTGTTCGAATGGTCATTGGCACATTGCAGAAAGCAGAGATTCTCATGAGAAGATTCTCTGTTTCAGAAATTGTTGAAGCGCTACAAATTATTCACATTAGCTACTGGCTCTTTATAAATATAAACAAAACAATGTTAATAAACTCAGACCGGATTGGTGCATTATTGAGGCATACATTACATGGAATCTGGAGCAGACCCCAAATTGACTGCCTCATCCTCATTTGTAGATATAGTACACAGAACAGCCACTATGTGTCCAAGGGACCCCAAAATTTAATTTTCTGGCCTTTTACCCCTTTTTCTTGTTTCCTTTCCTTCTTTCCGTTCTTTTTCTGCTACAGGAATTTTATGTATATTACTAATGAGAAATTATCATTAAAAATTGATAGAAGAGTGTGTTATTAATAACACCTTAACAGTGCAGCAGGCCTTGCTCTAATAAGTAATGGAAATATATTTTCACCTGTTTCCCTGGGTAGCTGTTCATTGGATCATGTAAATAGTATGTATAAGAAAGTATGTCATACCGTTTAAATTATAGTTACAATTCACAATCTCAGCTTCTAGATTTTCGTATTGACATTCTAATTTTATCTTATCAGTGGTCCTCGAACTCTTAATATTTGTGGAACCCTTTTGACTAAATTAGAATTTTTGCAGAAGCCTTGTATAGTAAACGTGTACGTTTTAGGTGCAAAAAATGAAATAAAACTTATTAAAGTGTAAACTTTTATTTACCAAATAAAACATTTATGCACATTTATGAAAAATGATTTTATTATTGGTGATTAAAAAACCGAGCACGGATTATGCCCAAAGATGGGGAGGAAAAAATGCAATTGAAAATTGTGAGGATTATATTTACAAATCTCATTATAAAGCACATGTGCTGACAGAACCTAGTGGTACTGCAGAGCACAGTTTGCACACCACCAATGTGAGTCATTCCTTTTTTGCCTTTAAATTACCATCAGCTTATAGTTGTCCCAATTACCTTCATTACCGTTAGCATTGGTTATGTTTTAAATCTTAATAAGCTTTCATATTGTGCCACACCTACATGTATTTCTAAGTCTTAACTTTCACTACTGTTGAATAATGTGTGTTCCTATCCCTCCAACTTGTGACTTCATGTGTTATTAAACCTTGTTGCCATTGTCATAAACCTGTTGCTTCTGCTGTGGTGTAAAAAGCAGAATGAAACCAAAAATGTGCTTCACTCGGGCTTCACCATGGCAGTGTTCGTATATATTTATAAATATTAGTGATTTATTTAAGTGTGCCTTTCATTAAGAGTGCATATGTAAAATATTTCATGTATATAGACCTAATATAATGTGCTGCTTATATTTATAGCATTTATTGTTGACTTACATATCACACTGACTGTGTGTCTGTAACTACATATCCTGTATTATTTATAACTGTTTTGTAACACATCACTCACTTTTTAGGCACGTTTGCAAAATTGCAAGAATTGACTATTATCTTCATCATGTCTGTCCGTCCGTCTGCATGGAATAACTCGGTTCCCACTGGACAGATTTTCATGAAATTTTGTTTGAGGATTTTTGAAAATCTTCGAAAAAATTCAAGTTTCATTAAAATCTGACAAGAATAACGGGCACTTTACATGAAGACATATGTACATTTATGATATCTCACTGAATTCTTCCTAGAATGGTAAATGTTTCAGACAAATGAAGTAGAAAAAATCAAAACACACATTTTATGTTCAATGATATTTTTTTCCAAATATTGTGCCACTTATGAGATAATGTGGAAAAATATGGTAGAACCAGACGTACCACAGATAACAACATAATACAGCGCATAGACTTTGCATGCTGGTTCACTGAGGCTACAGACACACACTCAGAATATGTAATACTTATTGCTTTTCCACGGTGGCAATGGTTATGTGAATGTGCCTCAATGTTACATTGCTTGTTTTGTTAATGTTTAGAGTTGTGACCATTTTTCCATACTTCCAACTTTAAGTATTAAGAGAAATGTGTTTTCAGATCCCAGTGGATGTTCCTTCAAGGAGTTAAGGTAGAGTTACATCCAGTTCCTGAAGCCACAAAGCTAAAGTATGAAAGACACATGGCAGAGCTATGGCATGGCACACATTAAATTAGACATGTCAGCCATGCAGACATCTAATTTCTCAAATAGTGATTGTCAAGTACTGCGTAGAAATTAGGAATAATTCTGTATGTTTTGATAAATTATTTTCCAGAAGTTCAGAGGAAGTATGTTCCATCAATTTATACTTGATGTCATGCAAACGTTTTTGTGATGTTTCCTACTGATTTCGTATTTCACACTTAATAAAATATTTATAATTGTGAATGGCTGTACTTTTATTTTGGCTGCAAAACTGGAAGCTGTAGCCCTGTGTTTATGAAATGTATATTACCAGAAGAAGTTGGTTACTGTATATACCCTCTCATGCTTTTGTAAAATACGGTGACATATGCTACTTACTGTGATTAAAATTGAAATTATGCTCATATTCTGTGAGCAGAATGGAGAATTACAGCTTGGATCGTGATATTTTGATATATTTTAATTGTATGTGGTAATATGGTTTCTAATGACCTGCAGTTGTCGTGCATATCTTACATTTAGAAGTTCTCTGGGTTTACTGAACTCTGCAAATACTACACTAGTATCTTAAAATAGGCCACATTCCTATTTAAAATCTGTAATTTACCTCTGTCATTAATCTTGCTACAAGACAAGCAAAATTACTTGAAACATAAATAAATTTGTGTCTGATTTATGCTTAGAATTTTGCAGAACAGTGTAACTGTGTATGATATATTTTGTGTTGGTATGCCTGTAAGTAACTGATTGGTATCAGATGGATTGAAGAAGTATCAGACCATTCTACATTACAAAGAGTTCATCTATTTGGAAGTGTGATGATGTTTGTGTTTTACCGATACTTTGTGGGCCTACTGTACCCTGTATGGTTTTTAACAGGTATTTTAGAGGACTGTGAAAGTAGAAGTTAAAAATAGTCTGATTGGTGACAATGTGTGTATACATTTCGAACATAACTTATGTTTGTGCAACGTTTTGGGATGTGGGAGATTTTTTTAAGATGTTAATTATCCTTAGAGCAAATATTGTCTTTGAGAAAGGTGAACATTCTTGATCAAATATTAAGGGAGAGTAATGATTTAGTTATGCTATCTTTTGAGAAAACATAAAAGTGTATGATGCAAGGGTCACATTCTTCAGAGGCCTTCACCTCTTAATACACTGTGTATGTAATAAGTAACTTGAGCAGTTGTAGATCTGACACTGGATTATTGTAAGGCCAGAAGGAACAAAAAGTAAGTTTAGCCCACAGAATATGTTTAAATATGTTACAAATATGTTACAAATTTTGATTTGAGGCCTTGTAGTTTTGAAATCTAAAATGATTTTTGAAAGCATAAAATTCGTAAAGTGTAACATACTGCTAATAATTTTCTAGGGATTTTTCTGTCAGTTTCTTTATTACTGCTGTGTGTATCTTTAAACAAAGATATGTAATACAAAATATGTAATTATTGTTTAATTTGTAAATGGGTCATGTAGGTCATAAGTACATACAGATATACATATTCATATACATATATAAATAACTTGTCAATGTCTGACATTCAGACATTTTTTTAAACAAAGTTAGCCCTCATTGGGTTGTTGTTTATAGAAGAATGAAGGATTGTAACTAATGTTAGTAATCCTTCTAAAAATATGGAAATAAACTTTTCAAAAACAAGTATTCTGTTCTTAATTTTCTGTATAAATATGATAAGTACGATAAATTCATAAAGTAAGTTTGAGAGGCTTATGTGTTTTTATTTTTAAATAACTTTTGTATGATATTAAAAAAATTGCCGTGTGTTTTCTTGCTTTGTGGATGTGAATAGAAAAGGAATGAATATATTAAATACAGAACTCTACTGGAGTGAAATTTTGCACTGCATGTTATCGGCTAGTAAGCAACTTGTTACTGAAAGTGTGCTGCATTCAAATTGTAACTTAGGCTGTGATTCAAAGTTGGACTATATAAACTTTGTGTTAGAAAAAGTGGGCTCATGTAAAAATATTGGTCCAAGGAAAGACGTCTCTCTTAAAGGGATAATTTTATAAGTTACAAAGATCGCTAATGTTGTTTGATTATACTGAATATGCGTTTCAGGTTTTTGGTTTTTATTTTATTTATTTTCTTATTTTGTGTATATGAACTTCATTCAGATGAAAATGGTTTGCTTTTATACAAGTAGTTGAGGTTCTAAGTATGTTGTAGGTTAGAACTTCAGCTTTGTGTTGGCAGCTGTCTGTTTTGAATCTCTGAGAAATTGGCCACCCTGAATAGATTTCAGTAAAACAGCCTAGAAGTAGACACACAAAACTATTGCACTCAATGCAGCATAAAAAACAAAATGTGACATGAATTGAAAGATCAAGCTGAAGAATTTGGCTATACAGATATGAATAAAAATAAAGTACCCCTGCAACAATTGATTATAAAAATATGTTTTGTGAGATATTAAGAAGAACACCCTGAATTGTAAAAATTAAGTAATATACACTTGCTGCTATTCCAATTTGCCGTGGGTCAGGGTCCACTTGTTTTAGTTCCCTGTATTACAATTAATATCGGGTTGCTACTTACCATATTTAAAAAATGGGCATTGTAAGTGTTTTCCTTCGGCTCACAGACACATTACATCTAACAAACACATTATTCTTTGCACATTGAAATTCTATAAGTTAAGCGAGCCTACGGAAAGTGACAGTTGTCAGATAAAATAATGCCCCTGTAGAAGAGCAATGCCATTACTGTCTCACAAATAACTGGCAAAGGAAGGATGACCCACGTCAGCAAACTGCTGTATGTTATGTAAAATACTGCTGTACTAGAAAATATTTCAGGATGTACTAGTGCCAAGTCAACTGCTGAAAATATCCGTATAGGAAAAGAACAATCATGGATAACCAAGTGTGTTGGCAATACTGCAACATCTCACTGAATCAACCACATGCTGACTTATGAATCACAAAATGGCTTTGCAAAAGAAACCCATTTCGTGAAACAGAAGGTTTTTTGGTGGCATCTAGGTTCAAATGAGCAGTGCGTGAAAGCTGTTCTTGAAAGTTACATGGTGCAATTCAGAAATCCATAACCTGCAGTACAGTAGGCTGAAAATTACAGACTCGCACTCTATATTCATCATACGGAAATTAGGGCACTGAAGTAATTTATTAGTAAGCAGCACTGAATATTCACGGCGTCATCGTCGTCGTCGTTGATAATTGGATATGGGCCTGACAACTGGGACTCGAATCCCAGCAGTGACAGACAGTTCAGTGCAAGGTGTTACTTCCAGCCTGGCTAACAGCCAGCTGTTTCCCTAGGGGTAAAGTCGCTGGAGCTTGAGGCTAACCACTTGTTTCAATTGAGTGCTTTATTATTATTATTATTATTATTATTTGTTATCACCTTTATGCAGGGTATTTACAATAGTGTTGCAGCTATTCTACAGTTACAATTTATGATACATGTAATGTTATTGCCCATGTTAACTGTTTTGTACTTTTACATTAGTATTTTCTGAAGTATGTGTTCAGTTCCCAATACTGCTGTTTTTTGTAGTTCCTTGATTTTATGCTTCCTGGTATGTTTCTCGGGTATTTTCTGAATGATTTTGAAATGTTTCCAGTTGCCGCTATCATTACTGGTATCACTTTTGGTTTCACGTTCCACATTACCTGTATTTCTATTGTAAGGTCTTTATATTTTAGGATTGTCTCAGCTTCTTTCTTGATCACATTTCTGTCTCCTGAAATTGCAACATCTATTTAACACACGTGTTCCTTTTTCATTATCACGGATTATGATGCCCGGTTTATTGTTAGGGATGGTTCTGTCGGTTTGTACTTGTTGATTCCATAATATAGTTACCTTATCTTCACGACTTGTTTCTACTAATTTTGGTACATGCTGGTACCAGTGTTTATTGTCTTATTTTACCCCTATCTCTTTACATATATTAAAGTATAAGGTTAACCTGAATTACATTAAAATATTCATTTCGTACCGCGCACTAAACACACTCCGCCTCCTTAACAAAATACAGTCAGTTAATGCTGTACAGTATATGGAAATAATCGCTGTTTTTCCTGAGGTCCCTACAAAACACATGAATGCAGTCTGTAGGCAACAGGTAGAATGTTTAATGTTAAAATGGTGGTACTACCACATCACATTGCTTTCTTTCAGAACATCTTCCAGAATAATTCTAAAATTAGAGGATGTTGAAGTGCTTGTGTGGTAATAATGAAACTCTGTTTTTGAATTTATTAGGACGAAAGAACTACCACCTTCCCCCCCCCCCCCCCCCCCCACACACACACACACACAAATTGAATAAATTTGTGTCTATAATTTATAAGGTGTATACACCATGCGCAAAACTTTGTGCTGGATTCGCACATATAATTTTCCCGCCATTTTAGAAGGAGCAAGATTGTACTGGTAACGCTCAGCCCAGCAGAGGGCAGCTGTGTCTTACGTAGGCTGTTCCTAGACGATCGGAAGTTCAGAATAGTCCACCTTTCGACGGCGCGCAGACTAAAAGCGTTTTGTACAGTGACAGTCATTTGCTTGGGTTGGTGCCGAAAACAGCAAGGAGGTGTAGCGTGGTTATTTTGTTAAGGTGTCCTGTGCTGTGAAGTCTGCCAAATGGAAACGAGATGTATCTCTATATTTTTTTCAGGTTAGTCGCCATTTAGTTTACTAATTTAATTTTCGGTGTGTTGATAGGTACTGTGTGCTAGGTTGTACTACGCCTCATGATGGAATATTCAGTACAACGACCGAAAAGGTTTGATGCACGTTCTCGCACCTGCACGCCTTCAACAACTGTCATTTTCAGTAGCTAAGATGTACAGTAGCCAGATACTTCAAACCTGACCGTTATTTTGAGGCAATATAATTGTGTGGTCAGAACTGAACAGGCAAGGCGAAGTATCTTCCAACGGTTACTTTAATCCTAGCTGTTTCTACCGTAATGTGAATTGTCGTATTGCTGAATCTCCGAATATGGAGACAGCGGAAGTGTGCGTTAGTTATGTATGTAAACATAACTTGCGCCAGTTTTAACCGCGAGTCGACGAACATAGGCCAATAACGTGCCACGCCCATTGGAATGGGTAAGGTGGGGAATTAGATTTGAGGTTCTAATGACTGTGACTCTGAATATTGCTGTCTTATGCTATGTGATGCCTTATAGTCTGGTAGAATTATACCGACGTTTCAGAAGAGCTTGATGCTGTCATCTGGATTGTGGTGGAGGCAGCAGTTTCCTTTGAAATACAATGAAAAAGTAAAGTTATATTTGCCCCTGTGCTTAATTAAGCACAACGCTGTGAAAGCATGTGGGGAGTGGATGCATAGTTCCACGCCTTCTTAACCTTAACACTACATGAAGTTAAGTGGTCGTCTCCGCACTGTGGGATATTAGAAATTAAAAAAGTGTCTGATAGGTGATATTATGATCCCAGTAATATTGGGTTACTTACAAGGGGTTAGTGATTTGACACTGAAAAATTTCTCGCCCCATTCAAATATTTAAACATTTTTTATGCTCTGAAAATGATATCACGAGTCTGATGGATGTGTATTAGAACAGGCTTCATTAGTGTTTTGGATTTTGTCTGTCGTCGCTGGTTTCTTACACAGCAACATTACTAGAAAGAGCTAGTCTAGATTACTGAACCATGTACCTCTGTGAGATCATTCCGTGTGTGTGTACATACGTACGTACATATGTATGTGTGTGACTGTGTTCCCCATTCAACTCTTTAACCAGGGATCGAGATTCATGAAGCTTTGTAAGAATGTTACACATTACTTTATAATTCTACGAGGTTATTATATTCTGTGTGTATGTATTTATTTATTCATTTACTTATTTATGGGTGTATGGGTATATGTGTGTATATGTATGTGTGTATGTAATGTATATGTTACAGTTACAACCCGAAATCCGTTAAAACCCAATCTGACTAGGTGAAACTATTTCCAACAAAGCCCTTTCGTCAATACAAATTTTAACTACTTACTTCTAGAATTAACAGAATGCAGTCGACAATATAAGTAAGTATGCACTAAGAATCCTTTAGTTAAAACCCGTACTGACTGGTTGAAAACAGTTTTGACTGAAATTGCTGACCGTTAAAACCAGATGTTAGGTAAAACTAGTTGTCTCAAGGGAAAAAATAATAATACCCGTAATTTGCGAAACAAAGTTTATTATTCAAAGCACAGTACACCTGTTTTCACTTATTGCTACAAGGCAGGCTGCGATGGCATTTCGAGTTGCAAAGATTTCCCTTTTTCCTCTTTGAAGTACAATTCTTTGTGCATGCACAGCGCACAAACCCTTGTCCTGTTCCTATTTCTGTTTTCCTCGCTGCAGACCTCGGAGAAATTTTGTGATCTGGCACCTGTTCCCGGGTCAAGAACACTTGAGGAGAAACGTCGAATTCAGATCTCAAAGAAATATAAATTATTCAAGTTTTGTTCTGTCCGTTTGGCTTTCAGTTTAAATTTATTTTCAACTTCAAAATTCAATGAACCTACCTGCAATACAGCTTATCCAACACTCCATCCTTCGTCCCGATCTTGTACAGACCGTCTTCATTTTTATCAAGCACGACTCCTACGATGTTTTGAAGGTCTGCCTTTGCTCTGTCCACATCCGGAATAGGTATAATGACATAACCTCCAACATCAGCCGGAGGATGTGTTGCATCGGAAATCAATTTCATTCTTTTGGCCTGTTCCTGCATATTTTCGTGGGTTTCTTTTCTGGCTGAAGAAATGTTTGACTGTACCAGCCAGCGTTTCCTCTGCATCCTCTTCGTCTTCTGTCTCATTTTGCTCCTCCTTTGCATTCACCTGCTCGATTACTTTTTGAAGTTTATCCTCGTCCTGGATGTTTTTTTATAACTGCAAATGGAAGCGCAGATGTTGTGAGTCCAACTCTGGGCTCAATACCGAACATCACTTTGTAAGGTGACTGTTTAATCCCTGATTGAAGGGATCTGTTTTTCATAAATTGCACATAGCGGAGACCTTTCGACCAGTTTGTGGAGTGGTTTTCTTTCATTCATGAAGCCTGCATATTTTCGATATTCTAGTTGGCTCGTTCTACCGAGCCCTGGCTTTGACTATGCCTTGGTTTCCCGTGAACGACCTTTAAACTCGGACCATAATGTAGTTAGCTTGGCTATGACAGAGTTGATAAACTCTCTGCCATTGTCTGAATGTAAAATACACGGGGCACCAAATGTCAGAAAGATATCAGTCAACTGGTAGGCAACCTCTTCAACCCTCTGGCTTTGCAGTGCTCGCAGTAAGACAAACTTAGTCAAATGGTCCTGATAAACCATAATGAATTTGAACTCGTGGTTAGTCTGAGATTGCATGTCAGTGAGGTCGACCTGGCAGCAGCTGTTCATTTCTGAATATAGAATGGGTTTGCTAACCAAGCCTTTCTTTTTCTTAGTTTTTTTTTTCTCTTGGCAGGTTTCGCACATCGATAAAAAAGTACTTATCATTTCAGTTGTTACATTGGCGTATTTCCTTGCAGTTTCCATTTTCAGTCTTGACCTCCATGCCCAACAGCTAAATGTGCAGCTTCGATAACATCGTAGACCTCCTCGACTGGTAAATAGGACTTCACGGTTTCACCTCTTGAGCCCAATGTTTTCATTTCACCAATTTTGAGAACATCACATCTTTTCAATCCTCGGTATTGCAAAGATGTCTTCTTAACGGCGGATTTTGCTTCTTCAACCTCCGCCAAAAGCTTGTCTTGTCGGACAAAGATTGGAAAATGCGTAATAAACACTGTGAATAATGGATACCGAGAGAAGCGCACTGTTCGACCGCAAACAGGAAACTGAGACACGAACGTAAACAACCCAGGAAACAGACTACGTTCCAACTGTGCAGGTCTGAACTTGCATAACACTTCTAACTGACTTATTTATGTAAATACTAGTTTTTCCTAGTAAAAACTGTAAATACATTAATTCCTTATCTTTTTCCGGTTGTTACCAGATTTAACTAACAGTGGGCAGTCAATTCTAGAAGTAACTAATTACTAGTATTGACGAAAGGGCTTTGTTGGAACGAGTTTTACCTAGTACGATCGGTTTTTAATGGATTTCGGGCTCTAGCTGTAACAATACTTCTACGAGATTGATAATTAGTTACCGAATTTTCGGAAGAGCCTCTTGCCTGAAGGTAGATGCTTCTCCGAAACGTCGGTATCAATCGCTACAGAAGCATTCCCAGAAGACTTGACTGCTGTAATAACATAAAATCTCGCAATAAATTAATAGTAATACACTTTTCCCTTTAGATTGAGGTACCAGAGTAGTAAATAAGTGCGCATAAAAAAAAGAGTATATAAAAAATACAGACATTGACTGTGTCTGTTCGATATGGGGCACATTTACAGGACATGGAATACTCTTTTTACGATTATACTTTTTGTGATATTTGGTGTGTAATTTGGGCGTCATGTAACGTATGCTTTACAGCAGACCTATACAGATTGTTCAGACCAGTGCAATCGAAATGACTTTAAATCAACCAGTCGTTTAACCTAAGGACCATCTCCTCACCCTCACTCTTTCTAACTACGTGTCAAGCCTGGAACGAACTTCAATTTGCTAATATCCTTCCGCTTTGAAATTCGAAATTAGCCACATCGTTTCTCTGGTTCCCATCGCTCTTGATCGATATACCTGCCACCCCATGAATTGCCTGTAGGTGTGCCCCTAGGAACCTCTTTAACTTGTGTTAAGGCAGTTCAATTCGGTGAATGACAATGGATTGACCTTTGAAGTTCACCTATATGTCATCAGTCCATGTTCGCACGCCTATCTGTCCGGCTTATTTTGTGTTCTTCATAGTAGCAGAGCATCTGCAGCTAGTGGTATTAGTGAAATGGTCAATAAATCGGAGTGCCACGCTTCAAAGATGATGGACAGTTTTATTATTGCTAAAAATGTTGATATGGAAATTGCCTGTGCTCTGTTCTTTCCTCGTAGTTATTCCGTATCAATAGAAACTTCATCGCTGATCAAATAACTGAAACCACGGATAACGGCAGTGAAATATATTTGTCTTTATCGATGACATCGCGTTCTGATGTATGAACAAGACAGGAAGCACAGACCGTCAGTCACAATTTAACTTTTTATCAGTTTTTACTGCTTGCTACATGTTTCGGCTTTTGGAAAAGCCATATCAGGCAATTAAAATCTATATGAAGAAAGATAGTTGAAATACAACCCATTAAACTGATACTATTTTAGATATAATAAATTAATCTTTTTTCATGTACATTTTAATTGCCTAATGATGGCTTTTCAAAAAGCCGAAACATGTAGCAAGCAATATAAACTGATAAAAAGTTAAGTTGTAACTAACGGGCTGCGCTTACTGTCTGTTGGAAATATCTTTGTTCAAAAGTTTTCCACATAAATGGCAAGAACCTCCGTTATTTATAACTGAATGCGTGGGGAGTACAGGAAAACATACATTGGAGAAACACCTTGCCAAACAGCCAATTGGAAAACCAGGAACGAGATTGGAGGGTGATATAAAGCTGATGTTAGTGTAATATAAGTTGATAATGCTCCCATTGAGAAGTAGTGAGACGTAATTTCAATTCCAATTTCTATCAGTTTATGCGCTTTCTGACACATGCAGTATTTTTAGTATGTGTGTGTAAATTGTGACGCATTCTTGATTCGAACTGAAAAGATCAGAATCTAATAGACAGACTTGACTTAGACTTGGTTTTTCGAATGCCATTAAAGTGTGTTTTGTTTCTTAACTTTTCACACGTAGAACTGTGTTTATAAATTTGAGTAAAGTGTGGCACAGTCTTAGTTGAAACTGAGAACAAACTTAATGGAAACCATCTTTTCAAACATAAGTTTGACGTGTAATATGTGTGTATATAATAATATATATATATATATATATATATATATATATATATATAATACACGGTTTCTTAAGATTCACGACTTGAACTGTGGTTACAGTATCAGTGAGCAGATGTTCTTGCTGGTCCTGCCGATAAAATTAACACCGACACGTGTTTGCCCTTCTTTATTTTCTTTACGCTGGTGCGAACTGAATTGTATAACAAGGCAAATAAACTTTCCAAAGGTGGGTGCTGTTCCGATACCGTACGGACCACGAGATGAAGGATATTGGAAACGATTTATTGATATTTATTCCACCAGGAATTCATATTCGTCGCCATTTTTGTCTTCTTCTCCTTCCTCCTCGTTTTTCGTCTTCTCCATCTTCCTCCTCTTCCTGTTCCTCCATATACGTGCGTCAGTCTCCAGTCTGTTTCGACTTTATAGCTATGTTTATAGTTATCTCCCTATACGATATCTTTATATACCTTGATTGCAATTAATTACGGGTTTTTGGTGTCTCTCATTGCCAACTCTGTTAAAGAGGATTGTTTGTAATTCTCCTTCCATTTACAGAATACATTATTAGATTTGTCCACATATTGAATTTAATTTTGTATACCTGAGTGTGTCTCCTTGCTTACTCAGGGGTAAAACATAACTAAATCTAATGGACCCAACAGAGTCAGTTTCATAACTAACGAACACATTAAAGCCATGAGCAGACACCTTATTGACGAGCTACAGTCACACAACTAGTCGAGAAATGCCCAAGGTTTGTGGAAACCGAATGTTCACAAGAGCCCCCCCCCCCCCCCCAATGGAAAACTAATACTAAGATGAATCTGGTTCACCACTCCCGCATTTTGAAATTCCATTTCAAAATCGTCTTTCAGTTTACGCTTAGATGTTTTAATTTTCGTATTCACTTTATTTTTCCCGACAAAAATTAAACAAGCATTTCTTACCTGTGCTATGGGTGCTATCCGTGACAATTATTAAGAAATTCTATTCAGGCTTTGATTTTTGTTAAAAATTTCCCGACAAAAATTAAACAAGCATTTATTACCTGTGCTATGGGTGCTATCCGTGACAATTATTAAGAAATTCTATTCAGGCTTTGATTTTTGTTAAAAATTTCCCGACAAAAATTAAACAAGCATTTCTTACCTGTGCTATGGGTGCTATCCGTGACAATTATTAAGAAATTCTATTCAGGCTTTGATTTTTGTTAAAAAATTTTTTCATCTTAACCCGTCTTTCCCTTCCATATGAAAGTGTAAGGAATGCACGTTGTCTTCATCCGCAGATACAACTTACGAGTCTTTAAATATATTCTGCACGGTAACTAGAATCAAGATAGGATGGTTAAAGGTAGGATTCCTATCTTGTAGCTTTCTATCCAGCTTTCCTGTTAATTAGTCCCACGGCCAGAGCTGTCGCCTCCACCAAGTTGGCAGAAATAATGGTAAAGATTTTTCTAGTCGCCGGTGCTGCCTTACGGAATTTCATCTTTAAACCAGTACAGTGGCCCCCTACCTTGGGTAAATATATGCATGAACCCTTTCCTACAGCTGACAGCGCTTTTTTGTCACCTTCTTAATGTGGCGATTACAATTCCTCTTTCTTTCTGAAAGCAGCCTTATCATATTTACCGATATTTTAGGTCGGTTTTTAGAAGTTCCTATGGAATTCCTTTACGGCAGTTTTCTTTATTGTTTGTGAATTTATAATTCGTAATCATCCCTGTATCTGTCATTTTAAACTATATAAACTGTTTCCAATATCACTTCGTCATAAATGATGTAAAATTAATTGGATCTTTTGGCATCCCTGAACCAGATATCTTATTGACCTTTTGCTACAATTGTAATTAGGAGTTTTGTAGAGGACAAGAGGAGAATGATGTTAGAATGTCAGTAGGCGGGAAAACAAGTAGTCATTAGTCCAATTAGAGCAGACCTGCACAACTCTGAAAGCGCCATATTGCTTCAGAAAGAACAGTCGCGGGCCGCAGGGGTAGATTCTGCGGGAGGATACTTTATTAAATAATTTTCTGAGTAAATAAAATAGATATGTTTTAATTGTTTTTATTTCTAATTATGGATAATGGAAAACGAAAAAAAAGGTACGTTGAAGGATAACACTTGTGCTTTTACCTCATCCACATATTTCCCGTACATTTCCCCAGTTTTAAGGGTCGCAGAGCTGAGTCCCAGAGAATGAGGGGAATGACTGACTCCTATCACTTGAACTGTGTGAGTCACGCCTACATATTCGTGATCCTAGCACTCTTCAAATATCCATTGTCGACCGTAACATTTAATTTTCAAATTTCACACAATTCTATTTAAAAATAAATATCGTTACAAGTCGTCACGGGTCGCAGAATGGCCCCCCCTGGGCTGCATGCGGCCCACGGGACTTATGTTGTTCAGGCCTAAATTAGAATTTAACAGTTTTAATTAGCTTAATGTCATCCTGTTTAATAGCGCTGGCTGGGCGTTTTATTGGTGCGTTAAACTGGTAATAAAATGGGAGTAAGGCTGCTGTAACATGATGTACAGGAACTCTCCACTTTTGTGAGAAGAATAACAACAACACAATGATTTAAGTACCTCGAAACTGGAAATATGGCTTTCTAAGTGTACGATAAGTATGCCTAAACACTTGAAAAGTTATGATATAAATATTTCTATGTCAAAATTGTGTTAGAAAAAATAGGCTATATTTAGCAGTAAGAGTAAATGTAGCAACATCTGCGTGATTTCAGGCTTCCGCCGCGGTGTAAATGTAATCTTCACTCTTCAGGAATGTTACAGTGTAGTTTGGTAGTTAATTACCGACGTTTCGGGCGAACCTATCGGGCCCATTCTTCTTGGACGTCTTGACCTTTAAAGTTAGGACTGATAGGTTTTCCCGAAACGTCGGTAACTGACTACCAATCTACGCTGCGTAAGATCCCAGAAGAGCGAAGATCTCACGTACCAAAATCTGTATCAACAGAATGGCTATCTTGTGGATACAAATAATGAGAGAGGTTTTATTTATTCAGAGTACAGGCCTTTGTTCTAAGGTATGTATGGCTAGTGCCGCTCTAACACTGGGATCATGGGTTCGAATTGTGTTTGTATATCCGCATTTCTTTGTTGTGTTGCCTTATGTTTACAGACCCATTCGGTGGTCCAATTCCTTCCGACGAGTCCTGTCAAAATATGTAAAATCCGTTTTAGAACCGATTCTGAATTGGAACAGGCAGTGAGGAGAGGGGGGAGAAGGAGACAATATAATTTTATTGATTCATTTCTTACACCATCTCCTCTCCCCGAAATGACGGTTCTCTGTAGGATTATTGTCTCGCTGCCGACTAACTGTCCGTCTGTCTTAAAGTTGTTTGAAGTCGGACATGTCTCACTTTTACGACACAGAGTGACTGTGTTGCTGTATTACTCGTAAATTACCCCTCCCTGGTCCTACAGCATATCGTCGCATTTTGAAAGGCAATATTGACGTACCCCATTCAAGAATAAGGAACATCGGGTAAAATAGCTTATTTGTTACCTTTCGGCAAGGAATAAATTTGGATTAATTTTAAAGTCAGTGTTTCTCAATATGTTTTAGCCTCGACCCACATTAGGTCAGTAGTTTTGTCTCGCGACCCCAGGAATCAGAAACAAAGATAGGTGTAAAATAAAAAAAACCGTGAATCTGTAAAGCGAATGTGGCATTTTAATTATTTAGTGGAATGAAAATAAACAAACGTACGTTTTGTAAAACCATCATGATAGTCATTGTTTAGTGACTCACTCAGAGTAGCTTTGCAGCCCAAATTGGGGGCACGACCCATGGGTTGAGGAACACTGATTTACGACGCCCTTTAGAATTTTTGCAACAGAGCTGTGGATTCGCAACATACGAGTATATTCACAGTCTTGCATTAAACTCCATAGCTACTTAGATGGGCAGTTCGGCTGTACAGAAAAGATTATTACTTATGGGGACTTTGAGTGCTTCTGATGCAATGTACGCACCTTCGTCCGTTAATCGGCTACGATAAAATTAATAATGAATGTGATCGAATGAAAATTCTGAATGGTTATAAAACGAATAAATTTATTAGTATCTAACACACCTATTTATTAACTTTTACCAAAGTTTCCAAAGGGATTAAATTCCGAAATTTAACCTTTTAAAGCCCAGTGGTTACCATATGTACCAGCAGGTTTAACATTAAAAACACTACGTTTTGCTCACACAATGTAGTTACAAGTTTCGTGTGGATCTCAGAACAAATATCAATTATTTTCCTGTACAGCATTAAGTGGTTAGTTTTATAACCCAGACGTGGTGTGTTTACTGCGCGGTAAGAACTGAATCTGTAAATACAATACATGATGACCTTTGTCTTTAAATTATTACGTTATCTTGATGGGGTGGGTATAGAATTAGTTCTTCACAGTTGCTTATTCACTAAATTTCAGATTACAGTTTATTTTAGGCATGCTTCCATATAATTATGGTGACAGCATTAAATTATATAATTATTTGCATTTTATAATAACATTAGTTCAAATTTCGATAGAATTGTTGACTTGTGGTCTTACTGATATTTGCTTTTATTGTGGTTTTCAGACTGTTATTGTATGTGGCATAGAATATGATTTCTGTAGTGGGTCAATATTTTAATATTCACCTGAAGTAATGGTGGCTAGTTTTATCAAAAGGGTAAAGGTAAAGCAATCCCATTACAGGCCTTGACAGGCCCTTAGGGTTCCAGGAGGTTGAGGCTCCCAGATTTCTAGACAATCGGCACATAAAGACGGTAAGGTTGTCAGCCCTAAACACCGGCCGCCTTTACCCCCCAAGAGATATCCCTGGTACTCATTTCTGTTAGATGCTGACCCCAGGACCATAGTGCGGTCGGAAGGATTAATTCAATGAAAAATCTCAATGACGCCATCGGTAAACGAACCCGCGACCTTCCAGCTTGTATTGCAGTGCCTGAAGCTACTGCGCTACAGCGTGCGTTGTTAAATGGGAATTCTTTCTACAAGAGGTTACCACATGAATTTTGTGTATAGTTAGGCGTCAGTCATTTTAGATGCTAAAAATGGTCTGGTACATAGTACTGGAGGCACTTGATGAAATTAACATAAAGTAATCCCATATGGTGTTTACTGTATCTCTACGTCTCGTGCGATAACAAATTTGTAATACAGAAAGGAACACTGGTGGCTCAATCCAATTGAAACAACGTGAAAATCTTTTTCTTTTCGATGCTGCCGCAATATCCGAGAGAGTATTACTATATTTGTAGGTCCGCAGGTTCGCCGACTTGACGTTGGGGGCATTGACGTATTGGGCATTGGTTGGATGATACTGATAGAAGAAAACTGAAAGACTCACAGAAAAAAACCATCCCAGTGCTCCTTTGTCCACCAATATGCACTGGTCCGTGATTGAACTCACGCTGTAGGGGTGAGAAGTCGACGACTAACTAACTGCCTGAGCCATGGCACGACCGCTCGCCTCAATAAACTTTCAAATTAATAGTGATGAAGAATTTTCGGACGTGAAAGAAAACTCACTACTTCAGTATTTCAGTAACCTGGTGACTTAATGTGCATCCCTTTTTCCTTAGCCTGACCAAGTCGTGACTAAAACAAATGTCGCTTCATTCTCAGTATATCTTCGGCTGGGATCAGTTAAGAGGATGATTAATTTCGCATGCCATGCCGCAAAGGGGGAAAGAGAGAGACACATTCTTGATGGCACAGTAATTAAAAAATCTGCAGGCATCCGCTTTAAAGAGTGACACCACATGCTGCTGGAGAAGAAAGTTTGCGGCTCCTTATGCCATGTGTCCTAATCAAGATTGTGTAATTATAGCCTACTCTGAAGACGCTGTATGCTGAGTAAATTATGCATTACGAGCTGAAGAGTTGTAACCGGACTTGTCTGAAATTTTAGAATACTACTGCATTAATACTTTTGATAAGGTTTCTTTTTTCAGCCAATTCTGTCGCTCTTTATAGCCAAAATATTAAAAGCGTTTTTCGCGTAGCTTTTTTAAAATTGCTAAAGCAAAATTTGCGTTAAATACGAAAGTATAGCGTGTGGAATGTAGGCTTCACTCCGATTTTCTTTGTAATTACCAGTAAAATCGTCACTGACAAATGGACCGGTCGTGATAACCTAATCTCGCGGCCGCCAGGGTCACCTGACTTGAGTTCCTTCGATTTCTCGTGACAGATGTTGTCTATATTCCTCTGTAACCTACCAAACTGAATAACTGTGTTTTGATTACGCGAGCAACAACGAAAGCAGCACAGAGCAGAGTAACTTAAGATGTGCGCTATCAGTTGGTATGTACATTGCATTACTCTCTTTACTAAACCCAGAAATTTAAACGTTTAGATTGTTAAGATATACATAATCACCCTGTATTCTTTGCTGCTTATATATCTGTCTCTACTTTGTCATTCGTGTCAAAATATGCACTAATTATTGAACACAGAAAATGCCAAACTTCTTATACTTGGCTTTCTCCTAATGTACCGAATTTCAGGGGCATTCTGAATTTGCCCGAAATGCCTCAGTACACTTATTTTAAAATATGTTCATAGGCCAGTAAGTTGTCGAGTGTTCTTGAAAATTACTGGCCTGCTTATCTATCCTGTGGAGAGGCTGATACAAACGCTGTGCATTCTTAGTAAGAAATGAGTACCAGACCAATAGGTGAAGTTTACAGGTATTCGTTCGGTTTCTTTTTAGTGAAATGTTTGCAAAGAAAGCTTGAAACTATTTTTGTCTGTACCGTTTTCGTGACTTCATTGCTGTTCTTTGAAATCGCCCATGTGACGCTGGTCATTTGTGCAGAGGAAGCTGTATTTTGACTTCACGCCAGTTTTATGACGAATTATACAAAGTGATTCATGAGAGTAAATAACTAAGTCTATGAGTTTTAAAGAGCAATTTTAAGAGGGCGTTGTTGGCTGGAGGTTGTTGGCTTCCAAATATAAATTTTAAAGGCTAGTTTTAGTTTATCCAAGCGAATAATTCGCACGTAGAAAGAGGAAACTATTTAATCAACGAAAATTACAATATATTTATCTTCATAAACATTATAAAAATTGTCTTACTAAAGCTTGATCCTGGGTATATTCTTTCGGAGGTCAATGGGTCATAAGCATTGCGTAAATAAGAAACAAAATCTGAACGCTGAAATCGACAGTCCTGCCTCAAGCGGAGGCGGAGGGAAGTGCATTAAATATGTTAGCTTCCCTTGGCTTCCGCTTGAGGCAGCAGTGTCAATTTTTAGGCGTGTTCCGCAAAATTCCGAAAATCGACTATTAGCTTCGTCATGTCTGTCCATCTATCCGTCCGTCCTCATGGAACAACTCAGCTCCCCCTGGGCGGATTTTCATAAAATTTGATATTCCAGTATTTTTCGAAAATCTGTCGAGAATATTCAAGTTTTATTAAATTCTGACAAAAATAGTGGGCACTTTACATGAAGACCTCTGTACATTTATGGTAGTATCTCGCTGAATTCTTCTTATAACGGGAACTGTTTCAGACAAAAGTTATAGAGAAAATCCACACACACATTTTGTGTGCAATAACGTTTTCTCGAAAATGGTGCCGTTTATGAGATAATGTGGAAAAATATGATAGAGCCGGACAGGCTACAGATGACAATATAATACGGCGCATGCGCTTTGCATGCTGGATAACTAAGGCTACAGACACACACACAGAATATGTAATACTGCATTAGCACGGTACTTTGCTAACCATCGACATATGTACAGGCTACCTCCGAGACATTCAATTATTTTCAGTCCCGTATCGCTATATTATATATATATATAAAGTTTTACAAGAAACAATTTACATCTCACTTTTACTTCTACTACATGATGTACAAGATTATCAAGTTACAACTGTTTACAGTTTAGATGTGGTTTTATACATAATTACTTGATGTATATACGCAGTGATGTTGTTCCTGTAAGAATTGAAACATGTTGGAATTTATTATTTTAGTATAAATAATAGTAAAAAAGCTATTTTGCTTTAGTTGGTTATTGAAAAGGATTGGTTATTTATCTATGCACGGAATGAGTAATATAAAATTTTATTACGACATTCTGTTACACGTTCAAATATCGTGCAGTGTAAACTACATCATAGGCGAGAGTGTAGCATTGCTATTTAATATTCGAGGGATTTCACTTCCAAATCTCGGCTTTGGAACTGGATGTTGTGATATTTCGGGTGGTTTTTCTATCTTTTCAGAAATATGCCTCCTAACTACCTCAGACTAGCTAACGCCCACTTCCTTTCACATTCTGTTCAATTCATTATACTTCACTCGTGTCAGTTTTACGCTGTGTAGTCTGAGGTGCTGACAGCGTCGTTAAATAAGCCATAAATAAATGAATAAATAAAATCGTGCACTTTGTGATGAATCAGCTTGTAGTCAAGAATGCGGCTGTGTTATTACTGCACACACTTCAAACGAGAGAAGAACCAGATGCTGACACAAAACAGCCACATTGCGGGTCCTGTGATTATTTTAGTTCAGATTTCAAAGTGCACGCCTTTCTGCCCGCTGTAAATGCCAGTAACTGCTGGCAGTACATATGGCATCTTTCATAAGCTCTGCTTCTCTATAGATTATACGTAACAGCACAGTAGCTTATTACATGAGGAAGACTGTCATGGTTTTTGGGCCTACATGCCACCCAGTATTGTGTGGATGAGTGAACTGTATGAACGGAAGTTGAAGGTGGGGAGGGATGATCCTCAGCATTCAACTACGGTTGAAGATCATACCTATGGTGATAAGTATTCTGCGCCTGATAATTTATATCCTTCAAAAATTTCGCAAATGTTTCGTGTGATATTCTGTTTATTAGAAGAGAAATAGGAAAGTTTATTGGTAAGTCCAAAAACAAATGACATCTTAGATTGTCCAGAATTTTTCCAATGAATAATTTTAGACATGAGTTCTAAAATTCTTTCGCGCAGAACACAGCTGACACTTTCTTATGAATAAACAACGCCCAAAATTCTACCAGCGAGAGAGACAGTTGGAAGACAGGCTCAGACACTTGATGGCTGTTTTGAACACAAGCCAGCTGATGACGCTGTTTATTATAGCCTCTGATTAATATCCACGCCTTTGGTCGCTTTAATTACGGGCTGGGTTCAACTGCGGAAGTGGGCAACACCCGGAACACAACGGAATATTAAGGCCCCCGCTGCGTAGCAGCGTGTGAAGCAAGTTTATTACGTGATCAGAATTTCTGTGTAACTCTCCAGTTCGAGTCCGGTTGTCACCGTTAAACAGAAATCTCTAAGGTTAAACAACCCACAAAGTTGATACTTGTCTTTTTGTCATATCAACGTTTCCGTAAGCGTCCTTAGTCCAGCACACAGCAGTACATTTCCTGCAGGGAACTTTATTTTATGAACACAACGATGTGCATTCGTAAAACCGAATGTAAATAAGGTTATTCTGAAAGCAGCGTGTAGGCAAGTGTCCTTCAACTTTGACCTGAATAAAGTTGTTTGGCGTTGAGGGTGACATATTTATGCACCAAAGATTATATTAACGTCGCCCGGACTCGGATTAACGACGTTTTCGCTCGAAGCTGGCGGGGATCTTCAAAGGTCAGAATGTCAGATGTTTCACTTAATTCGTCTTGGGCGGTGGGAGGGGTGGATGATCTATTTTACTTTGTGTTGCTTTGCGTTGACATTTTTACGACGGCAGCCCAAACTTTAAATGACAACTTACTGTAACTTAGAAGTTTGATTTTACGGTATATTTTGTTCCGTGTTCCCCACACTCTTTCTTTCTTATCATCATTTTCGCTCTTTTCTCTGTCTTTCATTCGTAATAGGGTTTCTTTATCTCTACTTCATATTATTAATAAAGTTAATAGTAAGAACTTAAATGATAAAGAAGTAGACTTCCATCAGTAACGCGAAATTCATTCTAGGTTTCGTGATGACCGGTCATTTGGTTCAGCAAGTACATGGAGGTGATTTGGGATGTAGCAATAATGATCAACCTGTCTCTACTTGTTAAGGGGGATAATAGGCTAATTATAAAGCGAATAGCAACTGTGGCCCAGCAGTTAATGGCTGATATCAACAGTTAATACAATGTCTTAAATATCCAGAAAATTTAACACTAAAAACACATTTAATGTAGGTTATAATCTCCAATTTTGCGAAGTTAGTTTTATCGGATTTATATGTTTTTTTCCAAGCAACTACAACCTCAGCATTTAGTAACTTTGGCACAGCTGTATTTGAATGTTGTTCGTGTCTGCTTATTTTTACAGCGATTTGCTTGTAATCTTAGGCAGATACATCCCGTTGTATTGACAGAACTGTACAGTTGATAGAAAATTACAGTAAAATACAACTGTAAATCAATTGTGTTTGTAATTTTCTATCAACTGTATAGACCTGCTTGTAAATATATTTTAACACTTTGTACAAGTAGACTGTTGTGAAAAATACCGGCACATACAAAGAACCCTCAACCACGTTCGTGACTAACTCCATGGAGCAGAGTCCTTCTTGAGAAGCTGATATTTTCTCAGCTATTCAAGAAGTCCCCTACACGTTATGGAAGCCGAATATTCATTACCGTGTTTACAACAGCCCACCACATATTCTTATCCTGAGCATATCAATCCAGTCCACTACATCCCAGCCGATTTAAGATCAGTTTTAATAGTATCATTCCATCTACGCCTAGCTGGTCAAGGTGGTCTCCTTCCTTCAGGTATTCCCGCCAGAATCCTGTATGCATTTCTCTGCTTCTGCATAAATGCCTCATGCTCATCTCCCCACATCTTCCTCGGTATGATGAAGCTGATAATGTTTGGTGAGGAGTACAGATCACAAAGCTCCTCACTATGTAGTCTTCTCCACTCCCCTGTTGCCTCCTCCCTCTTAGACCCAAATATGTTACTCAGCACCCTACTATCGGACACTCTCAGTCTATATTCTTTCCTCAATTTGAAAGACTAAGTTTCACACTCATGTAAAAAAACTGGTAAAATTACAGTTATTTATATTTTAATATATGTATTTGGGTAGTACACGGGAAGACAAAAGAATGTGCACTGAATAGTAGCAGGCATTCCTTCAATGTGATATGCTCTTAATTTCTTCATGCGTAAAATTTTTGTTTGTGTCCTTCCCAAATAGTTGCACTTTGCCCCATTTTCAAAATTTTATTAGGTACAGCTACATGTATATTAAATTTAGTAACTGTTGATGTTGTGTTTGCTTGCGAAAATTTATCTAAATTTTATAAAAATATTACCGCGAAGAAAAAGCCAAGGTTTCAAGATTCCTCTTAAGTTAAAATAAACACAGCTTCCTTAACATATGTTATTAAAACTTGGTATGCATGTTTTATAACTGCATGGAAGTAATTTATAGACGACGCGGACAACATGTTGGTATCATCGCACGTGGCACATTTTTAATGGCAATGCTAGAACTATGTCAAGAGAGAATATTTAGACCTAAGATGGAGACGACAAAAACAGGATGCGCAAAACTGCTTAAATGAAGAGTTTCATAATTTCTGATGTTCACAAAACATGAGTACGGTAAGTAACGGAGAAAGGTGAGATGGGCGGGGCATATAGCACGCATGGATTATGTGAGAAATTCATACAAAATTTTCAGTCGCTGAAATTAAAGGGAAAATATCACGTGGGAGACAAATATGAAAGACATATGGTGTGAAAATGTGGTCTGGTTTCAGCTGGCTCAGGATATCGTTCATTGACTAACTGTTTTAAAACGGTAATGAATTGGCGCATTTCAAGGAAGATGGGAAATTTATTTACCACTTTTGTGATTGTTAACTTCGGACTCTGCTCCATGGATTTAATAACCTAAAGCTGACAGTAGACAACCTGGTTATTCAGCACACTAAATGCAGGATATAGATCATCGAGACAGCAACTGGTATTAGTAAGTTACCAGTAAACTTCTGTTCCAAGTTTGAACTTCTTAGAGCAGTCTGGAATGTGATACCTTATAATGTATTGGATATTTACCGACGTTTCATAGGGATGTGCTGCTTTCATCTTCAACGTGTAGAACGGAGGCATCATGTTGCGAAACGTCGGTAAATATACGTTACACTACACGGCGTCACATTCCAGAAGACTGTAATCTCCGAGCTTCCGCAGTCTACGTGGGGCAGTCAGTCTGGAAAAGCAGATACTATTCAACCAGACATTTTATGGAACATAAATGTTTATTCCAGTCTTCACAAGAGTCTACCACAGGTTTATATCCTGAGCCAATTGGATTAATGTGCTGCTGGAGAAGGACGGGGAAGATCAGTTGGACCGATCGTGTGAGAAATAAAGTATTACATACAGTCAAAGAGGAGAGGAATATCCCACTTTCAATATGTAAAAAGAAGGCTAACTGGATTGGTCATTTCTTGCATAGGAACTGCCTTCTAAAACACGTGATTGAAGGAAAGTTAGAAGGAAGGATAGAAATGACGGGAAGACGAGGAAGAAGTCTTAAGCAGCTACTGGATGATCTTAAGGAAAAGAGAGGATACTGGAAATTGAAAGAGGAAGCACTCTGTGGAAAATCGCTTTGGAAGAGGCTATGGACGTGTCGTAAGACAGACTACAGAGAATGAATGAAAGAATGAATGAATGAATGAATGAATGAGGTGAATACATAATTATTTTTCTTCTTTACTGTATATGGAATATAGAGAAAACAGTTATGGTTATTTGGGATGAATGTACGATTAACATCGCGTCTTGTTCAGGCCTAGAAGGCTGTTGGTTGTGTAGAGGAACACCTTTTTTTTTTTGAGTTGGCTGCGAAGTTGGGAGTTCTTAAGATAGCATTGCCATATCCATCAGTGACATTTACAAATAAACAAGTTATACTCGTCACTGAACCGCACAAGCTGGTACAAACACATTTATTCTTCATACTTCTTGAATGGTCCTTTTTTATTTCGTCATTTTAATTGATAAATCGTGACGAATATGCGGGGAAACTCTACTATCACGGCAGTTTCCTGAAGGAACTAAAAACAAACATGAAATACTTGCATCAGAACAGCCAACTGCCGGCCGATGTTTGAACCCGGTACGTGAGCCGGGTCCAGACTTGAGCATTCTGCCGCAACGTAACAGCGCGGGGTTCTGCTCGACCTGAGATGTAGGTTCGGACAATACGGCGCGCATTCCGGCGAATGAGCTGGGCGATGTCATCCATCAGTTGTTCGCTGCTCCTGGTGGGAAGATGTCGTCTTTGTGTATACGGTGAATCATGAGTTATGGACATCGCTGAAGGAGATGGTTCCTGAGGTCTTTGTGATCAAAAACGTTCCTGTCAACATGGGTCCTATTCTCACTGGTTATGGTGCTATGGGCTTTCTTTAACTCTCATAAACCCACTCCGTGACCCGGTCGTACTGCGGGCGACCGTTAACAGGATTGTTCCCACCAATGAAGGCGGGTGACGTAAGAAATTCCAGGCTTATCTCTTGCACATGAACGCAATTCTTGCAACTCGACTCCGGCCGGCAGGAGGAGTTTTCCTTGTTGTCATCTGAAGCTGCAGCGAGCAACGCGCACGCAGTTTTCACAACCGAGCGTCGAGGTGGTGGAGGGTGGGATTTTCGAAAACCTGCTTTAAGCACAGGTCACTGTAAATTAAACGCAATGTCATGAAGTTACATTTATTTATACGCTACATTTTTCGGGTTTTGTGTAGGTTTATTACTTTTATTCCATATATTTTCAATAATCAGAGGAACGATTGGTGCGAGAGGAAACCTGGGATGCTGGGGAGTGGGTGGGGACAGGACACAAAACATCAAAATTCCCCTGGTCGGCAGCGAATATCATATTGCTGATTTCGTGCTGCACTATGTTCCTGGTTCTCGATGAATAATTTCGCAACTTGTTAGGGATGGAATTACCGAAACTTCGGCATTCGTCGTCTGCGGAGGCGGCTGCCGCTGCTGACGACGTCAGTATTGTGAATGCCTTGTCTGGCATTTCGCATTCTTCCCTTCCTTTCTTCATCATCTTCTTTGGTGGGACAGGCTTCGGAGGAGAAGCAATGAACTGATTTCTTTCTTCAACGGGGTCTCCTTCCTCTGGCATGGGTTACAACAGAGCATGCATACATACATACCCTTTCCTGTACCACGGCTCTTCCCTATTCTTCCTTTTTCTCTTCTAAAAGAAGAAAGTAAACTGGTCATCTTCTTTTTACACTCTTCGGGAACTGTCCCCATCGCTGTGGCTATCTCCTCCCAAGCGTCATGCTTGTGTAATTTGTTATAATATTGGGGATGGTTCGGATCCCACAGAACAGACATGTTTTCGTATAACTCAATAAAGCCCATAGTATTCTCTTCCGTCCACTCCATTGTGGCTGCGCACACTGACTGTGAAACAATGGTGGACAAGTGCCAGTATCAGCTCGACGTGAAGATCGCAGCGAGCACAGAAACACGTCCGAACTTGCTCTAGCGGCGTAACGTAACATCCTTTGACGCGCGCTGGAAAACCGACAGCAGGGTGGATCAGCCCTCGCAGCGAACCGAACAGAGCGAACGGAAGTGAATGTGAATCAGACGCGCACACCAAATGCTATGCAAAATTTTACGTACTCACTGCATTGCTGATGACTCTTTTAAGTCTTCTGGGACATGATGCCATGTAGACTGAGATATGATGTCGTGTAGACTGGTATATACAGTAGTTATAGGCGTTTCGGAGGAAATTGCTGCCTCCATCTTCACGTCAGTAGCTATATACCAATCTACACATCCTCATATGCCGGAGGAATTGAATTTTCTGCCCGATAATACCTAGTGAAAAGAATATACATAGTGTCTGTAAATTTGTTTTTCGATTTTATTTTATTGTTCAGAGCTATGCTTAGTTATCATTTTGAAACACATACCAACTGAAAGACTATTTTAAAACTTTTATGAACAGTATTTGCTCACTAATGAAGTTCATTGTGAGCGCCACGAATTGTTCGAGCAATATCAAACCGATATTTAACCTGCCATACGTTACGGAGAATTTCGTGATCAATTTTTGTACAGGCCTCTCTGATCCTCGTACCAAACACGAATTAATGGTATTCTTGAGGGAATCTTCCCGTATTTTTTTCAAAACTGTCGCTGAACTGTAACAACAGGTTTTGTTTAATGAAAACACTAACAAGCAGAACGCCTTTTTCGGTCCGGACGCCATTTTACCTTCCTGACATAGTATCTCAGCCTAGCGGGCAGAATACAAAACACGGCAGACTCCAATCTCGCGCCAGATTAAATTTTTTGAGTTGATTTTTCCTTAAACGAGCTCTTAGTAATGAAATATGAAAATCGGTAAAAGCCTTTACGGACACCTTGTATTATGAAGCTCCTCTTTATGTAATTTTCTCAAATTTTGCCTCTCTTAGTTTCCGATATTCCCCTCAGCACCCTGTTTTGTAACCAACATGTTACGCAAACCCAGTCGCTCTAATTTCTGTTGTTGTTTGAATTAGCCTTTCACAAAGTGAATAAGGCATTAAACCCGAGAAAGGAACGAGGATGTGTATTCGTTTGTAGCTAGATTAGGCAACATAAGAACGTAGCACGTCTATCGCAGACATGTGTTTCACATTACCGATTATGAATACATGTCTTGTGAATCTACTCTGAATGCGCCTGCTTTGTTACGTAATGAACGCCGGTTTGCTGATGCATTACTTTCTCAGATTACTGGAACAGTCTGAAATAACAGGCGTCTGTTTCTGCTTTAAGAAATAAATATGTGGTTGGTTAATGACGGGCTGCTACGGAGTATTTATTAATACGTGCTTCATATTTTTCGGATACACGTTATAAATTCAGTCCTAATTCTCTGGTGACATAATCTCTGCCAATAAGAATTTCAGAACGTTTGACAAATTATTAAGTAATTATTTTCAGTCTATTATCCTTCAGTTTTAATGCACTTTTCGTGACGTACTTCTTAGCCCTTGCTATACAAGCATTCCTCCCTAGTTCTTTACGGCGCGATGCCTAAGGAAATGGAAAACTCGAAACTCGTTTCTCATAGGACAGGACTTTGGCTCCTCAGTTGCACAGAAGTTCTTTATCCGGGATGAGATCAAGCCTATGTAAACAAGGAATAAATAACCCTTCTGGCAAATGCACCGTGATGAAAATGCTTGATATCAAAATTTATTAAAATGGTCATTCTTACGAAAGATAGAGACCTCCGTAAAGAGAAAAAAGTTTATCTGCAACAAAAAACTGAATGTTTCTCGTATAGGTGACTATTTAAATAGAAAGCAATGAAACTGTAGGTCTTTAATCAAGTAAAACAGCAGTTGAAATACATAAATTACTGGGGGGGGGGGGGGGGGGGAGGGTGCACAAATTTTCCAAAAATCTAAGAGTGATCTCAAAGTTCTAGGCGCCACCGTACAAAATTTAGTCGCCACGGTAAACTGCCACCCGTGCTGTTCTAGCTGACATGATTTTATTTAATTACCGAGAGGTTATTCGGGCCTACACCTTACCTTAGACAAGAAAAGCTAATATCGTTTGTCAGTTACAGGCCTGCTTGTCATTACCTTCGACAGTCGAATTAAACTGGTGGCCTTTGTCCTTTACAAGATTTAAATTTTTTCCTTCAATTGTAGTCCAACTTTCCACACATCCTCGACCCACGGACATTCTTTCCAAAGTTTCTAATCCTTCTTTTATATAGTTTCTGTTTATTACTCTATAAATATGAGTTACTCGCCGTTATTTAATGACGTATTCTTTGTATAGTCTTATACTGTGTCTTCAACTATGTTGGGTATATACCCAACATAGTTGAAGACATTTTATCAATTTTATCTATTTTAATGAGTACCATATAGCTGGTGTAAAGATAAACGAGTCGTGATGATAAACTGATACAGTTCGAAACATGTTGACTATTTATTGACATAAGCATGTATTAATTAGGAGATAATAAAGTGTACATATGTCGGAATAAGACTATATGCAATAAAAATGTACAGTGAAAATAACACAAAGTTTGACGTCTTCTTTAATTTTTGGATCCGTCATTCTGCATTATGCGACCGCTCTGATGTAATGTTCTTCTAGATTCTGCATTCTTTCATGTACATAAAACTTTCGGATTTATATAAGGTAAAGAATTTCAGTATATTTTTCTTTTGGCTTTTCGGATCGCCCACATTCCTCCGCAATTTCCCTGTGCTATGGCAGCACGCGTAGCTAGTAAAGATGACGTCTGTTTCTCAATGTATTATACCCCACAGAGAATTGGCTACACACGATCTTACTTGCCAAACTTTATACGTCGGAACGTTCGAAGGTACAGATTAAACTCTTTGTGTGATGAAGCAGTATAGCACGAAACAACAGAGTACATCTGTTAATAACCTCGGAAGTACAGGGGATTATGCGAGTTTTGAGGTTTTCGGAGCGGTGTACCTGAGGTTTCCGTTCGGATATGAGGCCACATACAGGATAATTGGATCCTAGCTCTTCCATGAGATTTCGACCCATAAAAATGTAGACACCACTCAACAATCACCAGTTGGTTGTTATAATGCAAGCACAGTGTTCTCTGTAAGGTACGCACCGAACCTTTGTAAAAATATGCCAAAATTTGATTCTTCAAATGGGTAATCTCTCATACGTAAACATTTGAAATTGCTTACCTAATGGATATAAGAATTAAACGATGGTTACCACAACCATGGCTTACTTTTTCTTGTTCTTCGCATATATCAAGGGCTGTACGTGCGATGCGTATTGTTTCAGCTTTAAGTTGTGACTCTAAAGCTGATTGTGGGCATATAAAAGCACTTAGTTTGACAGTGACAAATTTGTTCTCTTACACATTCAGGCCGCTACTTCTGGGTGTCTCTGTGAACACCCCCCTCCCCCTATAACCCACTTAATAGGTCCTAGGAAATGGCAATTATGTTATTATTATTCTGCCTATCTCTTCATGTCCGACCTTATCAATGGTAACATAGCCTTAATGGCCTTAGAAGCACACTCTCGTGTTATTTAATTTCATAGTGTGCAAAACGTTCTTTGATTTGAGGTCTTCGGTCTTCCGGCATGTTGGTGGTTGGTTACCGTGTGTTCGGGACAACGTATAGGTCGCAACTTCAAGGGTCAAGCAGTCCAAGTCATTATTTTTGGACTTATTGACCCTTGAAGAATGGACCAATATGTTATCCCGGAACGTCGATAGTGCAGCTACCAACCTACGTCACGCAACGTCCCAGGAGAAGGAAGATGTCAACTACACCGCAAAGGCGGTCTGGAATCTCGTTCGTTGATTTATCGGCTGGGCTGTAATATTCACGCAGACAGTACAATGTGTAACAAAGTGCTGAGATACATTTCTGGACACAAGCCTGAGAAAGTAATAGGAGGACGTGAAAAGTTACGTAATAATGAACTTCACAACTTGTGACTGTGAAGATGGAATCAGCACTTTTCTGCAAAGTGTTGGCGCCAGTCTTCAAGTTACACGGCATCACATTCCAGAGGACCTTAATCATGGAACTAAACCTTTGTGTTGCATAAAATGCAGGAGATTCCGTCACATGGCAGGGTGACCATCGTCTTTGAAACTAGTATGCGTAACATGCTGCATGACTGGTAAATTTGTTGTGTGCATTCCGAAGGAAAGTGTGATGTTGTTTGTAAGTAATGAACTTTTGTTTCGTTTACATTTTGAGACTTGTACAGCAGTTTCTCAAGTCATTATATGACAGTGATTTCCAGGCGCAAGAAGGTCACTGATAAGGGCAGCTACAATTTAATAAGGCCAATGATCATGTTTCCTCTTGCTGCCTTCCTCATCGCGTGACAGATTGGGGTGGAATGTATACGTCTGGGTGTGGTCTACAGACGTGATCTAGTGGCACAGATCGTAAATGATTTTGGGTGTGGACGCTGAATGACTGACACAGAAATGTGTTACAACATTAAAGTATCAGGTTTTGACGGAAAAACAGTGTTTGCTGCAGCCGACGTTACATCGTCTTCCATAACTGCAGCTAATCATTAAACATTTTTATATTTTAAAATTGGTACGCAAGCCTACTTCTGCCAGAAAAAAGTTAAAATTTGCAAAACGACATTTTTTCAAATACTTATGTCTTATATTAAGGTAACTTGTTGGTGTTCAGAAATAGGAGACAATGATTTTGTTCAAAACCATATCAATATCAGCTGACAGATAAGGTCTACGAAACACTAAACCCTCATTCAGTGTATGTGAGGGTTCTGATGTATTAGGCGTTGTAGGCTAAATTTTAATACAGGGTCCACTTGTAGTCATGAAATGAATGAAAATATGTTGGGCGGGATATGTAGCAAGCTTGGGGCAATCACACTTTAGTGGAAAAGCCTCAAGGTGCGGACTATTTAGGATACTTGGTTATAGTGGGTGACATTAAAATGGATCCTAGATGAACGAAACTTGGGCACGATTAAACAGGCACATGTTAGTATTACTTGGCTGGCTCTTGTGAAAACCGGGATAAAATTGCGGAACACTTCATATGAGAGAACGAACATCAGCAGCAGATGAATAATATTAGCTAGCAAAGAACATGCCCTGTAATTTACTTCGCTTATTTAAACGTCTTTTGTTTTTTCATTTACCAAAGAAACATCATTTCGATTTTTGAATATTATCCTGACCTGTCTGAAGAGATTATACTAAAATAAAGTCCTGATTCTTAGAACTGTTGCCTAAGTTCAGCTAACAAGAATGGCCCCATTATAGGGCAGGTTTATAAGGCAGTGTAGTCTACACGTTCAGAAATGGCCCCATTTTAGGTGCAGCTTTGTGACACACCATAGTCTACACGTTCAGAAGTGACCTATTGAGGTGCGGCTTTATGAGACACTGTAATCTACACGTTCAAAAGTGACCGCATTCTAGGTACAGCTTTAAGACACAGTATAGTCTACACGTTCAGCCGCTTTGGTCACAGCTTTATACACAGGCTGTAGGCGACGCGTTTTGTAATATAAGACCTGTCGGCCACATAAAGTTATTTTGCTACCACATTACAAGTGACACAGGTCCAGTGCTCAATACAGGGCACTGCTAGGCAGTTCAGCAAAGCAGCCTACCTCTTAAATTATGCTTAAATTCTTACAAATTATCGAAAACAAGTTACTGTCTTTTACTCAAGAAAATGCAGTTGACCTCCACAGGGAGGGTAGAGTCCCTTAACACTCGCGACGACCGTCGGGGGAAAACACATATCATATCAAAAACATTAATATATATCACTGCATGACCTCACTGGTCGCCATTTCTTAGGTGTTTCATTTATAATAAGCCTAGTCAAATTGATGCAAAGCTCTAACCGCATAAAACAATATATGAAATAACTGAATTATCTCGCACGGAAAAGGCACGACTGTGCTTCAGCCCAATGTATTTTAACTGGAATACGTCGGTTATTGGTCACAAAGTAGGAAGAGTCTGCTTTCTCCAGAGCAAACTACTACCAAGGTCAACTGCAAACTTCTCAGTCGGTATCAGTACTATGGGCACACTACGAGAAGTCCTCAGAACTGTAGGCTGCGCTGGAGGAAAATTTACGCTACACTGTATCTCGGAAATATCATTTAATTTATCTGCACTCTAGGGCAGTGTTTCCCAAAAACGGTTCCGTGGAAACCTAGCGTTCCGCAGAACATCATTAGGGGATCCGCGAGAAATAGTGGAATAAGTGAAAACAGATTTTGGAATACAGAGAAAAATTCCGGATATACCTCGAAATATCGCGGAAATTTTTGTCCGGTAATTGGCAATACTTGAGTAATCTCCGTACGCTACCAACTGAATCTATGGTTTTTTTTCGATCAGTTGGTATTTAAGGCTATATTAACTGTATTATATCGGTTTTCGTTTCGTATTTTTAGGCATCTCACCGGTGGCAACAGAAGGCTCTCAGCTATCAGCTTTTTATATCCCGCAAACGTTTTTATGGATAGAGATTCCTCCATGGGGGGAGGGGCGGAGTTGGGAAACATTGCTCTAGAAGCAAGAACTCTGACATAAATGGTGCCAGTGACACATCGTCCCACCTACATGCACACCGCGCCTCCTCGTGCATGAAATATGTCATTCAGATGGTCGTGCTATTTGCTGGCTTTCCGCCGCGGAGGCCCGTATTCGACCCTGGGGCAGTATATGGGAGATTTGTGGTGGACAAAGTGCCATTGGAACAGACTATTCTTCGAGCACTTTGACTTTCCTCTGTCAGTTAACAATTCCACCAGTGCTCCATATTAATTCGTCTATCACCTGGGGATTGGAGCCCGTAGTTACAAGAGATACAGCGTCACCTTACCGCAAGAAAATAAATACCATTCACAGTGCTGGCTTAAAGAAATTGCATACGCGGGATTTTTAAAAAAATAATGAAATTATGAATGAAATATGGGAGAGACGCTAGGTAAGAAATAAAGCATGACGAACGTAGGAATGCGAAAGAGAACGTAGTAAAGGGAGAAGTTAAGAAAGGGAAATAAAAGAGGCAAAATAAGGAAGATATAAAGCTGAATACTGCACAGTATTGCATATGAGAACAGTAGCTTGTGATTACACAACTCAGCTGCTAATGTTACAGTGAATTATCCAAAGTGATTATACTGAGCTGAAGGTGTAGGTCGGTTTAATGGTAAGAAAAAACGCATACAGAAGTTTTAGGGAGAAACTTCCTGGGATGTGCCGGTTAGAGACATAGATGGTAAGATATTATCAAATCCTTAACAGAGAAAGAGGATTGTGAACGGGACTTAATTGGCTCAGGATCGCGTACGATGGCAACTAATGCTAATGCAGTAGAAAGTTAGTGCAGAAAAATATAATCAATTTAGAATTTAATAACATCAGGAAGACTTTAATCATAGCATGTCATTTCTGCTGTACACTATTGTAAGCTGACAGAAAAGAAGGGCCAATACGTACCATGTACGAAGTTGCAAAAGTGTATTTAAACTATTGCCTACACGCACGCACGCACACACACACAAGCGTCAGAAAAGCAGTTGATACAAATAGTATTTTAAACAATTTAATTACAAAATGTATCTTTGGATTTCACACAAAACTTAGACGTTTAGTGAAACTGGAATTAAAACTCAGTTACGTTTCACACGTTAAAGCAAACGCTTAAACGCATTTTTTAGAAAGACTTTAAAACGCTTAAAATTGAATGGCACAGCGCCAACGATGTCTGGAAAGGGGCGAACACGCATCCTGTCGGAGTTGATCTCTATTTGCCAGTCAATCAACAAACAGACGAAGTTTATATATTACTGCGAAATCGACTACATATGTCATTGTCCCTTTAAATGTGATGTGTCAGATATGCCCAAATTACTGCCAGTTCCGTATTCTAGACGGATTATGAAAGATATGTTTTAAACCGATTGTTGTTTCATTTAAATGCCACCGTCTAGAAAGTACAGCTGGTAGGTTCTGTCAAATTGCTGCCTTTACAATACATACAACAAACTGACAAACACTGTTTTAGGTTGTCCGCTATATAATAAAAGTCACAAAATGAAAGCAATTTTTCGCGCCAAAATGCTGACTATGTACCAGCCGCCTCACATCTGGGGCAACACACTAACATTTCGGAGACTTATTTGCCCCTGTCATCGGAACAAATGTGGCAAGGAACTGCAAGTCACTTCGAATTGCAAAAAAAGGGTATGTTGTGATGTTGGCACCACTGAAGTAGGTGGTGAGACCTTCCCTCTTTTTTTACCTCGTAATTTTTCTTATCTTTCAGCATTGATAATACTGTGACACATTTAACACTCATATAATTTGCCACATCTATAGTCTAATTTGGGTGAGGAGAGGGAATCAGAGAGCGCGAAAACAAGATAAATTTACAAAGCCAAAGATCAGTACGGCAGTACGGCTAGAGGAAAGTTTAAAATTGGGTGTCAGTATTTAGGGGAAGGGTCACAAGTATCGTAGACAATGTTTGGTGTGGGCAGGCATCGACTTTGTACTGCTGAAGTTTATGAGCATATCAGTAAGAGTATCCGAGACAACAGAAGAACGATTTATAATGAAACTGTACCTGCAATACCCTCCTATTATGAAGGAAAGGATGTAGATTAAGGTCCAAACCAGAACATTTCTTTCTGATGAGATTAACCTTGCGGCCATGTCCTGAAAAATTGCATAGAGGGACAGGTCGATTACCTGGAAAATTAAGGTACATAACTGCGGTATGGTAATTTGTCAGCATTTATAGTAGAATTGCATTAATTTTCTACTTATTTTCATGTGTATAAACATATTGTATTTCTGTTTTCTTTACTTGTATGAATAAGTAGGAAGAAGTAGGAGAAGTATTCCAACCATCTATTTTTACATCTCACTACTTCATAACACAGCGCCCTCTGTGGGAATGCTTTACGTTGCTAGAATGTCGTCTAAGTCAAACGTATTTTTATAACCTGAAACTCGTATAGAACTGTATACAGAGTAAATTCTGCTGCCAGATGTGAAATAAACTAGACCGAGCGCGGATTCCGAAGGAATCATTCGCCCATCATTACACTGTCTGCAGACTAAATTCCTCAACATTTTCATGACGTAGAGGGGAGTAACATAGCAAGCAGAAATAGAAGTGATCACCAAGAAACATTAGTTAGCATTGTTTTGTGTTTTGGAAGTACCCGTCTGAAATATATCAGAAGAGTGAGTAGTATGACCACTTTCTGTGGGTTTTCAAAGTCGTTCCAAAAAAAATCCGGGACAGTTCCTTAAATATGCATTGATAAGTTCCTGTTTTGCCTCTCAAAATTCATAATTTACAAACAAATTTGAAAAAGAGCCGTGATATTAACCAAATGTCAATACGTGGACAATGAGACGTGTCCGGAACTTCCCATGGGACTGTGGAGTAAGTAATATTATGATGTAACTTCCTAAATCCACGGGGCATAATCGTTCTTCGTAAGTTCCGATGGTCAAGAAATCCCCCTTTGATCATGGAATCGGAATGCTCATTAAGCTGTTCACTATTTCACGCTATATCTGATAGGTATTTTAGCATTTTCCATTTACGAGATGTACGTATATAAAAAATTAACAAAATTCGTTTTGCAGTGCTAATTATTCATCGTGTTCAGATTTATAATCGACTTCAATTTGACTGAATTTCTTTCCGTGTATTGACATTTCAGAAAGTGTACCAACTGCTTGTCGTAGTAAATACCTTTTTTTTTTATCAATTAAGAGTTACAGCAGTTTTACGTTTGTATAATTTATATGTGGAATATACCTAAGCGGTTTTTACTCTGTACTTTAAGAAGAAAAGGTACCTTAAAACAACGAACTGACAACATGTAACTGAAAAGTCTTGCCCCACAAAGCGTTGATGTTCCCTAACGAATCCTTAAACATGGAAGTCGAAAGAAAAACGAAATAATTTCGCAAGGTTCCGCACACCTAACACTTCTGATGCGTTGGTTCCTTTATTTTCCCTAGATATTAAATTCGAGATTGTTTTAAAAAATGCACTGAGAATGCGGGTAACTGAAATGTGCCTTTCCACATTTTACAAAACTCAATCTGTAATTTCTGTCTGTGGCTTTGCAACAGATTTAAAAATCGATTATAATCGATATCTCGGAAACGGTGAGCTGCCCATCATGCTTGATTTTTGTATTTCGATCTTTAACTTCTTCTTGGGCCTCAGCCTATACCTCAGAATCTTGTCTCAGTTATAAAGCCTAATGACAGAGGAAGATCTTAAAGGCACGAAAGTCTTCATGTAAAGTGCCATTTTTGGCAGATTTTAATCCAAATGGGAATGTATCGATAAATTTGAGTAAAAATTTAAAATATTAAATTTCACGAAACTCCGTCCGGTGGGAGTCGCGCTGTTCCCATTCGGACAGACTGACTGACGGACAGACGTGATGAGGCTAATAGTCGCATTTCGCAATTGCTTTACGAAAGCACCTAAAATGGGAAGTGCATTCTTGACCGCACATCACAAAACCTGTTTATACGACCAGGAATATGAAAATAAACCAGGAACGTCCCGTGTTTAAAAATAAAGTCACCGGTAGTGCGAAGCGATGATTCGAACCAGAATTAAATCCACGTTGTCATTACATTCAGTCCGGCCCACAGACTAACGTCCATGTGCTCGTACAATAATATGAATCGATGCCAAGTCAGCGGCGCGGAAAACCTGGCTGTCGCGTACTGCAGGCTAACCGCAAAATAAACTGTCGTGGGACGCTGCACTGTACCTCGAAAAACGTAAAATGGAAGTTTATGGGATAGTTTCAGCTGAAAGCTAAATATATTCCTACTTACGTCCTCTTGCTCTTGTATAGGCAGTTATGTGGGAATCCTTTGATAGGTACTGCTTGCTTTTTCGTTAAGTCTGATGATGGTTGTACACTCGTCAGTGCAAGTGACAGAAGTCGACGTGCATCAACATTTATACGAATTAACAGTTTGTCATCGCAACTCCGTGTTTTGACCGGATCCAGCCGTCAACAGGAGGCTGTCCTTCACAAACCTATAGCTAGCAAGACAGGCAATGTAGGTATAAAAGTAACATTGAGGCGCGTTCGCGTAACCATTTTTGCCTTGGAAAAACTATAAGTATTAAATATTCTGAGTTTGTTTCTGTAGCCTTAGTTATCCAGCATGCAAAGCGCATGCGCCATATTATATTGTCATCTGTGGCCTGTCCGGCTCTACCCTATTTTTCCGCATTATGTCATAAACGGCACGATTTTCGGAAAAACGTTATTGAGCATAGAATGTGTTACGATTTTCTCTACAACTTTTGTCTGAAACATTTCTCATTCTAAGAAGAATTGAGCGAGATATCGTAAGTGTACATAGGTCTTCATGTAAGTACCCGTTATTCTTGTCAGATTTTAATGAACTTGAATTTTCTCGACAGATTTTCGAAAAATACCTAAATATCAAATTTCATGAAAATCCGTCCAGTGGAAGCCGAGTTGTTCTATGTGGACAGGCGGACATGACGAAGCTAATAGTCACTTTTTGTAATGTTGTGAACGCGCCAGTTATGCTTCACTGTGCTTATACGAGTATGTCATACCTTGTGTGAAGGTTGTGTAACACATTTGAACCCTTTAAAGACCTAGATTAACCTGGATTATTTTTAAATATTTAGCCCGTACCGCGCAGTTAACACTCTCCTCTCCGTTATAAATGCCAGTCAGATAATGCTGTATAAGGAAATTATCACAGCTTCATCTGAGATCCGGACAAACACATAAATACATTGTGTGGTTAAGTGTAGAATGTTTGAACGCCAAACCTTGTGACATAAAGCAACCACTAGGATCTGAAATGTTGATATTGATCTTACAGAAATATATGAAGGTGTGGACTAGATAAAACTGGCTCAGGGCGGGGTCCAGAGAAGGAATCCTTTGAATATGTTAAAGAAACTCATGTTCAATACCAGGAGAGAAATTTCTTAACCTAGTGAAAGACTATCAGCTTCTCTTAAAGTACTGTGCTCCATGAAATATTTAAATTTCACACTTGCACAAGGAAGTCATTGCATAAACTGTATCCGCTTTAGTTTCGCACATCTGTTCCTTTACACGCCACAGAAACTATTTTAATCGACTGTGGCTGGATTTATTAGACACGTCTAAAATAATCGGGGCGTTGCCCCGGATTTCCAGGCTGTAATTTCGAGTCCTTCGATGGTATGGTGCTATTTGCTGATGCCTACATGTTTGTTACATTAGTAGACCTATAACATATATTTCAAAGATTAGCAGAGCATGCGGCATATGAAAGATCAAACGCGCCTTTTTCCTAAGGGAAAAGCCCACTGCAGGTAGAGCCGAATACTCATCTCCGACTATTTTAGAGCTTATGGACATATGGACGCTTACCTCCACGTACCCTATACTTCTTCTCGTCGTAGGGTTTAGACAGACACTGTGAGGTCTTTGCAGTTACATTTGTTTCTTCTAGCATATTTTCTTACTAGGACTTGCCGGTTGCAGTCCTCCGCATCCCATATTTGTGTAGTCCACGTTGCCGGCAAGCCACTGACGAGGGGCCTGCCATCTGCATCATTGTTGACCAAACGAGGGGTCGGTGGACTTCTGCAGTTCCGCGAGTTGGGAATCATATTCAACAAAACAAATTTCTTCCCGTGGGTTTTTCCTAATCTTATTTTTTATTGTCATTACTGCTAGAAAAAATGATAGTTTTTAATATACCCTTTTGCATTGATTTAATAAAGGGTTTTACATCTCGTTACTTACGAGTATTTGTAAATATTCCAGATTTAAATGTTACGGCGAGTTGAGATAATTTTGGGAAAGGGGCCCGCAGTCCAAAGATTTAGTGTGATTTTGTAAGGCGTTTGCGGTAAAGTGGAGAAACTGTGATGCACACTCGAGCCGGGGGGGGGGGGGCGGTTTCTAGGCCAGCGATCTCCAGACACTACTTGAGATCCAGCGTTTTAAAATGTTTCCGCCTAGCAGCCCGTAGTTTGTCAATTAGAGGCACATCAATAACATTTTTTGTAATTATATTATTATTATTATTATATTTTATTAATTAATAATTAAAAGTTGTGACACAGCAAGTGGAGATCCTAACTGCAACAAGAACATGATTACAGAGCAGTATGAGACCGCAAATACACGTAATCTGGTGGACAAAAATTGAAACTTTTATGTTCATTTCTTTCTGTAACAAGAAAAACCCTTCGAAACCAGTAACATTTGTTGGCAGGTAAGGGATATTTCTTGATTACCGCGGATCGTCTCAACAGAATGAACTGAAGAGTCACGAGTTCCAATCCAAGACTGAAGTTTGCGCGGGCGCTTGTTTATACATAAAAATATATGCAATGTTCTTAGTATTGTTAAAATGCTGTTTGTCTAATGTACTACTAACAAAAGCTTCAAAACAACACTGGCCCAGGGAAAGGCGTGGGATTTTGAAAAGCCGAACCCCAGCAGAATTAATTACTAAGAAATAAAATATAAAAATGGAGTCCCAATGCTAGTGGATGGGGGTGGAGAATTTTATTCTCTCCTTGCGACAGCCCCTACCTACAACCGAGACCTGTAGGATACTGGGTGCTGGACCGCATGCCGAATTGTGCTATTTCCCGTACATACAGTATTCTTATGCATTAATATTTTTACACTGTAATTTGGAACTGTTTAACAGTAAAACGTGCTTCTTTGTGAAGTCTGCTGATGTTGTTGGCTCCACGAAAGTGAAAATGTAATCCAACAGAACATCAAAATTTATTAGCAGTCTCTCCGCTTCGGGCCGCAGAGAGCAGCAGCGGTAATGACTAAAGCAAGAATTGGTCACTAGAGAGCAGCATGTAGCGGTTCATACAGGTAATCTGATGGATAAGAGCCAAAGAAACGTAGCTCAATAGGTTAACTCTTCCATGTTTTTATTTAATATTTTCCATTCCGTGCATTATAATTCAATTTCTGTAATTTTAACCAACAAATGCACACAATTGTCATAGGTTCACAACAGTATTTTTAAAAACACTAACTCCTACATCATCAGGGAGTACATTAATTGTTGTTGTATAAAACAATTACTTAACAATTACTCGTAATTGTTTTATACAACAACAATTAATGTACTCCCTGATGATGGACCAGTAAGTCCAAAACATGTAGGAGTTAGTGTTTTTAAAAATATTATTTTGAACCTTTGACAGTTGTGTGCATTTGTTGGTTAATATTACAGAAATCTTCCCCGTTTTTACACAGGTCGTACATTGTCCTTGCCAACAGGGGCGCAGGTAAGCGAGTGGTGCGACCGCCTCGGGCGGCAAAATGGGCGGCAAGATGAACATTTTAAATGGGAAATTGTGAATTTTGCGCTCAAAAAATGCAAGGTATTGAGAAGAAAAGAAAATTCAGAAAATAATTGCTGTTTTTTAGAAGTTCGTAATTTTTGTTAGGGGCGGCCATTGTGATTCCTCGCCCCGGGCGCCAAAACCCCTAGCTACGCCTCTAACGGGACAGAGTTAATTTGCATGTGTAACACATAACGCTTAAACGCACACATAAAAATGTACAAAATCCCCACTACTTAGTTAAAACAATACATAACTAACTTCTGGAAAGACTATTCTACAGAATCCTCTAGGGTTAATAGCTACATTCATTTGTTCAAATCAACCGACGCTTCACAGACCGACTCCGCCTCAGTTATCAGGATTCTGATATGATGGGAACGGAGTCGGTCTCTGAACCGTTTGTTGATTTGAAACCTGACGCAGCTGTCAGCCCGAGAGGATTTGATTGAATTTTGTTGCCGTGAAAGCTTCAAGATGCAACAAATACGAGGCGAACAGCCAGTTTCACGCACCGGAAGCTTTACCCCTGGAGAAAGAGCCCTCAGTGCCCTTCGAAATAGGAGGGCGAGGGGCCCCTGAGCTGGTCTGGACGTTCTGCGGAGAGAAAAGTAGCTTACCCCTGGTTGAAATTGAACCACTATTCTTCTGTCTTCCACGCCGTAGCACAGTCAGTACTATATGCATAAAACTACGTAGAATTTTTAATGTTAGTTAAGAATGCTCAACAGTATTATGTGCATGTCGCTTATACCGAATTGTATCCACATCGAAAAATAAATGTGGAAAGTGCGGATAGAAATTCGTTTACGCCCCTGAGTAAAGCATGACTCGCGCTGCGCCAGTCTTTACGAAACTCACGATCAGTAAATTTTTTGTGGACACCCCCCCTCTATCGAATTTTATCCACAACGGACGAAATATATAGAAATTATGGGCAAAAAAGTTCGTTTACTTCCCAAAATAAAGTGCGGTTTTCACTGCACTGATTTTCACGAAACTCACATCTGCTCATTGGCATTACATGGAGATCTCCTGTATCTAATTTCACTGAAAGCGGTCAAGAAATGTGGAAAGTACGGGTCGAAATTCATTCGCGCCTTTAAGTAAGATATGACCGTCACTGACCTGATTTTCACAAGGCTCACTTTAGCGTGATAACCTTTTATGAATAATTTGTGTATAGAATTTCATGAAAAATCTGACGAATGGTTTAGTTGCTGTTAATAGGTTACAAAGGGATTTAGAACAACATTTCATTTTCTTTCAATGTTGTCAGCATTGTTTTGCACACTGTATCTATTAGTTTCAAAACAAATTAGGGCTGCTCCAAAATCAAGCATTTTTTCATTTAAAAATAGTGTATATTTTTCATTTGCAGTTTTGGTTACACTGATATGTATGGGCTTCAGTATGTCATTTGGCATAGGACACAGGAACAGTTGCTTGCCATCCAAGGATCCTCTTCCAGGTAGAGTTGATACATCAAGGCAATTGAGACAACTAAGATCACGTCTTAAAGCAATGGCTTTAGATGCCTTTATCATCACCAGGGATGACGAACACCAGGTAAGTCACTGAGTCAGTAATTTCCATCATGAGTGTGTGTGTGCGTGGTTTTTGTTTGAAGGGTCTTGAATTCTGTTATTAATCCCCCTAAATGTTTGGAATCCAAATGTTTATCAAACCTTTCTTTTCACTTCTTCCACCTAATGTTACACTGCAATGATCAGCACCTGTGCATCATATTTTGGGGTTCCCAGTTTCAAATCTAATCCTAATCTAATCCTAACTAGTGTTTCATGTTTCCTTCATTTTTTTCTGTAACATTACACAAATTATAATTCAAACAAAATTTGAAAGAACAATAAAATGTGGATAACTCTAAATAACTAAAGCAGTATTAGTTTAATTTATTACTCAGTTTGAAATACAAGATTTATTCACTACAATATATTGTTGCCACATATACTAAAAAAGGTCTTGTAATATTTTAAAAACACGTCTGGCATTGGAACTAATTAATGTAGCCTGTGTGTATGTGGCCTGATGATGACCCAGTAGGGCCTAGGCATTTCACTGAAAGAGTAAGTTGTATTGTGGAATGTATGTAAAATATTGGCTGTGTAGGTGGACAGATACATGTAGTATATAAAAAATCTTAGTTTTAGATTTTAAATGTGTACTCTCTTTTCACTAATATGCCTGATTTCAATCATGTAGCAGTCCATATGAGATTTTTTTATTTGGAAATTGGCATTGTAGTATTTTGAGGCATTTGAGATGCCTTTTTAGCCAAAGTGTTACTATCATACCTTTGGTCCCTACTTGGTCCTTTACCCTTGACCTGCCACTGCTGGATTGAGACTGTGGGAGTTTAGGTTTAAACATGAGTTGTGTATGAGCGATACATTTTTCATTAGCTGCAAGTACAACTGTTGTCTTCTTCCTAACTCACCATTCATGACTCAGTCACCATGTTTATGGAGTGTAAATAATGTGGGCAAGGCTTTAGGTATGACAAGTGGTAGGCATCCTTCACAATGAGCTAGTGGATATAACAAAGGAGTTACAAAATTCAGAACTTTTATTATCACAATTCATGACCGATTATTGTCCTAATGTCAGTAAAAGACTTGCAATGTGTATACCCCTATGCATACATCATTGCTTTACGGGATTTCTGACTAACTTGTCATTGTGCTGTGAATGATATACATATTACACAAACAACATGTGTTACAGGCCGTAACCAATAGCATACCAATAATCATTATCACTAGCCTCACGTTGAAAGTATTAACATAAAATATTCAATAATTTAATTTTGTATTAGACATGAAGACATGGACACTAGGACTTCAGCTATCTCTGTTGTTTTGGGACAGAGCGAGTTTCCAGCAAGCCGAGATCGCCGGTACACATACATTTCAGGCTTCTCAGGCAGTGACGGAATTGCTGTTATTACTAGAAAACGGGGAGCAGCATTATGGACTGATGGGCGTTACTTCCTACAAGCTGATATACAATTATCATGTGACTGGCTGTTGATGCGTATGGGTCAGCCTGGAGTGCCTCATCTGATGGAATGGCTTATAAACTTATTGCCAGAGAATTCAACGATTGGAGCAGATCCAAAACTTGTATCTAACAGTGTATGGAATGAATGGGTTTCAAAAATAGGTAAGTGATGATAATTATTTCCTTCTTCCCCCTGTTCAGAGTATTAGAATGAATTTTAAACATTCTGTATTCATATTTGAAATCATAAAACATACAGAAAGTTTCTTTCAATTGGGAGTACATTTTAAACACTTTGTTTTGGATAAATTGGTTCAAAGAAATTAATACGTAACTAAATATACACCCAAAGCCTTCTTTTATGCTCTAGCTTTTTTCCTGAAAAAGTTGGCATAAATCAAAAAGGTGTAAATCAAAAGTGATATTCCCATAAGAAAAAGGGACTTAAATAAATGGAAATAAACCAGACAAAGAGCATTAATCTGAAAATGAGGGGGCAGAAATTAATAAGTGGTGTAAATTGGTAAGGAGTGTTAAAGCAAAGGGCATAAAATAAGCGGGCTTAAAGCAAGGCCTTGGTGTATTGACAAGCTTTCATTATTTATTCTTTATAATTGCAATGTGATTACATTTACAGGAAATTCAAACATCAGCCTAGTAGAAGTATTTGAGAACCCAGTTGATAGAATTTGGAATTCTACTACTGGAAGACCACCACACTCACGTTATGAGGCCTATTACTGCCAGAAAGATTTTCAGGTGAATACGTGGGTATTTACAAGTACTTGATTGTATACAGTTACAGTATTAATTTCAAGTGTTAATTTCAGTCTATGGGTAAAATAATGTAGAGAAACTGTAACTGTATCCTGCTGAATGTGAGTGAATATACATGTAAAAGTGATAAATGAACTTCAGAATCTACAAGTGAATGTAAACTAACATGTATTCTGGTACTAACACTTCTTCTGTGAGTCAGCTACTAGACTGTTTGTTATCTGTTCAGTCATCACACACTGGTATGATGTGATAGTGTGAAGTTTGACAACATTTTCATCATTCATTGACATTATTTGCCTGCCACTCCAGTGATTCTTGACCATTTTTAAATCAGTTATACCAGTCACACACAGCAGAATTTTCAGTAGTTTCATCTCCATAAACTGCATTGAGGCTGACAAGAGTTTTGGCTGCTGATTTCCCTGTCTTGTAAAAGAAATTGTCATTTGCCTGATGTTCAAACTGAGATACTGTGACAAACTCTGATAACATACTTCACTCCACAGCCACTGCAGTACACTAACATGATTCAACTTGTTCCAGCTTGTTTGTCATGTGGCAAACAGTCGACCAATGTGAACTCCACCCCCTTGTTTTAACAGGTAGCACTGTTACCTCAATATGCCTGAATCCAGGAGACTTTTTGATCCTCCCACATACTTCATTTAATGTGTTATAACTCCAATTGCCAATCCCAGTGGCCGCGCAGTCTAAGGCGTGAGTCTGCGGCCGCTCGCTTACTGGCACTGTGGGTTTGAATCCCGCCTAGGGCATGGATGTCTGTCTCTTGTGAGTGTTGTGTGTTGTCAGGTAGAGGTCTCTGAGATGGGCTGGTCCCTCATCCAGAGGAGTCCTACTGAGGGTGGTGTGTCTCGAAGTGTGATCGTGAAGCCTCAAACAATGAGGCGGCCTAGGCCCCCAAGGGGCTGTCGAGCCATTGAAAAAAAAAACTCCAATTACATTTAGATTATTGATATTTAGGTAGAAAATGGGAGGACAAGGTCAAAGAATTGCGAGAAAAACTGGATGCAGAAGGAGCTGATGCAATAGTAGTTACAGCTCTGGATGAGGTAGCATGGCTACTCAATATCCGAGGATACGATGTTCCCAACAACCCCATGGTGCTTGCCTATGTCACTGTGACATCCAGCTCTGTAAACCTGTATGTGAATGAGAGCAAAATGAGCCCAGAAGTAAAAGCACACCTTAAAGCACAGAATTGCTACTCTGGACTCTGCACTCAGTAAGTTGAATTTGAATTTATTTACATTCTATTGAACTCAAAAAGGGTTAATACCTTGGATATAGAACAAATCAAGAAAATATATGTACATGCAGTAGTAGTTGGTACAATACAACTGATTAAGCTTAGTAATCATTCTCTATTTACATCTAAGTATTCATCTATAGAGCAGAAGGGGTAGCCTCATTAAACATGCACATTGTAATTATGTTTTCTTATTGTATATACACACACATTTCATAGTTCTTAGCTGGCAGATAAGTTATAAGACCCATTCCATTTCGAGTGAAGCAGTGTTTTAATAGTTCAGGTTTGACAACATGTTTCAACCCTATTATTAGGTCATCATTAGGTCAAGAATAGAAATAGGCTATAGGAAAATTCAGCATTAAAATAGTGATTTGAAATTTTACTTAGTTAATTGTGCTTTGGGGGATGATATCTTATAGTCCTTACATGCTTATATATAAGTAATATATAAAACAATATATTACATGTGTATCACTTAGTGGAGGTCTCATCTGAACTGGCAGCTTTTTGTTGTGTGGAACATTTCACAGAATTATACTGTATAGTTCTCTAAAAACACGTATAAGAATTGCTGGAATACTACCCAGTCTCTGTTAATATCATAGGAGTTATCTTGCATATATACAGATTGTAAGCTGGTAGCTGTGCGGTGCCTATTGCACCTACATCAATCCCGATATCACTCAGCATCATGTGGATATTGGGATGTAATACTCACTGGTCCCATAAAATTTATTTCATGAATCATATTTAGTTCTTGTAGCCAAAGTGTCTGCATGCAGACAGAGTCCACTGTGCCTGTCTACAATCTTCACTGTTCCCAATGCTGTAACAATGGGTGGATGTGGATGTTATTTACAGTCCATTTCATGACATTATTAATAAAAATAAGTCAATGCTCAGTAGAGTAGCTGTTAGTGTCTTCAGGGAATTCTAGTGTTCTGTGGGAACAAATTTTGTAGTGCAGAAAAGTTTTGCACTTCATTTTCAGGGTGCAAGTATTGAAAGCCATCGGAGGAGATGTAAACTTCTGTAAAAAATCGGAAATAGTCTTGCAACTAAACATAGTGATATAACCAGTGATACAGAGCGCCTAATTTATAATTTCCCTTAGCACAATAGCTGTCATGGATATGCCAGTAGATGCAGGCGTTCAATGTGATAAACTACCATGCTTGGGGAAGTGTTCAAAGAAACATCCTCTATAACCAAATCAACTGCAGCTCATTAGTGTCAGTGTGTTAACATAAACTGCAGTAATGAGCCATTACTTTACTGAACTGAAAACTATATATTGAGATTAAAGGTTTTAATTGTGTTTGTAGTTTTTGTGGTGTGAAGATTCCCATTGTAGTCTTATGGGTTATTGGCTGGTAGATGATTACCAACATTTCATAGCAACCTGCTGCCATTGTCTTCAGGGTAGAAGGGCTGTTACCCTAAAGTTAGAGGTCACAGGTTCCTGTAAAATGATGGTAACCACCTTCCAGTTTGCACAATGTCATAACCCAGAAGACCATATTCAAAGATGATACTGTTTATGCAGTGGGAACTGTGAAAGCATATTTGGTATAGTGACTAGGCTATGGGCTGGACAATTAGGAGTTTGTTTTCCAGCAGGGGCAATAGATTCTGTTCTTCTCCAAAACATTCAAACCAGCTCTGAGGCCCACCTACCCACCTATTCAGATAGTACTGGGCTAAAGCAGTCAGGGCATAAAGCTGTCCTCTCACCTTCAGCTAGTGTTGTGGTTAAGAATGAGTGGAGCTGTACCTCTAATCTCCCTCTATAGTGTCATGGATTGCACAGGGTCAAATCTACCTTTTTACTGCTTATGAAGTTCTGTATTGATTACAGTGTAAGCATTCATATTCATACATGAGAGAAAAATACAATTTGTAATCATTTGAAGAAATAGAGTGTGAAAATTGAAATACACACTATACTGTATTAGTTGGTACATGAGCACATTGATGCTCTTTTATTTGCAGGTTGCAAATCCAGATTATATGCTATGAGCATACGTATGCCTAATTTGTTCATTAAGAGCCCCTTCTTATACTACCTTCATAATAATTTCACTGACTTGTTAGTTGATCACACTAAAATTTCTGAAGGCTTTTTTCCACTGTAAAATATATTTATGTTTATTAATTTTGTTTCTTCACATCCTTGCAGAATCCACAGTTATGAAGCACTGATTGGTGACTTAAAAACTAACCAACAAAAATGGAAGAAGGTTTTGCTGCCTGCACATTCTTACGAATCTCCAGGTGCCAGCCGAGCCATTTATTTGGCGGTAAGACCTTGTTTTCTGTATCAATGTAGATCATTTTTACGTTCAGAACAGTGTATTTGCAACAAAGATTAAGAATACTCTTAATAAAGTATAGTTCTAAAATTTGAAGCTTTCTCTGTTGTTACTGCTGTTTGAAACGTCATCAGGGATTAGGCAAACTTGAGATATAATTGACGAGATGGAAAGTACAGAGTACATATATCTTTAATCTCCGCTTTAAGCATAGGGAAAACTTAGCTTGGTAATGCAAGGTCAGTCAGCAGAGTGTTTCATCACCTGTTCTACATACATATGCTGCACAAAAATATACTTTTACAGCATTCAGTTTATTTAGCAGAACTGTTCTATCCATAAATGTGAACAGATTAATGAGAGGTGTATATATTCTTTCAAGAATTCAGATGTTTATAAAGTATAGAATGCCCAGAAATTCATTCCTGGCTTTTAGGAGTCTGTAAGTTCTTAACCATATTTAAAACAGAAAGGTGGAAATAAAGGTTGTGCCCTGTTGAAGGCACTTGTGGCTGGAAGCCATCCTGCACACAATGCTCTGTGCTTTGTTTCCTTCCTTTCCCCCACCCCAACCTACCCCTTCATTGCACTTGCTGCTACCTTAGCAATTCATTCTGTGTACAGCCTACAACTTAGCAAGTCATTTTCTAAATTTGTGTCCTGAGCTGCTGATTCTAAATTATGGTTTGGCTTGAGAGATCTGTGTACCAGGTCATTGCTGGTGTTGAGTTCCAGTGGGTATTTCTGTCCTTTGTCTGTTCAGTTTCTGGCAACACCACACAAGTATTTTATTTTGTAGAGTTTGGAGCCTTCCTACATTCCTGCAGTGCATGACATTGAGGTCTAGTGGGGCAATGTCATTCTTGTGTTTACATTATGTGTGTGTGTTCCAACAGAGAATTGTGTAGTTGTTTGTTGTCATTTTGTTTCATATTATAATAAACTCTTTATTTGTTATTCATTCAATTCTTTGTTCTCATGTGACATTATTTGTGAGATCTCCCCCATCAGCATGTCCACATACTCCCTGTTTAGATTGGTGAGTCTTGTATCGTGGATTGCAGACTTTTGACGTATAGGGAGGTGGGAGGCTATCTCAAGCTTAACCCATCATGTTTCTTTTAGTACATTTCCACATTCACTCATACATTTCTCAGTGTTTGCAGAGTTAAACTCAGTGTTCAATATGAAGTAAACATATCACTGAGTGCATCACAGACATTGTTTGAGTAATGATGCAGTTCACCGTTTTGTTGAATAATTTTAACTTTGTCTTTTGTAAATCTGGAAAGGTGAATTTCTCCAGCATAGCAAGGTAACCTCCCGATCACTTGGTCTCTGAGATAACTGGATTTGATGCCCAATGATGTGTTCTTGTGGGGTTATGTAAAAAGTGCTTTGTAAGGATGTGCATGTCAGTTGGCAAATTACCTCAAACAGCTGATCGCAGTAGCTGTTGTAGCAGTATATATGGGCTGAAATAAGGCCTGTTGCATATATATATGCCATGCCATAAAAGGAACTCTAGTGAAATTTTCTGGCTAACTTTTCAGTTAACCTACATTTCATTTGCTTTCTTAAATGTGTAAAATGCTTAAGAAATACAGGCCCCTACAACCCCCAGAGTGACCGTCTATACATTCTGTATTGAATCATGATCCTCTGTCAAGATTGTACAGAGTTACATACATTAAAGAAATAAAATATAACCAACTAACATATTTGGTGATAAAGGATCCCATATGAATATGGTGGGATCTTGCCCATAACTTTCAGCAGTATTAACCCATGGTGCAGATTCTATGTACAGATTCCTCAAGAGAAGCAGCTGGCCATGCCATCTCCCATCATATTCATGAAAGCACGTAAGAATCAAATTGAAAGAGATGGCATGAGACGCGCACACATTCGAGATGCAGTAGCACTTTGTGACTTCCTTGCCCACTTTGAAGAATCGGTGAGTACAACTGTCACATTGATTTGCTGCCTTATATTTCTTTAGAATACGAGTTTTATTGAATTTTCAGCCCAAGAAAGTCTTACCTTTATTATTATTATTAATTATTATTATTATTATTTTGCCTTTATTTTAATGTGGGAGATCCTGTTGTGCATTATATATACAATTCAGTGGTCTGGGTGAAAGGAACTATTCAAGTACAAAGTTACCACCAAGATGAATTCTTTAATCAAAAGAAATAATGGTAAGCAACATAATGTTATTCTGTCATAATAGTCTTAAGAGACCAACGTATAGGTCTAGTAATTGTAATGCAATGCAAGTGCTGTATTAAAGATATGAGGTTCTCATAATCGTGTTGAGGAAGAGATACAATGTCCTGTAGACTGGCACAAATAAGTGCCAGTAATACACTGAAAATGGAGTCAGGGAGCTCCTCCAAAACGTTGCTCCCTGTTTACTAGTCTAAATGGTATCATATTCCAGAAGACAGAAATTTTAAAGTGCTGTATTTTTACCATATTCATGATGGTATTTTACAATTTTAGAACACATTTTTGTGTGGCTCCATGTATAAATCTTTTCACATTTGTGTATTTTATGAATGATGTGATTATGGCACAAACTTGCCAAAACACATAATCATTTAAATAAATTTAAACCTGTACAATAAAATTCCATTAATTCAGCACACACAGGACTGGACAGGCACTGGATTATTATATATTCTGGATTACCATGCGGTACCTACACTGACCTAAGTTCTCACAAGTAATTTTTTGTTACTGCTCCTATACTTGAGCTGCACAACTAATCAGAGGAGAATTCCATTTGGATATCTCCTCCATTTACTGCTTCAGGGTTATCAGGGTCCTCTTCTGTGTTTTCTGGAGTCTTCATAACTGAAGAAGTTGATGGAGTAGGAGACGAGGGGTCAGGAGATACCACAATGGTTGATGTACAGACACTCTTGGAGGCCTTTCTGAACATCCCTAAGATGTGCCTGTTTCACTGATGACACTTTTTTCTGGTCGAAAGTTTCGAGACTGCTTTCCTCAAGTGCTGGATTAAAGGAATTTTACTGTATGCTTTATGACGATGTAGATGGAATAAACCTCAGAGTTAACTGACAATGCTGCTTAACCCATTCTTAGCTCATGATACAAACTTTCTCTTGAAAATAAATTCAGCTACTGAAAGGCTGAGAGAATGGTGGGAATAGGAGGAAAATAAAGTAAACAGGTTTTACACATTATACCTAGCATTTCAACAGCATAACTGTGTATCTAAACCATGCCACCTTTCAGTGCAGTGTTCAAATTAAGTACATTTTTAAACATATCTTTCAGTTCTAAAGGACAAGTCAAGGTTAGCACCCTTGATTAGTGTTTAGGAAGTGCTGGGTTCACATCTAGGCCCAGAGACCAACTTTTCTTACTGATATCCTCTGTTTATCCAGGTGTTTGTTGGGTTAATGCCTTAAATTCAATCATAACCTTTTCTTTCAACATCCTGTCCATTTCATTCTTCACTAATCATTTTATAATTTTACACTACATAATTTGAATGATTTAAATTATCATCAAATTAATAAATAAATGATTAATGGAAAGAATTTTTAATCCTTTCAGATCTTGTTTGGCTCAGTCCAACTATCATGTTACTCATGTTTCAATACAGTGTCAGGGTTTCTCACAGTCCTAACAATATGAAAATTCATAACAAATTTATTATGGTTTGGTAATCTCGTGTCCAAATAAACAGGTCTTAAAAAGAGACGATTTTTGGACACTTTCTGATATTCAGAAAATCATATGCCAGTCCTGAAAAAAAAAAAACCAAAACAAAACTGTCTGAATGAAGCATCAAACTTAAACGGGTTTTAAGTCCTACAGTGAATTCAGTTTGTGTTCATAGTTCAAGCATTATTTCTTCTTTGAAACCTTGCTGATTTATTCAGATGGCTGCAGGCAATCAGTGGAATGAGCTACAAGTTGCTTTGGAGCTAGACCAATTCCGCCGAGAACAGAATCTTTCAAGAGGTCCCAGTTTTCCTACAATAGCAGGGTTTGGTCCCAATGGAGCTTCTCCTCACTACTTACCATCTGAGAGTAGTAATGTGCTCCAAATTGATGGTAGCAGCACACTGGTGTTGGATTCCGGTGGACACTATCTAGGTAAGAAATAATTCCAGTGATTAATTTCTCCCTTGAGCTTTTCTCTGGAGCTAGATAGCTTTGCAGGTTGCTGGCCAGTGTACAAACAGTGTATAAGTTTTATTAGTTCTGATAATGTATTAACAATGTGCAGGTTCTTCTAGGTCTGTTAATAATTAGGCACAATCAACTTTGCTAAATAGAGAATATTTATTCAAACACAGGGGTAGCCTGGACAATTGAAAGAGGCCGTGTATGTACATGTGGTAATGTATGATATGATAGTTGGAAAAAATACAAAAGTTTAAAAGGGAACCGAGATCCTTTCTTTTACAACATACATACTATTTGGTGGATGAATACGACGGCTGTCCAAAAAGTATCGAACTATATTTTTTCCCGCGGTAAGTAATGGCGAAAGGGTGGGGAAACTGAGCGTAGTGGTAGAAGGGACTTTCGTATTATCAGGTCTGAGGAGGTAGATGTCCAACAGCGCGTCACCTCTCGTCGGGCCACTTACTACCTGAGTATAACCATTTTCCCATACTAATTTGTTTACGAACGCCTGAATACCGCTTGTTTTCCCTGCATCCCCATTCCAATTCGCTTTAGGTAAGTTCAAATCTCCTCCTATAATGCATCTCTTCGTTGAGTTTCGCGTAAGTAAGGTACGGGCTGCTAGTCTTTCAATCGCCAAAATATCCTCATTAGGAGCTCTGTATATACCTATAATTTCCCATGAATATTTTGGATCCATTCCTTTCACTTCCACCGCGATCATCTCAAAATCCTCATCCACCCACAGCTCCGTACAGGCAATGTAATTTTTAACACATATAAAAACCCCACCACCACGGGCAGCCCTATCTCTTCTGAAAATTGTAAAATCTGCCCTAAAAACTTCAGCATTGCTAATGTCTTCTTTAAGCCATGACTCCGTACCTATAACAACATCAGGGTTGTACGTGTCAACTAAATTCCAGAATTCTAAGGCTTTATTATAGATACTCCTACAGTTAACCTGTAGCACCACTAGCGACTTACCTTCAACCCTATATGCAGATGCCGTACTTATAGATTCAACCCCTGACCTAGCTTCAGTTTCCCTACTCACCCATTTTTTCGTCTCTGTCCCCCTTTCTTCATGTAAAGTCTTCTGTTTTTCAATTGATGGTTGCCGCGTTTCCCTGGTTGTCCTCGTTCTGCAAGTTCCATCCACCGAAGTATGTCATTCCTTCCTCCGTGAAGATCCTCCGCCATCAAGTCCACTAACCCTAGCGTACAGTTGTCCCAGTCGTTTCTTTCCTCTTCCGTTCAGATGCAGCCCATCTCCAGCAAAATCCCCATCCTGTATCCAGCTGTTCGGATCAACAAATGTAATTCCGAGGGCGTTTGCTATCCAGTCGAATCTATCATTAAGAGCACCAATACGCCGCCATGACACATGCGCATGCGTGATTTTTTGCTGCCTCGCAACACCGCCGGATGCGTCTGTCGCTGCCAGATAGCGAAGTGGTGTAACACGTGTTCGTTGCATTCTCATTTCGCTGAAGATGACAGAATGTTTGGAGCAGCGATACTGCATCAAGTTTTGTCAGAAACTTGGGGATACCCAAGCGGAAACAATTGCAAAATTCAGCAGGCTTTCGGTGATGATGCAATGGGGGTCACTCAAATTAAAGAGTGGTTCAAACCGCTTTAAAGATGGCCGCATGTCGGTGGACAGTGACCAGCGTTCCGGGAGACCGTCAACGAGCCGAAATGCTGATGTCATTGACAAAGTGCGGACATTGATCATGGAGGACCGTCGTTTGACCGTCCGGGAAATTGCTGATGAGGTTGGGATCAGCAGAGGTTCCACAAACACGATTTTAACTGAGGATGTGGGCATGCAAAGAGTGGCGGCAAAATTTGTGCCCAAGCTGCTTTCGCCGGAGCAGCAACAACTCCGCCTTGAGGTCACGCAGGACATGCTGGAGTGCGCCAACAGGGATCCTGAGTTCCTGAAGACTGTGATCACTGGTGACGAGTCGTGGGTGTACGGATATGACCCAGAAACCAAGGTCCAGTCGTCACAATGGAAGCATCCAACATCCCCGAGGCCCAAAAAAGCACGACACGTTCGGAGCAATGTGAAGGTGATACTGACTGTTTTCTTCGATTACCGGGGTGTTGTGCATCATGAGTACGCACCACTAGGCCAAACTGTTAATAAGGAGTACTACCAAGAAGTCCTCCGTCATCTTCATGATGCAGTTCGGCGCAAGAGACCGGAGCTGTGGGACGCACGCAACTGGCAGCTGCATCATGACAATGCCCCAGCTCATTCATCACACCTGATCCAGGGTTTCCTGGCTAAGCACGGCATTCCGCAGGTTCGCCAGGCTCCCTACTCTCCTGACATGGCTCCTTGTGATTTCTGGCTGTTCCCGAGATTGAAGACACCGCTAAAAGGCTCCCGTTTTGACAGCCGCGAGGACATCATACAGAACGTGACGGCGCAGCTGCACACCATTCCAAAACAAGCCTTCCAGAGTTGCTTCCAGCGATGGAAGGACCGCTGGGCTAAGTGTGTGGAATCACAAGGGGCCTACTTTGAAGGGGATTAGGTATTGTAACCACCCAGATACAGAACTTTTTTTTCCCGGCCCAAGGTCGGATACTTTTTGGACAGACCTCGTATATGTCTTTTTAACCTTCAAGGGACTTGGTTCGTATTTAAATTTTAGCATTTGGTTTATAAAAAATGTGTTATTTGAACATAAAAAGATACAATTCTGAAATAAACGGCATTTTTAGTCACCTAGTTATAAAAACTTCTCTTTCATCAAAGGCTTCCTGGATTTCAGCAGAATAAGAAAAAACTATTTCCTCTTTCAGATGGTACAACAGATGTAACACGTACAATTCATCTAGGAAAACCAACAGATTTTGAACGTGAAACATACACACGTGTATTGATGGGTTCCATCCAACTGGCATCAGTTGTGTTTCCTTTTGATGTGCCCATGAATAGTATTGATGTTCTGGCCCGTGGCCCATTGTGGGAGGCTGGGTTAAATTACCTCCATGGGACTGGTCATGGTGTTGGGGCATTCCTCAGCGTACATGAAGGTGAGGAGCCTGGCCTGAAAGCTCTTAATAACTCTGAACACTGTCGTTTATTACTCAGATCATGAAACTGTGGTACTTGTTTTAAATCTTGAGTGGTAGTTCTGTACCGACATATCGAGACAACTTATCAGTCCCATCTTCAAGGTTCAAGAAGTCCAAGAAGAACTTCTTGGACTTCTTGACCCTTGAAGATGGGACCAATAAGTTGTCCCGAAACATTGGTACAGAACTACCACTCAACGCTGTGTAATATCCCAGAGGAGCGCAGAGCTTAACTTATATTTATATTAAGATATAAATCCAGCTACATGTTTTGGCTATTTAACTAGCCATTGTCAGGCTGTATATAAGAAGACAAAAAGATAAAATTTACATGTGCAGTCTTTCTACCTTCTTATATACTGCCTGATGATGGCTGGTTAAATAGCCAAAACATGTAGCTGGATTTATATCTTAGTGTTAGTTGTATTTGACGGACATATAGTTGGTTTATTGTGCTGTTATTACTTTCATATTTTATGCAGACTGGTACTTATTCTACCACCTGCACCAAAGATAAGGAACTTGAGTCTTATTCCATCAAGTTAAATTTATGCTATTTGCATAAAAATAAGAAAAAAGAAGGAAGTATACCGTTAGCTATGCCATTTAAATTCACTGTCTTGATTACTCCATGTCAAACTAATTTAAATCCTCTTGCCCCTGTACAGCCTGGAATATTCCTACTAGATTTTAGTACATCATATTTGTGTCAATAACGTTGCTGTTTTAACCTCCAATTTCACTGTCAGGGCCCTGTATAGACTCGTGCGGTCATCACATTTTAATGTACCATCTTATTTATACTGTCATGTAGATTTACCTCAGTCTCACTGTCAGTCCCTTGTACTTGTTATTTAGCTTACCATCCTTGAATGAATAACTTTGCTTCTTACCTCCAGTTTTAGTCATGATCCTTTACAGTCTGACAACTATGCATATTTTGACCATGTGTTAAGTCATGTACACTTTAACTTGAATTTCATATAGGCATAAAAACCTTACATACGATGTGTGTTTAATCAACTCATACACACTCGCGCAAATGCTCTTTGTATACTACATTTTAGGATGTTGAATATTATAGGGAACAGGTACGTGTAATTGATTTTGGGTTTTTTTAATATTATCAGCACAGCCAGAAGCTGATGTGTTCCATTCAGTTTCACTCCTACCTGATTTTTTTGGACTTCCTTATTTATTGTTACTTGAATAACATGTCAATTGAGGAGACATTTTGTCAGGTATTTTTCCTCACATGTACTCTCTTTCCTGAAAACATGCTACAGAATTGTCTTTATAAACCTTTGAACTGACTGTATCAGTTTCTTTTAATATAATCTTGTAATTGTCCTCTTTACAGCACCCATTATTATCTCATATACTGAGGGAAATTTGACATTCCAGGAAGGATATTTCTTCTCAGATGGTGAGTTCACAGCAAACAGACTAACATATAACTGACTGACTCCATGAAGCAGAATACCTGAAACTCCCTGCATACTTGAAGCTAATCATTTCTGAGCTTCAAATTACTGTGTGTCCCTTCATGGAACTGTTCTTGTATGCATGAATAAGTACACTTTGACCTTCATATTTATGGTACTGAAGCCTTTGTCTGTATTCCCGTTTACAGAACCTGGTTACTATCATGAAGGACACTTTGGAGTTCGCCTTGAGAATGTTTTAGAAGTTGTGAAGAAGCAAACAAAGGTAAAACTGGGAAGTAATCTGAAAACAATATAAAATTAATTATGTATATATTTTAACCAACATGTCCATAGTGCTTTGGTGGCCCACAGAGGTGAAACAGTCAGAGCACAAAGTTTCCCATATCCTAGCTGAGGACCAGGATGTACAGTAGCACACATCACATGGCATCCATAAACCACATATTTTTTAAACTGGTAGATTGGTGGCAAGGAATGAGTCGTTTTCTAGCTGGTAACTTTGAATGGTGCCTAGCCCTCCTCAGTTGAAGCCTACCCTTTTGAGTGTACCCTCATTTTTTCATAATTATTGTGGTTATATACCCCATGACATTAAAGTGCTTCTGTGAAATAACTATGAAAAGTCTGCAGTAAATATGTCTACCACATATAATCTTAAGAATCTGATATGACAGTTCCTTAAATTTTACCCTGGCAATGAAAATAATTTCCTGCTTTAATATTCCTATTGTACCTGGTATTTTGGTATATGCTAATCCTAGGACTAGAAGTATGTGTTGGTTCACTTCCCAAGCTTCCCACGTAAGAACTTTGCAACTGAGTTTGCTTTGAGATCCTCCTTATGCCTTTATAATGATTCTTTAGCAATGAGATAGCTACTCTTTACACTGATACTCAGAAATAGCTTCACACATGAGCCCTAAACCCCTAAAATTTATATAATAAAAGGAGTAGCTTAAGGCCTTACCTATGAAACAATGGCAAACATTTGTGCCACCACTATGCTTCAGCAATGAAGTAAAATGAACTGAAAAGGAAATACAGCACAGAAATTAAATTTCCTTCCAGATTTGATACAGTAACAGTACACATGTTTAATATGGCTTAATTTTATCTGTATTTACCTAAATATGTTACTAGTCTACATGGTTTATCCGTTTACGAAACGTACACTTGCATGAAGGGGACTGGACATGTAACAGAAGTCAGGAAGATAAGAAATGTCTTCAAAATTTTAATCTGAGAACCTGACACAAAGAGATAACTTGGCACACCCAGGTATAAATGGAAGAATAACATTCAATTGTATCTTTAAGAAATAGGATTTGAGGCTATGAACTAGATATATCTGGTTCTGGATAGTGTCCGGTAATATGCTGTTATGAACCCAGTAACAAACCCTTCAGTTCCATGAATGGTGAGAAATGTCTTGACCAGCAAAATATCTGGCAGATTCACAAGAAGGACTCTGATCCAAGAAATGAGTTCTTTCACCCCCCCCCCCCCCCAAACCCCTCAAAATTTATTTTGCAGATGCTTGAATGGCAATTATTTTAAGTTTTCCCATTATCCTGTCCTGTCATTTATTGGGCTATGGGAAATGAGATGAATTCACAGGACAGCGACATTTTCCAATAACCACTCAGCACATGTTTACACAGTTTTGATATGTACGAGCGTGCTGTTTTTCCATTAAGAGTGGATGGTGACTGCCACTTATGCATGATGGCCCTGTACTACTTGATGGCCATTACTCAGCACTGTAGGTAGAAATGCATGAAAATTTAATTTCATTAGTTGCTACAACTTTCTGTTTGTATAAATTCTGAGTTTATTCAGTGTGTAAAGAGATATATTAAACAACTTCATGCAACAGGCTCTGGGTAGAACTCAAAAAGAATACTTGCTTGACTGTTAACATTAGATAGCCTAAGTATGAGCAACGAATGTTTGTACCTAGTTACAAAATATGCAAAAAAACTGTGTTCATTCTGCAATGCTAATTTTTAGACTCAATTGTTTTTTTGAAAGTCACAATTTATATATATCTTAAAGGTGTTATCATGTTCTATTTTCTGTCAATATTCGGGGGATTTCTTGTGTTTTCTTAACAGCACCGCTTTGATGGCCAGTACTTCGGTTTTGTACCTGTAACGTACGTTCCATACGAACCGAAGCTAATAAATGTTAAGATGTTGAGCCCGCAACATGTGAGTTACATTTGATGTCTGTTTATTTTTTAAGTTATATGTTTACCACTAATTCTGAAATTTTGACTTGCGAGTTAAGCCCTAGCAAATTCATTCATGTTGTAATGCTTCTGGCTTTTACTCGGAAACTGCTCAAGTCAAACCTCAGCCAGGGCATGACCAAGGTTCTTGTTTTGTTCACTTCCTGCTAGCAAATAGTGTGACAATATCTGAAGGTCATGACCGCTTCCTTCCATATCCTAACCTATTCATACTTCACAGATCATCCTAACTTTCTATGCTTTATGGTCTCAGACAGTGGTAGTGTTATTAAATAAACCACAGATACAATAAATATAAATCCAGAGTTGAGTGTATTCTGGGTATTAACTATTTCTGTTTTATATAAAATATATTTAGTTCAGAAATACTGATCTTTCACTTCCAAGTTTATTTGGTGTTTGACAAGGTCAGTGGCTTTTCAGTGATACAACTTACACAATATCATGAAAATGTGTACTGAACATAACAAGGTTTCTTAATACAAATACGGCATGTAAAAGGTAAAAACCATAAAATGTTTAGAACTAATCCACTGCCTGTATGATCAAAAAAGCACTAATATTGCAGAGCAATGCACATGAAATGTTTAGAACTAATCCACTGCCTGTATGATCAAAAAAGCACTAATATTGCAGAGCAATGCACATGTTGCTAAATGTTCACATATATACTTTGAGACCCATAATTAATTTTCTGATGAGATTTGAGTACATAATTTGTGAGGTACAGCGGACAGTGTTCGTAAGATTGTCTTCATGATTATACATTTCTTAATAACAATATGCTCTTTGATTGATTGATTTTTTATCTATTTAATGATACATTTCAAATTTCATGAATGGTAATGAAAGAAAGTGGTTATGGCCTATGTGGAGCAGTGGTCTTCAAACTCTTTACATCTGTGGAACCCTTGTTACTAAATCTGAATTTCTGCAGAACCCCTGTACAGTAATTCAATGCAAGAAAGAAATAAAATTTTCATTTCAAAAATAAAACATTTACGTACACTCATAAAAATAAAACTGTATTCACACTGAAAATAAAACCAGTGCCAATTATGCACAAAGATTTGGAGGAAAATAAAAAAATGTGATCAAAAATTATCAGATTATATTTACCAATTTCATTATAAAGGAAACATGCTTGCAGAACTGACAGGTGCCTATTAAACTGCAGGGTTCCATGGAACACAGTTTGAATACCATGGATTTGAAGGTATTATTCCATCATTTACCTGCAGTTGACTGAGGAAAAGTACAAAATTCTTCAGTGAGGATAGCTGGTCTCAGGCCAATACTTGAACCTGTGGGTGCAATGTTCAACTTAAGTCTTTGAACTATGTGCTTTATCAGGTTTGGCAGTTTGTTACTGAGAGTACTTTTATCATCACAAGGAAATATATAAGGTTATTAACCATAGACCTGTTGTTTTTGATAGCGACAATGGCTGAATGACTACAACACAAAAGTACGAACACTGGTGGGAGCAGAGCTCAAGCGGCAGCATCGTATGAAAGGCTTCTATTGGATGATGGACAACACAGGCTACATTTCAGAACATGAACCCAGCAACGTCAGTGGAAGTATTAATGTCACTGCCCTACTATTGGTAGCAATGCAGATTGTAGTCTTTAGTTTCCATACTTGAATGTCCATGTTTGACATACCATGATTTACATGCAAATTCTGGAGTTATTCCAGGAGTGCCAGATTTTCTTTTTTGAAATCAGACTATGATATTTTCTGTGTTGGTGATCTCCATGAACCATAGCATCTGGGAAGTAGAGAAACAGAAGAAAGAGTATTTAAGAATTAATCTCAACAGAAATGTAGTTTGGAGTCAAAGAATTTATTTACATTCAGTGATACATGTCCACCTAATCTGCATATTTAGCTATTCATCCCTCAAGTCTTCATTAGTGGAAAAACTGCCCTTTGTAAGGAACGGATTGGCATAATGTGGCTCAGGGTAGGGACAAGTGGTAGGTTTTGTGGACACAGTAATGACCTTTGAGTTCCATAAGAGGTGGAAGATTTCTTGTCTAGGCTATCAGTTCCTCAAGAACAACTCTGCTTCTGCAGTTACTCATTGACAGATGCAAGACTCTATAAACAAAGATGTTATACATCCTTGTCAAGTAAGTCTGATGAATGGCAATATTCATAAATCTGCCATAAGTACACTGTATCTCAGACTTACCAGAAATAAAATGCATAATAAATAAATAAATTATGTATTACAGTTCACATGGTCCCACTGCTGCAACCTATTACACGAAGTGATGAATGTTTATGGTACTGACATTTTATTATTCACATCACCCTTTTGAAGTTAGATGTACCAGTTGAAGGAGGTAGATAATATTTTCAAACAACAAATTGAAGCTTAGTTTCTCAACAGTACAGAATGCTCCCTTTTAGAGTTCTAAAAAAATAGTTCCCTCTCTGGAACATGCTCCATGCTGTAAAGGACCTTGATCCCTTACTAATTTATAACAGACACTATAGTATATACTACCATCCACGTCCACTTGTTTAGAAACATGTACCAACAGGTTCTAAGATTTGTCACTCAAAAATCAGCATCACTAGATGGTGTGTATAGCAACAATTTTTATTCCCTGAACACATGTAATTATTCTTTGTTCTTTCTGACTGTGCAACAACCACACCTTTACGAAGGCTGGGAGTGGATGAAATGACTGCAGAGAATTAGGAATAAAAGTGTGACTAAGCCATGTGTCTGTCCACCTGCCATTTAAATGTGAATGTGTGTTACAAGTATGTGTACGTACAGTAGTTGAGAGTCTTACCTGATCCATGTTATGAAAATCATGCCACGAGAAAAATTTACAACTTCATACACACTAATTTAATTTCTGTTCCTCTACAGTATTAACATGGTAGCTGTCCAAATTTGAAGTGAGGGCATCAGTCAGTGTATAACACTACCAGCACCCACTGAAGGGCCAGAAGTTTTGTAACAGTCTTTCAAAAATTTTCTACTTTTATTAGCCCAGTTCTTTAAAAAAAAAATGGAAAACAACTTGCCAATTGCACAAATAATGATTCCATGATGATGATGATGATAAAATTTTGTATGTGGTTGTTAGCAGTGATATGCCTCAATAATTATCACACTCTACTTATAAACAGATACTGCATTGATTAATCCCGTCCACTGTCAAAGCAATTCTCCCTTATCCCAAATAGAATTAATAGGTCTTTGGGTCTCAGCACATACTGTATTTCCTCCTAACTCAATTCTGCTAAAATTTGATCAGTACCTAGCAATTTAAGTCTTTTCAAACTCCTCAACAGCCATCTCAACCATATAGCACTAGGTTCAGGTATTAGTGGCTAAACGGTATGCATTTCAGTCTTCATATCACTAAATGTACACTCAGTAACTCACAGACGTAATTTTTCCACTAAATAAAACACTTTGGAATCTGCAAGGAGATCACCCTTCTTATACTTTAAATTAGTTCTAGGCTGGTAACCCCTCAAAACCTGACATGCGAGTTTATTTGGAACCTGTCATAAAAAACTACTAGTAATAGAAGTAACAGCTAACTCCAAGCAGCAGAATCCTTCTTGAGAAGCTATAGCTTCTCAGCTAGTCAATGAATGCCCTACATTTTATGGAACCCGAAGGTTTGCTACTGCTCCGTATACTACCGTGGATCAGTTTATAGCTGGTGGAGCAGCCAGCAGTAACCCAAAGGTTCCCCAAATGGGAATACACCAAATCAAAATGTACCTATTTATTTTATAAACAAATTCAAACAACAAAATCAGTAAAACTAAATTAAACCAATTGATGCACAAATTGAGCCACCTTTATTGTAGCGTGTCTATTATATGAATATATATATATATATATATATATATATATATGATGATGGACCAAGGTCCGAAACATATGTAGGGGCATATAATAGACACGCTACAATAAAGGTGGCTCAATTTGTGCATCAGTTGGTTTAATTTAGTTTTATTTGATTCGTGAAGATGCACGGTGATAATAATGTGAAACAAAATCAGTACTTACAGAAAGCGTGGTAAAAAAACATACAACACCAAAAGATCAAAAACAATCTTGATGACATATTAAACAGCAGCTCTACACAGCTCAACGAATACTTGGTAGTGCTGTGTCGATACAGAGAAACACACCCAGACCCCGGCACTACCAAGGACTTCGACAACTCTATATATATCTTGCCGAAACGAAATTTTGATGTACAAGCCGAAACAGAATCCCTCGCAGCCAGGTTGTTGAGTGCTCAAGAAAAATATACAACTAACCAGGTTAACTCGGGTTACGTACCAAAAGGGAAGTAGGGGAGGAAAGGAAAGGTCCAACTAAATGTAGGTCAAGGGTGGCAGGTATCGTCCGGCGGAAACTCCTCTGGATATCGAGACTTAACACGGCACACTACCATGTTCAAAAGAGCCTGCCACTCGCCCTATCCTGAGCCAGATCAAGCCAGTCCATGGCCTCCCATTCTACTACTAATTGTAAGTAGGAAATTCAGTAAGGTTCAACCTCATCATAAACCTAAAATGCACAACATTGTGGTGACTGCTTGTTTAATTAAGTAACACTTGCCCCATGTCTTCTGACAGGAACATGTTAAATGCTACACGTCATCTTACAAAATAAAGCCAAAAGCACTGCAGTATTTGCGTTAACACTTCTAAACTTGTATGCATTTGGATGAAGAATACTGCGTAATGAATAGCTTTATAATTTGTTCTTCACCACATACTATTATTTTAATCAAATCAAGGAGCAAGTAGCACACTCGAGAGATAAAAAGTGTATACAGTATTATGGTCAGAGTACCTGAGTTGGCATAGGTATTGTTGGAAGGATAATACTAAAATCAAGTCTTAAAGACATAGGGTGTGAAAATGTGAATTGTGTTATATGTTCCAAAATGAGGTCCAGTGACAGGCCTTTATGAACATAGTAATGAACCTTCAGGTTCCACAGAGCCTGGAAAGTTAAAGCTACCATTAGTTTCTTAATAAAGAGTCTGTTCCACATGTTTATACTACTACATCTGAATTTATATTCCACATTTAGTAAATACCTATCACCATGCTGCTGCTGAAGATCCAGATCAAATAAAATTCTCACTTCCAGGACACAAAATATAAACTCAAATGCAGCAGTACTTATGTTTTACAGACGTGGGCAAAGCCATAACAAGGGTGAGGCAAGTGGGGCACTCAGCCCAGGTACAGTATTGTAAAGGGAACAAAGTTAAAAAGTATATGGTTAAAATCTTTTCAACTTCCTATTTGCAGTCTCAGTATATGTGTAGTTGACAAAAGATGTAATGAATGAAATTCATACAAAAATCTAAGAATTGTATCATTGGGAGAGGGGGGGGGGGGCAGTTCAGTAGCTTGCTATAAGCACAAAAAATCATAATATGGCTCTGACTGTGGGTCATGGCATTAGGCTCTGTAATCATTCTGTCAATGAGATTATTGTAGGATATTATGGCCTAAAGCAATTTATTGGGTAGGTTTAAATTTTGGAGAGCATGTGCTTTATATGGTTACTGTTTCAAATTTGATTTAATATGAAACTGATACTGGGCCTGACAAACAAAATAAATATTAACAGAACTGTCTCACATGAAAAGCCATAATTATGTGTGTGTACATTTAAACATAATAAAATTTATCAAGGAGATCCAAAGTAGCTGTAAAAGGTAAGTTATATACTGGAAAGTTACTATGGTGACTGTGAATGCTGTGTATGCCATTGACCTCTTGCAGCCAAACATTACAATTTGGCTTGAAAGAGAAGTGTAGTAAGATTTACTGACACAGTGCTGTAACTTCACTGGTGAGTGTTTTATATGCTGTACATAAAGTCCTTCTGCAAATAGTCTTATTCCGACAAATGTACACTTCATTATGTCCTATTTAATACATGCTTATGTCAATAAATAGTCGACATGTTTCGAACTGTATCAGTTCATCATCAGGACTCTCTATCATCACACCAGCTATATGGTACTCATTAAATAGATAAAATGGATAAAATGTCTTCAACTATGTTTAGTATATGGCCACTGAAAATATTAAAACAATTTTAAGTTACATTATTTAAGTAACAGTATTATAAAATGATTAAATTTGGTAGTACGACTGTTGAAGTATTACACTGTACATACCAGCATCTGCTGTTACGTGTTCACTACTGGTTTGTGGAAGGTGTACTAATCTTACGGCGTCCAAACGGGGGTTTATATAGGTCAATGTCATGCAGTAGAAAGACTACTCTGAAGGTTGTAAACAAAACTGAATATGGGGTTGTATTCTCCCGGGTTTTGTTCTGGTACTAGTTTTTTGTTGTGTGCATATAATTGAATGTAAAACTGTTCCATGGAGTTCATATGCATTTACATTCAATTATATGCACACAGCAACAAACTAGTACCAGAACAAAACCTGGGAGAATACAACCCCATATTCAGTTTTGTTTACAACCTTCAGAGTCGTCTTTCTACTGCATGACATTGACCTATATAAACCCCTGTTCGGACACCGTAAGATTAGTACACCTTCCACAAGCCAGTAGTGAACACGTAACAGCAGATGCAGGTATGTACAGTGTAACACTTCAACAGTCGTACTACCAAATTTAATCATTTTATAATACCGATTGTTACTTAAATAATGTAACTTAAAATTGTTTTAATATTTTCAGTGGCCATATACCCAACATAGTTGAAGACATTTTATCTATTTAATGAGTACCATTTAGCTGGTGTAATGATAAAGAGTCCTGATGATGAACTGATACAGTTCGAAACATGTCGACTATTTATTGACATAAGCATGTATTAAATAGGACAAAATAAAGTGTACATTTGTTGGAATAAGACTATATACATTAAAAATGTACGGTGAAAATAACATAAAGTTCCTTGTGCAAAGTTAAACTTTAATAACTTAGAATATACACATAAAAGAAGCACACTGTAAAGGCCACATAAAAGCTTAATTCTTACAGTTTTAAGGTAATACAGTTCAAACTGTTAACCTTCAACATAACCACAAACATTTTAGGACACATCGTTCAAACTGAGATTCTAACTCCTTGAAAACATCCTTCAGTTGCTGCTCACTGATTTCATGAAGTGCATTTGTGAACCTGACCTTAAGTTCAGTGACAGAACGTGGTTTTGATAAATGCACAACTGTTTCAACATGACCCCCATAAAAAGTACTCAAGGGGGGTCAGATCAGGCGAATGACATGGCTGAGCAATTGGTCAAGCTCTACCGATGCAGTTTCACTTTTACAATTTTGTGCACGGTTGCTTGCGGAATGTTTAGTTCAGCAGATGTATGCTGCATGTGCTGGACTACTTTCATATGCTTTCTGGATTAGTCACAGTTTCCTTGCTGATTTGAGGCCTCCCAGATTGTGGTTTGCCATTCACTAACCCAGTTTCTTTAAACGTTTTCATTCAACTATTAATTTACTTCCTATGTGGTGCGTCACTCCTGTAATGAGCAGTGAATCTCCTTTTCACAGCTGTCACTGACTTCAATTCTGCAACCCATAACACACAGTTAACCTTTTTTTTTTTTTTTTCTACTATCACCATTTTCAATTACAACTAAGCTGAAGGACCTGAAAAGAGATCAACTTTACCGAACTCCAAATTGACAACACCAATAGATAAAAAAACTGTAAGAATTACGCGTTCATATGCCATTTACACTGCGCTTTCATCATGTGTACATCCAACATTATTAAAGTTGCACAAGGGCTTTATGTACACTTCACTTAGCTGAACCTCTTCTACCAGTAGGTGTAGAATTTACAAAGAGCTTTCCATCTCTCACGGTCTGAAGCTAAAGCTCTTAATCCATTCCATTCCCCTTTCCTTTATGTACACACTGTTTTTACATATCTGTAAAAAGTGTTTCAGGGGGAATTTGCCATACTTCAGGAGAATGTTCCTTAGGTTAAACTGCATCAATACAACCAAAAATACCTGTATGCAAAGTTGAATGGTTACAGAGATATTGATGTGAGAAAAATGTCTTTTTGTGGTTCCATGTACTGTACCTGTTTCGTGTGATGTATTATCCCTACACTATGCAGGTCCATCCTTGAGCCAGTACTGACACCAAGCAATGCAGTGGTGCATGTACTGTGCAAAGTACTTGGACAATTTTTATGAAACTAGTGTTTTTCTTATGTAATCAATGTCTTTGACACTCATGTTAATTAGATGTATACAGTATATGACGCACATATATAGCTACTGTACACAACAGTGGAGGTCCTTGGGTTATAAGAACATTACATATTTCTGTGCCATGTTACACTTCTGATAATGATTGTATGTTTCAGTCGTAAGATATGACTTTATTAAATATCATAACTGTGTTACATACATGCGACACCTTTTGACATGACTCACTTTCATCCATATGACTAAATTACTGACTTTTGAATGCAATAATGATACATAAAAATGGTTATCTAAAAACTTATGTACACATGTCAAAATTGTTAACCTCTTGATATATTTTAAAACTAAAATAGGCACTGGTGCAGTTTAGGTCGGCCACTGTGTATCCAGTGTGCTGTGACGAAGCTCACATACTCTGAGGGGCTTGGAGGGTTGTGGCTGCGCCCCCAACTCCCTCCTTCAACTAGGAGCACTCATTTGAAACTTCCGTTTTCTGTTACATGGCCACCCGAGAGAGACATTCCTTAAGGTGTATGCTATGTCTGTGCTGTGTGTATTAAGAACACGGCCACTCCAGACAAAGTGTGGTTAGGTTACAGGCGGCGCGATATTTCAACCTTGTCAACGGATATTAACTACATGGCCACTCGAGACCAACTTTGGTTAGGGCGTAGGCTATGTCTCTGTCTGTATATTAACTACATGGCCACTCGACAGAAACTTTAGGTGTAGTAGGCTATGTCTTCTCTCTTACAGTCAGTGCGATATTTCAACCTTGTCCTGGACGGATATTAACTACATAGCCACTCGAGACAAACTTAGGTTAGGGTGTAGGCAATGTCTCTGTTCTGAAATCAAGGTGTATATTAACTACATGGCCACAAAAGGCAAAGTTAGGTTAGGGTGTAGGTTATGTCTCTGTTACAGTCTGCGCGACATTTCAACCCCGTCCTCCTTACTCCACTAACGGTTCTCGGTCTGTGTATTAACTCCATGGCCACTCGAGACAGACTTAGGTTAGGGTGTGCGTATTAACCACTCGAGACAAAATTACGTTAGGGTGTAGGCTCTGTCTCTGTTCTGTATATTAACTACATGGCCACTCGAGACAAACTTAGGTTAGGGTGTAGGCTACGTCTCTCTTACGGACGGCGCGAAATTTCAACCTCGTCCTGCACGGACTGGCGCCCATACAAACACTATAAAGGAAACCTGAAACCATGTTAAGGTTTTTCTCAACGCATACAACCGTCAGACAAACTACAGCTATTGTCTTGCCGAATATATGTTCCCATCTCTTCTGCGCGCGCGTCACATTCAACCTTCGACAAAGTTGCTTCTCCTCGACAGAACGTATACTGGTCGCTCCGGCGTGCGCACGCAGCTCCACCTCTTTCCATTGCACCAAACACGGTCTTCTCATACTAGATAATCTATGGTCTTCCACATGCTGTGGTCGGGCTAAACTACATCGGAGCCATAATGAATACTACTACTAGATAATCTGTTACTACTACTGTAGGCAACAAATGTATTATCGTAATCACATTACCAGAAGGACCAGCTGTGTAATAAATGATTCAGTTTTTTCTGCATAACTGGCGCTACCCTGCAAGTGAGAAACCACGGTGTATGTAGATATTAATAAAGTCTATCAAGTTTACTACATTAATCCACTTATACACATGAACTCCTGGAGAACGTTACACTTTAATGCATTAAAGCAGAACGACTCTTTAGACACACTTTTCACCCCAATTTTTAAACTGGTTGTTCAGTTCTGTAATCTGTGGCCAGTGCCGAAACGTCACAGCGCGTAACAAACACGATTGTACGTATATACATGCATGAATAACCTCGAGCAGCGCAATACCTCCACGTGACATATAACATCCATGCGAACTTGCACTGCGATGAACGAGACGCGGCGAGATCCACCTACGAATGGCAGGATTTGATCCGCGATACCAGGTGACTAGCAACCAGTAGTTAATCCATGGTAACAACCACAGTAGCAAGTCACATTACTGTCGGACGAATCACATCGCGGAAACTTCGAACGACGACACCTGGGTGGCGACCGTATGGGAACTTTCGTTAGGTAATCCGAGGTGTTCACGGCCTAATGGTCGTAGTGCTGTAGTACCTGTGGTGGATGTAACCCGTGGTAGTAATTTGGTTAGTACCGATCCGTGATGTCACGCATGTGGATCACAGATTATCTAGTATTGGATTGAGGACGTAAGCGGTATGGTTCTCGTCCATGCCATGAATTAAGCTGGGTTATGATCTCTCCCGTGACTTATGTAGACCGCGTGGTGCGTGAGTTTTGTGAAGATGTCTTGTCCATTGCGTAAATAACTGCAATCTGTCCTTACACGTAAGTAACCTGAAGTATTAGTGTAATGGGTATGTGAATTTTGTTTGTACAGTTCTAGAGTTTTGAGCGTGATTTCAGTGTACCGAAATGAATGTGTGTTGGCAGTGTACAACGACAAGTGCTGGTTTAAATCGTCCTGTGCTGCTAAATGAAACTCCTTAACTCATCGTGTTTTGTGTACGTTGGAAGTTTCTGTTACGAGAAATAAACCCCAAGGCGTAATCTGTTTTTTATATGTATTGTGGCAACCGAGACTTCGAGTTCGTGCCAATAAACTGAAAGCAGAGCTGTCTAACCTATATTTCTTGTATTTTTGTTGGCAACCGTGATACGGGTGGATTAGACGAGGGGAGTGTTGTGATTACATTAGCATGTTAACTCATACATGTTTGTTTTGTTTAATCAGTAACATTTTTTAGTGTGAGGAAGAGGTCTTCGCCAAAACAGCAGATTTAGTGACGGCAGTTCAGTATAGGAATTAGCTGTTCATTGAAGAGGCCAAACGTACGCATTACAACAAAGATGCGTTTTTGAGTGTCGCGTCCTATTGTTCCAACAAATATAAAATCGGACGTGTATTGTCATTAACACTGGTACTCATACGTGTATAGGTTTTATTAGTAATTTAGAAGTTAATGTAAATAGACTATCTCAGTTTCAATATGATATTTTGTCGGTTTTAAATATAGGTTTTATATGTAATAAGCTTTTGAAACATCTTTCACCACACGGTAAAGCGTCCCTTTTTTCTTTCTTTTTTTCTTTTTAGATTTTCCAATTCTGGTCATCATATGCTAGTCACATAATGAAGTTACAACAGACTGGAAAATTGTGAAAAAGGAAACAAGCAAATGTTCAATAACAGTGAATGCAAATATAATAAAGGATCATAGCATTGTCCTTTTGGACTTGAAGTTACTAATTTTAAACTGTTAAAACTATAGGAGTATCAAGTGAATATTTTCTTTTGGGTATCTGGACTGTGTCATGGTTAAATGTTCTGACGCTTTGCAGAAATGTACTGCCCACATCTTCAGGGTGAGTGAATTGGTGGCTTAAATGAATGCTGAAGTGATACAAGGGAAGAAATGTATGGTTAATAGGACAGTCTGAGGGTGTTTGGCCAATAACGGCTATGAAAGGCAGGAAGAGGGGGGTAGGATTTGTCCTGAGCCTGTGGGAGTTGAGATTTCTAAGCACGGCCCTTTTTCAGCTTCATGAATTGAATGTGTGGAAATAATGTGGACATTGACTGTGGTCTGGGCACACCGCAGACCCTCTTGCATGGTGGCAGGCAGCACAGTGCTTGCCACTGTTCCAATTTGCCATGAGTTGGGGTGCATGTGTTTTACTTCAGTGCATTGCAGTTAAGGGTTTTGCTCACTATACTTAAAAAAGGTGCCAAAAAGTTCACCATTCTGCAATTAATATTAGGTTTTCACTTGCCACATTTTTTAAGAAGGTGCTGAGAATAGTTTCCTTCATCTTGCAAACACACACCACACCTAAGAAGCATGTTCATTGCAGTTGAAAGTTCTGCTGCTGAAATTAAAGACATCTGCTGAATGTTTTTGCTAGACTATCTTGAATGCAAGGATTATTACTATACCCTTCCTTCTTTAACATGCCGCACAAGTAAAAATTGTACGCATGAGATCCAGCAAACATGGTGGCCACAATCCCCTGCTTATTATTGGCAACAAAAACACCCTCTAAACAGCATATACAATCCTTAAATTGATTTATTTTTCAACCATGCAAATCCAGTGTTAAGAAATACCAGAAACACATTGCAGATATGCACAGTTGACACTTTATTTTAATGTGCTGCTGCATGTTTTGATCCGTCAGGAGCAACTTCTGAGAGACACTGTTATTGAATCCAAGTGTTGTTTCACACTGTATGGTGCATGTAGGTTAGTATGAATGGAAGCAGCATATACCATGGTTTGATGATGAGTGTTCACAGTTACAGATTAATGGGGAAACAATAAAAAACTTTCAGTTAGCACTAGAGAATGAAAACTGGGAGGAGATTTATAAACAGGATAATGTTAATAGTAAATTTAATATGTTCGTCAACACTTTTTTAATGAAGTATGAAAATTGCTTTCCAGTAATATACAAAAACAATGAAGATAACAAATAAATGGATAGCAAAAGGTATAAGGATATTTAAGAATTTAAGAATATTGACAGTCCCTTCACAATATATATTGTCCCTGATGAAATTTTTAGTTAATAATTTGGAATGTTTTACTTTCAATAGTATAATTCACACTAAATTTACAAGAAATAGAGCGTGTCTTCATGTGCCACAGACAAATTTGTCATTGTGTCAAGCAGGTGTTTATTACATGAATGTAAAAGTCTTTAACAAATTACCCAAACATATAGCTGACTCTTTAGGCAACAAAAAGCAGTTCATAAGAAAACTGAAAACTTTATTGCTAGACCAATCATTTTATTCTGTAAATGAATTTTTAAACTATAGCCATGATTTACAAGAAAGTGATTATGCGTAGCAGATTTTATGTCACATATATAATTGTTTTTATAGTGTAATGGAAATTGATTTTAGAGGCTAGATATGACGATTGATTAATGTATGTGAATGTGTATGTCTTGTCATGACTGCTGATTAATTCACCATATCTAATTAGAAGTGTTTTGTACATATGATATGACACGATTGCTAAGCAGTCAAGCTTACAAATTATATGTATTGTGTTGTGTTGTATTTTGTAGTGGTGATGTACTTATGTTGTATTCTATTGCTTTATATTATTGTGTCGCATTGACAGGTTTTATATTCAGAGCCATGAGGCGAATTTGATGAATCTATGAAACAAGATGTGTAAATAAATAAATAAAGTTTGTTGATCAAAGGCAGCAGACTAAATTGTAATGATTACAGGACCCAAGCCAAATTAATGCAGATAGTTTGAATAATGCAAGACATGAAAATAGTAGACATTTCAAGACAAGAAGAATGTTTGAGAGGTAGGATCAGTGAACTTGAAACAAACAGTAAGATGAGGAGTATTAGAGACATTTGTAGGGGCATCAATGGATTTAAGGAGGGTTACCAGCATAAAATGGACTTAGTAAAGGATGAGAAGGGTGGTCTGCTTGCAGATTGCCACAGTATTTTGAATAGGTGAAGCACTAAATTCTGTTGCTTGTAGAGTGTACAAGGGGTTAATGATGTTAGGCAGACTGAAATGCATACAGTTGAGCCAATAGTACATGACCCTAGTGCCATGACATTTTGATGGCTTTTGTGAAGATACATGATATATTACAGTAAAACCCCAATCTAATGTTCCGCATTTGGTGAAATCCCGGATTTAGTGATGATTTTTTCATGTCCCGACAGTAGCTCCATATAAACAATGTGACCTCCATTTAATGAAAACCTCGATTTAGTGAAATATATTCTAATCCCCAGCAATTCATTAAATAGGGGTTTTACTGTAATTCTGTGTGGAATAAGGAAGAATTGTCCCTGCAATGGAAGGAGTCAATATACTTGTTTATAAGAAGGGTGATAAAACAGATTGTAGTAATTATTGAGGCATGTTGAGGCACTGTTATGAACTACATACAGAATATTACCCAAAATTCTTCTGTCAAGGTTAACTCTGTGCAGACAAAATTATTGGGGGGATCATCAGTGTTGATTTTGATACAACAGGTTAGCTTCTCAAGAAGGATTCTGCTGCATGGATTAATTACAAGTATATGTTTCATGAGTAGAAAGTTTGCCAGAAGAGGTATTGGTATGTTATGTGGTTTTCTGTCAACTCTTGATTGTCAGTAATCAGATTATTCACTGTGTAGATTGTCTAGAATGAAGTTTCAATTATATTATTTAAAAATTGTGTCTTGTATTCTACTTATGTTACAAGAGGGTTCTGTTTGATTTTGTTGTGTAATATGCCATTAGACACCCATTTCAGCCAATCACAGGTAGCAGCTAAGCTGTAGAAGTGGACCTTTGAAAGCCTGTTGACAACAAAATGAACTTTTTCGGTGTAATGGCCTTGTTAAAGTTAATCTCATGGAATGGATCATTGTCAGTAATTGTGTGGATTATTTGAGAAAGAATATTTAGTTTTTTATATATTATTTTAAAAGAATGAAGTGGTGTGTTACAGACTGAACTTGTGTTGACAATAACAAGAGTATTTCAGGGTTACCATTTGATGTTCTACATAACTTTAGAAACATTGCCTGTTTTGAGTATATGGTAGATGAGTTATGTTGTAGTTTATCAAGTGATGCACATGATTTTCTGAACATCTAATTAACATCACTAAATAATTATCAGAAAATGTACTAAATGTAAATATGAGCAGTTAATTGTTTTCCCTATACTTTATTAATGTATAGGGTTATTCAGCATTCACTATCAGTCCACAGCTGTTTGTTCCTACCTTTCAGAAGTTTACTGTTCTCAGAAGCAGATCAGGCAATTTATACATTACATATTCTGTATTGTGTATTTCAGTGTCACCATAATATGGAGTCATCAGGCAGTACTGATGATGATGATGAAGACTTTGATACACTTTTATATAGCATAGTACATCATTCTATGGAGGGTCTTCCAGAAGAAAGGAACATATATGTAGAGCCGGATAGTTCACCCAAAATAAGTACACTGTGTCACAGAATTGAAAGAAGTGTGTCACCACAACCAACAACATCATATTGCAAAGTTGAAGAGCAGAAAGTGTGTCATTCAGCTACAGTTCGAAGTCCTGTTGGTGACATTGATGTACTACCATACAATAAAAAAACTAGTACATTAACCAGTGAAGTAAGAAATAAGAGAAGTGAATGTTTGACTAGGGGTAAAAAAAGTTGCAAGGAGCAGTATGTAATAGATGTAATAACTATAGAAAGCAGTGATACTGAGTGTGAGTCTGTGGTGGAGGTGCCTGGATCTGGCGATTCTCTAGTACTACCGAATAATGACAAAACTGATACATTAGCCATCAATATAAGAAATAAGAGAAGATCTCAGCATTTGAATATGGGTAAAAAAGGTTCAGAGCAGGAGCATATAATTAATATAGATGGCAGTGATACAGAGTGTGAGTCTGGATTGGAAGTGGAATCAGTGCCCTCTGTGTCCGTTGGGCTGCATGGGGCTCATGACAGCATGGCAAAACAAGGCAGTTGTGTAATGAAAAGTACATGCACTAAAGGAGATCCCAAAGCAAAGAAAAAGAAGCACAATAAAGGAGCAAAGGGGACACGTAACCTGCGAAACATCAGTGATTACATAAGCCCAAAGTCCTGGACTCCAGAGATGCGACATTTTTACAGTGATTCTTGGGGAGGTGAAAATTTTGATGTTTATAAATTGCAGAAGACTATGTCAGGTAAGAAAAAGAGTTCTACATTCTGTGTTGTATGACAAACATTCATTACCTGCCAGTTGTCAGTTACATTTGGTGTAAGAGACCTAGGGTTTGGGTGAATAAAATATTTAGGTGTTTGAAAAAAAAAAAGTACTTGTGAAACGATTTTTAATGTGGTAGTTCAGTCACTAGCAAGAAAGTATTCAATCTCGTACAGGTTTTTACTGCTCACATTCTAAGATTGGCAATATCATGATGTACATTTGTATTAAATTTTCATTCTATCAATACTTTGGGTATGTTGTAATGTATGTTGAAGTCATTTATTTATGCAAATTATTCTTTCAGATAATCCTGCTGATTGGCATGTGTTGGACATTGACATTGTTCCCCACCCCAGAAGTAGACTTAAAGACAGAAAGAAAAAATGTTACAACTGTAACTCCTGGGACATGTTGCTAAGTTTTGCCCTCGTCCTAAAAGACCTATAGTATGCATATTTTGTGGGACGACAGGTCATGAGAAATGGAAGTGCCCAACACCAATATGTCTCAATGTGAGAAAATTCTTAAAATTTACATAACGTAGTATAAGCTGATTTGTGATTACAGACCTTTTATGTACATGTGTAGGTATTTCCGACATGCAGTACATGTGACTATTGCAGCATATGGTAGTTTTCTAATTGCATAATTGCAGAGGAGCTTTAATTTAGCACTATGTCATACCTGGTGTGCCCGAAGGGGCCCAGGAAAAAATTCTGTCCAACCTGCACTGATTTTAATGTACATGGTGCCTGTAAATAATATTGAAAAATGAAAATGCAGTAAATATCTTGGATACAAAAGGAGTATGGATAAAGAGGTACTGTATTAACCATTGAAAAACAATATACTAATGAAAACAGTGTGCTATTTGAACTCACACTGAAGAAAAGATGTCATTACGTGAAAGGAATGTGATACTTTACCAGTTATGCAAGTGGCAGAGTTTTATAAATAGTGAATTAGGAGGCATTTAATTTTGGTGAGTAAAAATGGCCCTGTTTCAGGTTTTACATTTATCACACTATAATATGCACTTTACTTAGTCAAAAGCCTTTTACCGGTAGGTGTAGAGGGGCTGTAATATTTAAAAGTAAATAATACTTACAAAGGACTATTTTTAGCAACAAGAGGAATAACTATTCTTACAAAGGATTTCAAAGATGGTGAATATAATTGTAGAAATGTGTGCAAATACATTATTTTAAATTGCTGTTGTAGTGTGGGGTTTTATATAGCTTTTCTTAGAGTTTGCTTCAAGAAATTAAGGGATATAAAAAGTTGCTTATGTCAAGTTCATTGCTCTCATAATTATTGCCTGCATTCTCTAAAGCCACTGGGATCATGGTCGTTGTGTGTACATCATGATTTGCAGGGTCACTTCTTCCATTGTTCCCAAAATATTCATAAACATACATGGATTTTACAAATTGTGTTCAGTCAATTTTGGACAAACAAACAGTATAATTTCCAGGCATAGTCTGATTTTGTGAGTTTTAGATGAACATCTATGAGCACAGTTAGGTTTATTCTCTACTGTCAATGCAGTGTCAGAGTATAGTCCTTGACTTCAGTGAATCATCTGCAAGGCCTGTTTATGATTTACAATTGCAACCATAAATTATAAAATCAACTTGTATGTAAGTTTTTTGTTGTTAAAAGTGTTTTTACACTAAAATGTAGGTAAGCTTAGGTCTCACAGGAATTTCTTCTTATCAGTTAAATCAAACTGTGCATCAAGTTCTCACTTCTGAAATGCCTTTCCATTAACATGTTTGTTACATCTACATCAGTAATGCTTTTTTGTCTTCTCTTTTGTGTTGTAGTTGTTAGTAGAATGAATGTTGTCACATGAATTATAGACCTCTTCTATTAGGTGGGGTACTGGAAAGGAAATTATTATTATTATTAGTAGTAGTAAAGGTAAAGTTCTCCCTAGAACAGGCCATGAAGCCCAGAGGGGAGTAGAGGTATAGCTCTACTCTTTCCTTAACCTCGGCGCTAGATGGGGGTGGGTGGTCAACGCCTTGCCCCAGCCGCTTTACCCCCGGGAATGACCCGGTACCCATTGTACAGGAGGCTGGGTAGTAGTAGTAGTAGTAGTAGTAGTAGTTATCATCTTTATGCAGGGTATTCACAATAATTACATACCTGAAACAAACCATGTATCTAGGGTGTTATATATATATATATCTGCAGCAATTATGTATTTACAATTTATGCTACATATAATGTAATTTCCCATGCTGAATGTTTTGTACTTTTACGTTAGTACTTTCCGAAGTATTATGCAGTACCCAATATGGCTGTTTTTTGTAGTTCCTTGATTTCATGCTTTTCTAGTATGTTGCTCGGGTATTTTCTGAATGATCCTGAGATGGTTCCAGTTGCTCCTATTATTACTGGTATCACTTTTGTTTTTACATTCCACATGCACTGTATTTCTGTTTGTAAGGTCTTTATATTTTAGGATTGTCTAAGCCTCTTTCTTGATCACATTTCTGCCTTCTGAAGTTGCAAGATCTATTAACATACATGTTCCTTTCTCATTGTCACGGATTATGATGTCTTGATTTATCGTTAGGGATGGTTCTGTCAGTTTGCACTTGTTGATTCCATAATATGATTACCATGCCTTCAGGGCTTGTTTCTGTTAATTTTGGTAAGGCTCATACCAGTGTTCATTGTCTAATTTTACCTCTATTTCCTTGCATGTGTGAAAGTGTAGTTGAGCACACACTCTGTCATGTCAATTTATGTATTGTTATTTTGCCAGTATTTGGCATGCCGATATTATATGTTCTGCTGTCTCAACAAATTGTTGACATAATCTGCATTTGCTGTCTGTTTCTGTTTGTAATATTTTTGTTGCATGGTGTTTTGTTTGTAATGCCTGATCTTGTGCTGCTGTTATTTCACTTTCAGTATCTGCTTTCAGTTCTCCCCTCGAGAGCCATAGCACTGTGTTTTCTTCACTAATAAGCTGTCAGTCTACGAGTATACTTATAATATACTGGCCGTGCATTACTTTGTGTTCTTATTTGATTGGTTTAATTCTTCTGCAACCTTTGTTGCTGTTTTAATTGTTGAATTCATATTTGGTCGATTGCTTTCATGGCTTTTAACAATGTTAGAAACCAGTCTTCTTTATATTTTACATTCAGATATTCTGCAATATTGATTGTCTCTGCTTTGTATGTTGTTTCAATTTGTAACAGGCCTCTTCCTCCTCCTTTCCTTTTTACATGTAGCCTATCTATATCAACTTTTGGGTGATGCATTTTATGCATTGTTAGTATCTTTCTAGTTTTCAGGTCAATTTTTCTTATTTCTTCCAATCTCCAACTAATTATACCAAAACTGTATCTTAATACTGGAATGGCTAATGCTCCAGTTGCTGTAATTATATTCTTGGCATTCAACTTGGATTTCAGTATCATTCTTTATCTCCTGATGTATTCCTTCTTCAATCTTTTTTTCATTTGTTGATGTTGTATACCTTCACTTTCTTCAGTCCCTGGGTACTTGTGAGTTTTCCCTCTTCAAGCTTTTGTATTTCTCTGTTGGTGTAAAGTATTAAATTTTGTGAGTGAACTAATTTTCCTTTCTTGAGTACAGTCTTTGCACACTTGTCAAGTCTGAATTCCATATTGATATCATCACTGAAGGTTCTAACTATGTGTATCTGTTTTTGTTTATGATTATTATTATCATCATCATCACCATCATCATATCTTACTCATTATTCTGCTAAAATGTTTGAACTATATGGCATGTATTGTGTATTACTACTTTCTGCATGAGAATATGTAGGCAAGGGTGAAGATTGAGCTGTTTCAAACTGTCATGTAATTTATTTGGGCTAATACCCATGTGGATAATACCAAAGGTACTGTATAGACTGCATTCAGTTCCCATATCCTTGTTAGCTCTTCTTTTATATCAGTATATGTCTGGAGCTTCTCAGTGATAGTGCTGTAGATGTTGTAACTGTTAGGAATTGCTACATGTATTAAATATGCTGGTTTGATTATTTTTTTCAAGCATATACGGTATATATATATATATATATATATATAATACTAGATATATATATCTATTATTATTATTATCATCATCAGTCACTGTGACACTTTTAAATCAAGTTATCTTTGTTCTGTCAGGGTATTGGATTTCTGCCCCAGTACTTCTTTTATATTGTTTTACTACATATTTGTTTTGTTTTGTTTCTTTAGTGTTTTGTCTTGTGTATTTGTACTGGTTTGTATTTTGTTTGTGCTTTTGTGCTGGCTTTGTAATTGGCACTTGTGCTGTTAAGCCTGCACGTTAATAAATACCCATTGAGTTGAATTGAATTATTATTATATTATTATTATTATGTTTTATTTTATTTTGGTTAGATATTATCTGCCTAATTTTAATACATATTTCTGTGGCTTCTGTGTATGTGCATAGTATTTATAATGCTTATCAGTATGAGTGTGTTTGTTTGTTTGTTTTTGTTTGTTTGTTGGTTGGTTGTTTTAGTGGGATTGGTGTTTCAGACAGTGTTGTGGGAAGTAGAAAACACCTTTAGACACTGTGTTTGGTGCTTTTTGAAGTTTGTGACTTTTTTTTCAGTGTGGCGAGCCTTCTCAAATGTACAAAGAGTCCTGTGATAGATGTGTGATCACAAAGCAATTATATCCGTGCAGTAAGTGTAATAAGGCTGGTCATTGTGATTCTGTGTGCCCAGATATATGGAGGAAATATTATTCAGTGGTAAGAAAAAAATTTCTGTAATCCATAATTTTCAACCATTTTTTTAAGCCAAATATATCATATTCTGCATGATTTTACATGCTGCACCATAATCGATTAACAGCTGGTTTTTATCTGTTGTTTAAAAAAACTTTAGTTTTTAATGGAGATATCTTTTAATGAAGCATTTTGCAGAACTGATGAACACTACCGGCACCCCAAGCAAAATAGTCTCCCAGTAAACCTGTCATCTATCTTGAATTTCGAAAGAGATATGCTGACAAATTCCATCCTTTATTCAGTATTTCATCGTCACGGAGTTATTGAACCACGTTAGTTCTGTAGGTAACTGAGTAGTCATCCTTCAGAATGGCCGAAAGGGTTGTCTTTATGTTGAATACCCGTAACAGTTTTCATATCAAATGGTGAGAGCTTTACTGAAGCATGTCATTCACAAATGCAATGTTGTCAGATGTACAGACACATCCTCTTCATCAAGGATAACTGTCATTCACACTGGTGGTTGTATATGTTTTTCTGGCATGTGAAAGTAATCTCACAAATGCACTTGTAACAGTAACAAATGTTACAAGTGTACGTTGTAACAATATTAACTTTACTTCATTATAATGTGCATAGTGTGTTAGATTCCTTGCTCATCCTGCTCCCATACCATACCTTCTGGGAATATACGGGAGTTGCTTGTATAGAGCTGTGACACCAGAGTTTCTGCATTGTATATTACTTTGCTTTCATGTGATTACCTGTTAAATTCGTTATGTTTTCAGACTTCAAGCGAAGGTTTGAGTGCAGCTTTTTCAGAAACAATTTACAAGCCAGAAAAAGACCAGTGGTGCCCTAACTGTACCCAAAGAGGACACCGGTTTGATGAATGCTGGTTGCTTGCAAAGACATTTTACACATCATCAGAATCACATAACCCATTGAAACGCAAATTAGAATTTACAGAAATGAAGACGAAAAGAAAAAGAAGAAGAAGGCCAAGTCATGTTTAGTTGTTAAAACTGTACCACTTTAACCCAAATTTGGAATAAGATATGTATGCATCATATTGTATATGTTGACATAGTTCAGTCACATACAGTGTTTTTTGAACACATACATCACTGTGCATACATGTGTTAGTGTACATTTCAATATGGCTGTACCATCATTAGGCGAGCTTGCAGGTTATCTTCTGGCAATGCACTGAAATACAGTAATTACTCAGTGGTCTGTACCTTTGTGGTTTGGATCCCCAGGTGGTCCAATCAATGGTCTGGGCCACCCAGGGGAAACCTGAGAGAATCCATACTCTGGGACATGTGGTGTTGGTTGAAAAGGAAGAGGCAGCCAATCTTTGTTCATTGTATACTGCTAGATACTGTACATATGCTTTAAGGACGTGATGTTTTGTATGTTACCTATAGCAAGACTCCCATGTCATCCTTAGCGCCCCCAGCGCAATAGTCCAGATAGCTGAGGGACTACTGTAGGTAAATTGCTAAGGTGAAAGTGCATGAGTTAAAATGTTAAAATTATATACATATTCTCAGAACCAGAGTCACTAACTAACCAACTCCATGGAGCAGAGTCTTTCCTGAGAAGCTAACAGGTCATCAGATAGTCGAGAAACTCCCTGCATATGGAACCCAAAGGTTCATTATCACATTCACATGTGCCCGACACCTGTCCCCGTCCTGAGCCAGAACAATCTAGTCGATTCCCCATTCCACTTCTTGAAGATCCATTTTAATATTATCCTCCCATCTATGCCTAGGTCTTCCAAGTTCTCTTTCAATCAGGTCTCCCCACCAAAACCCTGTATGCACATCTCCTGCCACCCATATTTGCCACATGCCCTGCCCATCTGATTCTTGTGGATTTGATCACCCAAATAATATTTGGTGAGAAATACAGATCATTAAGCTCCTTGTTATATAGTCTTCTCCACTCTCCTGTCACCTCGTCCCTCTTAGGCCCAAATATCTTCCTCAACACCCTGTTCTTGAACACCTTCAGCTTCTGTTCCTCCCTCAATGTGAGAGACCAAGCCTCACACCCATACAAAACTACAGGCAGCATTACAGTTCTGTATATCTTGATCTTTATATTTTAGGATAGCAATGTGGAAGACAAACGATTCAGCACCAGAAGGTAGCAAGTATTCCCTGACTCCATTTTGCTCTTAATTTCTTCATGAAATGAATTTTGATTTGTTAGGGTTGTTCCCAAATATCTGAACTGTTCCACCCTCTCAGAACCAGAGTACTGGGAATAATCTTGTACCTTAGAATGTTAATTCAGACCCACCAGCCAAACTAGAATAGGTGTACACATGGTCAAAAACATCATGCATTTAGAGTTTGTATCAAACATTCAAATTTGAGTCCATATATGTACACAAAATGGTGCAGTATCTTGACGTTGGTCACTTATTTACTTATTGTTCAAGGCTTTGTGTTGTTAACTGTTCACATTAGTTGGGGCCATCCTGCTGTTCATCCAACACATTGACAACTTGGTGGTATATTCGGCACTGCTATATTTTTAGTAGTTATTGTGTTTATGAGGTGTATTTCTGCTATCATCCTTTGCTAGTTCAGGGCTAACAAGGATCGTGTGTGCCTGCATACACATGCATGTGTGTTTTTTTGGTTTAGTTGGTGGGTTTTACTTAACATTTTAATATATAAGATTCCCAATACTCTGGTTCTACCATTATTTATATAACTTTAAGATTTTAACTTTTGCACTTTCAACATATTAATTTATGTGTTTCAGTGCAGCACTAGAAAATAACCTACAAGCTCGCCTGATGACAGTGCAGGTGTATCAAAACGTGCAGCAACATGTTTGTATATTGATGTAATATTTTCAAAGAGTGTTGTTTGTGACTGAACTATATAGTGCTTCTTTAATCCATTTGAGCAGAGTTCATTGTAAAATTTATTTATGGTAAAAATTTGTACAGTTCTGTACAGTAGGTATGCATATTGTATGTGGTGACAATTGTATGTACTGTATTTTGTTATAGTCACATAAAAATGAGAATGTGCTGCACTGTGCTCACATAAAGTATATTATGTTTACTTCGCACCAGAAACTTTCTAACTTAGGGAGCGATGATCAAGAAGATTATCTTTTTAATTTGCATCTAGTTAGCTGAACGCCTTCTGTATTATTTCTTTACGCAGTTTTAGTGTTTCTGTGTTTTTCAGTCTTGTTACTGTTACTTAAATATTAATTCCTCAGATTCTTATTACCATGGTACCTGCTTAATTGATGCAAAAAAATGGTCTTATGTCTTTCAGTTCTTGCTGTAAGAGATTGCTAGGCATATCTCACATAATGATACAGACGTGTGGGAAATGTGCATATAATAAAGCTTTTCAGACAAAAGAAATTGAAACCACAACTAAAGTTTTATCAGTATGGGTTTCACTTATTACCTCAACTCGGTAATTCAAACTGTATTCTGTAAAATGTGTGTTTCTTCCATGAGGCTTTCTAAAAGCTTTTACAGATAAATTTCTCTTAATGGTGGATTTTTAAAATTACCAAAGTGGCAAGTGATTCAATCTGCAGGTACACCCAAAGCTGGATTCTGGTTTACCAACCGGCATACTACAATGCCTACTCTGATACAACTTGAGGACGTCTTAACTTCCTGGCTCCTGGCAGTTACTGCATTTACTCACTCCCAAGCACTACAAGATTTTCCTAATACAAGTTGAGTATCACTTGATGAAAACAGTAAAACCAGCCCACCTATATTATAAGAGGTGCTGAAAGTGCTGCCTGTGTACACATTCACTCTCTGTATCATTTAATGGGTTGAAATTCACCCACAGAAGTTCTTTCTGGGGAATTTTCAGAATTTCATATGTATGTTTCCCTTTAACCCTTCAGTAGAGGGTAAGAGAAAGTGAAGATGTCCACCATAAACCAACGCTGCTGTCAGCCGAACCCTGTCCAAAGTCGTCAACAGAATTGTCTACAGTGATTTCTGTGGCATGTTGTCTAACTTAGCACCTGTTTCATGAATATATATATATATATATATTTTTTTTTTTTTTTTTTTAAGCACGCAGCATTTTTATCAGGTTTCTTGTCAAGAAGTGACCCAGAAGACTTGACTTTATTAGTTAAGTTTATGGAAAATTTATACAGAAAATAAAGTGTCTTACAGTCAGAACTGATGCATATGTTAGGTATGATATCTGAGTATATACCATTTACCCATTCTGGTTTTTCCATATTGGCGAAACAATCTTGAACCCATTTGAATTTGTGCTTTGTGATTTTCCCACTGTCTCTAGAATACCTTTTTAAACCACAGTTTGTTGCTGTGTGAAAAGATGACACCTCACAAATTCAACTCTCCAAAGTTGATCCAGAGTCCTGATTATGACCTAACATTTACCCCTCTGACATCACTGTTATGTCATGGTCGTACTCAAGGACCATCCACATTGTATACTTCACTAGGATGGAATTGGCGTGCTGTTCCTCAAAAGAACTGTGCAGCAGGAATTCCTGAGAATCAAAAAGCCAGCTCATTCCTCCATTACAGAGTTCTGTAGAACATGGTGTGCATACATATGTCAAAATAACTGAAACAAAATGATTACATAGCCAGAGAAGTGCAACAAATGTTCCCAGTCTAACCAGTATACATGGTAATATGTTGAGGTACAGCAGCATGTAGAGCCTGCTTTCAGTTTTACTTCTTATGATGATTGAAATGGATCTAGGTACCACATGTTGGCATTTGGATGTCTAGTTTAGGAAACTCAGGAATTGCTCCACTTTTGGGTTAAAGGGTTGAATAAAGTAAGTTGGCTCAAAAAGTAACATTTCTGTCGTGTATTCACAGGTGAATCTCACCTGGCACACTGTCAGTCCTGACAGAGTGCTGAGATAGTACCTTAGTTAAGCTATGGCCATTTCCTTCCGGTTCATTGTAAACTTTTCATCCTACCATTTGATGTTACACAGCGATAGTGACAGCACCATTAAATAATACACAAATCCTGGCATTCCTATGCTACTTCACTTGAACATTGCTAGCCAACAAAAAGGGGGGGGGGGGCATTTTCCTGCAAGACGTTATTCAAAAGATATGGTACATCTTTCCTAGATTGTGTGATGTTTATGTTCAACCTTTTTTTTCTTAATGTTATACAAATTCTGACAAGCAACAGGATTGTGTTTTTGGTGTAGCAGTAGGAAACATTGCTGAGCTGGCACATGTTACATTGGCATGGCCATGGCCATATTATTCAGCAATTTTTTTCTCCCCCAAGAGCAACTGAGATTCGGCATCTTGTATGGTTGCTGTATTTTGTTGAGACAGTCTAGTTTGTCAAAAACTGTGGTTTACAACAGAGAATTGACATTAATTCTTCATAGTGAAATTTAATAAAACAAGTTGGTGGAAAGAACTATGAGCAAAACATCTTTGGCCATCAAGAACTTGATCAAATATGTATAAAGTGAGTGAAGTGATGAGAAATTATTGTTGCAAAGAGCAGAACATGATAGAGAAACTGTGAGATTTATGTTGACTGAATATTTGAAAAAAGTGCCAGAATTTTACCAAAAAATTTCATCAGTGAGCAAAAAATTATAAAAAGAATCTTGGACTGAGAACAAGATGGTTGGAAGAACCTGAACTTTTTGACAAAATAGTAGTGTAATAGGTCTTTCAGTATCATCCAGGAAGCAAAACATGAAATCCACACTCTCAGACTGAAAACAATGCAACAGTAAAAACTGAAGGTCAAAGCCATGTTGATATGCTTCTGATACAGAAGCAATTATGAACCTGTATACTTCAGTCGGTAAAGTGGTTGGCTATGGGATGCACATAAAGGGTTCATTTTCTGGTAGAGGCAGAGGTTTTCTCTTCACCACCATGTGCCCAACCAGGTTGTGTGGATCCAGACTCCTGTGCAGTCAATACTGGCAGTGTTGACACCAACCCATTTACACTTGTGTGCTGAGTTTAAGGCTGCATGTGTCATTCTGGAGTTTAAGCCATGGGGAACTTCCACATTATTTGTAATGAATTTCTTCCTTAAGAACAGTCAGCCAAGTATTCTGTCTTTTTCTGATGTTTTTTGTAAGAAGGGCATATCTTTGACCTGACAAGTGGATTTTGCAGCAAGAGGATGTGCATTCCTGACAGTGCTGTACATCCACTGGTGATAGCTAAGAAACAAATATTAATGCTGGAATATTCACATTTTCCTGATTTGTCTGTGTGATTTTTTTCATGTTCTTGAAAGTAGGAAAATCTCTGAGGGTCTTCACTATGAGTTACTATGGGTATTCAGTGCGATAAAAGTGACAGTGTTGAAAGAACTTTAGAAAATATTCCAGTAGTGTTTCCAGGTGGTATCTATCACAGCAAGAGTTGAGATTTTCATAGTGGTGTTGATGAAGTCGAGCCTTTTCGGATGTTATGGTGTGTGGACTGGTGGATAGGTACCGCTGATGGGGAGGCAGCACACTCCTCCAAAACGTCGGTAACTACCAGTTGACACGTAACATCCTTAAGCGTTGAATATTCAATATGTATTACGCGATAGCTGGAATAGCTTAGTCCGTATTGTGACCCAAGCTACGGGCTGGGCAATCCAGTGTTCAATTCCTGGCGGGGGCAAGATGTTTTACTCCTCCAAAACGTTAAGACCGCCCCTGGGCCCACCCAGCCTCCCATTTAATTGGTACTGAGAGTACAGCGGCAGAAGTGGGAAATTGACTGCCGCCCATCTAGTGCCGAGGTTAAGTGGAGCTACACCTCTTAAGTCCTCCCATATGCATTCATGGCGTTGACAGGGGCACTTTACTGTACTGAACATGTACTTCCATCCACCGGAGATTTTGTCGGGTACGTAAGCTTTCAAGTGTTCACGGTCTTTGCAACTCGAATTCCAGCCAATGCAACGCATTGCCGACTTGCATCGAACATCTTTGGATTGAGGTAGCATTTTAACTACATGGCTCCTGAAAAGATTAGATGTTCATGTCTTCAGAACACATTCTTTGCATAGATATCAGAACTACAACGTTGGCATTGTAAAATACAGCAAAATGAAAGTACAATGAAACTTCAAACGTATCTGCAATTAACTACTAACAGACATGCTACTGGGTACTGAACCGTGAAGACGTTATACCTCGTCGTCTATATTTCCACATGCACACTTACAGTCATGAAGTTATTCATGCTAATTAGCATACGTTGGCAGACCTGGAAAATAGGTTTAGCTCGTGGTGACCCCGTGTGCAGAAGTGTGTGTGTGTACGTGAATGATATTTTGGCGTAATTTGTTTTCGGTATACTTCATTGACATTATTTTACATTAAGAGTTACGCATAGTAGAATATAATGGATTACAAGGACGAACAAAACAACGAAATTGAAGCTTTAGATTCGATATATTCGGGAGAAATGGAAAGTAAGCGTTTTAAATCTTTTAGTTCTGAGCCTGTTTCAAATAGAAAAAAATTGGTATGTTGCATGTGCCTTAATTTTAGTTCTAGGCAGTACACCGCGTCACAAGTTTATAATTCCCATAAAATCAGAAGCATATGAACCTGATACGGATAATGGACTGACGTGCAAGTTGAAGTTCAGTTACACAGCAAAATATCCAGAGGAGGCACCAGAAGTGGAGATATGTGATTCAGAAAATTTTGAAGAGGAGGATGAAGCATTATTAAAGGAACATATAATTCAGCAAGTAGGATTTGAATATTGGTATATTTTTGTTCAGGTAACATTTTTAAGTTTTGGCTAGAAACCTGTCCATTACTGAAACGTGTGAAGCAAAACTATTGTATCTCAGAGGAAAGATGGAGGCAAAATAATTTTAAATCCATATTATGTAGCTCCAGATGCGTCATATTCATTTAATTCTCGTCGTATTGTTTTTAACCATACATAATTTTTAAACTGGGATAGGACATTAGGAACAGTAGTTTATTAAGCAAGAAAAGTAAAAACAAGTGAGAGTTTTCAATTTTGCAAGCTTAAGAAATTAGAAACTGATTAGTTTGTTCTTAGGAAATAAACTGTCATTCATTGACACTGTCAGCTACTCCAGTATTTAGGAGAATTGTTGTAATGAGTCCAGTCGTCCTTTACCTTGAAGCGAGAAAATTGTTGATACGCGGTCAAAATATGTGGCAAGAAATGTTATTATTGTCTTTGCACCCTAAATACCATTTATGTGGATGGACAGCACAGAAGTGGTGAGGTAGTGTAGGGAGCTACATGCTGATACTACAATTTACCAATACTGTGTAATGCAGCATATGATATTGTTTTTGTTTGGACCTAAAAAACCTTCCCTTTTAGATTGCTGCCACTAACTGAACACCTAATCTAATGTTCTTCCAATCCAGCTGACTTTGTTGCCCAGTAATATGGAGTAGCTTTTTTAACAATTGTTTCTTCTCCCTTTTTTTTCCCCCTCTCTTATTTTACCCCCCCCCCCCTCCAGTGCCCCAAAGATGGAGGCTGTATTAGCCTATGGAATGCAAACATCCTTACACCTAGTATGACCTGTCACAGATTTTGTTTCAGCTGCAGTGGTGTGGAGAAGTGCAAATTACCTTTTTTTGTAACTGGTATATAACCAGTTATTTTGCAGTGGGATATAAGTTTAAAATTGATTTTTATACGCCATTGTCATGTGATTATATTGTGCTGGTAGTGGAAAATTTCGAATTACTACACCTTGCACATGACTAGTACTATCAATAATGCAGGGATGCACAAGTCCCGGATGACTAAATTTAAATTTTGTATGGGGGCACCTGATATTTTCAGCGGAATTTTTGCTCCCCCCCCCCCCCCCCCCCCACTAACATGAAAATGTGTATCAGTTCATATGCAGAAAGTGCCAGAGAAGAGTGAGGTTCACAGGTCGCTTCAGAATTGTGGGTCCTCAGTATGGAACTTGTTTCACATCACCTTTCTGGTGCCTAGAATCTAGGTGATTCCTAGTTCACCCTAGAATATCCCATAACAGGCCATGAAGGCCCAGAAGGGCAGTAGTGGTATAGCTCTAATCTTTCTTTAACCTTGGTACTAGATGGGGGTGGATTGTCTCGCAACACCCAGGCTGCTTTACTCTTGGGAAAGAGACCTATTACCCATTGTACATGAGGTTGAGTGGGCCCCAGGGCCAGTCTGGGTGGGTGCAGAAAATTTGCCTCTACCAGAATTCAATCCCGAGACCATCTAGCCCATAGCAAGTTGCTATACCGACTATGCTATCACAGCCCACAGGTGGTTCCTAGATTTTTGGAAAACTTGTGGGCCCCTGTAGTATTGTCTTGCCATTTTTTCATTGCAAATTATGGGTATAAATCATTGGGATCGTCACAGTATACCAGTCTTTGTGTCTTTAGGCAGATGATCCAAATAACATCTCATTATGAATGCCAAGTAATTTGTTTCATCACAATGCACCAATGTATGAATATTTGAATTGTATTTTCAGGCTCAAGAGAATTTAGGAACAGTCATGATTTTTACTTTAGTTTCATCAGCTCAAGAATGGCTTAATACAAAATGGGATGAAATACGTAAAAGAAGAGAAGAGCATGCAGTTTTGAAACAGAGGGAAGCAGAGGAAGCAGAAAGGGTTGGTTATTTGATGTCATTCAAACTGCATTTTGTATCTTATACTAGTACAGCATTTCTTAACCAAGCATCCACAGCCCACTGTAGGTCCATGAGTTCAGTAGAACATGAATCCCCCTTTCCCCTGCTTGAGGTGGTCCCTAATGTTAGATTTATTGTCATTGCTGCAAGGAAAATGATTGGTTTTTTTAATAAATTTAATTAATAAAAGTTTTTACAATTTAAGTTTGTTTTATATTTGTAAATATTGCTGTTAGTTGTGCCTCCGGAGTATTGTGATTTGAAATAACTTTGGGTGGGTGTCCACAGATTTAGTGTTCGTGTGACTTAGTAACGGGTCTGTGGAACCAGAAAGGCTGAGAAGCACTGTACAAGTATACATATGTACAAGTTAGGAATTTGTCTAGGGGTACCAGTTTGAATCTACAGATAGTCCATTTAATCACAACCCTAAGCATAAGAAAATAAGAGCTTGCCTTGCAAAGGTGAGCTTGCTGACGCAGTTTTCGTCTTTTCAGCAGTGGACTGTGACATGGATGCTCAGTTATGTTAGGAGTTGCGAGTGCAAGTAGTCGGTGCATGTGAGAAATATATTCTGTTGTGCAAAGTGTTCATTTCATTTCACACGGTGGCATGGTTTGCAGTAATGTGAATGTAAACAGCCAAAATAACAGATACTGTGCTCTGAAAATCCACATGAATTTTATGAAATTCCTTTGCGTGATCTAAAGTCAGAGTCTGGTGTGCTGTGTGTGTCGGAAAGATCACAGGGGTTGTGTTTTCTGAAGAAACAGTGAATTCCTGCCATTGTGTTGAGTTAATTCTGAGACCATTCTTCAGAGAATAGCCAGAAGAAGGAACAATACAATTACTTCATGCAGGACAGTGCCATGCCCCACACAGCAGACTCGTCAATGACTGCCCTATAAGAGGTATTCCACAAATGGTTGATAACTCGCAAATCACAGCCTCCTAGATCTCCAGATTAGAATCCATGTGATTATTGTTTGTGGGGGACACTGAGAGGTAGAGTTTACATGAACAGTCCACATTCTTTGCAAGAACTGAAAGAAAGTTGTTCGGACAAGAGCTCCGTCATGTATTGAGAAATATGAGTATTTTCAGAAGGTGTTAGATCTGCTGAGAAGCAGGAGGTTAACACTTCAAAACTCTTGTAGGAAATAAGGTAAGTTGACTGCAGGTGCAAAACAGACTAAAACTCCTGGCAACTGCAGGCTTATGCAGTAAAGCTGCTGTGCTCTGGGACACAATAGAATGAACACTCTGTAGTATGATGATTTTCAGATGCAGGTGAGTCAACTGTGCCAGAAAATAACTGGGAATGCAGGTATAAGAAGAATTAAATGCATTTTGTTACATGCATTGTTTGTTTTTCAATCAGTATCTTACAAGTGTAGGAGTTGAGGTTTTTATGACATCGTGTATTCAGATTATAAGCCTTGTGGGTTTTAATGCCATATAGTCCTCAACATTTTGGGGGAACATGCTGTGTTCAGCAAGTGACTCATATATGTGATTATTGTTGAAGTGTTTTTGTTAGAAATGAAGTGGTGGAAAGTGTCAGATAGATGTATCAACTCAGTAGTGTACCACTGTTGCAAACCTTTAGGCGTATCTTCTGTTACAACAGGTATGAAAGGCTTAATGCAGTTAAACAGCATCTTCATATATTTCAGTATGGATGGCATAACAACAGTGAGTACCAGTTAGTTCCTTAGATGACATTCATGACTACGGTGGAAGAACACTTACAGCAAGATTAGTTTTGTTAGTTAGTTATTTTAAAAAATGTGCTGCTGATTCGTGTGTAAATACTATCTTTATATTATTGAAAGAAGGAATGTTGTAATATATGTAGAAGGTGATTGGTAGTTAGTATTATAATGGAGGGACCGTTGAAACATTTTGAGAGTGAACAAGGAACTTGATGTAACACATTTTCTTTCAGTTCAAATGCTCATTATTCCTAAGTTATCTCTCTTTCTAGAGAATATGCATTTCTGTCTGTAATATTTGGACATGTGCTGCATCAGCATTGCGCTTTGGTAGATGACAAAGCATGACTTTCAACAGTCCTAATCATAGTACTAAAACTGACGTCATGATTTCTGGCAGAAATTGTTCTCTCTCACCATGTTCAGACCACTTCTGGGGTCCACCCAGCCTCCTATCCAGTGGTAAACAGGGTTCTTTCCACAGAGACAAAATGACTGGAGTGTGAAGCCAACCACTTCCACCTAATTCTGAGGTTAAGAATGTGTAGACCTTTACATCCACTTGTTATACATCTTTATGGTGTGGTGTTTGAGCAGAGGGACAAACATAACAACGTGCTGTTAAATACTGATGTAATTGTAACACATTTTCTTCTCTTATTTACAGAGAAGGTTTGAAGGAACAAGAGTTACAGTTGAATCATTTTTAGCATGGAAGTCAAGATTTGATGCAGAAATGGGAACAAAGAAAATACAAGACAAAGAAGAGAAGGAAACAAGAAAGTTAACAGGAAAAGAATTATTCCTGACAGATAAAACCCTTATTGAATCTGATCTCAAGTTTCTTGAAGATGGTAAATATTTGTATTTAATGGAATGCCTCTCTCTCTCTCTCTCTCTCTCTATCTATCTTTTTTTTTTTTACAAATGAGAATAACCAGAACGTAGGACAAAATAACAACATAAATACAGATAGATATTCAGGAATGGCACTAATAAATGAAACTGACATGAAAAAATCAATGGCAGATTAATTTAAAGGAATTCTTGTTACCATTTAGGTTAGAATCTTTTTTCTTTCACCTTTTCACCTGAAGATGGAAACAAATCCAATCTCAGAAATGTGTTCTGTTCAGACTTCTAGATGGTGGAGAAAGTTCAGAACCGAAGCAATCCTAAGTTTGCACAGTGGTATAAAATTCTGAAAAATATTAACGATTAATAAAACACTTTTATTTAAAAAGTACTTTATACTAATATTCTACTATATTAATTAATTCCATGGCATAAAACCCATGTGAGAGGGTGATTGTTGCTCTTCTGATCAAGAAATTTTCTGTCTTCAATGGAACATTCATTACTATATTTAAAAACCACACACTGACTCCTGTCCTTAACCAGTTGAATCCAGTCCACATGCTCACACATCATTCTTTTAAGATCCATTTTATTTCACCTTTAGTTTGCTAGTGTGTACTTTTGGGCGAGCCGCTGCTGTTGCCGAACTCTGCTAACATGTACTTTTAGGTGAGCTCCATTTGGCAACATTGAAAATGCGTTCTTTTTCTCTGTCTACACAATATGGCAACTCTGAAGCAGTCTGCAATACTTTTGTTGTTGTATCTTTGTGTACACACTTAGCCAGCTCCAAACTTAGGCTCTTAATTGGCCGTAAATGCATAAGTGCCATAAGTGCTAAAAATGCACTGTGCAGTTGGGTTAGTCTTGCATTTTACAAATGGACTGTTGGTCATAAAACCATTTGGGTTCCTGAAGCAGCTGAGTGGAGGCTCGAAGGGGAAGGAAAAATTTCCATTGAATACAGTGTGGGTAATCTCGGAACACAGTTAAGAGAGGTTGCTCTTGAATGGGTTGTTTGTATTTGATAGTTACAGCATTTTTAAGGCATTCTGAGCAATGTCTGTTTCCTTCCCCACAAACTGCAATTTATTTCATAAATTTATCCCAATTAGTTGTAGAAATATTAAAGCTTTTGTAAAGCATGCACATAATTTAAATACCCATGCAGAGAAATTCAGTGAGCTGGGACCTACAGCTGGGATTTAACTCGGCATTTAAAAGGTTAATATTATCCTTTCATCTGCATTTCTGTCGATTTTGTTGCATGATACATGCCCTTCCCATCTAGTCCTCCTCCACTCTTATCACCCAATAATTGGTAAAGCGTATAGGTGACAAAGCTGCTCATGAGCATCCCCTTATTACTTTGACTGTCACCAGATTTTCTCTTCAGCACTCTGTTCTCAATGACCCTCAGACTCTTCCAAATTTACTTGAATAATTTATGTTTAGATACTAATCATATATTTTATTTTGTAGGTGGTGACTCTATTAAAGTTGATGAATCCCTTTTCCAAGATTTGGAAGAGCTAGATCTTGATGCAGATGAAGTACTTGATGATGACAGTTCATAGCTGGCTGCGACTAAATATTTTTATTCACTTATTTGTGTGCTAGTGTGGATGTATGAATGGGGAAGCAAATGTGCGTATGTATACAAACATTACCAAGGAAATATAAGATATTTTTTTGAACATAATGGGTAGCTTGAATGGTGTTTTATTTCATCTAGTTCAGCTCAACATTGGTGGAGAACAATGAATGATATGTTGCTCTGACACATTTGTGCCTGTAGTCTGAAAGTTACATTTAATCATGTTTCCTATTGTTAGTGTATTTCAGATACTTTTTATCAGAATTTACTCATTACATTTTATTTTAAAGCAAAAATGCTGTGTGAAGTTTATACTCATAATGTTACATAGACACATGTATTCTGAAGATTAAGAAAGAACTAATAACTGTTATGGCTGTGAGCTGATAAAAATGTGTAATCAGGCGTTTACTGTTAGTCTTTATTGACTGTATATTGAAGTATTGTAAAGGTGCATGCATGCCGTCCAGCTGGTTGAGTATTCCTTTTTTTTATTACCAATAATTGTTAATACAAGTTAAAATCTAGCCACTATCCCCACATTACTGGGGGATTTAAAATCTCCATTCTGAGATTATGATAGTAATTGATTGATGAATTGCTTATTTAATCAGACATCTTGTCACACGATGTGCCAGTTAATTTATTAGTAAATACATATTCTGCAGCTCTTGTGATATCTGGATTGATGGTTGAGTGTGTACTGGACTTCACAGTGTGGTGCCAGTCAGTTGCATAGAAATCTTGCATCCACCGGAACATTCCATGATGTGTGGTGCTCAGGGCAGGGACTTACATGATCCGACAATAAAGTTCGCTAACTCACCAGACCGCATGAATGGCTGCAGCTCTGTGCAGGAATGATGTTGTGCACTAGTGACCCTGGTATCTTATCTTCCTATTCCTATAATAGCGTTACTGTCGTGACTTTTGTTTTTGTGTAGCAGCGCTACTCTGTGTGAGTGTTTCATGCTTGCATCATAATCATGTCCAAGCTGGAACTCGAGCAACGTACGATCATCAAATTTCTCGTCAAACTGGGTAAAACCAGAACTGAAATTCGGGAAATGTTAGTGCAAGTATATGGGGACATAGCTTTAAAAAAAACTGTTATGCAAATGGATTAACCGGTTTTCTGAGGGTAGAGAAAATGTGATTGATGATCAGAGGTCAGGTCGGCCGTCAACAAGCAGAACTGTCAAAAACATTCCAAAAGTTCGAGAAACTGTTCGCGCTGACTGCCATTTGACAGTGAGAGGCATCACTGATAAAGTTCAAATCAATAGAGAAACGGTCAGGAGAATTTAAACCAAGATCTGTGGATGAGAAAAGTGTGTGCAAAAATGGTGCCAAAACAACTGACTGACGAACAAAAAAAAAAAAAAAAAGGCTAGAAATTTGCCACGACCTTTTGGAGAGACAAGATGACTTTCTGGACCATGTTATCACTGGTGATGAGATATTGGTTTATCAGAGATGAAGCGTCAGAGTGCATAATGCAAATTCTCCACGTCCAAAGAAATTTCGCCAAAGTCCAAAGTGAAGACTATGCTCATCACTTTTTTTGATATCAGGGGAATCCTCCACTACGAATTTGTACCTTCTGGGCAGAATGTCAATCAGGCCTACTACTTGGAACCCTCAAAAGACTCCGTGAAAAAGTCAGGCGAAAATGGCACCATCTTTTTGCTGCAAAGTCATGGATCCTGCACGTCGACAATGCGCCTGCACACACGGCACTGTCTGTTCGAGAGTTTTTGGCGAGCAAACAAATTGCCATGCTCGAACACCCTCTTTACTCACCAGATCTTGTCCCATGTGATTTTTTCCTGTTTCCATTGATAAAGAAGCACCTGAAAGGAATGCATTTTGATGATGTTGAAGACATTCAGAACAACACGACAACACCTTTAATGGCCATTCCATAATGCAAGTTCCAGAAATGTTTTGAAGGATGGAAGAAACGGTGGACTTCATGTATAGCATCCCAAGGGAACTATTTTGAAGGGGATCCAGGCATTCTGCAACCAGTCCCAAAGTCACTTTTGGGCTGCTAAGCACCTTAAGTTTAGCCTGGCTATCAGAAAAAATAAGGATTCACTTATGTCTATAAGCCCTTCATATATTCTCACATGCACATTGTAAAATTGCATATATTTTGGTTTGAAAAACCATGGCATATTTACCCAGAGAGAAACTGAAGCTTCTCTCTGGTCTTATGCCATAATTACCAGACCCTGTCCCTGAGTCAGCCCTTGATCCGTCAGTAAACCAGATTAGGGCATCGCCAGGAAACACTGGATTTTTGTTTTTCCAAAACTCCTGGTTAATTATGACCAGGAAGTTTTTAGTGCGATGGTAAGCTGGTATAATGTAGTCCGAATGCATGTCTAGTAAAGGGTCACCCACATTTCTCCAGATGTCCAGCAACCCTGACACTGTTTTAGGAACACTCGGTTGCTCAAGTATGTGCAGTCTATAGAATGCCATCCTTGCCTCCGCCATGATCAACAGGTCTAGCAGAGTCAGATTAAGAAGCACTTCCATTGCTGCAGTAGGGGTCAATTTCATAGCCCCAATAATGGCAAGACAGGCCATTCTTTGAATCCTGTCTAATTGAGTTTTAGTGCTTTTTTGCTTAACCTTGAGCCACCAAACCAAGGCAGCATGGAAAATAGAAGGTCTGATTACCCTAGTATAGAACATACTGCTTACAGTGTGTTAAATGTTTATTCTTTTATGTTGTGCAGAGGTTTCAAACCTGTGGCCAGTGGACCCATGTGGGATGCTGGGGCTGTTCCAAGCACTCTGAATTCCAGCAAGTTCTGTTCCTCCAACTAGTGTGTAGTTTCCTCCGTTATCCCTGTTGCTTTGGTTCGGGCAGCTTCAACCTAGGCCATAATTTATGGTTACTGTTTACATAATAGTTCTTTTGTCATGTATTTTCTCAATTAATGATGTCTAACAGTACAACTGCTAGCATGTGGGGATCCATGAAATTTTTTCATTTAAAAAAGGTGTCGTCGGTTCTAGTATTTTACTGTGATGTTGGTGGTGGTGGCAGCGGCGGCAGTGGCAGTGGCAGTGGCAGTGGCAGTGGCAGTGGCAGTGGCAGGAGAGGAGGAGGAGGTGGTTGTGGTGGTTGTCTGTCTTTTAAAAAGACCAAAAAGAAATGGCCACGGTTAATCCATTCAGGGACAAGGGTATGACCCTACATTCTCATCAGTCCTTCCAAATGCGATAATGTTTATCTTGAAGTCCATCATTGTCCTGTCAATCCTTTGAGCAAAGAAATGTATGTTTTGAAGTATGAGTAGATCAGATTTTGACTGGCAGCACAAATAAGTTTTGTATCAGCATTAGCTTGCACGCAGCCATCCAACAAACTTTCTCCGGCATGTCTCATAGCAGGGATGACTGCTGTCTTATCAAAACTGTGGCTATCAGAGTACCTGCAGTTATGTACAATCTGATTCATTAAGAAATATGCTCTAAATAGGTACAGAAAGGTAATGTGAAACTTGGTTCGTTGCCAGTACGAATGTGCATAATCCAAATCGTGCTGACATCAGAATCTCTCACTGTGTTGGGACAGTATTTCAGAGCCCTTCTTTGAACACACAACTTGAGAACAGATGCTTGTATTTCCAGTAGGACAGAGCATCAGCACACTGAAAGGAATTTAATAATGGCTGTACCAATTGTCTAGAAGAGAAACAGTCGGTAGAGGTAATGGCAATATATGAATGTGTGGGGTTGCTCTATCCACAATAGGACTGGTTAGAAACAACAGTGACATACATTAAGAATCTTGATTTGACCTTTTGTGATCAGCTGTATAGTACCATTGTTTGGACCTCTTGTAACCATCTCTGATGGAAAACACTTATCAACCAGCAATTGCACTATTAGAGTTTATTATCACTTAAAATTACCCTACATATGTTTCGGTCATCAGGTGACCATCATCAGGGGCATTCACACGTACATGCGTATCTCTGATGAATTGAGATGGGACTACATGGCTAGAGATTTCACTTTTCCAACTCTTCTGCTATTGCACAGATGACTGAGCTCAGTCAAACTCTGTCCTTCATTGAGTAAGGTTGATTGCTTACCTGCTCCATAACTCTGGTGCACAAGTACTGTTTTGTATTTGCTAGTAAATAACCTTTCATGCCCTTTATGGTTTTTGAGATTATTTTATATATTTTTTTATTGGTGTTACAGAAGTTCTTGGAATTGAGTAGGCATTTTATGTTGAACAGGGATTCCAAGATTAAATGTCTTTGTTCCCTTTCCTATTTTAGGTTCCTGACAGGCTCAACAAATTCTGGACAGTAGGTTGCCATGGTACAGAGTGTTTTCCGGAGTGACTAATTTTAGTTTCTGTTATTTGTTTTTATATCAACCCTGTAGTGATTGTGGTACAGAATGGCTAATCTCCAGCAACAAATGGTTATATTATAAAATATTTTATCAGGCATTTTCATTCACATATTGTACAGTAAGTGGTTGGTGAACATTTCATTTGTAATGTCAAAAGGTGGCCAATGTTTGGTTTGATTGCAGCTTAGAAAGGGCTGAGCAATCCACACTGATCAGTTGGCTGTTCACATCCAAATGGCAAGAAGTGATCTTACGACTGATCCAGCGAAAAAATTTGCATGCCTTGATGTATGGTAATAAAGGAAGAAATATGTATTTTGTAAGGTGATACTTGCAAAAGTAAAATAACTGAAAAGTTTCTTTAATACTCAGTCTAATGGCCATATTTAATGAACCACTGGAAGTAGGTATGTGAAATCACATCAAGAGATAGTAAATATACCTGCATAACATGACCCCATGTACCACTTCGCTGCACAATGAACAGTGCATTGGAAAGAACAGGGTTGCCACAGCCATGTTTCCATGGCTTTGAATGAGAAATATTTTCTCATGTGAAAGAGTTTGTATGTATGGCACAAGAGCAGCATGTTTCCTGTAATTTGGCCTGGTGTGTGAAATGTTCAGATTGCAACCACATTATGCTTAAAGCTCTTCATTGAAATGAGCAAGGAAAATTTGGCTGTGGCATGCATCAGTTGCAATGGATACAAGGTGTATTTGGCAGGAAAGGGATAAGTTTAACCATGTGAGGCTTAAATGAACCAAGAGAAACTGGGCCTGAAGATTTAAGAGTGAATCCAGAGATTTTCATTGATCTTTGAACTTTGGTGCAACTGTATCTGCAAAAACATGACATAAGAATGGAAGTACTATTTTGTTATAGGCCTCATTGCTCATGGAGGAATGCGAAGGAAAGGCCACTTGGAAGACCTAAGAGTAGATGGGAGGATAATATTAAAATGGATCTTAAAGAAATAGCTTGGTAGGGTGTGGACAGGGACAAGTGGAGGGCTGTTACGAACACTGTAATGAACCTTTTGGCTCCATACAATTTGAAATTTCTTGACTAGCTGAGGAACCAAGCTTTTCAAGAAGGGGTGTGCTCCATCGACTTAATAATAATAATTCAATTCAATGGGTATTTATTAACTTGCATGCTTAACAGCACAAGTGCCAATTACAAAGCCAGCACAAAAGTTCAAATAAAATACAAAACAGTTCAATTACACAAGACAAAACACTAAAGAAACAAAACAAATATGTAGTAAAACAATATAAAAGAAGTACTGGGGCAGAATAATAATATCTGTTCTGTAGGACTAGATGCGGCAGAAAAGATGAGTTGTGCTTAATATTCCAATTTTTTTTTTAATTTTTGGGACAAATTCTTTTTCTCAAAATGCATTTTTGGTATGTATATTGGCACCGCAGTAGAAACGATACCTACCACGACACGTGCAGTCTTGCGCACGTCCATCCGGTACGTGCTGCCATCTGTTCTACACCGTGTAAATTTAAAACAGAAGGAAAGCGTTCAGCGTTGCGCACTTATTCGAAAACGTGCCGGTAGGTGGCATGGATTGAAATCAATACATTGAGGACAGGGAGTGTTGGATGTGTGGTTTTCAACGGGAAGTTGGCAGATTTATTGAGTATTTATTCGGGTCGTAGTACAGCATAAGAAATGATATGTGTAAAATATGATTTGTAATTAGTTTTAATTATTCGAAACGGTACGGAGTAAACGTGGTTCAGTCAGTTTGTGTTACGACATTTGCCGCGTTACGTTTGTTCAGTATTTATGCGAGCTGATTTCAGTAAACGTATTTTGTAATACTTTTTAAACCCTAAATCGAAAGGTTGCAGTACCGAACACAGTGACAATGGCGTGAGACACCGATATTTGTTGTATGAAGATATGAATGTGACCAGATGATGTCATAAACTAGTCGGTTGTCAGAAGTACGTAGGACTTGCCATGTGAAATCCAGCTGGTACCGCTCTGTACGTTGGGATTGAACAAACCGATATTCATTAGTCTTCTAGGACTTAATCTTGCTGTGGTCGGTGAATGATCAGTTGGCTATGCACTTACATTTTGAGCGCAATACCAATGCGAAGTGTGACTGTGCCATCCTTTCCTTGACATGGATGGGGAAGGTGCCTGATGAGCTGCCAGAAGTAAGTGTTAACGTTGGTGGCATGATTATACGCTATGTTAATCGCAATGCGTCGTGATGCACGCCTACCTCTTAGGTGGAAGAGATGGGTGTTGTTCCCATCAATTTGGGTCCATGGAGTTCTGAGCTGCTACTGGAAATGACACAACTTACAGGCTGAAGACAGGGCAAATAAGAGTTACCAGATTGTAACAGATGCTGGAAATGATGTCTGTTAGTGTGTATACATTCGTGGCACCTTCATAAAAGATTTATGCTTATGTGGTGAAGTTCTTCATTAATAGAGTAAACCTGAAAGGCTGGTCTCTTGTACATGGTGTCTCAGGGATATCTGAGGAGAATGTTCAAGTCTATCACCAGTTTCATCCCATTCCTCTGTAATGAGTTTTCATAACTTTATTCCCCCCCCCCCCACCTGAGCGACAGTCCTATTTTCTTGAAATGTACAGCTAAGTCTTTTCCATACTTTGCTTGAAGAGTCATTTTTCATATGGGTACCTTTCTCACATATGGCAGTTCAGCACAGAATGTAGCATACCTTAGTGAAGGACTGTTTATCACATAGGTCAAGTAGAGCAGTACAAGTTAACAGTACTCTGGAGCTTATGAATGAGTGGACTGATGCAGATACATAAGCTTGCTTCATGGTCACTTGAAAACTTTGTTAGAGCAGAATTCAAGCATATTTTGATGAAATTTTCTGATAACAGCAACAGAAGACATTTCCTGTACCTGCTGTCATCTGGGTATATTTTATTTGTAATATTTTTAGGCTGTGTTTATCAGTTCCACTAGTATTTGAATCTCTGTGGCCTGTCTTAATCAGAGGGCATCTGACATTTCTGTCCTAGAGGTTCTGTGTGGGGTGCTCCAAAAATCTCACTATATTTTCCAGTACTTAAAAGGGCTTGGACTAAATACTGACTGCAACTTTTGGAAACTAGAGAAATTGTTGTTAAAAATGCAGTACTTGGCACAGTTTAGTAATAATTGCATGAATAGAAAATTAGCATTGTAACCATGAGTCTGTGGCTAGTTCCTATTATATATGGGTGTAAATTAAGTGCATTGAATCAGCAAGTTCATATAATAATGCTTAAAGTATTTTCTGCCCCTGAAAAAGTGATAATCTGAGGGTCATTGGATTAATTGACAATTGAACAATCTAAAGTGTCTGTCACTGTTGGTTTAATATTGAGAGTAGTAGTAGTATCATGCAGTTAGTGACATGAGAGAAAATAGGGATTGGTATAGGCATTACGCTTTTCTTATTTTGAAATATTGGCTTAGTTTGGGATCTAAATGTGATTGCAGATCTTTGACATTTTGTGTTCTTTGACTGTTTTGTAGATCTTGAGTAAACTGTAAATGTTGTGTTAGCCTCAGTGCAGTAGGTTAGGTTCCCATTGCTGCTGCTGCTAACAGACACCCAACTCAGTAACTTAATCTAATGTATCTCCAGTACTGGTCTCTTGATGTCATGTTACTAAACCTTCTGTAGTTAGAAGTCCTGGCTTTTTGTATTGGTTCTATTTATTTGCTATACCAAATTGTTTATGCCAAAGTAAGTTTTGCCTTATTGTAGTAATTTTATTTTCAAATAAATAAATTAATTAAATTGTTTTTGTAGATAACCATTTTTATTTATAAACCTTGTAGCCTTTATTCCGTAATTTCCTGTTGGCTTTATTTTTTGACTTTGTGTGGTAAATGTATTTTATAATTTCATTTTGTGTGCATGTTTGAAGGGAACATGTACAATTAGTAACTACTTTTTTTTTTCATATAAGATTTCTCAGATCCTCATCTTAACTCCATGTGTGTAATTAGTATGACAGACTAGTGTGCCACATGCTAGCAGTTGCACAAATTAAGAAATTTTTGACTGACTCCAGTGGGTGCTTTGTCAGTACATGTATTGATAAGGGTTATGTTTGCTCACAAGCATGAAGTTGTCTGAATAATATATAAAAATTCACTTTCAACTCTCAGAAAATACTGCATCTCATTCACAAGGAGTGGGTTTTATTGATTGTTAATTTATCTGGATGCCTCGCATATGCCCAAGATTTGCAAAGATTGACTATAAACTGAAATGTATTGAACTGCTTGTGATGTAATTGTCAAGAAATTTTGTTTTCATAAATTATTTTAAACATAAATCTAATACCGAAATGTTCTCTAATTAACTAATTATTATACAGATGCTGGATTTTACTTGAAACAGCACGCATTTGTCTTGTATGCGTCAATGTATAGTGTCTTTGTATGCCCAAGTTATTGTAGGAGTAATATACAGGATGTTTCTGAGCACGGCAGTTTTATCGCATAGAAACCTGCATCCGCCGGGATGTACCATGAATACGATGACAGAGCCATTCTGTAGTACAGAATAGGAATCGCCAATGGAATGCCTGCGATCGCTTATGTGCCCTAGGAAGGATGTTTGGTGATTGCGAGAATTTTGAAATATTTGTAATTTCGTAACTGTTTGCTGGTAATTACAAGCCACTTGGTGATATGCACTCTACGAACCGAATTTCTGTCTCGTATCGACGGATTCTAGATGTCTAGAATCTAAAAATAACGTTCAGATCAGTTCGTAATCTCAATGAAGCCGTCAGTTCGCATCCCCTCCCCCTTTCGACAGATTCATACCGTGCAAGCAATAAGTTATATGCTTCTACTAGTTGACCACTACGCAAGAAGGGGTGGCGATACCTGGTCTAGAACCTCTTCCTCAGTTTCAAATCATGCACATGGAGCAGAGTGGAGAAATGTGACGCCTTGAATGTAATCTGACCTCATACCAACATTATTCAGAATGTTCGCTAAGATTTGGTCAGACATCAGGAACGCGTTCAGAGATCAATTGACCATGGGGACCTTCCACACCTTTCTCTAATTCAGGGGTCGGCGAACCGGGGTAAAAATGAAATTCTTGGGGGTAATGAGGACTCAATAGACATAAATAAAATTATATAAAAAGCGCGTTCCTTGTTACGACAGAAATTGTTACAGAGAAATCGATTGGACCCCGAAGACAGTATCCAAATTGCTCTGACATAAAAATGCCCCAATTTTGATGTTATTGTATCAAAAATGAAACATCATTTCTCCAAAACCTGAAGGTAAAAAGTTTTCAAAGAAATCCTTTTGTTTCATAATGAGGATATTAATTTATTTTATCGCATTTATTTTATACTTTTTATATTTATAATTGTATTCTCCGTATAAATAGATTCAATAACCTTTTGAATTTAAATAATCTATGATTTTCTCCCTTTCAAATCAAGGGGGTAACGTCGGCGTAAATAAATATATTTTGGGGTAATAGGTAAAAAAGTTCCCCGACCCCTGCTCTAATTAAACGAGTTGAGTGTCGACGTGCATTCTGCATACGGTATCTACAAGAGAAATAATAGGGATGCTGCAGTAGAAGACCGGCGACCATGTCCAGGTCGTAGAGTGCCGCATCGAAAGACATTTAAGAACAGACGCAGAATTTTGAGGGACGCTCGTTCCTTCCTACGAGTGAGTACAGAATGAGGGCAAAACCCGCTTGGAGCAGACGATGTTTTAGTTGCTATGCGGTGAAGCCCACGTACAAAGGTATGCAGAATCTTTATTATGACATATTGCACAATGATGGCTTTTATCCACGTCACCTCAAAGAGTAGCTACAAAACTTTTCCGGGAGATCGCGCCTACCATGTACACTACCTGATATGCTGTTCACGTGTGAGGCTGAATTTACACATGGTGGCACTAAAACGCAAGCAGTTCTTACCCTTTATCGCAGCAAGCCCACTCGAAATAGGGCAGAATAATTTTCAACAGAGGTTTTAGCAAACGACTAGACCTATTGTAGGGGCCGGGGTAGCGTGGTCCGTATAGCGACCTGCTACGGCCTGGACGTACCGGGGTTAGAACCCCGGTGGGGGCAAGGGATTTTCGCCAAAGCCCGTCCAGACAGGGCCTGGGGCCCCATTCAACCTTCTATACAATGGGTACCGTGTGTCTTTCCCGGGGATAAAGCGGCCGGGGTGTGGCTTTGAACAACCACCCCCATCTAGTGCCTAGGTCAGGACTGAGTAGAGGTACATCCCCTCTGGGCCTCATAGCACGTTACGGGGGAAAGTTTACTTTTATAGGCCTATTGTAGAAACTACCTACTTAGACCTTTTATCAAAGGACGTTTAACGACTGTGTATTAGGTTACGGAAATGTTCTGGAATATGAAAACCATTTAGAAATTTTAGATGTCTGTGTAGTTTGGGCAAATTACTGATAGTACATTCCGAAATCAGGATTCTAACGATTTTAGACTGTAGACGCTTTGGCCTAAGATGGAGCACGCAGGAGAAGATTGTATGATATTGAGCTTCCTGATTTGTACTCCTCACCAAATATGAGGGTGATTAAATGGAGTAGGATGAGATGGGCGGGGCATGTGGCACCTATAGGAGAGAATAAGAATTTGTAAGCTTGTTATTAACGACGGTCTCAGTTGCTAAGATTATACAGCGTCGGTTGTATGTGAATGAATAAGCATGGAGTAATGGTGGAATGATACTGACAGGGGAAAACCGAAATACTCGTAGAAAACCTGTACCAGCGTCACTCCGCCACAAACTCCATATGGAATGGCCTGGGATTGAACCTTGGCCTCCGCCATAAGAGGCCGACGACTTCCTGCCTGAGCCGTGGTACGGTTATAAAAAGAGGAATGCATACAGGATTTTGGTGTGGAAACGTGAAGGAAATAGACCACTTTGAAGACCTAAACCTAGAATAGTATTAAGGTAGATCTTAAAGAAATGGGATGGGAGGGCGTGGACTAGATTGACGTGGCTCAGGATAGGGACAAGTGGCGGGCTGTTTTGAACACAGTAATATACCTTCGGTTTGCATAAAATGAAGGGAATTTTTTGAGTAGCTAAGGAACTGCTTGCTTCTCAAGAAATACTCTGTTTCAAGGAATTCGATATTTTCCTCTCATATAGATGGATAAGTTTATGTTATGCAGTTTTAAACGCTGATGATGACATACTAAGACAAGGTCGAAAGCACATTCTTTGGGGTTTTAAAAGGTTGCTTATTCAGATACGTGTGTTGGAGATCAGGGCGGTTGACGTGATGTGTCTTTGGCCAGGGTGGAGACCAATGTGTACAAAATTCTGGTGCGGAAACCTCTTAGAAAAGGCCCACTGTGAGGGCCGATAAGAAAAATAGAGAATGACAGTAAAATTGGTCGTATGAAAATAGGTTATGTGTTTGAGGAGTTGATTTAATTGGCACAGGATATTACAGTGACTGGCTTTGATGTTAGAGGTGTTAAAGCTTTGGATTGTACTATGGTGTTAATTAATGTACAGCTGTCATAATGAAACCTTAAACTTTGACGCCTGTGGGATTGGTGAGATGTCAGTTACAAGATTCAGAGGATACAGGTACAAATTAGAGGTGGATGAGCTTGTAGGTTATCCTTAACCCTGTATCGTTACACCAGTTCCTGGTGCGCGAAAGCTTCCTACCCATCTTATGAGGAGACAGAGCATGAGGAAGATCGATGACTCAAAAGGAAAGGGTTACGAGTTGAAAAGAGATCCCTGAGGGATGTGGGACTGAATGACAGGAAACTGGAAGGGCGCGTGCATTATTGGAGACGGAGAGGCTGGATGTTATTGCAATCCCTTGAAAGCAGAAATGATATATGGTTTCGTTTTCTTATTATAACAAGTCTGCAAGATCTCAGTAACAACTGCAGAAGTAGCATCGATTGTGATTGGACGACGATCACAAATGGTGATATGAGATCTCGTAATTTAAGATTATTTTCTGCTGTTTGCCTAGAGGAATAATAGAAGACGAAGAATCAAATAACGGACGAATTTCCTGCTGAGGTTAGAACTGGGATGGAAATCAGTCCATACCTGGCCGAACGGAATTGGTGTAAGGTTTAGGGCTAGGTACAGAGATTGAGTGTGGGTACCGCATTCTTTAGAGTCGATTTTCATTTTTTATATATCCGCAGCCGGGCTTAAATTTTTGAATGAGATATATCAGTCGAGGGAATATTTATCTTATTTGTGCTCTTTGTCCTTAACATGAACGTACGAAAATACGTATAATCATACTGTAACTAATTTTGACAGTTTGCGTATATGGGTATTGCTTGTTATACACTTCCCGCATTACGTGTTTCTGTTATACGCGGGCGATTTTCAGAGAAACGACTTGCTGTAAAGAAGAGCCTTTGTATGTGCTGAAACATAAAGAGAAATTCCGGCCAGAACTGGCCGTCCACTTTCCTAAAATACTTGCGTACTGAGTGGCTAACAGAAGTTACGCATGAGTTGAATTTATTGTTGTATTTCTGAGCACGATATCGTCAAGTCATGTGGTCACTTCTTATTGAGGATGGCCTCATTTAAAATGTTCGCTCAGAGGCCGGGTATTTTGATATGTCTGTTGCTTTCCTCAGTTCCTCCAGTCAGATCACGGGATAAAGATTGCATCAAGCCACGAACACATGCTTCTGTTTTTAAATTTATAAATCCAATATTTTGATGCTACCCAGCTTAATCAGTCGAAAGGTGTATTTGAATAAACCAAGAATAAACAATACTCAGTGTCTCTTCTCGAATTTATTATTCTGGTTTATTTAATGACTTTTTTCAGTACAGATTATGTGATATCGATCGAATTTATTGTTATCTCTTCAGGTCATAACAAAATCCTTCACCATTCCGTCAAACGCGAACAGTAAATTTACCATGTTTATAGAGACGGCATTACAAGCGACAGAAGTGCCTCTGGAGACCCACCTAGACTCCAGTGGGTATTGAGGAAGCGGCTGGGGCGTGAATCTGGCCACTTACCTATGGTGCGGAGGTTAAAAATGCGTGGTACTATATCTCCACTCCTCCCACGTGTGTTCATGGCGTTCCAGGGTCAGCTTTCCCTTTTACTTTGATATCAAGCAATATGGAGGATCAGATATTACGGGATGGTAAGGGAAAGGCATATAGCTTCTCTCTCGAAACTGCCAGAAAGTCGGAGCATTAAAAAAAACGTTACTCACTCAGGCCGTGATATTGCAGTCCGTATAGGATCTTGTCCTCTCTGACAATCGTAGTCCACTCCTTTACGGAAGCCTTCAGCCTCCGTCTTATGACCCCCATGTGCCTAAGGTAATTTCTCACATCGTCGAGCCAGTCTCTCCTAGGTGTTCCCTGCCTTCTCTTTCCACCTGGATTTCCCAGCATCATCATGCTTCTGTCTTCCACTTGTTCTTGGTGTCCAAGCCATCCCAGCCTTCAGGAACGGCTCTAGGCACCAGCCAAGCAAGCACGTGCCTGGGGCGGCACATTTCCAGGGGCGGAATTTTAGTCACAGTAACAGATGTTTTTCCACATTATAGTATGGGGTTCAACCCTAAATATTTGTAATTGTTTTTGTTAAAATTACATGAGTATACCAGCTGGAATTTCTTTTATTTCAGTAACTATAAATTTTCTTCGTTTTATTTTTATAAATTTTGAGCCGTCCAAAAAGAATTGATGCAAGATGCAGAGAAGCGTGGGTAAAAACCGAGAAAAAAGGGGGCGGGGGAATTTGTTTGCCTGGGGCGGCATAAAACACAGAGCCGTTTCTGCCAGCCTTTACTTTTAATTTCCTGTACATGGTCTGGTTTTTATGTAATCACTAAACCCGACTTAAAAGCTTTCTGAGAGTTGCATTTGTTTATGTCGTCTTTCAGGACGTTGTCGGTAGCACAGACTATAGCGTGGAACGGTAGGATGATTTGGCGAATGATAGTTTGGAAGGATGTAGGAGGGAGTAGATGTCGCGTAATTTGAGGTGCCATTATACCCATATTACCTAGGAATGACTGAGGAAAGTCGACGTCCTGCTCGAGATGCGTACCCGATACCTCGTTCTGAACCTCCAATGGAAGAGCACATAACTTGGTTCATTACCCTATCTTCCTCACATTCTTCATTTTCTTCCTCATAGTTATTAAATCCTACATTCTAATACCTTAGAAACAGTCATTAAATCTCCTACAAGCACAGCCTTCCATAGCACTTGGTAAGATTTAAAGTAGGAAGTTAGTCTTGTTAGTAGAATTTTATAATGCCATTACAAGAATGAACAATTAAGACAGCATTTTTAAACTTCCAGGACCGTAACATTAATTGCAGGTGTTAGTGGGAGGAGCGGAACTGAAGCATATCTGATGAAAACTAAGTCGAAATGCGGGTTAAAACTTTGTGGTGCCTGTCACAAAAAGTTACTTTGAAGTGTTCATCAGGCAAAGATGACCTGTAATTAGACTTCACAAATTTCATTCCGAAAAATGTTCTGTCACAGATTTGTTATTAAAAGCACTGAAACGTAGCCACAAGAAAAGCTTCTAATAGACAAACAGATGAACCGTAATTATAACTGTTTTAGACAATATCCTTTATTTTCCATTACGTGCTACATGTTTCGGCTTTTCTATAAAGCCATCATCAGGCACAGGCATAAAATATAAGAGGAAACAAGCACTTTTTAAAAACAACACGAAACGAACAACAAAATAAAGATTTTAGAAATTACTCTAAACAGATGTCCAAATGATATCCAGTTTTCTGTTTCTAGAAGATCGACCACCATGGATATTATCATAGCAAAATAATCCTGTCGCCCTCTTGAGCATAAACTAGCTGCTATTACGAATGCAGTAAATCTTGTGAATTCGTACCCTCTCAGCGCCCATGAAAAAGAAAAGAGCTTTTTAATGATATAAAATATTATACACACCTGCTATCATATCAGTTATTAAAAACATAAATAAAAAAGTCACATATCATCATTGGAGGAAAGGGACATAAAAAAGATGGCGGTTCTTTGCTTCCGTTTACGAAAGGGACAACATTTATTAAAAAATTGTTTAGACACACTAATCTAAATATTGAATTCAAAACTAACAATTTTATAGAAATTAATCTAAAAATAAAACGTCAAAACCGCCCTAGTAAATATGTAGATTGTGGAGTCAGCATTCCCCGAGTGTTCAAAAAATTATGTCGTACAAACCGAAAAAAATTTTTGATCAAAATTGCACCCATAACTGTAAATTTGCCCAGCGTCTTTTTAGAGAACGGGCACCCAATAGGAACTATTGATAGCATCATGAAAATACTGCACACAGCTAAAAAGGGCCTACACCTCAATACCATCCAGAGATTTTACATTTATAGAGAGGCGAAGAAAGATATTTACATGATAAACATACCGTCTTTCCGAATAAAATCTTTGTCGTTATTACGGAGAACGAACGTTCCTAAACCGGTATCAGAACGTTAGGACTCTACCTCCCAGTACTTCACTGACATGAGTGACAATCAGTCGTGCCTCCTCAAAACGACAGTTGTACCTCTCCTCTACTAGGTACATGTAAGTAAACGTTTTTTTCAACGGTTTCTAATCTGGTTGTTTGTCCTTTACACATCTTAAAGTGTTTAATACCGCTTATATATATATATATATATATATATATATATATTTACAGTTAACAGCCCATCACTGTAACAGAAGATTTTAAATAAACTGACGCCTTAAGAATTACCCTGACAAGCGTCCGGGCTGAAAATATTATACCTAAAATCAAAATAAATGTACGCTATATTTATGTTTAAAATTCACTTTTATACTTTTTTTATTTAAACACAGAAGTCTCTGTAACTGGTTTCGGTTACATATCTCACCGTTTCCAGGAGCCTGGTACACTGTTTCTCGTATTTGGAATGCAAATATTCATCAAGCAGGAGCTTCGCCCTGAAGTCTTTTGTAATATTAGAAGTGCCACTTCAAAATACCACATATTTTTAATATACTGTTTTGGTATATAATTGGATATTAACTTTTAACTTACTGTTGCCCAATATAGAAAACGTCTTTGAATATCTGTAAGATTAAGTCTCAGCCTCTTTTTAAATTAGTATTGTTCTGTAAAAATCACTTATTTTTTCTTACAGTTTTAAGCCAGTGCTTAATGAAGGTTTTATGGAAAAGCCGAAACATGTAGCACGTGTTACATAATAAAAGATATTATCTCAAAATATAATTGCAATTGACGGTCCATCTGTTTGTCTATTTATGTATCACAACGGGATATCTCACCCTAACAAAGCTTCTAATTTGGAGATCGTGTTCCTCTGACTAACAGAAATTTACAAAATTCTCTTTTTTTGACAATCATTATTGGTTAAACCAACAAATACTCTTATTGGGGATTACCCCTACAATCTTTCTCCTTCGAAGATGTGAACCAGTCGTGCCTATTTGGCCGTTGCCGCCTTATAGTGCTGTATATCACTGTGCTCTTGATTGTTGAATCAATAGTAATCAAGCCAACAAATACACGTCACTGGGGCGTACCCCCTGTGAAGTAAAATACACTGTGATATGTAGCGCTATAATATTACTTTTTTGAATTTGTCTTTCAGTGCATTATTTCAATGCAAATAAATTGCAGCTTAATTCTGATGACATTTTCTCGAAGCTAAAATCAAATCGGTTTAGGAACAATCTTATTTTTAGGCTATGTACGGCGAGGACAAACGAAAAATAGTTGGGGGAAAAAGGAATATGTATGCCATTTTACTACGTAGGAGATAAATGGGGTATTATGGTTTGGATTGGGAATCTGGAAATTGTGGAGATTAAGGGTGGGGGGGCATGGAAGTGGGAACATTTCCCCAGTGCAGAGAGGAAGAGAATGATGTTAGTTTACTATAATTATTTCACCGGATCCAGCCAGTATCGAACCTAAGACCAGCACTGAAAACCAGTAATTTATCGCCGATCACCAGGTCCTCTGAGGTCTTAGTTAATAAACTGTTTTCCCGGAAATTTTTCGTAGATGTGGAACTGTGCAGAATATGCCTAATGACTGGAGCAGAATATCCAAATTAATTACTCTTTGTGAAGGAGACAAAACAGTAAACTATACTGAAGGATTATCCCTGCTCTTGAAGTTTCTATTGGGGTTGCCGATGTTGCCACGTATTGTTTAGTGGTTATCATTAAATAATTTTTATTTGGGAGGTGACATGTTCGATTTTAAACGTGGAGGAGGGTTACCGTGTTTGAAGATTCCGGGATATGACCCTGCGCCACTGGACAATCGGTTCTCGACATTTCAAAGCAACGTGGTGCCTTCATCTTCATGGGTCTAGAGGTCTGGGGTCTATAGGTCGGACCTCTAGACCCTTCAACATAAAGGCAGTATCTTCTTTCGAAACGTCGAGAACCGATTCGCCAGTGACGCGGGGTCATTTCCCACACGACCGGCGTCCTCAACAATGCTACCGTGAAAACTTCAAGAGTCGCATACCGAGATCGAAGTCTTTTTTGTGTTTTCCCTCAGCTTTTCCAGGAAAATATTGGGATAATACTCTTTCACAACGGTTTCCTTGCCTATCCCATACCATTAGTTAGTCATCCCATTCGACATTACATGACTCACAACTCCATGCAGCAGAATCCTACTGAGAAACAAATAGTCGCTCAGCTACTCAATACGTCACATGCTCTCCTACATATAATGCTGATACTGAGAATACATGAATATTTAACTCCGCCATTCGTCTTCATAGGTCAATTATTAGACACTCGGACAATTTAACCTTTAACATTAGGCCTGTGTTTTACAACTTCGTCCTAAGTGCTCTGCTGCTTTCTGTTCGGAGATAAAGGTACAGCCAATGAATCACTGTGTCCTTGTACACCCTTCCAGTCTCTGACTGGGTCGATCCAGCCTTGGTTGTGTACATTTCTGGAATTAGTTGGGACTTTGAAAGCCGTATGACCTCTTACTCTTTGTGATCGGGTTTCACCTGAAATACAACTCTTGTATCTTCCCTTCTTGTTCCCCATAACGACAATGACATATCACTTATGCCTTTATTTAATCGATAAAGTTGAAACTACTGGTTGTTGCTGTAATGCACACATTCTAGAACAACAGGCAGTTCCCTGAAGTTTAATTTATGAGTATGGTAACAACAAGTTTTGGCGAAATTCAAGGAATGCTGGGTTCCACTGAATTCAGAAATTTTATCTTTCCTTCGCCTGTATTGAAATAAATAATTAGATGGATTTAAAGAGGACTCCACTGGAAAAATTGTGTAATGAGGAGCTGCATAGTTTTTACTCTTTACTAAATATTTTTGGGGTAAATATTTATACATCAAGGAGAATGTAATGGGCAAAAGGTTGTAGCGTGACGAGAGATGTAAGAAATGCGTACAAAATTTTGCTTGGAAAATTTGAAAGAAATTTCTTGGGATGTGCGGGTCTAGGTGGGATGATAATATTGATACTGATCTTGCAGAAATGCAGTAGATGTGGACTGGATTAATTTGCTGGGCTTAGGAACCAATGACGGGCTATTTTAACAAGATAATGATCTTTTGGGTTCCATAAGACCAGTGAGTTTCTTGACTAGTTGAACTATTGTCAGCATCTCTAGATGATCTCTGCTGCATGTACTGACGATGATTAACTCAATGACAGAAATTAATTTGTAAATTTCGGAGGTTCACTTCCTGAGAGTAGCAAAATTTCACTAAAGAAACCGAGAAAAAAAATCTCATTTTCAGAAACCAAAATTCGTTAATTAAAAGTTTGTAAGTCAAGGGGTTAATATAAACATCGCTGTTGACTCGGTGGCACTTCTGCTTCATATTTAGGAGGTGCTGAGATCAAATCCCAGCTTGGAGACTGGCTATCCTGAGTGAGGTTTTCTGAAGTTTTCCTTAGATTCTAGAAGCAAATAACTGATTAGTACTACAGATTAGGTCACAACCGCTTTCTTCCACTTCCTTGACAATTCGTTAATCACTTATCACCCTACCATTTGTTTCTAGGTTATAGCCTGGGCTGCTGAGGGAGTCGTGAACTAAACCATAAATAACTGAAGACCTTGCATAATCACGATCATTGCCTGAGTTACCGTTATCTAATCGTAAGCAGTAATTATTCTGACATCGCCGCAATACTGGAAACAGTAAAGTGAACAAACAGTAATTTAGTTTGAGTCAAACGCTCTTATAGATTTTCCGCAGACGTAATGAATAACACTAAATGTAGAAACATTTGCACATGTTAGGAATTGCTGCTTGCTTTCCTTGTTACTGGCAAGTCTCCTCCACCCTGTGTTATCTGACATAGAGCAATGGAAGGAATATTGAATAATTCACATTCCCTCGCTCTTGCGAGAAACCCCAACTCCATCATCGCGAGTTTCACGTCTGCTTGTCCCTTTCATACGGTGAGATTTGAGGCGAAATCCTTCCGTTTCCTCTGGGGTATCACACTGTTGAATTGAAGAAGGGATTTACGCTGTGTAGAAAAACTTTAAGAAGACTGTAAATTCCCTTTAACTCCTCCAACGTAATAAAGTCACGAGGAAATTTGCACGGATATTATTCTTGATGCGGGTCACATCTTTGCAGCAGGGCAGGAGAGTAAGATAATTACGCGTTATAGGAAGTAATCCGTAGTACCTCACACACCTATGGACGTGCTGACAGATTTTTTTCAGAACACTTGCTTGTCGGTTGCGGTTGTGTTGGCCAATAAAGCCGGCCATATTAAGGGTGAGTACTTTTTTTTACAGTTATGAGCATGTATATACATATATACGTATATGTGTGTATATGGAGCGTAGAGCGAGTAGACTTGTACAACATGAACGAATAATTGCATAGTGGAAGTACCTTACAGGGCCGCAAACCTGATTCCTGAACGGTGGTAAACTGACGACAATCACCGACCCAGTTTCTACTTTTGAATTTTTTTTGGAATGGTGTGACAATTTAAATTTTGTGTGAAGAGAATATGGCTGAGTCTGTGTTAATAGGAACGTGATTTGTCGTAGGTTATATAGATCTGCTTTCATTAAGATGTCTATGTTTTAATTTTGAATATTCGTTTACAATAGAGATAGGTACGTAGGTAGATAGATAGATAGATAGATAGATAGGTACTTAGGCTGGTAGATAGATAGGTACGTAGGTTGTAGATAGATAGATAGATAGGTACGTAGGCTGGTAGATAGATGGATGGATAAATAGATAGTTAGATAGATAGATAGACAGACAGACAGACAGATATTATGTACGTAGAAAATGTGTTAAAATATTGTTTGTAAATCAAGAATTACAAATTTTCCTCTGTATACCAATGCTCCCTGAAGATGGCTATAAGAATTAGCCGAAACATGTTGCAATAGCCTCCTGTATATGTGGATAAGTGAAGTTTGTTGGTAATAAAACTTACTTGTATATCTATATTGCACGGAAGATGTTAAATATCAAAATTGGAAAATATTCCGACCGGATGTGGCTTTGAGGTTATGACCGATAAAGTTGGCACGGAATAAATTAACGTATGCATATAAGTAATAAATTCTTCAAAGAAATAAAACAACAGATATTTGCAGACCCTAGTAACAGTAATGTCATCCTGTAACAGTTCTACACTTGTGAACATGTGACCCATCCAGTGGATTCAATGGTACGGCCGTCTGAGCAGGGTCCAGGATGCAAAGATCCGAAGTCGCCTCAGTTTTATGCTGTACGTGCATTTTACAGATCCTGTCGAGTTATTTAATTGTCACATCTGGTATGTGAAAAAACGTGGCTCAGGACGGGCCAGGGCCTGAGACTTATTGATTATAACTCCATTGCGGTTGTGACTGAGCTGCTGCGACAATTGAATATTTTTAAATAGAAATGTGTTGTAGTTTATGGATAAAAGGATCCTGGGGAAATACGTAGAGTTTTTACAGTATTTCGACGGGAGAACGTAAAGGGAAAAGACCGCTTGTTAGGCGTAGGTATAAATGCGTTTTAATTTTGAATAACATCGTGAAGAAATTGGTTTGAATATTTTGACTGGATTCAAGTGGCTCTGGATGGGAATTATCCTTGTCTTGTTGGGTGCTAAATAACCTTAGTAACTGATATGGTGCCTTTAAATATATGAGACGAAAGTGATCAAAGCTGTAGTAGAATGAAGATTGTGTCTGCGCCCTTGCTGTGACAAATATGGTTTTCTGTCTTATATCGGCAAGTTTTAAAGGACAGTTTATTTTGATCTAATGAGTGTTTCTCGAAGCTTCGGATTGCATTATCGGAGATGGTGATTAATTATTTCGTCAGTCCTATTACCTTTGTCAAAAAGACAAATTAAGTCGGTTACTTATTTTATTGCTTAATAAGTTAGTGAGTTAGTTAGTCTGTCATACATTTAGTTAATTTGTTAGCACTTATTTGTAGCTGTTTTGAGAAGACAATCATTTTATTAAGCTGGTTGTTCATTTATTCAGGATGTTAGTCAGGTTGTTAGCCATTTAATTACCAAGTTTAGCATTTTCTTCATTAAACAGGTATTCAGGTAAATATTTAGTTTTGTCTTTAAATATTTCGCCAAATCTTAAGTTAGGGAGTTTTGTATTTAGTTTCTTCGTCAAGTGGACAGCCAGCCAGCAAGTTAATTAGATAATCATTTCTTCAGTTACTTAGTTTAGTGAATCAGAAATCATCTCTCATATTACGTATGCTGAAGTGTATGAGGGAAACCGCCAAATGTAGTCGGCTTCAAGTCTGATAAAACGGCCAGGTATTCTGATTACACCTGTCGTTTAGTTATGCCTGTGAACTGTTGACATTACAAAGGAAGTGAAGACAAGAGGTACTTCAGCCTAAATTAATTTCGCCTTTCATGCTGGTGTTTTATAAGAGTGTACCTCGCAATCACGGTAAAGCGAAATATGAACATGTAGTTAAGAGGGGATGCGAAATAGATGATGCAACTTTGTTAATTAATGCACGAAATTGGCATTTTCAGCGGCAGGAAATTGAAAATGTGGCGGGATAGGGAAGCTTTTGAAACAACCCATTTATCCAGCTGCTTTCCTGCGAGCAGATAGACGTGTTGTGGAGACGGAAGTTAGTTACGGAGGCAGGAAATTCTGCAGTTTGCTGTGACTGAAGTCGGTTCCGTGTCTTATGGAACTTGACCGTGGTTGAGGAATGCAACAGCCCATCAAAATAGGGCGTTGGAGGCCGCCTTCTTCCGAAGTCTTCAGTTTTCGCTTGGCAGTCGTGGGGTAAATTTCTGTCCGAGCAGTAAGAACAGGGCAGTGCTGTCACATTTTTTTTTTCACTTTAACAAGTGGAAATTGGCAGTTCGAAAAGCTCTAAACACTCGACAACCCTTGTGCGTTTGGCTGTGTACCGCCACACACGACAGGAACTTACCGAGAAGCAGACGATTGCAGCTGGTTCATGTCACACACACACACCACCACCATCACTACCACCGTTTTGCCTACCATTATTTTTATTGATCTTCATCAAATCTTCAGGCGAAAAGAAACACGGTACAGAGTTTAAGCAGAATATAAAGCGATGAAATTTTTTCCCCCGGAAATAGCCGCATATAAAAGTACGGCTCGCCGTATGTCGCCTTATAAGTGAGGCCTTACGGCAACTGGCAATTTTGAATAAAGATGTCATATGTAATGTGAAATGTCTGTGTTAAAAGGGTGTATGGATTTATGTTCATATGGCACATAAGGTAAGTTATGTATAATTTGTAGTTTTATTTCTGCTTGTCTGAAAATTTTTAACATTTTTATTGAATTTTATAAATTCTCTGAATTTTCACTAAATAATGTAATGGGACTGAGGGAGTCGCCTTATATTCGGACTTAACACTGTAATTGTTTTTCAGACTCAATCTCAGTCGTAAAAACTCTTTCACCTTAAGACCAATTTCAAATCAGTTTGCCCACGAAACACAAAATTTTAAGAAATTCAGCATAAACGGTATTGTAGGTGTAGGCTGTATTCAATTTTTCTATGACCGATCAGTCTGGTATAGCGGTAATACTCTTTACAATTATATTCATTAGGTGTCCAGTTCTATCTCGGTCGGGGCAAAGGCTATTGTGACAGTTTTTCCCCTTACTTTTTACAGGCAAGTATCGGGACAGTACGGTAATTGGGCCACAACAAAATTTTTCCACACCCTCTCCAATTCATCGTTTACAGAGCTTCCTAATATAGACGCTGCAATATTCTGCGAAAATGACAGCGCCTTAAAATTAACTGTACCGCAAAATATTACATAGGCTACATTCGGAGTAGTATTGTTTCTTTGCTTGTGTAATGAAACTGAGGAAAATTCGAACGTTCAGTGGCGTTTAATGAGACATCCTAGAACGGTGGTTTGTGTGGAAGAAAACCGCCAAGGCCCAGTTTAATATTCTAATCAGAATTTGCATAGAGGCACTGGGCACAATCTTAGTCCATACAGTAAGGTGAAAGGTAAAAGTTCTCCCTAGAACAGACCATGAAGGCCCAGAGGGGGAGTAGAGGTATAGCTCTACTCTTTCGTTAACCTCGGCGCTAGATGGGGTGGGTGGTCAACTCCACGCCCCGGCCGCTTTACCCCCGGGAAAGAGACCCGTTACCCGTTGTATAGGAGGATGGGTGGGTCCCAGGGCCGGTCTGGACGGCTGCGAAAAATCTCGCCCCCACCGGGTTTCAATCCCCGGACCGTCTGGCCCGTAGCGAGTCGCTATACCGACTGCGCTATCCCGGTCCAGTCCATACAGTAGGTCCCTCAAATACGAGACGTAACTGGCGCGCAACATGTTGCCGGCGGAGATATTTCAAATAAGGAAAGGTCTTTTAACCCTTTCCCTGGCAAAGACGACACAGAACGGCGAAGCACTTATGAAAACTTATCAGCTGTTGATTTATGGAGACATATATTACTTTTGTAATTCGTTTTGTAAAAATGTGCTAAAACAGCGACACTTTAGCCTAGACTATGTATTTGCATTTTTTAATAAATTTTTCGTATTATTATCAGTAAATTTTTATTGCACGTGATGTGTAGATAAACACGCAGGTAAAATTATACGTTTAATTATAAGTGTACCTGTTCATTCTTCATTTTTCGTATTGAATTTCATGTTACTTGCATGCAGACCAAATTTTACCGAAGTTGCCCACACCACATGAAAGGTTGAGCAGGTCTGATGTAAAGTTCGCCTATGTCATGCCATAAAGGCGCAGACTGGGGAGTAGAGGTGTAGCTCCACCCATACACAACCTCGGCTCTAGGAGGGGTGGGTGGTCAACGCCACGCCCCGGCCGCTTCACCACCGAGAAAGACCCTGTACCCATTGCACAGGAGGCTGGTTGGGCCTCGGGGCCAGTCTGGACGGTTACGGAAAATCTTCTCCCCACGGGGGTTTGAACTCCAGACCGACTGCACTATCCTGGTCGTCAAATACGGGATATAATGCGTAGAAAAATTAATACGTAATTAATCGAGCAGGTTCCTTCATGAGAAGTTGGTAGTATTTCACGCAGTTAAGAAATATTCCACCTTCTATGAAATTTGGAAGTTAATTATTGTATCCAAAAGAGCCCACCACTGGTCTTCATTTTCAATCAGATGAAGCCAGTCCGTACCCTAAAATCTTTATTTATTTAAGATTTATTTTAATATTATCCTCCCATTTACGCATAGTTTTTCCAAGTTCTCTCTCCACTTCATATTTTACTACCAACATTTTGGTACAGGTATGCATTTCTCGTCGCTTTCATTCCTGCTGCATTTTCCACCCATCTCATTTCCTTTGTTTCTGACGAATGGTGAACCAATTCTTTAGCCTTGGTGACGCGACAAAGCTGGATGCGAGTAGTTAATTATTTATCTGAAATTAAGAATATTTACGGCAAGTTACGCAATCGTGAAATCGATTGAGTTCCTTATTGATTTATTGACTCTGAATTCAACAGCCTGTCCTTCGCTATTCTAACATCAAATGACTATAGCCACCCGTGATCAAGCAGGGTCAGTATATGCGTTAAATCGTAAAGTTAAATTGTCCACCGGGGCCTAAATTATTAACTACTCTAAACCTAGTGCTGGGGCACGCGATGACGCAGTTGGTTGAGGCTCTTCGCTACAAGCCGGAAGGTCGCGGTTTCGATTCCCGATTTCAGGCCGCACTATGGCCCTGGGGTCGACTCAACCTCTAACAGAAATGAGTATCAGGAATATTTCCTGGAGGGTAAAGGTGGCCGATGCGTAGGGGTGACAACCTTACCACCTGCATGTGCCGAATATCTTGAAATTCTGGGAGCCTCAACCTCCTGGAGCCCTAAGGGCCTGTCCAGCCCTGCACAGGGATTGCTTTACCTCAGAGGTGGCCGAACAGTCGATCGCGGCCGCTTTTTTTCTCTATCAACATTTATTTGCCGCCTCAGTACGATCAATAACTCTTCCTTTGACAGCATTTTTTGGATCAAATTGCCTCTAAGAATAAGCCTTCTCCAAGGTGAAGATAATTAAATCAAGACACCGAAGCCGTCTGACCGATGGACATTTAGAATACTGCCTTAACTTGTGCCTAAGTAATTATGAGCACTCTTTCAGTAAGTTACCGCAAGATATGCAGTGTCGTGCATCAACTTCGCAATAGGAAGGTTAATGGAAAGCACCGTTTAATTATGGTAAATTATTTTATTTTTAAAAGATACATTTTTAATGAATGAAACAATGGTACTTTCATATGTTTGATGTTATTACGCTATTTTATATTTCTTTGCTTAGTTGACCTAATATTAATACATTATGCACTGTGGTAGATCACGAAAGATTTTTTTTTCTTTAGAGTAGATCACTGAGTCCAAACGTCTAGCCAAATAGTTTACTTTTTATCTAAACCTATTGATACCGATACTAAAGGTTCAAACTTAGATAATAAAGTGGCGTCTAAAGTGAATATTGATAATTCCGATGTAACGTAGCAGCCTGTGTATCTTATAGTCAAACTATAAAATCCTTCTAATATCACGATTAGCCGGATAATGTCGACAATGGCCAGGTTTTTTAGACTATGTAGACTAATGGGAATGAAAGCGAATTTCATTGCAGAGCCTCCTAATTTTGACGTAGCCAATAGGATATGATTAAAGTCATATTGGAATATTATTTGCTCTCCTATGTGCTTTGGAAGATTAAGCTGGGAAGGCTGTTCTCAAAATAACTTAATTTTTAACCCAACCCAAATTAACCCAACAGTCATGCAAGTTGATCCCGATGAATGAAATACATTGCATTTCATATATATATATATATATCCAGAGGAAGCATCTCGCATTTGTCTCTGTTTCTGGAAGAGATTATCCAGGAAAAGTAATAATGTGGTAGTTTTTCCATTTGCTTTCCACATCGCAGTACAGCAGCCGTTCAAACCACTCTGGTCACGCCTGTTGCTACACGATCAAGAACCATCTCGAGCATCATTTGCTCTGTGCTTCAAGTCGCTACTGATGTCGCTGCTTCCGGCATCAGGGGAGTTTTTATTGGATTTCCCATCTCCTAGGCATCTCTCTTCGTCTGGTTCCTACCCTCTTGATCTGTCCGGCTTGGGAGACCCTACTGGTAGCAATGCTACCGCCGGCTTAGCTCTCAGGCAGCCCCTCTACCACGGCAAGGTGGAGATACCAACAAAGGGGATATATATATATAATATACCGTGCATTTTATCGTAATTCTAATATCAACCAACAAATGCACAAGATTATTGACTTGTATCAAATATAGTTCAGACCCCTACATACACGTATGTTTCAGCCTAACGAGTTGCCATTTTCAGTGTTTTTTTTAGCAGAGAACAACAAGAACGTTTTACATCCAAGTATACAGAATGTTACACATTAAAAATCTTTACAGAACATACAGGTGTCATGGTCATGATTCACAGATGTAAATGTACAAGATTTTAATTAAAAACGATAAAACTCTATACCACTCTTAACTTTTAATATTTTAATATTTTAGCATCGTTACATGTGGACTATGTATATGACTTTATATTCTGGGCTTTTAAGGTATAATACTTATAACTAATGCTTGCACCAGATGTATAGTGTTTTATCGTTTTTAACTTAAAATCTTCTACATTTACATCTGTCAATCATGACCGTGCCATACGTACGTTCTGTAAAAATGTTTAATTTTTAATCATATTGTATAGTTGGATATGAAAATTCCTTGTAGTTCTCTGCTAAAAAACGCCCTGAAGATGGCAACTCTTTTGTTGGAACATGTTTACGGGTCTCAAATATATTTTATACGTGTCAACATTCTTGTGCATTTGTTGGTTGACATTAGACTTATATTTCATTTTATTTATCGATGTCCTGAACACCGCAGCTGTCACCGGACTTCATGGCGGATGCAGACGTTCTGTGAGATAAAGCTGCTGTGCTCAGAGTGACGATAAAAGGAAGACCCTGTGTATTGTAAGCAAAACTGAAAGGCTGATGTTAGTGCATTTAAGGAAATTATATTTTTTTAAATTCTTATTGGAATCTTGTTAGTTTTTACTTATAGCTTTAAATCCATCTATGCGCTATCAGCTTACTGCCCGATCTACATATATTTTCATACTGCAGCGAAATTTTGCATCGAATTGTCTCATAAATAAGCACTATTCTCTCTAACACAACATATTATTCCTTTCAACGCTACATGTTGCTATTTGCAAGATCTCTTAAATATTACAAATGATTTATTACAATAAAAGTAACAGTTTACCTTGATTTTTAAGGTTTTGTAAAGAACACCTAATGATCGTTTTCAATCGAAACATGTAGCGTTGAAAGAAATAATAAAGTCTTGTGTTAGATGGAATGGTGTGTACTTATGTGATTGACGGGATACAAAGGGATGGGTAACATTAAATTGAATGCAGTGTCCGACAAGTGCAGTTGTGCAGAAATATAAATAAGCTACATTCTTGGTTCAAATATCGATGACAAAACAAATTTGAATAGGCTTGAAACACTTCTTCTAAAATCTGTGTCAGGTCAGACTATTTCCAGATGTGATAAATTCAGTGACCACTTAACTAGAATCTTGGCGATTTATACAATTTACGTTGAGGCCTAATCTTAGGATAGAATAATATAGAAGTCTGGATGGGTTTTACTCGTACTTATAGCAAAGATTTTGCCATTAGTTTCAGATTGGCATTGACTCCCATCATACCCCTACACAATGGGAACTGAATGGCCTTTCACAGGATTAAGTTGGACGAAGCGTTGAACAAACAACCTATCCTGTGTCAAAACTGCATAATAGTGCTTACACTTAGGAGCAACTTCACCTTTATACGATTTAAGTTAAGGTTGACTTTGACCAGGTCTATGTGCCATGCATCGAGCACAGACATCCTCCCCTTCAATTAGGACCTTTTGACCTGGAGTTTAACTGTCCCCAACCCTCCAATGACCCAGTTCTCTGGGGCTTGTAACGCACGCATATCTCCTATGAGGAGTATTGAAAAGATTGGAATGAACACGTGCAAAGCATACATGCATGTTCCTTTAACTTGTGTGCTGTGTTGAGGGCCGTGTCATTTTCAATTCAGGTTGAGATTGTACGTATTTGGGAGCCGGGAAAGCATAGTCGGTGTAGTAACTAGGCTACGGGCTAGACAACCGAGAGATCGTGGTTCGATTCACGGTAGGGACAGAATGTTTCTTCCTTCTCTAAATCTTCCAGACTGGCTGTGTGTCCCACCGAGCCTACTAATTGGCTATCGGAGGCTATTTTCCGGGGTTAAAGTGGCCAGGAAATGAAGCTGACCACTTAACTGCCATCTAGAGCCGGGATTAAGAATGAGTGGAACTGTCTCCACTACTTCATATGCCTTCAGGGCGTGCACGGAAAAGGCTTTGCCTTTTACCCTCGACGTCTATAACAGTAGTTTATGAAGTGAATAGTCAGTGAGATTGTTCATATTTTGGTCTTACGGGTTATGGCACCACAGTGTTGAGCCCTGCCGTGTCTTTGTTAAGTCGTTGCTGCTTTGTTATTAGAATTGGTCTGTACATAGCCAGCAACATTTCTCGAAATTTAGCTTCTGATATTCTTCGCATATATTATTCATTTATAACATATTTTATTTTTTATTATTTTTTATTAATACTGTGTTGCGCATAAACAAGTAAACCTATGCAAGCCTAACAGGAAGTAAAGTGCATAATGATCTATTAAGAATATACGTACGTCATTTATGCGGGCATACACAGTCATTCATGCATGTGTACCTAGATACTTGCATAGACACAAAATTTTATAGTGATTTACGATTTGTTATGCTGTAACATATTTAGCTATTCTAGTCTTTAGAGCAGACATCCCCTTGTGTTTCATAAACTAAATAATGAAGACAATTTATATTCGACAAAACTATCTTTGTTAGGACTTCTGGCCAAGTCAGAATTTTGTTTCCATTTACAAAGCCATAATGTGAAAATCTATATTTTATGTTCAAAACACAAGAGACTCGACTGAAATTTTTTATGACTTACCTCATATCCTGTAGGCATATGCCTGGATATCGTATTAAAATACACCACGACAACCCTTCCTCACGTGCTTTCCTACTCTTCACATCTCAGATTTACCTTAAATTTTTCTCCTTGCAATATTGTAAAATAATCTGGGAACGAAGCGGCAACTCTGTACGAGGAATTCAGGTTCTTCGTACGGCGTTTTGCGAGTTGCGTAATATGAAGACATAGGCCTAAGTGGGAGATTTGTCCGTCCGTAATTTTCATGTGTGAAAAAACTCGGTTTTAATTACATTTAGTGCCAAGAATTTGCACACGTATTTGCCAGATCTTTACATGTCAACAGTCATGTAACTTCATATCTATAGAGACGAGGCATATTATGTTCGCGCAGACTTTTTTAGTATGTGTTCAATATTCAATTAATATATAAGATCCATAATTGCAGCTTATTTCTATAATTCTATATTCATGAAGTTTTATTTATACTTTTATTGTATGATTAAATAGTCACAGAATGAATACTTCGTGTGCATGTTAGCAAAGAAGCACGTACGTGATCTAAATAGCTTAAGAATTCAGATTATGAATCTAAAGTTTCAAATAAATAGCTTTCTAAATATTGAAACATGTTACTTTAACTTCACCCTTAGGACCGTGCCATGGCTCAGGCGGTTATTCGCCGGCCTCTCACCGCGGAGGCCCGGGTTCAATCCCGGGTCGGTCCATGTGTGATCTGTGGTGTACAAAGTGGCACTGGGACAGGTTTTTCTCCGAGTACTTCGGTTTTCCCCTGTCAATTTCATTCCACCGGTGCTCAATTAAATGGAAAAACAGAAAAAGTTCTTCATCTTCATCACCTTCAAGGCTGCGGTGCGTCCGTAGCATTTACTACGAGGCCCTTCAATATATATAAAAAACTTCACCCTTTGATCTTCTGCACTTAATGATTATTCACTGGCAGATTCGCATTGGAATTTATCAGTTGGGCTAAGAATTTTCCTTACTTGACCAATGGCAACAGCAAAAGAAAATTAAACCTCCCTAGCAGACTGGAACGAATAAATAATTACTTACTGCCAGTAGAGAAGAGCAGAGGCTTTCAGGTCTGGCAATCCTCGCCGCAGAACATGAAATATCTAAGACTGACTTCAACGGTTCATCAATAAGTTTGTCGACTTAAAGGCTAGAAAACTTGTTTTGTGAGTACTACGATTACATATTTTTAACATAGGCCTGTTTATTGTTTTCAATAATTAAGCAAACATTTATTATTTTATTTATGTCTTTGCTATCATATGAAATTAACAGAATGTGCTAAGAATAAAATTAGTACAAAAATATATGAATTTTATCATTTTGGAAACCCGGGAGGGGGGGGGGGGGACATTTCAGTACCATGCCTCACACATAAAAACCCGTAGTTACATCTGTGAACATACGGAGAGTAATCGTCCAGTTTCAGTAATTTCGGAGAAAACAGCTTATTTACATTCCGTAAATTAATCATGTCAGAATCCTTTAGACAGTCGGATTATATTGCATGTTGTATATATTCACTAAATGACAATGGACAACTCACAGCAAATGTGTGTTTAGGACAGAGAAAGTACGTAAAATTGAATGAGGACTCTTGACCTTTAACTTTTTAGTAGTCTCGCACAACTGCATTTCGCTTCTCAGTAAATGCCTCAGCTTTATTTCTAACTCATCATTCGTTCTGTTCAGAGGCCTGAAATTTATATCACGTAAGCTACAGATTACAGCACATTGTGCAGTCCTGTTTTCTAAATGTAATCACTGGGCTGTGGGCAAGTTTCCTTTGCGGAAGAGTTCCTCCTTTTCTTCTTCTTTTTCTTCCGCTGATTAAACACTTTGCCCTTCTCCACTTCAAATTTATTTATGAAAGTGTGAATACTACAAGCATCAGCTAAGAATACTTGGACCGGGGAAAAGTCGGTTCGAGGTAAAAGGGGTAATGAATATAATGGAAATAAATATAACTGAAATTAAATAAGGAAAAATAACAGAAAACGAAAATCAACAGCAAACCCCTAACCTTGGCATTGTGTAAGTTGCGGTGTATTTAACGACGCCGTCGGTATCTCAGACTGTATTGTCGAATCGTATTATGATTAGTTAATAATGACCTGGAAAAGATGTGAACATTCCAGTCTTCTGTGATTTGACACAGTGCATATTAGCATACGTGTACCAACGTTTAGAAGCTGTGTGCTGCCCCAGTCCTTAGAGTAGTCCAAAAAGGATGAAGGGATCTATAATGCGAGGTAATACTCCAGAATATTCTTGGACGGACTAGTATGGACACATCTGTCATGATAGACGGTACCCGAGCTGAGACTGTAACCCTTGACCTTCGGAATACCAAGCAGGAGTGTTGTCCTATCCATCGCGCCGTGCATTCATAATATGTTTATAGAGAGTGGCACAAAAGTCACTTGACATTCGATGTTTAACATGTTGCCTGTAGTGTCAAGTGACTTTGGCTCCATCCTGTATGGTAATTTTTTGTTTGTAGTCGTCCTCTTCGACCTTTCCCGTTTCAGTGTCGAGGTCTGTATAGTAAATAATGCTCAAAATTTTCACAAATTATAGTGTAAGCACACAATGATAAAGATCATGCAGAAAGATGTGGAGGAAATTAAAAACTGCAATTAAAAATTATCCATATTGTATTTATCAATTTCATTGTAAATTAACGTGCTTGCGGAGCCCTTGAAAATCACCCGAAACGCAACTTGAATACCACTGCGCTATCTTATTACATTCAGTAAGTACATGGGCCTGTTCATATTTTAAATGCAAGAATTCTTTAATGCAGGCTATGTACTTACACTGAAGTGATAGATTGTCAGTATAACAGTTCAGAATGACACATGATCGTCCATTACGATTAATGTTCACAATCGGAAATTCGCGATGATGTGGAAAGTATTTAGGGTAATTTCGGATGAATGGGAACAAAGAAGGAAAATCAGTTATTACACCGTATTAAGTGGCTGGCAACCTATTCTGATATCATTGTTGTTAAGGCTGGCCCTTCCCCAGTAACAGATATTTTTCCATTCTCATTACTTTCAAACCTGAAATACTGTATCGAATTATGTAAAGGTTCTACATTGTCTTTTTCACCCGCTTGTTTGCGGGTAAATAGGAAGTTAAGGCGAATAGGACCATCATTTGTGCATGTTATTGATGAAGATTTGAGCTCTGATTTTGCATGCATAATCTTATCATATTTAGCAATGGGCTGTACGTTCTATACTTGAAATCTTCTTTACGTGGATTTAACACAAATGAATCTGTCACAACCTCTTGCGCCAACGTATTTTTTATGGTAGCATATACCATTTCATACACTGTATCGAGTGTCGTAATTGCGATGAGTTGTGTTGCTTATTGCAGAGTCCACTAAATATGTCTTTAGTGCCCACTTCTTCAGCATTTTCTTGTAAGGACAACTCGAAGTTTGAAATTCTGCGTCTAGGGACACCTTTTTTTTCTTTTCGGTATCATTTATGTTCCTTTCCAATATCATTCGCAGACCCCGTTAATGCATGTAACAGAAGTCAAAACTGAAGTTTTTGTTACCGTATTTCAGTTAACTGAACACATTTGTTTGTGTAGGGAGTAAATTGCGGAAGGCCAAATAGAAGACGTATGAACCCTGTTGATGTGAACTTGATGAACAAGCCTTGCTGACAGGTCATTTTCTTCACTAGAAATGAATACGGTTTGATCACCTCTTGAATTCATGGCCTTACACTCAGCAATTATTCTACGACGCTGGTATATTCGTGGTACTTTGGTTGCTTCAACCTTGAAGATGGGATTTGTATGTTGTCCCGAAACGTCGTCAACAGATTGAAAACCAACGCCGCGCAACATCCCAGAGCATCCAACACCTACACTTTAAATATGTCTGCTGCATGCCTAGTGCTTCTGCTTCCTCGAGAAGATTTTGGAGCTTTATTCTTATCTTCTGCGCTCTAAGATTGCCTTTTTCGCTTGTATATTTGCCCATCTTAAAAAAAGGAAAGAAAATATAAGTAAATAATTTGCTTATTAACTTCATCTAGCGTTGGCATAATAGTTTAAAATACAGTTCATGAGATAATTTTTCAACATTTTCCAAAACGGTCTTCTTTACCCGAATTTTTTCAGTGATGTGTAACAATGGGTGGTATCACTGGCAGTCTAGTAATAATAGACTTGGCCCTCAGCATTCGTGAGTACTATTTAACCTTATTAACAACTGCAGGAAAGTGCAATTCAGTATAGCATGTCTGCTTAAAACCATATGTTTGACGCAAAAAATGTTTAAAAATTCACTGTTTTAGCTCACTTGAAGCACGAGCATCAAAACAAAAATATGTCACGCAAACACGCTCTCTTTTCCATGCTGTATTTTGCCTTTACCACACTGTCTAAGCCGCAGAAGAATATTTCAAGTGGCAGCAAGTGTTACAGCACCACCACTAAGGCCGTGAGGAGTTTTTTTCGAACGTGATCCTATTCACCCGCTAGTCATAACTAACTCCATGGAGCAGAGTCCTTCTTGAGAAGCTAACAGGTCCTCAGCTAGTCAAGAAATTTCCCGCGTTTTGTGGAACCCGAAGGTTCATTACCGCATTCACAAGAGCCCGCCACCTGTCCCTATCCTGAGCCATATCAATCCAGTCCATGCCCCCCCCCCTTCCCACTTCTTGAAGATACATTTTATATAAACTTAATATTATTCATTCCGTACATTTTAACTCTATATTTATAGTCCTACAAATGTACAATTTAATCACATTAATTGTGTAATTTCACTGTCCTACGTGTTTCGAACCCTTAATTTGGGTTCATCTTCAGGGACTCATTACACATTACTCATTACACTCATTACTCATTACACAATGAGTCCCTGAAGATGAACCCAAATTAAGGGTTCGAAACATGTAGGACAGTGAAATTACACAATTAATGTGATTAAATTGTACATTTGTCGGACTATAAATATACATTTTAATATTATCCTCCCATCTACACCTGGGTCTTCCAAGTGGTTCCTTCCCTCAAGTCTCCCCACCAAAATCTTGTATGCAACTTTCTCTTCCCCCATACGTGCTACATGCCCTGCCCACCTCATTCTTCTTGATTTGATCACCCGAATAATATTTGGTGAGTGCAGATCATTAAGTTCCTCGTTATGTAGTCTTCTCCACTCCCCTGTTACCTCGTCCCTCTTAGGTCCAAATATCCTCCTGAGCACCCTATTCTCGAACACCCTCAGCACCCGCTGGTCATAAACACTCGAAAATGCCACACGCTCTTTAAGCCCGAAGATTTGCTTTACCAACTATATTAGAGAAAGCAATTGTCATACAAAAAATTTTTGAACATTTTTCATCCCTTTCAGAAGTACGTGTAGAATGAAGATTTAACTTATCTTGAAGTAGACCACGGTTTCCGCTCCCCCCCTCCCTGCAGACACACACATACACACACATATTGTGTATTCATTTCAGTTTTTCATACATTGTTTCATATCATCCGAAGCAAATTATCTCTGCAGTTCCGAGATATGTCGCAGTAAAACATTCGCCTTTGGTCTGAATTTATTTGTTGTTGAGAATATCAGTGCAAGAAACATCTGAAGTTTACATATGTGCATTTTCAACAAAAAATCTATATTACCGTGGAGATATAACTAATAAGCACGTAAGTAGGGTTGTAGGAATTAAAACCGGAATGGAAAGGATTTAAATATTCTTCTGCCTTGTCTTCTAGGATGAAGGCTGGAAGCTGAATCGCACCAACTATTACCAAGAAGGCTGGCTGGCAACGGGCAATGTGCGGGGAATTGTCGGTGTCACTTTTACCACCTCACACTGCAAGAAGGCTGTCGACTTCCCACTTAGAACCAACTACAATCTCCGAGGGCATCGTTCCGAGGTACGTTAGACCATTTGTTATGAATTCTGTGCTTCCAGAACCCGAAAAGCTGGCCACCATCAGCACCAAAGCCCGCCAATGGATACAGTTCTGAACCACTTCCGTTTACTTTCCAACCTAAAATCCTGTACCTCTAAGACCTCTCTTAATATTGTCCTCTTATTCCTGTTCTAGTAATAGGACGTTCTTAGGCTCGTCTACAGCCAAGCGGAACACCTATTAATTCGCTTCGTCTTTCTTACGCATGAAACAACGTTAGAACAGGTGAACGGGTTTTATATTGGGAGTTTTACTAATTTAAATTCAACATTTTTAATTTTCGCGTAGTTTGCACTGCACTAAGGGCCACTTTACAATGAAGAACCAAAAGGGGGGTTTGCGCGCAGCGCCAACGAAAAACACTAAATAAGTTGTAGCGAAATATGTTTTTTGATAAAAGAGAGAAACGAAGCAAACACTTTGTCACTCTTGCCGTAATTTACGGTTTTCGAAAAATAAATTTGAGAGTGCTGCTAGTAGAGCAGCTTTCACCAAGAAGAAAACTTTTTGTACCAGCAAATTGTACTTAAATTTAAAGAAGAAACTAGTGACATGCTACATTTGGAGCATAGCCTTTTATGGTGCTGAAACTTAAGGAAATTAAGTGAGAAATAACTTCAAAGTTTTGAAATGTGTTGCTGGAGGAGTATGGAGAAAATCAGTTGGACCAATCGTGTGAGAAATGAAGAAGTATTACACAGAGTCAAGGAGGAAAGGCACATCCTACATACCATAAAACGAAGGAAGGCTAATTGGATTTGTCACATTTGCCTTCTAAAATACGTTCTTGAAGGAAAGATAGAAGGGACGGGAGGACGAGGAAGAAGACATAAGCAGCTACTGGATGACCTTAAGGTAACAAGAAGATACTGGAATTTGAAAGAGGAAGCACTGGATCGTACTCTGTGGAGAACTAGCTTTGGAAGAGACTATGGACCTGTCGTGAGACTACGTCATTGGTTGATTGATTGATTGATTTGTAACGTGTAGAGCCCTATTTTATCTGACAAATGTCGTTTGCCACTTCTTGTTTGTCGCTTATCATATAGATGTAACCCACACAAGTGATGGCCCAAACGCGCGGCTGAATATCGACGGGAAATGACAAACGATATTTGTGAACTAAAGTAAGGACTGTGTATTTCAGAACATGTATATTCAACAATCAGCATTGGTCTTTTGAAAACACACGAAAATTAACGAAGGTTCTATTATTGATAATAATCTAATTAAACGAAGCTTTTTTCCTACCGGAATTTAAAGTCCTACGTACAGTAGAATCTCGATGTTCGCAATTAATTAGGATCATTAAAACCGTCACGTACAGCGGAATCCAATGTCGATGTAAAATGCCTCTTTGATTTCAAGAACTTAAGAAATATCAGTAATAAAACCGTAAAATAAACGCAAAAGCGTAACACGCATAGAAGTTATTTGTAGTGTAATACAAACAATTTTGAAAGCGTAAACTATGTTAAATTTTTGAAGAAGAGTATGTTTCCGTAAAACATGAGAACAGTCAACCTCACGCAATGGAAGAGACTGACTGGACCGGAAGTAACCAGTTCAATAGCAGGAAACTGGGGAAATCGATTTGCCAGCTGCGTGATCTCATCCTGATTTGTCGCAACCGGTCACGAAATGTAGAAACGGTGGTATTAAAGTGGGTCGTCACGGAAGGTCGCAATCCCGAACATCGAGGTTCACTCTGATGTGTGTACAAATATAAAAACAAAAATAAATATGGCCTTTAAAACTCCGTATTTTGCGAGGCATTTAAAAGAGCGGAAGTTCCAGAGTTGTTAAAATCGCACGTTGTTGTGCTTTTAACATGTGTGTCCCAAGCATGAATTTCTTGTCTTCAACATCAAAGGACATAAATGTGTCGCCCATTATGAACTCATCCAATTCACTCTTCGAAAAATATTAGGGGAGCTGTACACATCTCTTGAACTCCTCGCTACGTAATATGGTAAATTATTCTATTACTCTTCTATTCCTATGTTTAAATATTATCCAGAATATTTGGGTGTGAAACACTGATAACTTATGTTCGACATTCGAAATAAGATTCACAACTGGCGTTTTGATTGCTGCAGTATTTTCTGAACGGATTTAAAAAGAATTATGACTGTATCGTAAAAAATAGAGTAGGATGCTGATGTGACATTGCCGAACATTCATACAAAAATTGTAAACGTTTTTAGAAACAGTTTGCGATTGCTGCCATTTCTGGCATCCTACACGCGTTAATTTATAACCTCGTGTCATTGTAACTAGCTAAACTAAACTTATGCCGCCAGGTTTCCCTTAAAACAAATTTTACTGATGCAACGAAACTACTTTTCTTATCTAAATAGTTCCTAGGACCAGATTACTTCTTGACAAGCTAACAGTCGTTCAGCTACTCAAGATATTCCCCACATTTATGAAAGCCGCAGATTCATTACCGTGTTCTCAAGGCACCACGCCTATCCTGTATTCTGAACCAAATTAATCCAATCCACAGACTCTCTTCCACATCCATTTTAATATTATTCTGCTATCTACATCTATGCCTTTTTAGTGGTCTTTTCTGGTTTTCCGACCAAAGATTTGTATCAAATTCTCATCTTTCTCATACGTTCTACATACCCTTTCCCTATCATCCTTCTTTATTTTGTCATCCTAATAATATTTGGCGTTGAGTAAAAATTATGATGCTCTTTATTACGTAACTTTCTCCAGCATTTTTACTTTCTCCCCTCAGGTCATAATATTCACGCCAGCACCCCCGTCACCAACCTACTCCATCCATTTATTGAACATGATTGCATGTTATTAAAATGAACCACTTCATCTATGTTATTTTCTTAATGTGAGAGACCAAGTTTATGACCAGTAAAACGCCGAAGTTAAAAGCCTAGCAACAGTTTAAATAAAGAACCTTAGCACAGGCCTGTGAGAGAACTAACAGGTCTGAACAAGACCTCAATGTTATTACAGCACTTTGCCAAATGTTATTAAATGTGCAGAAACGCTTCAGTGTTCAGAAAGCCGCCACTCGCTTATACTCACTTTGCGGTTATGAATACAGACAGAGTGGATCTAGTTTCGCAAGTGCATACTTTATCAGACTCGGTGTATGACATAATTCACCATCTACGTGCATGGTGATTTCATGAATAGTGGTTTCCACTTATCACTTAATGCGAGTGGCTGCATTGTTGGGGACAGGTGGCAGTGTTTCTCCCTGGATGCTGTTTTGTGGGAAGTTATATACTCGTATACCAACGCATAAACCAGTATTTATTCTTTTACCTTTTCCCTTTCTACTACAATGAAAGGAGTAAGAGAGAGACATTGCATTTGGGCGTTATATAGGGCACATTTCAGTTGTTTGTAGTGTTCTATTAGGTCTGCACAAAGAGCATGTGCATACCATTCGTACCATATTCTGTGCGAAACTCACATCTCCCTTTACGAGGGATGGCACAGCAGTAACATATCTTGGTCACATTTCCGACAAGCATGTTTCGAATCTTAACACGACTATCTCGAGTTAGATTATCTTGTGAGTTTGAGGCTTTCACAGTGGTGTAATTTATTGCTGTGTCGTTGGGTGGGTGTTTCCCGACAGTCTGATGGAAGGTATTGCCTTTATTCTTCTCGGTCCAATGGACAGAGCAGAATAAGCCACTTAACCATTGAGAAGGAAGAACCACTCACCCAATGATACAGCGTCACATCCCACAATACTGCAATCCCTGGATTGTCTTCATTTCTTTCGTTTTATCTAATCAAATGCGGGGACAACCAACTAACACGCCGCTCTGAACATTAGAAGCTTCAGAATCGTTAACACCAAATTTCACCATTGCATTCGATCCTGAACCATTTCAGTCCACCTTCTGTCCTCAATTTTCTTTTTTTTTCCCTCACCTCTCTTTTGTCTTTCAGTTGGCCGTTTCTCAAGAAAATTCCGTACCCACAATGCGCATGAGGTCCTTTACCCTTTACATTCGCAATCTTCATACCTCATCCATTCTTACCACCTGATACAGCACAGTCTAATGCTAATTAGTTATTATTGATCAGAGGTTACAACTGGTGGATCTTCATTCACGCTGACAATGGAACATAACACATCCATCTCATGAAAATTGTCGTATTGATGCTTAATTGAATTTTCATTTCCCCATTTGATCCTACATATAGGGCCATTATAGAGTGTAATTTCTTTATCGTAATTATTTCCTACAGCGGAAGATGCATTTTATTGCCTCATCTCTAATATATTTTTACGTGTTTACGTTCTACACCTATATTAGTATGTACATTTTCACACACTGCAGGCAAAACCGATCGTATCCATCAAGAAACTTGCATTTACGTCAGGACTTATGATACAGTAGAAACATTTCTGCTTTTAAGTATTACTGCTTTCTGCATGAGAATGTATAGACCAGGGCGAAGATTTAGCAGTTTCAAAGTGTCGTGTAATGTATTATTATTAATTATCATTATCATAATTATCGTCATTCACATCAAACTCTATAAATTCAAACTATAGTCTGTAGCTGTTTTGGAGAATGCACGAATACGTTTCTGATCGCCCACAACTAACTCTGCAGTGTTATAGGATTATGTATTTCAGTAATTCACTCGTGCAGCATTATGGTATGCAAAAGAATGACGAGGGATGTCATTGTCAGTGGATGTTCTGCATTGTACAGGTGTAGGGACAGTCACCATGGAAACCAAGCGAGAAGGGGAGGTGGGTGTTGACAGAGCAATATTCCAGATGGTTTGAAGAACACACTGTGTGGGTGTGGAACGTCATGTGATATATTAATATTGCTACCGCGTTTACTAGATCGCCTTCTGCAGCTTATGTCTGGAGCGTGGTAGATGCAAGATCTGATTAAATGTAAATAAGTATGTATACAGTATGTTATTCTTGTCTCGTGTACCGTTCAGAGTGTAATGTTTCAATTTCAATCATGTCGGCGGTTTTTATTTTAGATTGTTCTAGCTCCTATACCTCGCTTGCTCTTCGTCTCCATTATCCACATCTTCTTTTCGTTCTTTAGGCTTGAGATAATGTGATGTGTCTAGTAACGTTTTCACCCCCTATTTTGGAATGTTTAAGAAACAATTGATAACAACAACAAGGGGTTGAGGCGGAATTCATCAAGCCTGTCTCCCTACTCCACAGACATTTCGTCTTATATATCAATTGCTTTTTGTTATGACAGTTGTTATTAACTAAATGCATGCAGCAGGATTCTCCTTGAGAAGCCAGCATTTTATGGAAGCGGAGGTTTCATTACCATATTAATATCAGGTCACAACTTGCCTCTATTTTGAGTTACATAAATCCAGTCCACTACAGCTCGTCCTACTTCTTTAAGATCCATTTTAATTCCACCTTCCCATATACGTCTAGGCATTCCAAGCTGTCTCTCTCCTCCAGGTTACTCCACAAAACCATGTATGCTTTTCTCTTCTCCCCAGTGCTTTCCACATATCCTTCCATCTCACTCTTCTTGATTGATCACCTAACATTATTTGATGTGGAGTTCAAATCATTAAGCTTCTCATTATGCAGTTTTATCCAGCCTCCTGTTACTTCCTCCATCTTAGACCCAACAATATTTCTTAGCACCTTGTTCTAGAACACCCTCAGCCTATTTCCTTGTCTTAATGTGAGTGACCAAGTTTCATACTCATATAAACCAACAAGCAAAATTATAGTTTTTTTATGCAATCATCCCCTGACTTATGTCATTCCGCATTTACGTCGTTTGCCCCAGACCCAATATACGGCGCAAATTTGTACGTACGATGCTGAAGTTCCAGTAGCTGAACTACAGTGATCAGGAACTGATTCTCGGCCATCCTGTTGAAATTCGGGAGCAAAACTCCTTTGAAGAATCTGAGGAACGTGAGCATGAGCTTAAGGAGAGGACCGTGACGGGTTTGAAGTTGACTGAGGGGCTTGGACTGATTGAGGCTGGCGTCAAGGTGTTTGAGGACATTGACTCCAACGAGCATCGAGCAGCAAAACAAGACAGGGAATTATGAGGATGCTTGCTGGCTATGAGGAGATTCTGATGGAGAAGAAGAGGTCTTTATCTTGTCAGAATTCAGTGCTTGATTTCGTCAAGTCATCTTCAGGGACTCGTGCATCGCCACCTGTATTGTTGGACATGGAAGGTGATGATCTACATGACTTGTCTACGCTTCAACAGGAAGTGCCTCCTACTTATATTCTTACTTTTTTGTTTTTTACTACTCTTTTGTACATTTTTTATTAATATTTTTTCTTGTCCAAGCAGGAGTTCTGAAACCACTTTCCCCATTATAGTATTGCGTTTATGGGAAAGCGTATCTCGACTTACGTCGTCTCGACTAAATTTGCCAATCTCTCAACGAAGTACTACGTAAACTTGGGGGTGAATTTATTTGAATCCTTATGTTTTTAGATAGCAAACGGGAAAACAAACATTCTAAATCGAACGGCAGCAGGCATTCCCGGATTTTAATCTGCTTTTAATTCCTTTGTAGATAAGAGTTCGATTTGTTAGTGTCTTTGCTAAGTGTTTCAAATATGTCACATTATTATTATTATTATTATTATTATTATTATTGACTTACAAGAGATGTTTCATGTGTAATGTACACGTATGATCGTGATCTATTTTTTTTTTACCAATTTCGCATGCTAAATGTATTGTTCATTTGTTACAGCTATCGAACTAGAGAGCAAGGAGAACTTCCGCGTAACCTTGCAGTTTATTTTGCGTACATTCAACAAAATTATTACCTTGAGAGAAGCTGCATATTTTTGCAATATCTATTAACGTACACAACTTTAGGGCCATAAAGTAAGAGGCGCTACTGTCACTCCAACTTCACGAGTTCGCGCATATGTGGTATTGTTATTGCTGATTTTAGGAAATTAAAAATATGGCGTTGGGGCGTGCTTCCTTGGCATAATATTCGTACCAAGTTACGTGAAAATCAGTCAAATGTTTCAGAAGTTAACACACACACAAATTATGGATGTCTCATAAGTATACTTTTCGTTTTCAAGGACTGAAAGTAGGCTACAAAGAGATTATGTATGCAGTACGAGTTATTTCAGCGCATTCAAAAGCTTCCGCTAATCCCTTGCGTTGCTATGCTTAGCACTTTGCTGCCTATATAGAGGCAGAAATATATTGGTTGGTTTAGTGTAGTTGATGTTCTCGGTAGACTAGGGCATTTCTTGTGAGATTTATGGTGGACAAAGTGACAGTGGGACACGTTTTCCTAGTACTTCTAGTTTTCCCTTCGTAATATTATGCCACCAAATCTCCATATTCTTGTTTACTTATGTCAACTCAGTATAGTTCAGATACTGACAGCGTTGCTAAACAAGCCACTACCTTTTGAAAGCAAATTAAAATATGAATGGTAAGGTTGCTGGCTTAGGCTCTTTTCTTGTTGGGGATACTTTCAGTTTTTATTTGGTTATATTAGGTTTGGAGCTTTATAATTTGTTTTCCATCGTATAGTATTACGGTGAGCAGATCAAGATGGATGGCGGGCGTGTTCAACATGCACAGGAAAATTAGAAACATATTTAACTTTGACGGTATTAGATGACCTGCTATTAGGTCAGTGGATTCAACGGAAGAAGATCTGAAGATCTTTGGCTTTAGGAATTGAAGGCGACAGTCGCAGGATCGGGATAAAGGGCAATAGTAGAAGAGGACAAGGTTCATGACGGACTGTAGCTCAAGTAGCAGAAGAAAAAGTTTAAAATTTTGACTTGGAAAACCTCAAGGGTACATTTGGGAGATCTAGGTGTAGAAGGAAGGATAACGTTACAATCGATCTTAAGGAAATACATTTTGAACGCATAGGCTATATTCATCTGAATCACGATAGGTACCCAGCTAGTGGTGAGCTCGTCTCAATACTGCAGTTAAGTTTCCGTTTCCATGTTAGTTGCAGAATTACTTCATAGTGGCATTATTGATTTGCACTTTTTTTAGCCTATTTATATAGATGGCAGCAGTTAAAGGAAAGTGTACATCATAAGTTATTTACCTCCTTGTCGTCACTTCTGTTGCCGTGTGCGTGTTCCTTTGAAATGAAACATGCCTTACCATGAACACAACTTTCTTTTTCTTTCATAAGTTTGCAACTTGCTTGTTCCTAAATGTCTTGTTATGTCACGCTAGGCTGAATGTTACTGCCTTCAGTAATTGGATTTCTCATTGTATCTTTTACTGTAACAATGAAACTGAGGAAGAACGTTATGTTACTGAGTGACGCTGTATTGCTGATGATGTCACCCATTGTTTAGCTAGCAGAGCTAAGATATCATTAATTGGACAATGCTCCTTACTTGTGAACAAAAGAGAGTCGTGCTTTAAGTTTATCTGTGTGACATCTGTAATACTTCACCAGTAAAACAGTTTCAGAAATTACCTAAATCCGTATGTTCTGCATTCAAGTAAAAGAAATCTTGCCCTTCTGTTTACAATTAGTCTGTTTTACAAATGTCATGCAGGTATCGAACAAATACGCAATAAAATATTTCTGGGATGGGGTCCGAACCGTAGTCTCCGTGTGATGGTATTTTTAGTCAAGAATTTAAGTTAACGAAAGTTCAAACTTAAAATTTTCCAATAACTACAGATATATAAGGGTAATATTAGACAAGAAGGTTTGTTGAAATCCCTTTAGAATATGCAATTTTGTTACACAAATTTTAGATGCAATATTTTGTATGGGAATTGAAGGTATATTACACTTAGTATATTTATCGTTCTAAGTTTTGTGACATGGAATTTAACCCTTTACAAAAAAAAATTAACCTTAATTATGTTTAAAGATTTAGTATGCACTGCGCAGTAAACATGTTCCAACGGATGTGAAACCAATAATCTAGTGCTGTATCGAGAAATAATCGCTTTCTTTCTGAGATTCATAATAATCACAGAAATATACTGTGTGAGCAGAGGGTAGAATTATAGAATGGCAACCATCGTGGTATGTAAAGTAACCACGGGGCCTTGAATGGTTAACTAAGAATGAGTTCTATCCATTGAGTATGATTTAAGCACTTGTTCATCACCTGTTGATTAGGTGAAGGCGGGGACACAGTCGATCTATCAGAATTTTATTTATTTTACTCCTTAGTAACAGACCATGGAGGCAGTTTAAACAAAATGCCATAACAATGGCTGTAGCGTAGGTATGCCCGATATTAAGTGAAGGAGACAAAAATCTGCGAAATTTCTTAGTGGATCGACGTTACAATGGGAAAGGTTTCAGTGCGATCAGCTGAAGAAGGGTTTCCTTTCGTTTTCCTAGAAGAAAATCTGATGGGAAATATTTGACACCAAGATTTACTTGGAAATGCTATAAAGGCCAACATATGGGAATATTTTACATAAGTTTCCATGACAAAGGTTTGAGAAGAAATATTTGTGGAAACTTTCAAAGCGGCCGTTGCCGATAAAGTATAATTCTGGAGGTATTTCAAAATGAATTCCTTTCATGCACATTTCAGAGAACTTCCTTACTGAAGTTTAGGAATGTGTACTTTTGATACATGATGTTGTTTACTGTTGTAAGGAAACGTTATCTGCTCTGATCATCCACAATAGGCCTATCTGCTGGAAAAATCGACGAATTTTTATGAAAAGTGCTACGTAGTTCATGTCATTGCATACACCTTTGTCGTTTCTAGTAGCCTAATATCAATCATGTCGCCCTCGGTGGACTAGTGGTTAGCGTGCTCGCCACTGGACCCAAGGTTCGCGGGTTCGATCCCGACCGAGGGTGATAAAAATCCGGAGCACCACTTCCTTCGGAGGGGAAGTAAAGCCGTCGGTCCCATGCGGCGGTCCCATGTCGTAGATTTACGGCATGTAAAAGAACCTTCGGGCATGAATAGAACCAGTAATGTCCGTAAGCAAAATTCAAGCGGCCATTTCTCACCCAAGTCTCCTGACTGCCTGCCAGATGGCTCTGGCAGTCTCATCAGGATTGAGCAAAAACTTGTGCGGTCAGTGAGCCGGTCACTCACTACAGAATGCACACTTACCGACCAGGAAACCTTCGGGATGAAATCCCAAAAGAAGGAGGCTTTGGCCCACCCCGGGCTGTAACGCCATGGAAGAAGAAGAAGAAGAATATCAATCATATCAACATGACGCTTTGCAGACGTCTGAGGTGGAAGCAATATTAGTGTTATTTAATAGGGGTTTCTGAAATGTTGTGTATCGCGGTAATAGACAGTCGCATTACTCTGTCTGTTAAGGTAGATAAATATAACCGTCTTTTGGGAAGTGTCACCAGAGAGCCATCTTCATTGTCACTGCCACTAGAACCGCAAATCTAACTTTGTTAATGTAGTGGGTTTTAGAATGTAAAAAACATAGATGCAGCTCTAAATTTGTATTTAGCTAACAGTCTGTCAGCTGTTAAGTAATTACTGGAGTTAGGCAAGTGAAAATGTTCAGGAGACAGAATATAAACAAACCATCAAGTCCTGTGTAAAATATTTATATATAATGACTATAAACATGGAGAGAGTGCGAAATTTTGAGATTATTTCTGACATCTTTAACGTAGGTATAGATGTACATTTTGCTAGTAGAAATCAGAGATGATTCACGAACTTGTTTGTCGATTTATAGCTCTTGCTACCCTCGTCATAAAAAGCCAGGCATTTATGGTCTTTACAGAGCTTCTTGTTTAACCATTTAGAGCTCCGCAGTATCTATCTACAGCAACTGCTGTAACGTTAAGAAACTGCATTTTGCTCACACAATGTATTTCTATGTTCCTTATGATTCTGGCAATAAGTTATTTCCATAAACAGCATTAGTCAGCTGGTCATTGTAATGGAGATTATGTTGCTTTTCGTGACATACGCCAGAATTTTTCTATATAGCTGAGATGAGCGTCAATCTTCACATTGACAAAAACAATTGCCATTCTTCTAATGTAAGCTCCAAATGAGGAAGCCAACAGGCAGACCTTTGAGTGAGAGTCACTTCCAGCAATGAGACTCCAATAAACAGGCGAAAGAACACTTTGGTTGAACAACTTTCTGTTGCAGTGATTTCAAGACTTGACTGCGCCAATTACTCGTAGACCTAAGTGATTTCAGGCTCAATCGGCTTGCCGGCTATCCTGTGTGAGGTTATTTCATAAAATCCATTATCTGTACAGAAGAGTGCCAAAATTTTACCTTTAAATAGAGAGGATCTTCCAAAGTTCTTTCTTAGTCGTAATTCATTATCTTAACTCGGTCACATCTTACGTTATACGTTATAACCCAGGCAGCTTAAACGTCTTCCGTGAAAGACAACAGTCAAGAATAATTTGGATATCCGTCCAAAGTTTAATCCTCCGTTAGAGGTGATTTTCAGAGAAGTTGGCAGTCGAGGAACATCTTGAAACATAAGTTAGAAGTGAAGAAGATGTCTAGGAAAACTTTTTGAACCAGCTTAAGCGTAAAACAATTTTCTTTTCTTGAGATAAGAGTTGAGTGGGGAAGTTCTAAAGTCTTCCCTTAAAAAGTGTTCGATTTCCTATCTTGAGAGACTTTTTCAATCAGCTCTTCATACGAGGCGAAAGCTGAACAAATCTTTCAATCTGTTGTTAAGCAAATAAGAAACTTTTGTAGGATTCTTTGACATTTCATAGCGTCTGCAGAGCCCTCACACATCTTTAAAAGAACTTTGAAAAAACGTCACGTCCACTAATGCTTTCCAACCAACTGTAGGGAGCAGGATGTTTCCTAAGAAGTTGGTAGTAACTGAGTTGACCAAGAAAATGCTATGGAACCCAACAATTTGTTATCGTGTTAACAGTAGCTCTTCGACAGGGGAGAAGTATACTGAATTTTTGTGGTAAGACCTGAAGGAAAGAGGCGTAGATGGGAACATGATAATAAAATGGATCGTCAAGAAGTGAGATGGGGAAGTATGGACTGGATTGATCTGGCTCAGGACAGGGAAAGAAGGCGGGCGCTTGTGAATGCGGTAATGAACCTTTGGGTTCCATAAAATGCGGGGAATTTCTTGACTAGCTGACCTATTAGTTTCTCAGCAAGGGCTCTGTTCCATAGAGTCAGTCAGTCAGTCAGTTAGTTAGTAACAGTAGTAACTGGATTCTGTTGCGGGCAGCTTGAATCCATTTTCCATCCTTACATATTATTTCTGTAAGATTCCTTTTAATATTACGTGCCCCTCAACTCCTGTATCTCCTAGTTGGTCTTCTCGCTTCGAAATTCTGAACTAAAATTTTGTATGCATTTATCATCTCTCCCATGTGTTCTAATTATACGTACTTCTGATCTCCTCATCCACCTGTTACTTCAAGTGTTTTAGATACAAATGTTCTCTATTCTTCTATTATTTCCTTATTTTACGCCCATCAATCAGAGTGAGAAAAAGGGTTTCACATATACACAAAGCAGGTGTTTCTGCCTATTATAAATTTATAATTTTTTACGTTTTAAAGAAAAAATATGAAGACTTTTCCTTTCCTAAATATTTCACTTGACGGTCACTATTAAATGACATACACAAAGATGAAGTTAAAAGTGTTTATAAAAGGGATACTTGTTTTTGGCTTTTAAAGGATTAATGCATGACACAGCACTTTGCCGTAGTTATTACTCTTAGATCTTCAAAGCAGACCCTTATATGCATAATGCTTTTTTGTTCTCCACTAAAGCACGTTCATTTAACCCCCTAGCTGGCACTTTTATGTTGAGAGTGCAGTAAGGCTGAAATGTTCTAATGCACATGTATCTTCCTAAACCATGCATAAATAGTTCTACAAAGAGAACACATGCCGGCTTTCCACGTGGACGTTCAATCTCAGGGTCATTCTGTGATAATTCTTGGGTTATTAAAAGATGATTAACTGTAGAGTTTATTAGCGTTGGAAACTGGGATCTTTGTGTTAATTTTGAATGGGAAAAAACGTGAAATGAAGCAAGTCTAGCATGTAGAAGTTCTTACAGCGATATTAATGAAGATTCAGGTCTTATGGGATGTTAAACCATGTCGACTACTTAATAGTTACCGACGTTTCGGAGGATTCTACTCTCTCTTTTTGAACTGCTAGACCTTAAAGATGGAGCCAGCGCGCTCCTCCGAGATGTTAGTAACTATTTATTATTTGAGGCGGAGGAACATTCTAGAAGACTTAAATATCGAGCAGTATCTATTTTAAAATGTTATCCCAGCATTTGGTTATAGATACTAAGTAAGGCCATGAAACCCTTATTCAGGATATAGTGTTTACACTATACGTCAGTTTACATGTTTAATTCTGGTAAAACAAAACTTCACATAGCGTGCTCTTTTCAGCACCCATTATCATTATCAGTGTCTTATGTGCATTATAGATCTAGCAATACCAAAAATGACGCTGATGTAAAATGCAAATGTGTAAAGTGTTTATAATTTTACGAAAATTTAAGGAGAGAATTGTATAAAGATTATTCGTTTTATGACGCCCCTAAGGTATAAAAACATAACAAATGGTGTCCACTTTTTTTGTCAAATTTCACGGTCAGTTCTCAGTCCTGCTACTAGTACAAGATATCTCGAATTCTAAACTCAGTTCTTAGACCGGCTATTTTGAGGCCAGTATTTAGCGTGTCTTTGTTCAGTCTCTCCAGCCAAATACTGGAATAGCATTTCAAACTATAAGGTTAACGCCTCCTCCCGAATATTTGACAGTTCATCTTTCACATCCATCATCCCTTTCATCTGTCATAACCTAAAAACTGATATAGGCGTCGTTAAATTAAGTAAGAATAAATTCATATTCATTTAAGATTACTGTCTTATAGGATGTGATTATGCGTGTGAGAGAGAAGTGTTCCATTTAGCGACGCTGTTGATTGTTCAGAGTGTATAGCGTCGCTGATAGACACAAGAAATATGGGTATGATGCACTGATTGAATGATACTGACAGGGGAAATTTTACAACTCTGAGAAATACCTGCTCTAATGCCACTTTTTCTACCCTAATTTTCACGTGAAATAATCTGGCTTCAAATCCACATCTCCGCGATGACAGGGCAACGACAAACCGATTGAGCCATGGACCGGGAGCTTAACTTCGTGTTTATAGGTGTATATAATAGTGTTCGATAAATCTGCTTCCTCGGCATTCAGGATAAATGAAGCAGGTTCTTCCGAAACGTTGGTGCTTCTCTACTAAACTATATGGCGTCATTTCCCAAAAGACCGCAATTATAACCCTTACCACCCTGAGAAACTCAAATTTCGTTTTGTATTCAACTGAACGTTTTCTCCAATGAGAGGACTGCGCGTGTGTGTGTGTGTGTTTGTTTGTGTGTAGATGTCACTACCTCTCTGTTTCCTGAGACCTACAGCACTTCACTTTTCATGTCTCAGTGACAGTATATGTAATTAGGTCGTCGATGTACCTATGTAAACACATGCTAGCAAATAACACGTTATAACGTTTGTTAGCTCAATGTTAACGGCTCTGCTGTGTGTGCCGTTCCCTCTCACTACTCGTCCGCACATATTGGGTTCCATTACCGACATGTTTCTTGTAATTTCCTTCAACGTGATTCCCACCACCATTAGTTACAGGACTTTAACATGACGTTACTTACGACTGACTGGCACTGGCGAGGAGTCGATGATACTGAGGCGTTATCACTTTATCGCGTCTCTGAACACCGCAGCGTTATCACGTAGAAAGCCTGCATCCGCCGGGACATCCCGTGACAGATTTCATACTCATAAACACCTTAAAAGAGACACCCTGTGTTTAAAGTCAGAAGAATGGATTGAGAAAGAGAAAAAAGACGGAAGGACTGGAAACAAATATTAAAAGGAGATGTAAATATACAATGAAGGAAATAAGGGGGAGCATTAATAAATGAATGAATTGTTAATGTACGTGAAGAGAAGGTTATTGCAAAACAATCTGTTTGTTTCAATGCACGGAGTCTGTAATACAGTAAAGGTAAAATTTCTCTGGACTGAACTATGCACCTTTCCATGAAGGCATAAGGGGTAGTGTAGGTATAGCTCCACGCATTTATGACCTCGGCACTACATGAAGGCGGGTGGCCAGCTACATGCACCTGCCGCTTTACGCTCGGTGGACGCTATCTCTGTAACGCGAACATGTGTGCAGCGTTTTGTTCTTCCTTAAGGAAAGAAAACGGGTTAAGAGATCACCTTGCTGTCTGTGTTCCTCGTATTAACGCTTGAACCATTAAAGAGGTTTTACAGAATCACGTTTTGAACTTTATGCCATTTTTAATTTCCTATAATCTGTAATAAGGGCCAGGATTGCGTACCCGGTATAGCGACTTGCTACAGGTTGGACGGTTCAGGGTTCGCACTCCGGTGTGGACAAGAGATTTTCTCTTCTCCTCATCTATCCAGACCGCCCTGGGGCCCACCCAGCCTTCTGTGTAGTGGGTACCGGAGCTCTGTCTCGGAGGTAAAGCGGCCGGGGCTTGGCCTTGACATCCCACCCCCATCTAGCGCCTGTGCCTTCATTGAACGTTATAGGGTAAACTCTATCTTTACGATGTATGATAACTTGATGGAAGTACAAAATTGTTATTAGTGGGCGTCACTAGCACCACTTCATTTAGGGTCATAAAGTGACATATGGTAGCAGATCTTCGAAAAGTTTCCAGCCTCTGTTATGACATGGTATAGAACGTATTGTAACAGCATGGTGGCCATAAAAAATATTTCTTGCGCCTTGGTTTGATGGAAATAGGATGGAAGTACTTTCAATTATTTCTACAACTCCTGGAGTATTATGTAAGTGTAATATGTTCGCTTTCTTGTTATATCCTTAATGAACTCCTAGATTTTGTATTTTAAAGCGCGAACTTGCCAACATTTCTGTCATGTGGGCGAATTTCCAGTCCTCCGCCCAACCCTGAACTTGGACAGCCAGACCAATGCCCCCTTAGCCAATGTTTCATAGCTTCGTAGAAGTTGTTTTGGCCACCGTAGCGGTCATGGGGCGCATGACCGCGTCATATTTTACCATCAAGGACAGTCTCCTATATTATTTTTATCCATCTGTCACAAGTACTCATGGGGTTTAGATTTTGGAATATTGAACTGAAAATTTAATGTTAATCCAGCGAATCTGATGTGTGCTTAATTTTTAGTTAGGTAATAAGTTCTTCATAAAATAAAATAGAATAATAATAAATATGGGAATAGAAGTTTACGTGTACGCAATAAGAAAGTGTCCTTGGTGAGTTCTGCTCAGAACTCCTTGTTTTTGTGAGACCACATCAGCATACGGTTTGAGAAATAATAGAATGATGGGTTAGGAAGTTCTATGTCATTATTACAGGAAAATAGAACATGTAGCTTAATGTGGTGTTTCGCTGTCACAGATTCACGCATGCAAATCAGGAATGAAAGAAGTGTAAGAGTTACAATCATAAATATTATTCATAAATGCGTATGTCAGTTATAACTTACTACTCACTGATTACACTGCTGTATACGCGAGTCCCTTTTATTGTACTCTGAGCACGGCAGGTTTATCGCATATAAAGCCTGCATCTGTCGGGACATCCCGTGACAGCTGTCGGTCTCGGGCACACTCTGTCCTTTAATGTTTCAGTGCCTCACACGCTGGTTACACGCGATGCAACGTGATCTAACTTTCAGGGGACAGGGGAGAACGCTTTTAAAGCGTTGCTGTCTTTTGTGGGTTTGAGTGATTTATTGACGTGGCAAGAGAATTTATCCTTTGAAGGCTGACTTTTATCCTAATCAGATTTCAGTTCTTGGATTACACAGAACACCGTTCTTCTCCATTACAACGACAAATCAGCTAATTCTGCTTGGGTAAATAATGTACTGCAACACTTATGTGAAACATATAAATACACTGTGTGGGCAAAAAAAAGAATGTCTTAGTGTTACAGCAGGTGGTGCAAAAGATCATCAGCGGCCTTTAAATCTTTGAAATAAAGCTTGTGCTCTGTCTTACGTTTTCACGGCTACATAATTCAATAAAATCTTCTCGGGCTCAAATCCGCGTCAGATATTTCACACAAACAAATATTTCAGAGACTGACTTCGTCTCTATTATCAGGGCATTGAGATATCTCGCTACCTGAGAATGGAGAGGAAGTCAGTCTCCGAAATGTTTGTGTGTTTGAACTAGCTGACGCGGCTGTCAGCCCAAGAAGATTTTATTGAAAGCTTTGATACTCCAGAACTAAGTTTTCGGAAAACGCATTGAGGAGATGAAGAATTTATGGGAGTTTCTAGTCGAAAACCATGAAAGAAAGAAATTATTTGAGAGCTATATGAGTACAGAGTATGGCGATATCATTTAGCTGGGTTTTTTTAGAAGGAGGCTGTGATGATGTCGAATGTATTCTTCTGGCTCAGGATATGGTCTAATTGCAAGCTATTTGAATAGTGTAATGAGGTTTCGGGTTTCGGATAAGGTAGTGAGCTGCTTGACTGAGCGATAATTTGCCTATCAAAAAGAACTCTCTTCCATAGAGTCAGCTTACCGTTATAAATGTCCATGAACTGGAAATAAATTACACACTGCGTCACTTGGGCACGCGGTGGCGCAGTTGGTTGAGGCACTGCCCTACAAGCCGGAAGGTCGCGGGTTCGATTCCCGATGGTGCCATTGGAATTTTTCATTGACATAATCCTTTCGGTCGCACTATGGCCCTGGAGTCGAATCAGCCTCTAACAGAAATGAGTAGCAAGAGTATTTCCTGGGAAGTAAAGGCGGCCGGTGCGTAGGGCTGACAACCTTATCACCTGCATGTGCTGATTGCCTAGAAATCTAGGAGCCTCAAACTCCTGGAAACCTAAGGGCCTGTCCAGGCCTGTAATGGGATTGCTTTTGCTTTTACTGCATCACTTATCTTTATGGAACGTTTCTGAGTTGTTCTTTTCTCAGTTTAATTTTAATTCTGTGTAGTCTGTAATAATCTAGAATTTTTTTGTGATTACGTAATGAAATGTTGCTTTCAGTTTGTTATGGTTAGGACTTAAGAACGGGTTCCATTCTTCTGGGATATGACGCTGCCGTCAATGGGTAATAGGATCCCGACGTTTCGGTGAAACGTAGTGTCGCCATCTGAAAGGGTAGAAATGTCTGTTCAAGATGAAGTCAGTACGTTGGCCCCGAAATTTAGGGATGCTGTTACACGTTGACGCAGCGCAATATCTCAGAAGAATGGAATCCTGAGTTACACCGCTGCCAAAAACCACAAAACTCGAAGAGAACTTAAGTGCATCGTCAATTTTTCAATATTCCCATCAGTTTCTTGAGTGTTTCCCAACACCTGACGTAAAAACATTCGAACAATAGAGTTGCGCCTTGCTGTATGCAACACAGAAAGCGAGCGTGTTGGTTGGGTTGCAGGCTGGCAGGTTCTGATAGTAGTATAGTAACAGTAACATAGCACACGACACAGGGTCTCTTGCCACTCAGCGCAAGGAAAATCAATAGGGGCAAGCGTTTCAAAGTTGTGGAGTGTAAAATGGACATTTGACGGGAATGCTGGTCACATAAAAGGGAGAGGGTTGAAAAAATAATAGTGGTAGACACTGGAAGAATCTTTAATGAGCTTGAAAGCAATATCTTGTTAAATATCCGGCTCTCGACTGCGTAATTTAAGTCATTAGCGAGACGGTACAGGTGGTTTAACAGTGTTTTACATTTGCACCATTTTGCTCACAACTAATTTCAAACGAGAAGAGAACAGCGGACATTGCAAACTAGTTTAAGAAGTTTCAGTGATTAATGAGAAACCCCAAACAAGTTCCACGACTTCATGTTCATTATTTTTCTTTCAATTTTTTCGTTTAATATTGGTCTGTTATTGTGATGAAAGAACAAGAAGTCTCTAAATGATGTACTTCATGACGTACACAGACTTCACCACGAAGCTCTTTATTTCAAAATATCATACGGCTTCACAGTGCACGCGAACATTTAATTTCATTTACGCTCATAAGGGAAGTACTGCCTTCCCTACGGAATTGTTTGTGTATGTAATACCGTTTATCAATGTAATTCCTAGCAGAAGTCATTATACCGCTACTACATTCTGTAGTTACTTTATCTTCATGCTCTTTTTTGTTTAAACATCTTTGATCTCTATTCTTTTCTCACTGAAAGAAATAAAGTTTCTCTTAGGCGAAGAAAACCCTAATGTTCAGAGCCAGTATTTTAAGTTTCAGAACTCCGTAATAAAAATACTTTGTCAAAGTTGTTCTACTGAAAGTTTGAATCATTAACTTCGTCTTTTTATTTCGGCGTGCATTCAAATACTGTGTTTAATCGATTGTTACGTTATTATGTAATCTGACATCTGTGTAAAAGTCTGACTCACTAAACATTTGACCTCTTATGCCTAGGTCATATTTATTTCTGGCTTTTAGAAGGATTTTCACGTTACTGAATTGGGTACATATAGCCCAGTCAAGCATGCCCGTGTTATAGTATTCATTTATTTTATATGACAAGCTTCTCGAGAATGGCAGGTTGTTAAAACAATAAAATTAACTAACACTTTTTCTTGCACGTTACAGTAGCAGCAGCATGCTTCCGCAACACGCACCAGTTCTCACAGTTTCAGCTAATACGCATCTACGAAACAATATGCTGCTCAGTCGAAATGGGTCGGGGCTGGAATTAAGTGGTGATTACGTTAAAACGGGTTGATAGCCGCTACTGGCGACACAATACGCTGCCGGATCATCAACCCTCCTCCCCTTTGTGTGTAGTGTGTTCAGGTGCTGGAGAATAAAAGCCGTAATATAATGGTGCCTAAACTGATTGTATTCCGACAGCCTGCGCTTTCATTAGAGCAATGTAATTTCCGTCTCTGCGATTTGGAATTTCCATGCGAAGATTACAAAGTATCCTCTAAAGCGTAAAGGATTTCCGTTCCATTGTTTTAATTACTTATCGGTTCTCAAATAAAATATGTTTGACCACTTAATGAATCCTTATCTTTTCGCTCTCTTCTGTGTCTCGACGTAGCATACTGGAAATCGTACTTTTTTTCGATGTAAATCATTGAGCATGGCTTGTTTAATGCTATCCTAATCTATGCGACTGCTTGGGGCTGCACCGTCCCGGGAACCCCAGAAAGGCTGCTTGTATTTCAGATTTTTGATGTAAAATCTTAGATAAACGTAAAGTTCCTGTGCACGACATGAAGGCATAGAGTGGGAGCAGAGTTACAGCTCCAACCATTCTTGACCTCGGAACTAAGAAGGTGAGGGGTCACACCACGGCCGCTTCACACCCGGAGAAACAAATTCCGTGTCCACTGAATAGGAGGCCGTGTTGTTAAATTCATACATAATAAATACAAATAAAATTTGAGATATGTGTAATCTGAGTCGTGTGTTGGCACTCACATATATTTTTGTCACTGTTCGATCAACTGCCGTAAAAAAGAAAACCAATTTTTCATTTAATTGCTTAACCTGAAATGGAACCAGATTAAAACAAGAGAGGCAATGTACGCATAACGTAACACTGAGGCGCGTTCGCTTAACAATTTTTACCGTGGAAAAGCAATAAGTATTACTTATTCTGAGTGTGTGTTTGTAGTCTTAGTAATCCAGCACGCAACGCGCATGTGCAGTATTATATTGTCATCTGTGGCCTCTCCGGCTCTACAGCATTTTTCCACATTATCTCATAAAAGGCACGATTTTCGGAAAAAAAAAAGTTATTGATCATAAAATGTGTTTTGATTTCTCTACAACTTTCGTCTGAAACGTATCATATTCTAAGAAGAATTCAGCGAGATACTATCATAAACATACGTAGGTCTGCGCGTAAAGTATCCGTTAGACTTGTCAGATTTTAATAAAACTTGAATTTTCTTGACAGATTTTCGAAAAATACTCAAGTACCAAGTTTTATGAAAATCCGTCCAGTAGAGCCGAGTTGTTCCTTGTGGATGGACAGACAGACATGACGGAGCTAATAGTCGCTTTTCGTAATTTTGCGAACGCTCCTAAAAATATTCTGAACTGGCTTCCCCTTTTTAAGCCGTTGGTTAATTTCCTGGAAATTAAACACAATACTGCAGACTTGCCTGCGAAAGCCATGAGATAATATGATTGCTGTGTCTAAGTAGAAATATGAAAACTTTAGTCTTACTTCACCGTGCATTTTTAAACTACAAACAGTCACCAACAATGCACAAACCATAAATATAGGTATAAATTAACCTTTTATCATAATTAAAACTCTACACATGTTTCGGCTCGCAAGGAGCCATCATCAGGGGTTACAGTAGTGCTTATCAAATGCTGCGTTGGGTCTGTTAACGACACTCGTATTGTTACTTCACAGTATGTTTAGGAGATCATAAAACGTTTGTATCATATGTTAAAATCGTGAAATAAAAGTATGGAGTTAAAAATGGTAAAATTACACAGTCCACTGAAAACCTTAAACGTTGGAAGTAACAGTGGGCTGTGTAGTTTTACCATTTTTAACTCCATACTTTTATTTCACGATTTTAACATATGATACAAACGTTTTATGATCTCCTAAACATACTGTGAAGTAACAATACGAGTGTCGTTAACAGACCCAACGCAGCATTTGATAAGCACTACTGTAACCCCTGATGATGGCTCCTCGCGAGCCGAAACATGTGTAGGGTTTTAATTATGATAAAAGGTTAATTTATACCTTATTTAAGGTTTGTGCATTTGTTGGTGACTGTTTGTAGAGATATGTAGTTACAAATTATTGTCAGAAATAGTCGTCTGGATTTTATATCACATACCAGTTGTGTATTTTCGGGAGCGTAACCACTCTTTAATAACGTTAACGCATTGTTTCAACGAGATTTTTTTTTCTAGAATCATAAGATACGAGAAGTATGGCGTGATAATAACATGTGCAGTAATTTGCGATTAGGAAAACGACTGTAGTATATTTACAGTTTAATTAGGCACAACGTCATTTCGTCAAAGTGAAAGAAAATCAGCGATTTTTTTTGTCAATTTCGCAAGTATAAAATATGAAGGTATGCATGTGTATGAAAAGAAAATGTAAGCTTTGTAAAAATCCGGTTTTTTACGTGGTAAGACAAGGTAAAATTTGATCCACGGCTCAAGAAACTATCTACCTACATATCTTTGTGCCTACTTACTTATCTGTCTTTTTTCTTTGTCAAGAAAATGGAAAGGAGGAACAATTATAATGTGCAAAGAAACACACGTGAATACAGTGCTTAGAACCCTTACGGACTATGAAATAAATTGATTGTACAATTATAATTTTGCTCTGAGGTCGTGAAAAATGTTATTTATTTCTTTAACTCCACTGTTACATAGCACAGCCCTATTAACTGCTTTTTTATTTGTTATGTGAAATAATTACCAATCCGTTTTTTTTCTGTACATGTTGTTCTCCTCTGCTCGTCGACCAGTGGGAGATGAGCGGTGGAAGTGATATTTAGAGCCTTGTTGGTATTGTTTTGTATTAGTGGCATTTTGTGCAGCCAGTTGAATTGTGTTAGTGACATTTTTTGCAGCCAGTTGAATACGTACATATTATGTAGCCAATGTTTGCCTCTTCTGTAGTGCATCTGTTATCGCGTTCACCGCTGTTTGAGCAAAGGGTAGGTCTTGCTAGAAAAACTGAGTGTCAAATCAAATTTGCTTAACACCTTCAAACAGGACTGCCGTTGTTGTAGGGAATTGTGTGGATAGGTGTGTGGCCTCAAAAATAACGTTTGCTCTAACGAAACAATGCTTGTGAAACTCGGCATGAAGAGGGTGCAACAACATTTACCTCCAAGATAAGAACATACATATCACCGATATGATTCAGAAGCATTTAATGATGTAGACCAGAGATGCTCAGGATAGGGACAGGTGGCGGGCTGTTGTGAGTGCGGTAATGAGCCTTAGGGTTCCATAAAACGCGGGGACTTTCTTGACTAGCTGACGACCTGTTAGCTTCTCAAGAAGGCCTCTGCTCCATGGAGTTAATTAGTTAGACCAGAGGTTCTCAAACTTTTTGGCTGGCTTACCGCTAAATGAAATTTAATATTTTTAATGTACCACGAGTATTTTTTTAAATTTAAATTTAAAAAGCTGAAATTAGACTGGTTGAGAGAGGGGAAGAGCCTTACAGTGTTTCCAGCAATGCTGCGTATTAGCAAATATATGTGGCTTATGTGTTGTTTACTTTTTAAAATTTTTATCCTTTTTATGTTTCATTATTTAATGAATGCTGCGTACCAGTAAACAATGGTTGGCGTATCAGTAGTGTTACGCCTACCACAGTTTGAGAAACCACGATGAAGGCCCTTAAAGTATGCGACTTCTTCATCGTTGTGACACTGAAGGGGCTGTATTTTGCACAAAGCGTTTCTTCGTCGCTTTCCTGTTCACTGCAGCATTCATGAGATGCTCCAATGGATGCAGACTTTCTATGCGATGAAGCTGCCGTGCTCAGGGGAAGGATAAAAGGGACACCCTTAGTACTGGGCCTGATAGCATGCCGTCAGGCTTTTTCTTATAGAAGACGGTGCTTGACAAGCTGTGCCCACTACATGAGAAGATATTGTGATTGAATTACCATTGATGTTTCAGGTGATCTTGGTGAAGTGGAATGAGCCATACCAGAAACTGGCATCTTGTGACAGTTCAGGTATCATCTTTGTCTGGATTAAGTATGAGGGCAGGTGGAGCATTGAACTGATCAATGACCGAAACACTCCTGTCACACACTTTTCTTGGTCACATGATGGTCGCATGGCACTCATCTGTTACCAGGTAAGAAGAGCAACACTTTGCAGGTACTCGAAAAACACATTATAAATACACAGAGCAACATAATATGAAACAGGTTTCTTAAAGCGATTTCATACTTTCAAAACTTGAGAACGAAACTAACCTTCTGAAGATATTCAGGTTGTGGGGGGAGTGAGTGTGGATTCAAAATTACTTAATATCCATCATGTACAGTATATTATCATTTTATTTTCTCTCACCATGAGGAAATAACGTATGCTGAGGGTACAAATAGACCTTACATGGGAATAGTGCATGGTATGGAAATGAACCATATCAGAATAGGTTGAGGTTGTTCCAGAATAGGGTGCTAAAGAAGATACTCAAGCCTAAGAAGTAGGAAGTAAATGTAGGCTCGAGAAAATCACATAAAGAGGAGCTTCATGATTTGTACTCGAAAAGTATGAGTATTATTGGGGTAATCAAAAGCAGGAGGGCGAGATGACAGAGGCATATTGGCACATATGTGGGAGAAGAAATACATACAAAATTGTGGTGGGGAAACATTAAAAGACCGCTTAGAACACCGAGGCACAAATGGGAGGGTAATTTCAAAACATGTCTTAAAGAAAGAGGATGAGGGCATGGACTGAATTTGTCTGGCTTAGGATAAGGTTAAGTAGTGGGCTGTTGTGAACTTGGTAATTAACCTTCCGGTTCGATGACATGTATAAATTAAGCTGTGTATAATTTATGTGTTAATCACATGTTTTCCATTCTGCAGGATGGTTTTGTATTGGTTGGTTCAGTGGCTGGACAGCGTTATTGGTCTTCCATGCTCACACTGGACTCCACCATCACCTGTGGTATATGGACACCTGATGACCAACAAGTAAGTGCAATGTGCTAAACACTCTGCCAATTTAACTGCATTTTGTAAGTTAAAAAACATGTACCATTCTGATTAAGCGTGCAAGAATTTATATCATAGCCATGGAAGTACTGAATGAGAGGCAAGTCAAATTTTCTCATTTGCTTCCAGTGTCATTTCTTTCCCAAGTCCAGTATACAACATGTTTATTCTCCATTGATATATTTTGTGACAAACGGAAGATCCATTTCCACTAGAAAATTTATGCATTCTACATCCAAATGTCTATATTATGTCTGCCAAATATTAGAAGTTAGCTATATCCAGAGTAGATGGCAGGAGAGAGCAAGTACATGATGATATTTCATAGTGTCCTCTTTTCACTGACATAATCTGGTCACTCTGCAATTCATGAGGTGTCTGGTAGAGTTGTTGTATATAAGGGTGTATCTGATGCATTTTCATATCACACTGGGGAGGCTGGGAGGGGGGGAGTAGCAAAACCTAATCCATTTAAAAACAAAACAGCTGTTCTTAAAACATATTTAAAACATGTCCATTCCTATTTAATGTATTAAATTATGTTTGTGTGTATGTGTGCGCATGTTCACTGGTGCATGCAGGAGTGTGTGCATATGCATACACACATATCTTATCAATAATAAACTAAAGTAATTTTTTACCTCCACTAAATGATTCTATTATGTTTCAATTATCTGAACATATTGATAACCGGAACCATGTCTCTTGTTGGTTTTGATAATAATTTATGTTGTATGATCCCATTGTTGTTTAAATATAAGAATGGGTCAGTAATTCATACTAGATCCATTCCCAAACAGTTTGGATAAATGATTCTGTACTGTAGACAACTGTAAATAAAAGAGCATCAATTGTTTGCATCCTGCCTCTGGTGAGATTGATTTTTACCTTGTCAGAGTGATATGTTGGACAGTTTGAAGCATGGGAACACATAACTAGATTGTGACATGTTACATCTTTATGTTTGCCTTTACTTTGTTAACTTGTGTAGGTGTACTTAGGAACAACAGCAGGGCAGATCATTGTGATGGATGTGCATGGGGCCATGGTGTCCCAGGTGCAGTTGAGTAATGATGTGGGAATCACAATGATGGCCTGGTCTTGTGAAAAGTTCAAGATGGAGGAAGGAGATGAAACAGAACATGTGGTGGGGCAGTACACCCCTCCTGCAGGTATTTTGATTACAGGTCCTTTTTGGCTTATTCCTAGAAAATATTCTTTTAACATGATCCATCCCACTGTGCACATACAATGAATATTGTACAATATCGTGTTGTTTATTAGAAAATATTTATTTCATATCGGTATTTCCTCAGTCCTGCAGATGTCTACTGAGACTGTTCCTTTGTTCTAATGAACATTTCTCTTAAAGAATTAATAAACAAACATAATCATTTGTGCTATTTCACACAGCAGTGTTTTCCAACCCTTGTGCCACAACATGAATCTGAAGCATGTAATTTTATTTTGAATTCTATATACAAATTTAGTAATGCAGGGTGTATCTTTAATTGTGAACATGAATTTTTATCCCAGTTCTCACAAACTTCTTATTATATCATGAATAATGCATGACATAAAATGTGTATACTACAAATATTACATCCAATAATTACTGCATCAAGGAAATGCTGATTAAAAGCTGCTTTGTGCATAAAAAAAGTGTGTTAAGCCATTAAGTCCTGCTTTTTGGCAATGACCACAGAGTTTCATTTCTGGGTTCTCAGTTCTTTGTTTGAAATTTCATCATATTCTTTGGAAGCTGATAGCAGAAAGATCGCGAAGCATGACCTCTGATTCAGGTTCGTTTAGGCTGTTCACTTTATAAAGAATGAATAAAACTAAAAGGCATTTATGCATCTCCTCATATGGATGATTTTGTTATAAACTGTGTTCAGATTGGGTGGTACTGGATACATTGAAAACAATTTTGGAACATATCCTTTTTTATTACCTAAAAATTTCAAACCTTTCAACCCACATGATAAGAAACGTGACAGTTTTGACTTGTAACATACAAGAATATCCAAAACATATGAAAAATACACATATATCGAGGACAGACAATTTGCTATAATAAAATGGATTAAAGATTTAAAATATTGTTTCATTTCTAGTTAATGCACTAAGATTTTAATTATCAAAAAAGGAGATAATTTTATTCTTGTAATCTTGTGTATGGTTTATTGGCCATGCTATGGCTGTGGTGTTTAATCATTAGCCTTCTGCTGCGGAGGCCCTGTTTCAAGTCCAGGCCAGTCAGTGTAGGATTTGTGATAGACATTAACTGAGACAGGTTTTTCTCTGAGTATTATTTCGGTTTTCTCCTGTAAGTATCATTCCACCAATGCTCCATACTCACATTAAATGCTTCTACCATTTTCCATTTTAGCAACTGACAGCACCAATAAATAAGGCTCTTCTGAATTCTGTCATACATGATTGATCAAAATTTACTATTCTGCAGTACAGTACACAGTGAGTGTATTATCCTTGGTGCATTTAAAGTAGTTGAAATTTCAAAGTAAGCTGTTTGTTATGCTGTATTTAGGCATGTTACACACTGTCAGTAGGGGATGTTACTGTATAGACATTAAAGTCTTGTGTACACTGTGATTCAAACTCTTGCACTTTCGGACCTGACAAATAGTACTCTGAATATACTTAGTATAAGGATTGGCACCTTTGAGTGTTTACTGTCTTCATTGTAGAGCTGCTGTTTCTCTTCTAGATGACCGCATCTTCATCTTAGCAGTGAGCCTGCAGAATGGCTATATCTTCCTAATGAAGAGTTTTGATGATGTTTCACCAATCCAAGTGCACACTGGACTGTGTGGGCCACTGTGCCTAGAGTGGAGCAATTCCCGTGAGCTCCTGGCTGTAGCTGGCACCATGCAGCAGACAGTTTCTGCCTCTGCCGGAAATCAGCAATCATCCCCAGAATCCAAAATGGCTTCTGCACCCACAGTAGAATACACCAATGTGCTGAAGTTTTACTCTGACACTGGTGTACTCCTCTATTCAACAACAATTCCCTACACAGAGGTCTGTTTCTGAGATTAATGATTGCCATAACTGGTGAACCAACAAATTAACTCCATGAATATCAGTTCTTCTGCAGATGCTAATAGACACTAAGATAACCAAGAAACTCGCCACTTTTATGGAACCCAAAGTTTCATTGCTGTATTCATAAGGACCCACCATTTTTCCCTATCCTCAGCCATCTGTATTTAGTCCACTCCATTCTACCCGATTTCTTTAATATCCAATTAATATTATCCTCCCAGCTTCACGTAGACCATTCAAGTGTCCTCTTCCCTTCACATTAATGGTTGTCATAATTTTTACAGTTATTTATTTTATATTTAGAAGGTTTGAATGTCAAGCTCTAATGGGTGGAACCCCATACATTAACCTAGGCCTAGCTATAATGGAGAATCACTATCATGCAAAAGACTAGTGAAGTGATAAGATGACACAAATGCATGACTGAATACATTTTGGCACTGTTGACCTTGAATTTTAAATATCCTAATGGAAATCCAGTGTGTATTGGATAAATGGTTGCATGTCAGGGTGGTAATCCCACATTTCACTGGGCTGCTTTTAATTTATATTTGTCTTCACGAAGTGGGCAGACATAGGCTACTTAACATTCTTATGGAATGTGCAGAAGTATATTTTTACGAAGATTTAATTTATTCTAAGCCTGTGTTAATACATTGTAAATTATAATTTACAATTATTTTTATCTAGAGTGTTTTGTCACTACAGTTAATGAAACTAGAGACTGAAATTTCTGGATGAAGTTGAATGAAAGCGGAGCAGGTCATCTGTAGCACTGTGTAGATAATTGGATGAGAGCATGATTCATTTTTGAAACTGAAATAATAGTGCTTATTTTGTGAGAAATGTATGAATTATGAGGAAGTGTCATTTCTCTAATCTCTAAACTCATGTGTTTATAAAGTGTGAAATACATCTGATTTTATTAATTCAGTCCATGCTAATCCATGGAGTGACACTAGTTGCTCAACCAGTGAAAGAGAACCTCATCTTCAGAGGCAAGAAATTGGGACAGTCATGGTTTCTTATGAAATGTGCTTAATAAATACTCATATACACACATATATGACACACACATATGTGTTGTTGACGATCTGTAATTATGACAGTTGTAAAATATTAATGGGCGGTAAATACAAATGCAAATTACAATTCAGTGTCTTCAAGGAAGTCACTTTCTGGCTATTCTTGACTGTAATAAAATATCATTATATTACAGCATCCAGTGACAGCATTGACATGGGGCCATAATGATAAACGGCTGTTCATTGCAACTGGGTGTCAGGTGCACATTGCTTGGGTGTCACGACGCGTAGCATCACTGGCAACTCATGTGTCGTCTGGGCATTCACTCACAGCTAAAGGGTGGTGAAAGCCAAGTTGCTGCCCTACCCCTCCCTCCTCGAATCAAGGCCCTCATCTCTAATCTCTTTGCTCAAACCATCAGGGTATGTATGAATTATACACCATGTTTCCTATTTTCTTCTTTTATTTAGCCACTGAATTAAAATGAAGGAATGATTTATACTCGTACATTTATCTTTATAAGTGTTTCCTTATTTGCTTTCCAGATGACTTAAGTATTAATATAAACACACACACAAACAGATGTAAATCATTTTGCCCATTTTTCTGTGTTTATGAATGATAGTCCTTTATTCTCAGTAAAACCTGTACTTGAAGATATGTAAAAACTCTTCACATTCATCATCAATTTACAGCTGTGTTAAAATATTATTTCAATACTGTGCACTAGCTGTGAAGTTATGAGTTTTATTAACTAATCTTTAATCTTAATTCACGTGCATTTTCATATATTTAAAATAAACACCAACAAAATGCACAACTTACAAGGCGCAGACAGTCCTTATATCATGATACTATCAACGCGTTTCGGCTCTTTGCGAGCCATCATCAGGATCCTTACTCTTATAAAAGTGCTTACAAATGCGATCTGTTGATTTTTAAAAATAGCACTATCTGGAGCATGAGTTAAAAACACACGAGTCATAAACAAGTTAAAAAGATGATTGTTAATAACTTATTAAAAACACTGTTCACACGTCTGTTGTGTACAGGTGTTCGCACTTCTAAGGGTTTCATGAGATCGCGCACTACACTGTACTGTTTACGATGGATTTTTGTAGCACGGCGATAGACACTCGCGCTCTATGTAGTGTTGTCGTTTTGTTGTCGTTAAACACAGTTCACTCTCACCGAATACACTTCAAGACGCAACCCCCAAAATATACTGCACCAGAGCCACTTTTCTTCGTATCAAATTTTTATTTATATATACTACAACATCAGGAGGACCGCACTGAAACGTGAAGTAAACAAACGACAACAAACCACAACATAATACAGCGCGAGTTGTCTATCGCCGTGCTACAAAAATCCATCGTAAACAGTACAGTGTAGTGCGCGATCTCATGAAACCTTAGAAGTGCGAACTCCTTTACACAATAGACGTGTGAACGTGTTTTTAATAAGCTATTTAACAATTCATCTTTTTAACTTTGTTTATGACTCGTGTGTTTTTAACTCATGCTCCAGATAGTGCATATTTTTAAATAATCAAACAGATGCTGCATTTGTGAAGCACTTTTATAAGAGTAAAGGATCCCTGATGATGGCTCGCAAAGACGAAACGCTTGGATGTATCATGATATAAGAGTGGTCTGCGCTTGAAGTTGTGCATTTTTGGTGTTTATTTTAATACTCCTATATGTTCAGAAAAAGACAGTAAATTTATACTACCTCCCTGCAGTGTTGTGTTCTGAATCATCAGCGCTACGTGAGTTTGTTTCACGACCACCGCAGCAGTGTGAGACTTCATTGTACCATGATCGTCATGATGATGATTCCAACCTCAGCTCAGGGACATGCTACACACTGTACCTCGAGTATCTTGGTGGACTTGTTCCTCTTCTCAAGGGCAAGCGCACAAGTAAGATTCGGCCTGAGTTCGTCATCTTTGATCCTCAACTTGATGGTAAGTATTCACCCTCCTAAAACATCTTTGTTACTTAGGATATAACATTAATAATTTAATAACTAATTATGAAGCAGTATTACTAAGAAGCTAAAAATCATGTAGATGGTCAAGAAAATTCCTCCCTTACATGGAATCAAAAATGTCATTACTATATTTGCAAAATAGCCCACCAATGAACTCTGTCGTAAGCCAGTTAAATCCTGTGCACACCCTTGCACCATAATTGCTGTTGAGTCTATAATGTTATGGGCACCTGTAATATGGCATTCATGGTGCTCACAAGTGGTCACAAGTGTGACTTTACAAATATGTTTTCCAACTAACTCTCTGAATGCTGTCATGAACGTGACCAAATTCAAGTGAGATCTCTCTGCTGATTTGTATGCCATCTGCAGATTTATAAAATACTGCATCTACCTAGGCCATCACAGAAATGGTGAACATGGTCTCCACAAGTTTTCACAAACTAGTTTCATAACATTTAGTATAAATTATTGTTTATTTTCTCAGTATCTATTGTTTTTCTCTTGATTCCTGTATTTAAGGAAAATTGCAAAAATATATGAACACAAGGGAGTGTGGTCAGTCACTAGTTACTCAGCAGTGAAAGGGTTAAGATAAAATTTATTACTATCTTTCCACCTCTACCTAAAAGTGTCCAACTAAAATTTCTTATGCATTTCACATGTATGTGAATGCTACATATCTCACACACCATCCAAACCATCTGGTAAAGAATACAAATTTAGATCTTTATTATACACATTGCTCCATCATCCTCTTCCTTCGACTTTCTTATATTCTGGTCAACATTGTTCTCAAACACCTTTAATTTTTAACGTTGTATCTACCGTGCATTTTCAAATGAGATGTGTTCAAAAATCACCAACTAATGCACATAAACTTTTCAATAGTTTATTCTTAAAATACCCCTATACGTATTTCGGTGGTTTAAACCACCATCTTCAGGGGGTCGTGGAGATTAAAATGCATAGACTTATAGTTATTACATATATGGTTACATTCATATATGTAGAATATGAGTGGGCTAGTATTGCTCACTTCGTACAGTATGTAAAATTATGTAAAATTATTATAAAATGAATTAAAGGCTGTTAAAATGATTACATAGTTTGTAGTTTTCCTGAAAATTATTGGCAGTTTGGCCTTGTAGTAAGGTGGTCATCTGTGTGTACTACGTAAGCTGCATGACGCCGGTGTTGTGCTGTTGCAGAGTGCTAAACCACTCCTGAAGCACATATGCGGAATCAAAAAGTGACATGTTAACTCTCACACAAAGTTTGCACGCTTGTTTCCTACATCTGTCTGCATTTTAATAAAAGGATACCTTTGAAACATTTTATTAATGTAGAAAATATGAATTGAATAGTGGATAGGTTACCTGAAGACGGATGTGACTGGTTCCTTTGAAGTGTTATTATCTGTCTATCAAAATATGTGGCATTTTGTTCCAGAAGAAAGTAATCTTTGTTGTCACTGTTGTGAGACCCTCAAATTTTAGATGAAACATGTATTTTAAGTTCAGTACACTTTTCAAGATAATTAAACAAAATTGATTTGTATACTGTCATCTAACTTGAAACCATTAAACTGATTCTGATGAACTTTATGTTAGTTATCCTTATTCATCCACCTGCATTTGTTTTACTCTGTTTATAAGAGATCACCAAACAATCACAAATTTAAAATGTAAATGCTGTGCCAACCATTTGTTTCATACTTTAAAAATGGATAATGCATGACTGAATAACTGTACATAGATTGCTAAAGGGCTAACAAAACTTGGAGTGGGTCACAGTATCACTGAAACGTCCTTTGGTCTTTCTGGTTACCATCTGGTCACATGTAGTTCTGGAATATAAGAAAGTGATTTATTCGTTATTGTGCAGTGCTCTGACTGTGGCCACTGAAATATATTTTCGTTTTGATTACACAATTTAGGCATGCACTCAGTTTTATTACCTACCATTTGCTTGTGAAAAAGGGCAGGCTGTAGAATAATGCCGATTTTTTCCTTCTACAATTAGCCTTAGCTGTTGATTCTACTGATTCAGCGAAGAGCAGTGGCTCATCTCAGAATGCTGCAAGTGACACATCTGATACAGAACGTGAAGATGGTTGTGGAAGTCCCAGGGTACAGAGACGTAAACGAAGACGAAACAAATCACACAATGGAGGAGTTGATCGGGGAATGGGTGTTGGTGCTGATGGGGAACAGGACGACCTTGCCTATGTCGACACGTTGCCAGAAGTAAGTTATGTTGTGCAATTAATATTTTGAGGAATTTGTTGTAAATTTTTTTTTCTACCAGTGACAAAAGAAGAGAATATGCTACTTCATGCCTTGGCAGTTGATTCCTTTCATTCTGAGCATAAAAGGAATAAACAGTGTAATTTTCTTTTTTCAAGAAACAGATGAATTTAGATATTGTAAGTAGGAGTACAGTTTAACACATTCACAGATGGAATATAGTTTCCTGCTTCATTGTCATGCACTAGTAATCAGGAGTAAAGGAAATGCTTTATGTTGTCAGATTGGAAATCTTGTAGAATACGTATGTATTAGTAGATGTCAGTGGCAGCAGGGCCCATTGGAAGATGATACAGTACAAGCTGCAGTAACTGGCACTGGATGATCCAGAAAGCTCTGTTAATCATAAACTAAGAGACCCATTATATTTCACTGCTCCATCAACCTCGACTGCCCAGCACCGATTCTGGGAGTTTAACCATTAATTATTGATATGTTATTTGTTTTTATATGCCATGTTACCTAAATAGTGATGAGAAGCGAATGGAAACTGGTAGGGAAAACAAGATGGGATATCAAGTGACAAATTAAATGTTTGGGTCTTCCATGAGGTTGCTATGTACAGTAAGATACATGTTATATATATATTTATTTATATATATATAATGTTCTAATATCCGGATAATTATGATATCGGGCAGCCATTTAGTCTCGGAGGTACCAGATTTGTAAAATTTTACTGTATATGATATCTTAAAATAACCTAGTCCATTCCATTTTACACTGTTCACATTCTGTAATTCACAATTGTCTTGTGCAACAAATAAACCAACAAATAAGGAACTATACCTTGCAAGAAGCTAATATGATAAAAGTGTTTATTTTGCCTTCTATGTATTTATTATTATTATTATTATTATTTTATTTATTATTATTACTATTATTAACATCATTTCACAGCACATTCGACTTGTTGAAGTCACATCTAATATATGGGGCACAAAGTTCAAGATCCATGGCCTGGCTTCATCCGTTCCAGCTAATCTGGGCCAGGTGACATATAAAACATCTCTCCTTCATCTTCAGCCGCGCCAAATGACACTGGTGATGACTGAGCTTCGAGACGACTTTCCACCAGGTCCAGACCCAAACTTCAACCCTAATCTTTTCTCTGAAGATGAAGAGGAAGTTTTCCAACAAGAAGATCATGGTGGTGGTAGAATGCAACCAGACACTGCCCCACCCATTGCCCCCATGACTCCTAGGCCTCATCACTCTGTCCCAGGTTCTACAACAGGAAGATTTACTGCACAACCACACCTGAAATCCTCACATATCTCTCCCCCATCATACGTCACTGCCACTGATAACCATCACATCACTTCAGAAACTGGTATGGCTGTGAATAGTACTTTGGTTCCTTCACTTGCAAAAGCAGAATCTTATGAAGAAGAATTTCCATATGTGGAACTAACAGATGTGGTGCATTACTGTGAGTCATTACGTGCAAATTCTGCCTCTTGTTCCTCAACTAACACTGTAAGAAACTACATAGATAGTTGCACCAATTCCCAAGTGTTATCAACATCAAACACTGTGGTGTACACTGTTGGGGGAAATGGGGTGAACAGTAATGGAAGTGGAATATACAGTAATATAGGAGGTGGTGTAACACAGTATATGGGGAGGTGCAGTGTTTCAACTGCAGGTTGTATAGGGGGAAGTGCCACTCAAACAACTCGACACATTTCCCCACTGATGTGTGATGGTTCTGTTCCAACACTTCAGTCACCAAAGAATGCTGTTGCCCCAAGTGAATTTCTTATTGATCGTAACCCATCTACACAAACTATAATGGCAGCTGCTGGATCCAATGACCATGCAGGTAATGTACAGAGGATGAAATCTGTGTTAGCAGAACAGCAGAGTCAGAATCGAAACATGGTTGGCTTGAACTTGAATCTAAATCTGTGCACATTAGAACAGAATAATATAGACCTTAGGCATGTGGTTATGAAAAGGGTTGATAATGAAGGAAACATCAAAATCAACAATAAGTTGCATCAAATGTATAATAACAGCTCGAGTGAGGGCACATCAGGTACAGATGCAGTTGTTATTCCAACTAATGCTACTGTGCACAGTGCATCCACTTCTCCTATGATACCAATGAACAATATCAATAATAATGCAACCAATGTGGGAAAAAGAAAGGAGAAGCATCATTCAAACAAATCCAGTCCTAGTGGAAATCAAATGGTGGTTTCAGGCTCAAAGTGGTGTATGGGAAAACCAGAAGATCTTCTCTATATTGATGAAGATGGAGGCTCTGCACCTGGTGAACTGCCTACTCCAGATAGAGGAAGTGTGAAACGAACACCTACCACCGTCCCAATAGCGCCACGTCCTCCTGCTTGTTTGGCAGACTCCATGGTTCGAAGCTGCAGTGTTGGATATCTGGATTTGGTAGATGCACAGCTTGTCGCTAGTGATATTGCATTATTAATGCTTCGGAAGGAGGCACCAAAACGCCTGGTGTTGGTCAATAGGAAGAATAAACAAAGAAGACACAAGAATAAAGGTCAACACACTCAGGACATGAGCAGCAGTGGAGCTGAAGACAGGAATGTGTGTAGTACTTCCAGACCACTGAAACTGAAACACTGTGGGAAGAGCAGAAGTCTTGACTCCAGTGACATCTTCCCTGCGAACAATACTGCCAACCAGATGCCATCCAAAAATGAAAACATTCTCACAGAATTACCCCATGGAAAAAACCCCCATCCGAACCAAGCACCATTAGTTGCTGTTTCCTCTAAATCCTCAGATTCACAAGAAACAGATCAAAGAGCAGTAACTTCAAAACCTGACCCTCTCACTTCCATATCATTGCACAAAGTAACCAAAACACATATCATACCAACCTCAGAAGGAGGAAAGAATTCGAATGGAAACGGTGGGACAGAGTTGAGTGAAAAGCTGGCAATTAGGGAAACAAGTTCTTCACAGTGTCATGGTGCAGACATCTTACCAACTTTCGACAGCCTCACAGTCAAGATGAAGTGCAGGGAGTTGCTTGAAGAGTCGAGATCTTTGCCTCCTCCTACTCCTTACTCTTCACCACGTCTCCCTCGTAGCAGCCCAGCCAGCCCAGCTCCTAGTAAAAAATCTAGCAAGCGCAATCAGTCTTCTTCGCCTATCAGGTTAGTATTCCACTATAACTTACTGCAAGAAGCAGCAGAGCCCCTCTTGAGAAACTACTAGTTGCTCAGGTAGTCAGTAAATTCCAAAATTTCTTGGAATCCAAATGTTCACACCATATTTGCAAGATCCTGCCACTGGTCCCTGCTTTGAGCCAGGCAAATCTAGTCTACACCTATAAACCTATTTCTTTAAAGTCCATTTTATATCATCTTCCCATCTATGACTACGGTTTCCATATAATCTCTTTCCTTCAAGTTTTCCTAACAAAACGTTTTTGAATACTTCTCATCTATCCCATATATGCTACATTCCTGCCCATCTGATCCTTCTTGATTTGAATGCCCTTGTAATATTTGACAAGGAGAGAAATTTATGAAGCCCCTCATGGTTTTTTTCCAGCAGCAAAAATTCAGGAATTACTTTGTTTTTTAGGACAATTTCATATTACAATTATTAGAGAACGTAGCCAAGCAACAGTCTGTATTAAAATACTTATATTGCAATAACCAAATAGGCTTTGCTCATGAGTAGCTTATGTTCATGAGTAATGTTGGTTTTCCTCACTTTAGGGTGAGATTTGCTTTACTCTTTTCATTGTTGCACATGAACTTGAAACAAGCAGATGGATTATCAAGTGGACAGATAGGCCAACAGACAGGTATGACAATGCCTTATGCATACATATCATTGCACAGTGTGCAAAAAATGCTTAAAAGTATATAAAAACAACACTTTCATACACATTCAGACATACCAAGAATTCAGTCAGCTCTTTGAAGATGGTGTGTCAACTCCTGTAAGTTTGGTATGAATCATAACCCATTATATTCCATAAACAGTGTATGAGTAGAAGATCTTACTGATTTTTGTGCATGAACATTTAGGATGACAAATTTTAGTATTAATATTTGACACAAATTTATTAACAGAGTTATTTTTGACCTTTAAATATATAAATTACTAAATGAACGTCTGCTGAACACCCCCCCCCCTTTTTAACTTCGTGCCCATTATGAAGGTACTGAGAAATTGTACAAGTTTTAAAATTTTTTCAACGAAAAATGATACGTATACTGGAATTGGAAGGCCCTGTATTTTCCAAACTTGAAAATTTTAATTTATACAGTTTAACTGATATAATAATGAAATTTTACAGGAAGCATCTGCTCAATTCACCACTGTTGTCAAGACGGCAACGTAAAAGCAAGACAACAGAAAGCTCAGATGATGAGGTGGTACAATCAGGAGATGAGGTGTTCAACGGAAAGAATTACCGTGATCTTGAAAGTTTCCAGAAAGCTCAGCTCAGGCAGAAGGTATTTTAAATGTATTCAGGGTGTTTCAAAGCTAACTGTGAAGTATACTTTTTAATCAAACGCAGTATAAAATTTTGTTTCTTAGTTATTATTTTTAGAGCATTATAGTTTTCAACCTGGCTACTACAAAGATATTTACACTTGAAAGTATAGTAGCATCCATACAATTGTCAAATCCTCACATGGGAATGTGATAATGACAAGGTGACATTATGGAAGATGTCAGTACAAGCAACACCAGATCAACTAAAATGCACAAAGTTCTTAGACAATATGAAGAGACCTATTAAGTTTCTCTTTTTCATGGACAGGAGGCCAACTTTGCTCCATTCTGTTGTGTGCCATATCTGGAAAAAATTGTCTAACAGTGCCATGTTTCCAAGTATACTGGCACAGCATCTAATTACAAAACATACACATCTTGTGGAAAAGATTGGTATTGTTTATTCAGTGCAGCTATGTTTGTCGCCCTTGAGGTTTGTAAGTCACGAAAATCCCAATTTTCAGCAGTAAGGTTTAGAAAACTGCATCAAAACTACCAAGTCTTGTCTTGCAATTTCTGGAATTTTTCTCTAACAGAACTTCAGAGCATATCAAGAGGCAAGTCAGTATGTTTTATTTTAACTGCCATACGTTGAAATAGATACTAATTCTTCATCTTCTCCTAATGTAAATTCCACATTTAGGTCATCAGGATATCCTGAAATTGCAGGAGAAGCCTTGGTAATTTTGGTGCAGTTTTTACACTTTACCTCTGCAAATTGAAATTTCCATCACAAGCTTTAAGATTAATGGGTTAAATACAGCCATTTATTTGTTTGCTATTTATGATAGCATAAAATTAATTGTTACAAAATATAATACTCTATGTATTGTAGACTCTTTTTCGTCTACGCATTACTTCATGTATACTGCCAAAAAATATTCCAAAATGTCGTACAAACATAAAAGAGTTGAGTGTCACTGTTCTAGAGTCATGAAATGGTAATAGGTCATGGAAATATATTTAAGTTTTCTTAAGAAAATATTTTTGTAGAATGTAAAATAACTTCGGTTTGATGGCAATGTCTAATGAAAATATGAAATTTGGTATGAAGATAGACCATAAACATGCCTACACATTATACATGAAATGTTGTTTACAAGGCAGCTTATGTCTAAAAAATTTAACATACATGAAATTTGTTCTTAAGTTAAATGTTTATCACAAGAATAAAATAAAACAGCAGCAGTAAACAGGTGACAGATCTGTAGGACTGGAAGCAGGCACAACAGGAAAGTAGGCTTGGTGAGTTCTGCCCAGAACTCTGGTTACCTTTGTTGCAGTTAAAACGTGGGAAATGCAAGGGAGATGGCCCTGAAGGCAGTCCCTCTCCACAGAATCCTCGTCGAAGGGAATTTGTGATGCATAATAAAGCACCCATGTGGAATGAAAACAGCCAGGTATATCAACTTGACTTTGGAGGTCGAGTTACGCAGGAGTCTGCCAAGAATTTCCAGATTGAGTTCAGAGGGAAACAGGTAAATTTCTAATTTACCTTCTGATAAACTTGTGCAAGTTACAAACATGTTATTGAAACCCACAAGATAGAGATAAATTAATGCAGTAGAGGTATTTATAATCTCATATAGTAGCTAAATGTAATCAGGAGAAAAATAATTATAGATCTCTATTTACAAAACTTCTCCCTTGAATAACAACAAAAAATTCAGTTGGGTGCAATTATTATTTACATTATTTGTTCAGGAAAGCACAGCTACATGTTTCAGCTATGTCTAAGCCATCATCATGCAGTACAGTAAATTAAGAAGTAGTATAGAAAAAGGTAAAGCTGATCCATCACTGCCAAGAAGGCTTTGAGGGGAGGTAGAGGCATAGCTCTACCCATACTTGACCTTGGGACTAGGAGGTGAGTGCTCAACGCCACACACCGCCGCTTTACCCCCCAGGAAAGAGACCCGGTACTCATTGTACAGGAGGCTGGGTGGGCCTCGGGGGGTACAGAAAATCTCACCCCCAATGGGGGTTCGAACCGCGGACCGTCCAGCCTGTAGTGAATTGCTATACCAACTGAGCTATCCCGGCCCCTTTGTATTACTAATAGCACGTGGTGTTTCCAAACAGTCACCCTTCCTATGTACTAACCACACTCCAGCTTAACTCTGGTGATCAAAGTAGTATAGAACATGGATAAAATTAGTACTGTACAGCCTGATGATGGCTTGAACATAGCCAAAACATGCAGCCATGTTTTCCTACATACACAACATAAATAGTAGTTGCACTTGACTGAGTTTGTTATTGCTCAAATATGAAATATGAAATGGGATGTATAACATGAGCTAGAACTTCTCCCAAGTTTTCTTCATAGAAGATGAGAGACGACATCATGAACAAGGTGACTCATAAAAACATACAGTTTTCACAGTTTTAAAGAAAAAGGTGGGAGGATTATGACACACTATGTTTAGACTATCATGAATACATACACAGTAAATTATGTTTTATGTTTAAATTTTACCATGAGTAAACAACAGTTTTGTTAAGTTTTGTAAACCTAACCTTTCATATGTCCTCAGCAGAGAGGCATGAAATGACTTGGTACAGGATGGAATAACATTTTTGTACTGTGGCTTACTCTTTTCGTACTGAATTTATGACAACCACATAACCAAACAACGATTTCCACATCACAAGCCTTAAGCCAGTATTCTTGCTTTCACCTTCTTACTGACAGTGACAGTATATATCATGGGTTCTCCAAACTCACAGAGTATTACTTCACCACTGCAACAGGCAAAAAATTAGAGAATGAAAAGCATTTTCTATTGTAAACAGATAAGTTTGTGACTGTGTAGTTGCTTCACCTCTGTGCACTGAAATTTTACAGTGTTCAAGTTACATTGGTATTATGAGGCTTATTAGTATATGAATGTTAGTTTTTCTTTAATTTTAAATTCTAAATATGTAGAAGCCCTATTGGTATTGTGAGGCTAATTAGTATATAAATATTAGTTTTTCTTAAATTTGAAATTCTAAATATTTAGAAGAAAAATATGTTAGGAGCAATGAATGTACTTTACAGGTGATGCAGTTTGGGCGTATTGATGGAAATGCTTACACATTGGACTTCCAGTATCCATTCTCTGCATTGCAAGCATTTGCAGTGGCACTTGCTAATGTAACGCAGAGGCTCAAGTGAATTCTACTGGGTGTATTTTGACATATCACAGACCCACTAAACCTCTTTTATGCAGTATATGCTAAGAAAGAAAGAATCATGCAGGTAAGGCTCTTTTGACCTTCAACTTTCCTTTGGCAGTTTGGTAGTAGTACAAGAGAACTACTGCTTTGTGTTAGAGCTCACAAGAATTAATTTACTATATGGAGTAAACTCCTTCTTAAAGAGCTGATAAGGTAAAGTTGTCTCTGTACACACAATGAAGGCATATAGGGAGAGTGGCGGTATAGCTCCACTCATTCTTAACCTATGCACTGCGTGGAAGCAAGTGGTCAGCATCACTCCCTGACCGCTTTACTGCTAGGGAATGAGCCCCCAGTGCCCATCAAATAGGAAGCTGGGTGGTTCCCAGAGCTGGTCAGGACATTTTTGAAAAGAGAAAAATCTCCTGCCCCTGTCAGGATTCGAACCCCAGATCGCGCAGCCTAGTCGCTATACTAACTACCCTATTTCGGCTCATCTTAAGCTAATAGTAACTCAAATTGTTAAGAAATTACCTGCCTCTTATGAACTTCAAGTTTGCCTCCTTTTCTGTACAGTGTTTTTACTGTTGAGCTTTAAAGATAGTGAGGGAAAATATGTTTATATATTGGGTGATAAGACATGTTTATTCCTTGTCTAATCCAGTCACTTTTTATTTTGCCTGTCCTTTCATATTCCATTGGAAAAGGGACTTCAGTGATATTTAAAAATTATGTGAAAATAATTTAAACTTACTGCTAGTATCACTGCTTTTATACACTGATTCCCATGTTTTAGTTTTCAGTAGAAGATGACATGATTCTGTTGCTACTCTATTTTTAGTTCTGCACTTTGAATGTATTATATTAGTTGTTGTATTAATATTATTAATATAATAATTAACTATATAATAATTAATAAGTAATATAATAATTAATTTGCCTTCATAATAGGCCCTTTACTGTGGGTGATGCAGAAGATATGCGTAAAAATACATTATCATTTGTGCTACTTGAGTCATTCACTTCCTACAAAAGCTTTATACATGCTTAGTTTTATTTTGTTTCCTCTGTGCCTTAGAGGCTATTATTTACACTTTGCAGATTTTAATGTCACACAGTAAAATCAATATCTTGAAGACATCTTGGTATGAAACATAAAAGACTTGTTACTGCTACAGCACACCTAATTTTATATATGATAAACCCATGAATATATCATACAGTTCACAAAACAAACTTATCTGTTGACAGGGTAGGATATTCAAACATGACTGTGTTAAATTAATGCTGGTGGGTGTTGTTTTTACAGGCTGTGAATTGCTAAACAGACAACCAATCACCAAACAGACTGTTGTGTGCTGCTTAACCCAATGGTAATTTGGGAAATGAACATTTTCTGCATGTTGACCACCACAAAGCACGTTCTTCAGTCTCAGGCACACAAACCAGCAGATATCATTTCAAGTTCTAAAAGCTTACTCTAGTCACACTTCTCTCTAGAATATAGTCAAGAACATTTACTTCAGCGCATTATGCTGTAGTTCTTTTGGATATCTGATTCAAGAATTTCCATGAATTTACACCTGTGAATGCATATCTCCCGGACTACTTTTCAAGTACTGGTTTCCTCTATTCATTTTGTCCAAGGTTGTGTCTTGTGTCTCTAGAGCTCATGTCCTTTAGGCCTAGGTATGTAACTTGGCTTCATTACAGAAGAGTTGCAGGAAAGTTTTACGTCCAGAAGTTTTTAAAATGAACTGAGGAAACATTTAAATAATCGCTGTATGTAACAATTATATTGGTTACATAAAATCAAATATTACATATGAAGGAAGGTAGAAGATGTTCATGAACACACACTTCTATCAGACTGAAGAATTTTTTTTTTAATTGAAGGGATTTTGCAGGATTGTATAATGGTGAGTATCAACACAGTTTTCCATATTGTTTTAAGTTTTAACCATACCAGTGAAGTTCAACTGATAAAATTTGTACTTCGGTGATTAGGTTCTAATAGTCTGTATCCATATGCAATTGTTTGGTTGCTGTGTTATAATGCTGTTAACATGACAATTCAAGATGTTGGGAATTAGTCCATTTTTGCAACACATTATAAGGCATTGCATAAATCAACTAGCAAAACGACATGCAGTCAGGCTATCAGTTCAATTAATTCAAATATCTGAGGTGCAGGGTTACCAGACGTTTATATGGCCTTTCAGAAAAGGGAGTTATAGATGATCATAAACTTGGTAACATGTAAATTTCTAATTAAAATATTCTCCACACCTTTTACTTATACCACAGCGTAACAGCATGCATATTTTAAAGAAAATATCTGTATTGCAGATTTTATAAAAAGAGTGTCTGAAAAGAAAAATTTATGTCTCAAAATCTGCTCATTTTACAGAAGTCCAGTTGGCACCATTACAAAGGAAAACTTTCAAAGTTCTTTCTGACTTCTACCTGTACCTATCTTAGTAGATTTTACTGTGGGCACTCCTAGTGGCACAACAAATATCCAAACAATATTCAAACTCTGTCCACATGTTTTGAAGCATGTTGTGGGTTACCGTAGTCACAGCATCCCTTGTGTGGGCTTTCAACTGCTGAAGCTCATCATTTTTGACCTAGTAGATGAGGTTCTTCACATAACCCCATAGGAAAAAATCCAGTGGAGTTAAGTCTGGTGACCTAGGAGGCCAGGCAATTGGTGATCCTCTGCTAATACATCTGCCAGGCATCATGTGAGTGAGGCAATTCCTCACCTCATCTACCAGGTCAAAAACAATGATCTTCAGCAGTTGAAAGCCCGCATAAGGGACACTGTGCCTATGGTAACCCACAACATGCTTCAAAACATGTGGACAGGGGTTGAATATTGTCTGGATATTTGTCATGCCACCAGGGATGCCCAGATTGAAATCTACTAAGGCAGCAAGCAGCAAGAAAAAAACATCTGAGTTTGCCTCTGTGGTGGGGCAAGCTGGACATCTGTAAATGAACAGATTTCAAGATATGAATTTTTCTTCCTGAATAGCTACCATCCAGCCAGTATTATTCACATTAAGATTTTCATTCAAGTAGCCAAATTGTTATGAAATGGAACAGATTATAGACTTGATAACTGTAATAATTTCACAGTAAAATAATGAAATTACACAAATAATACAACCTGTATGATGCTTGATGAATATAAATTTTAAAAAGTCCTTTGCTTAGAAGTCCTAGTACCTTCTGCAGTATTATAGCCATGACCATGGCAACTGAAGCTTGGACTGTTTCGCTATTGTTGCCAGATCAGCACCAGCAATAGTTCATTCTACGCATTACGATAACATGAAACGATATTGAACAGTACCTAAAAGCGATGTACAAATTAACAACATACTGCTTTAGTCACTGGAATTCATGTTGTGTTTTCCACTTACAGGTGTGCACCCAGAACTTTTCCTTGGGGGAGGGGCTGACCCTGATCTATATATAATTTATGTTGGATTTTAAAAACTGTGTTATAAAAATCATGTTGTAAGTACAATGTAACACTGTTTGCAACTGCACTTATGTGCATACGAATATAACTACATGTTCCATGACTCAATCACAGTATCCTAACTTCTTGTTTTCTTTAATTTTATTAATTTATTTTTTAAAATTCTAATGTACTAGTCATCAGCCGACTTCGGTGGCTGATTTCAGCTGAAGGGGAAATCATGTAAAACTTTTTGATATCATAATATCTACAAAATCTGTGTTTTTTAAATTTCGGTTTTGGGGGGTTTAGGGGTGCTGCAGCCCGGCAGCCCCCCCCCCCCCCCTTGGGTGCGCCCCTCTCCACTTACCATCACTCCTTACCACTGGTGGCAGTAGTGGTATGTATCTGGCTTCCTTCTAGGACTCACTTCCTATTCGTTTTCTATCTGATGCAATCCCTTCTCTTTGGAGATATGCTCACCCTCTGTGTTTGTTGCATATTCTTCTTCATCTTACGGTGATTTTTGTGTCTCACGAGAATTTGTTGCACCACTACAATCTGAGCTGCTACTTAACACCAGTCACGATGAGGTAGCTGAAAACGAAGACAATCTCTGTTGTTTGTGATGCTACTTCTCCTTCTTTTTATCCTTTGCTGACACCTTCTTCTTTGAATGTTTAGGTGATTCTGACTTTTTTTGTTTCTTGGACTTTTGCTGTATGTCACTTGGCCTTAGGATATTGTTTTAATGGTATTTTTAACTACCACATCGAAAGCCTATGACTAAGGGGGTCATGCCTCAAAGTACAAAGAATATATCTGTATTCAGATTAGCAGTTCTAACCTTCTTTGTTAAATGACCCTTGGAAGCATTTAGAACTAGCATTCCTCTTTTCTTCAGAAGAGCACTTGGTCTTTTGTCCCAGATCTCTCTTAGCCATTTGACCATTAGTTTTTCTGCCATCCACCTTTTCTTGGTACACTGCAATATAATTCCACTAAGAAATTTTAATTTTGAAAGATTGTTTCTCTTCAGAATAACAAGTGGTTTCAGTTTCCTCTTATCAGCCAGAACTGAAAGCATCACAGATATTCTTTTTTTTTTTTTTATTTTTTTTTTGCAAATATTAATTTTGATTTTTTTTGCATCAATTGTAGTGCTGGTCAGCATACCAAAAAAGACTGGGTTTTCACGTGTATTACCCATTTAGCCTAAAAGACAATCACGGTTTTGGCACAGATTATTTACATCGTGCTGTTATGCTATTAGTTTTACAAGGTAGTCTGAGGGCAGCTTTTGCATTAATGTAGCTCTCTGATGTAGAACTATGGCACATACAACACATTCGTCTTATTCATGGAACGTGTTTAACTTTGTGCATGATTATAAGGTGACTGCCTGCTTTTTTGAGATGATGAATTAGGAAACAGTTCTCATCTTATATTTTGGTCAATATGGTATGCTTCTCCCAGTTACTGCTTTTACTTCTGAGTTTGCTGGCTTATATCTCACTTGGGACATACATGTTTTGTTTGGTTTCTTCTAGTATTGCCTATTGTCACAATCTTCTTCATATCAGATTTATTCTTAGTACTATTGTACATTCATAATACAAATCATAAAGAGTGTAGTTGATACCAGTGACGGATTAGATAGCCCACACTTTTTCTGCAAATGTGATATTTTTTGAGGCCCCTGTCATGTCACTAAGTGGTAAGAAGGATCAATATTATAGCTGTACTTACGAACGTCTGGTAACTTTGTAATTTTTGTTTCATTTAACTCTGAACAGCCTGAATTTCCCAATATCTTTTCTAATGTGTTAGTAGTACAAGAAGTTTGCAAGGGACTTTCTAAGTGTTAATGGGGGCACATTTCAAGTACACTAGTCACAATATCCTATACCTGATATTTTGTTAATATGCCATGGCAAATACCAGGAGGTTTGGTCTAGCAGAAGGGTACACAATGGCTTCCATTTACCCCTCTACTAGACCAAATCAGGATTAGAAAGCATCTTGGCACTTTCACTGTATTGCTCCAATACACAACACACAGTCCTTCAAACGGGAAATGTAGCTACTGAATGGTGTGGCAGATTTGAACGCATTTGTTCCAGAATATATTCAGACTTATCGTACTAAAGTTCTGTTACCAAAAATGGGCTGTGGTTAGTTTCTATATAAGATCTGCTAGGAAAAGAATAATGAAACATAACAGTGCATTCCTTTCTTATCACTTTTATTGTTTTTATGCCTGAAATGCATAAAATCCAGTTTGAGAAGTCATTCCTCAAACACAGTGCATGCCAAACATGTCATTCTCAAAACTGCATAAAAGTGAAGAATTAAATAACTCTGTAAAAATGTACTACAGCAAGGATCACTTTAAGTCCACCAAAGCAATATTGGAGCAAACAGAATGAGTCATAGTGGGGGACGGAAAGCTGTTGAGACCGCACTTGCTTACATTTCTCAATTTATGCTGCTATTTGTTGTTCTAGCATAAAAACTTTATTTTCTGTGGTACCCATGTACACATCTTTTATTGAAAATTTCAACAATGTATAGCACATAAGAAGATCAGATATGTGTAAAAAAGTACCCATTTCTGATATATCCCATACATGATGTATGTCCTGATCATCTCTTTGTTCTTGATTTGATCATTCAAGTAATGTTCTGTGAAGAGTACAAATTATGAAGCTTCTCATTATGCAGTTTTCTCCAACCTCATGTCACTTCCTCCAAGTGATATGAAGTTGGAGAAAACTGCATAATGAAGAGCTTCGTGATTTGTACTGTCATGTCCACATATTCTCCTCAACACAGTATTTCCTCAGTCGATATTGTTTCCATAGTATGTGAGACCAAGTTTCACACTCATATTCAGACAACTAAGTTATGTCTATTTGAACATAATAGCAGATGGGAAGACTAAAGATTCTGGAATGGATAGTAATAAACATTCCATAAAATTAATCTGCTCTTAACTTCTTTATGAATGTGATTTTGATTTCTTACCATCCTTTGTTTATGAAGCAAATGTTTTTAAATCTGTCAGTTTGTGAAGAAGAAAATATGTTCTTACCCTCAATAAAACAAGAGTAAATGTGAACTACTTTGTTACATTCAAAGAACAGTGGTGTACAAACAAGCTGACAATCCTTTTTATTTGACAGAGACAACTGAAACTGGAAACCAAATCACAACAAAGCAGATTTCTGTGCCACCCCATGTGATCTTAGTATTGGTACTAATGTGTAAGTGAACAAAAGAAGGTAATGTTGCATCAAACATTTTTGTTCCTGGAACCTTACCCTCTTTTTCTGGCTCACTTTAGTCGTATCCAAAGGTGACTAATGTATATTTAATGCTTGTATAGATGGGAGATGTAACAGTTTATAGAAGGGATAGGAGATTGTTAGATTCTTTTCCCATTTGGTGGGTATGTATGTAGTTGTTATGGTACTATTTTATTAAAGTAGTGTTTAAGGCAGAGTGCTTTGTCAGCTCATACTCTGTTGGTTAGAGCATTATTACATGTTACAATCTCCAATCAACTGCCAGATGTGAAGAGTTCTGTTAGGTATTTTATTCTGCACTTTTAACCATGCAGTATTGAGCTGACAAATTGAATTAAGTTTGGCATAACATTATTATATAAATAAGTATAATGATAAGTATTCTGTAAGAAGCACAAAAGATAGTTTATGCTTCTTGTGCATGATGTTTATCTTGAAATCTGTAATATCATATTATCAACTAATGTTGGGAAAGGTACTTCGTACACTAATGTGAAAGTGAAACGTTAGTTTGTTAGCTTCTGCGCAAACTAAACTTAATATGGTACTGTATGTCAATTTTAAAGACTTTTGACAATGGTATATTACACTTTGGATTACTCAGTTTCTGGACTTGTCCACCATTATGTGTAAAAAAGGCAACAAAATTATTGTGTATTTTCTATTATCTGCCACTGACAAAACCTCATGCTAGGTGCATATATATACTTGTTAAACTGACAAAGGTTATTTCAAGATTGGGGACAGCTCTTTCTGTTGCATCCAACTAAGTAGATGCTTCCCCACTCTTTCATGTGAGGATGGAAACAGATCCAGTTTTGAAAACGTTGTGTTCTTTTTGAGCATTAACAATAAGTTGTTGGAAATCAAGAAACTACATAATAATAAATGTTATTGTACAGGATTCTTATTTTATCTGCCAGCTATCGTTTGTCACTTATCGTCATTATTCCATTACGTGTGTGGGTGGTCAGCTGAGTGGGCTGTGTTAATATGATAAACAAGCCAACAGGAAGTGGCAACCAAAAGTTTTCATATGAAATAAAGACATTATGTATTACTTACAACAAATTCCCACAATATGGTATTTCTCTGTTTCAATGAAAAGACAAGAACTTACATGTGCAACATTTTTCTGTCACAATATGTTACTTTTGTTTGGTTTGTTGTGCAGTACAATACAAGAATATGAAGCAATGCAAAAATATGTGGACTGTTTTTTTTGTGCATTCCTTATTTACAGAATTACATAATAACCATACCGTCCAGCCAGAACAAATTATAATGCAAAATTAGGAAGTACCAAAATTTATCAATAATTTTAGTTCTTGATCTGAATAGTCACCCATAGTATGGAAGATGCAGAAGCCATGTTTTCGTAGTGGATAAACAATGCTGCATGCAATTTATAATCTTCTGATGTTTGATGTGTGTAATGTGGAAAACTGGGAGAGATTTTTGCACAGCTTTTTTTGGGGATGAAACTTGACGTGTCAATATATGTGCTCTCTTCTCTCATTCTTCCCCTCTGTTTTTCCATTGTGGTTGTTAGTAGCTGCTATATCTGTACTGTATCTGTATTAATGATTTTGACAACTGAATTATGGATTTGTACAGTCTACTTTCAAAATGGTATTGCTTAACAGTCAGCAGGCAACATGAAACAACAAAAAAGACAGAAATTTTCTTGCTTCACATTAAAGAGTACATTATGTACTTAACAATTTGTAGACACCCATCTCTCATTAATATTTGAATACATTGAAATAATAGCTGCCTGTATATTCATCATCATCTTCATGTTTAGACAGTGGGCTTCTGGCTTACAACACTGCATAGTCTTGTATGAGGTTACAAATGTTTTGGGTGGAACTTACTACTCCCTCTTCAAGACAGAAGTTAGTCAAGCTGGGAATAGGTAGATCATATAGCAAAGGCCAGCACTAGGGATGGAGAAGAGGACATAAAACCCCGCCCATGTCAATGGAAACAGGTGACAGGACAGGTCCTAATGGGAGCCTCTAGCAAGAAGGCCTTTTTTAAGGGAAAAAGTGGCAGAGGAAGACTGAGTCAAGTGGAAGTGCACAGCTTGTTCTGTAGTTCCTTCAGGATGTGAATGAGAGGCTTCTGTTACCCACTCAGAGAGAAACCACCTTTCTTATTCATGTCGTTGGGATGGAGCTCGACTTGCATTCATTACCTGATGATCTGCTCCATGTGTCTATATTTTTTGGCCATGATACTGTTATATAAATGGATGTGACAGCACAGATTTCATTTTCATTCTGTGGTCTGTCTTACGACAGGTCCGTAGCCCCTTCCAAAGCAAGTTCTCCACAGGGAGCACAGATTCATGCTGTCTTTTTCTGTAGCTGAATTTTGTTGATGATAATGACACAAATGCCGATGGTAATCAATGAAATATCCAGGTTGCCCAGTGTATACCTTCCACTTTAGTACTACACTGTATTTCATGAGCTGAAAGAAACCTGAAGCTTTCCTTGGCAGGAGGTCTACAGTACTAGTGTCCCAACTAACTCCGGATACATTCCAGTGGTGGGCTATTGTGACCATGGTCATGAACATTTGGGTTGTATAAAAAGCAGGAAATCTTTTGATAATCTGAATGCCTATTGGTTTATCAAGAAGTCTTCTATTCTGTGGCATGAGTTAGGTACTGATCAAGGTCCTGTTAGCTGGGTGTATGTGTACATGCAACTTAAATCTCTGCATCACACATTTTCTGCTTTTACACTCTAAATATGATTTCTGTAAATCTTATTTGATTGCAAAAACTATTTTCGGGGTCAGAGGGATATGGGAAAATTCTTTCTGATCTATGGAAAATTATTATTCTTAGACCTTCTAATACTGATCTTGTATCTTGTAGTGTTGCATTTACCATGTATTTGTAATTCAGACTTTAATAAATTAGTCCAGAAAATACACTGTATCTACAGACTACCAGGGATTTCCCTAGATACGGTATACTTGTTGATCTGATTGATTAAAGTTTAAAATTACCTTATAATTTAAAAATTTGAGGAAACACACACAACGTAACAATTCTGGTGTGTTTGTGCCCCTTTATTTATTCTAGAACTGTAGGAATTAACGTAAAAAATGTATTGGGTAATAAATGCATGTTTCATTTTCCTCTATAATATCTGTTTAAATGTTTTTCAGTCTGATAAATATTTTTGAGTTATGCTCAAGGTGCACGCCTGCAGCTCTTCATATAAAGTGTCCATTATTATTATCTGCTTTTAATCAAAATTATGTGCTGGTAAATTTCTGGTGAACTTTCTCAGTGTCAAACTACATGTCAATGTAAATGGAAATTTTCAGGTTGTTGTAGGTGGACAGTGACTGACAGAGATGTGGGCGGACAGACGGACAGACATGATGAAGCTGATAGGGGCACTGTTTAAGCTTTTCAATGTGACTGCACCATAAATGTTTGCACTTGTAAACAAACAATCTTGATTACATACAGTTGTGAGATGAATATCTGTTTCATATGTTGCAAACTACAGATTATCGAAAAAACTAAAATCCAGATGCTTTGCAATTTTTTGATTAAAAAACAAAGAGAGCCTAGAAATTTCAGAAACCTAAATTTATCAATATGTTTTAGTGTGAAATATTAAGACAACGATCAGTTATGACTGAAAATCTGTAATAGCTCTTCACTTTATTATCACGTTGTAGATCTCTGGTATGATAAAACTACTGTATTTAATTTAATTGAGAAATATACTTCTGTGTGTTGAAAGTAGACTTGTATCATGGAAATCCTCAATTCAGTTCCTGGAGAACTATTTATAGTCAAACATCTACCATTAGGTTGGTTTGCCAAGGTTCCTCATGTTTGGCAATTTGGTTACTAATGTTTTGAAATGAAATAAAAGAGGTTGTTTTATTGTTGGTTGCATAAGCTTCTTTTTTGTTAATGGCTTATATACATTTAATATAAAATATACTCATTCCTATTATGTTTTTGGATATAAGTGGTCTATTTTCAGTAGATTATGTGCTATACAATTGAAGTTTTGTACATGAAAAATGTGAGGTGTTGGAAGGTATTATGTGTTCTCGTTGTTTCAGTATTTACATACCTGAACCAGCATCTCAGTGTGTAACATCTTGGTTAAAAGCACTAACTGAACCAAGGTCATCAACATTTGTTGCTTTAAATTGTAAATACTGAATCGACTAAAACTGAATCATAGCTAATATGTTAATGTTGGTTTATCAAATGTAGTGCTGTATTATTTAAGTTTATCGTTTGTTACAACTCTGAGAGAACATTCCATGCTTTGTAAGTCCAGATAAATGGCACTAAACATATTTAGATCTTCGTATTTCAGTTGTTGATTGGTTCTTTCCTATTTGTACCCTTCTCTGATTGTGTGATTCCTATCAAATGCAGGACATTCTTTCATGAAGCTGAGTTGCGCAGGGTTGTGATGTGGTAACTTTTTGTCATGTCATTTAAATACACTACTATCAGAACAGTTAATTTAAATTCTCGCTATACACAATGTTTTAGTACGTTAAATAGAAAATTGATTACTTAATTTTACCATATTGTTTCAGGTTTTGGCCATACACAACTCTGCTAGCTCTTCAACATGAGGATTCCATAAAGATAATCTTACTCTCCAGCTCAATATATGCTCATATGATCTGATTTGATGAACATTTCTCTCTAGCATGACCACTGAAATACCCTTCCAAGGTCAGGTATTTTGCCATTTAAAGAAGGCACATGACATTAAAAATGCTGCTGAAAGATATTTGTATTATGGGGTTGGTATTATAGGGTTCCTTGTCGATTCATTCTCTGTATATGTGTCCAGAATTCTCAGTAACTTTTTTTTTAATTTCAATTTATTGCTTTACTTACAACTTAATCAGACTTGTCTCCTTCAAAGTATTCCCCTCCACTGTTGATACACCGCTCCCAACGTTTTGTCCAGTTCTGGAACGCGTCCTGGAACGTGTTTTGCGGGATGGCGCAAAGGTCCCTTAGCGAATTTTCTTCTATCTCATCCACCGTCTGAAATCGGCGACCTTTTAGGGTGGATTTCATCTTTGGTAACAAGAAAAAGTCCGCAGGGGCCAAATCTGGAGAGTAGGGCGGCTGGGGGACAACACTCGTCTCATCCTTCGCCAAAAATTCACGGAAAAGGAGCAACGCGTGAGCAGGTGCATTGTCATGGTGCAGCATCTAGGTCTTGTCCACGCCTCAGGCCTCTTCCTGCGCACTGCCTCCCTCAAATGCTTCATCACCTTCAAGTAAAACTCTTTATTGACCGTCTCACCACGTGGAACAAACTCGTGGTGAACGATGCCCTTCCAATAAAAAAAAAACTATCAACATCACCTTCACATTTGAGCGACTCCGGCGTTTTTTTCGTGGCGACGATTTTCCCACTCACTGCAGCGACTGCACTTTTGTTTCAACATCGTAGCCGTACACCCACGTTTCATCACCTATTATGACATTTTTGAGAAAGTTTTCATCATCATTCGAACGATCAAACAGCTCCTGACTGACTGCGACACGGTTCTCTTTTTGTTCATCTGTTAGCAGACACGGCACAAATTTTGCGGCAACACGATTTTTTCGGTCAAAATCATGTGGCACGAACTTTTACAGATGCCTACTTCTTGGGAAACTTCACGGACAGTTGGGCGACGATTTTCACGAATCACAGCACGCACTTTCTCGGCGTGATCGTTGTCCGTTGACGTGGAAGGCCGTCCAGCTTTGGGATCGTCTTCGATGGACGTTCTGCCCGATTTGAAACGCTGGTACCACTTGTGCCATTGCGTACGGCTCAAACAATCCTCCCCATAAGTCTGTTGCAACATCTGAAAAGTCTCCGTAAAAGTTTTTCCCAATTTGAAACAGAATTTCACGCAAACACATTGCTCTTCGAGCTCCTTCATTTTTCAACTTAGAGCACTAAACACACTTTCACTCAAGCGCGTGTAGCTCGATGACTATTGACGTGGCGTGATGTGGCTAGTTTCAAAATAAGGCTTAAAGTCCCCGCTACACAGCGCCAATGCCGAGAGCGTGCTGCGAAGGCTCGCTGGCGCACTATTTAAAAATTTCGGTTTCTTCTTGGACTGACTACGTAAATAAGCGTTATGTTGAAGGTCTTGAAAGTTTATAAAGGGGTCGAGGTGAAATTCCACATATTCTTATTCTCAACACTCAATGAAGAAGAATACTAAAAGAAAATACAGACATCATTTATTACTCTGGGCCCTTGTAACACACACACACACACCATCTCTTAAATGATTGATCTGCGCACTGCAGCTGTCATGGTATGTCCTGATGGATGAAGGCTTTCTAAGCAGTAAAGCTGCTGTGTTCAGGGAGAGACTAAAAGAGAGGCCCTGTATGTATGGATTGACATATATATATATATATACTTATATATATATAAATCTGTGTGTGTGTGTTTCCAATCCATATTTTCATACACGCAAAATATTTTTTAAGGAGGACAGTATAAGTAGTATAAGTAAAATAATAAATGTAGTTCCATAAACAACTTGCTTCCACTATATAAGACATGCTGAACACTGAGATGACTTCATTCAATCATCCTGTGGAAGAGTTGGCAGATTTGTGCATGAGTGAAACTTGGGATGAGGATTGGATTAAGCAGCAGTAATGTGGAGTTCATTAATGCAAACCTGAAACTTAAATGCTTGTCTTCTTGTTAGCAGGAGCCAAGATAGCATAGCCAGTATCGTGGCTAAGTTATGGGCTGGACAACTGAGGAATTATGCTTTGATTACTGTCAGGGGCCAATATACTGTTCTCTTCTCCAAACTGTCCAAACTGCACTGGGGCCCACCCAGACTGGTGTTCATTGGGTAAGACGAGCCCTTTCTCCTGTGGTAAAGTGGCTGGGGCATAAAGCTGACCACTCTATCTAGTGCCACATTTTTGGAATGGGTGGAGCTATATATCCATTCCTCCACATGCCTTCAAGGCATGCAGAAGAACAGCTTGTCATTCGCAAGTTAACATCTGAAATTAACACATAAGTAATTATCAATATACACACTGGTAGAGTTTAACACATTCAGCATAGCAAAGTGCATTAGACCATATGCACAAACTCACACTGATTGGACATGTCACAATGTTAACACCCCTACAGAGTCCATATTAATTACCTTTACCTGCTTGATGTGGATGATACAATAAGCCAGGTGAATTTAATTTTGGATTATGAACACAGTAACAGGATGATCTTCCTGCAAGTCATTTAGATGAACTTCCAAAGATGTACAGTACCCACGGGAATAAATTCACATGTTGAGAGAGCTGGTACTATTCCAGTCCAGTCTAGGGAGACTAAGAGCTGTCAAATGTGTAGAAGTTGATCACACTCCAAGAAATAAATCGGTTCTGACTCTCTCTCTCTGTGTGTGTGTGTGTGTATATATATATATATATATATATATATATATATATAATATGTGCGTGCATGCAATGGCATAGCTATACTTGAACCATCCAAGGCGGGTAATCACAAAGGTCAGCCCTTACAGATATCACAATTTAATAAAGATGAAGATAAATTTAAAAAATCGCATTTATTTAAAATTGTTGAGCGCATAAAACTAATTATTTTAATTTAAAAATTACTTATGTCCCATTTTGCCCTCCCCTGCGCTGAGCCGGCCGGGGCAGCCCCAGCACTTCCGTAGACTGACGTTCCGTGACGAATGATGCAATAAGCAGGACCGAGTCACTGAAGCCTGCGTATGTATGAACACTGTTGAGTAGGAGGAGCATCAGTTGAGGTAAAAAAAGGTAAAGCAATCCCATCACAGGCCTGGACAGGCCCTTAGGGTTCCAGGAGGTTGAGGCTCCCACATTTCTAGACAATCGGCACATGAAGGTGGTAAGGTTTTCAGCCCTACGCACCGGCCGCCTTTACAATAGGAAATATTCCTGGTAGTCATTTCTGTTAGAAGCTGTGTCGACCCCAGAGCCATAGTGCGACCGAAAGGATTACGTCAATCCCAATGACCCCATCGGGAATCGAACCCGCGACCTTCCAACTTGTAGCCCAGTGCCTCAACCAACTGCGCCACTGCGTGCTCCCTCAGTTGAGGGCAAAGAGAACGAGAACCCGGTAGAGCCAACGACACCGGGTAGCCAAGGTGTAGGACATTGACGCCGGACTAATCATGGATACACCGTGCATTAGAGCCCGGACGGCTTATCAACGATCCGTTTTGCGGGCAATAGATTTATGTTGGTAATCGGTGTTGACAGGATGTTGTCCTGTGGGAGACCGACAGCGGGGAGGTAATCTATGACCGACAGGGTCGGTTGGCATGACATGACAGTTTTGTTGAGCCGCTACTTTGAATTTATCTTTGTCTTATCTGAAGTATGTGGTTGTATAACTTCAGATACATGTAACAGGTTCTTGGTCTTGTTTGTGCTTGGAGATACTTGAATTCAAACGTATGATTTGATAGTGTCACTTAATAGGTGTGTTATAGGTTACAAGAATTATGGAATTTTTACGAGGTTGTGTAAACAATAGTTGTTCCAAAATGGAACCATGGCAAATTGTCGGTATAACTGCAGCGACGGTATTGACAGGAGTGTGGTTTTGGGAATTTTTATTTCAGGAAGAAAGTTAGTATCTTTTCAGAAAATCATTAATTTTAAAATAAGAATTGCTGAACCAAGTTTATGTCTGTCCTATGAAGCAAAGTTCACCCTTAACAGTTCATTTTTTTGCATTTATCAAAGGACGAGACTTTTTAAACCATGTTTTCGTTTTTATATGTAAGGTTTGGTAACGCGTGGCAAGAAGACGGTTTTCAAGCTTGCGCGCAAAATACCTGCTATTTCTAGACGTATAGAAAATGAAATGAAAAAGATCAGTGAAGGATTTGAGCAGGAAGTAATACATCGTAATGAAGGAAATCCATATATCACAACATTACCGGAGAATGGCAAACATCATACTGAAATAATTCAACTGGTTGAACAGTATTTATCTCTTGGTAAGTGGATGAATATTAAAATATGGATTGCATTAAGGGAGTTTGTAATATGTGAGCGTAAGTTCTGTAACTCACGTTTGCTATGTGGTTTTGGTGTTGTGTATTTGATGTGACTGGAGTGGATGTAAGAATTTTCTAAAACAAAGATTTTTGGAAGTGAATGTAGATGTAATAAGTACACAGTCTGCACAAGACTTTCTTCTTTATTTCCTAACTATTGCTTGACTGCGACATGTTGCCATCACCCTTTTTCTCCATCTTCAGGCAGTTTTCAAGAAATTATCGGGAAATTACATGAATGTACGATGCATTCTATTAAATCAGAAACTGTGGGATCCCAGAGTTGTACATGTTGAGTAAAACACAGTCCATGTTCAACTCCATGTATGAAACCAAGAAGTTAATACATTACATAGGAGAATCTCTCACTATTTCCATTTGCGGTATATCTGTCCATGTTAGTTTGTGATTAACCATCATAGCATGTTGCTAAGGTCCCATTCATTTCTGTGACTGTGTAGCTATTCCAATGTAAATGTAATACACCAGGTTTTCACTGTATGTTTTCTGGGTCAGATCTGTATTTTCTGTCATGTATTTGTGTTATGCTTTGCTGTTTATCTTTCTGAAAATACCCCATAACCTCCAATATTGTGATTAGACTAAAAGATTCTGATAGTATCATGTTTTATTACTAAGTTACAGGGAGCAATAGATTGCTGTGTGTATTTGCTTTCTCTGCTGTGTACAAAAGGTTTGTGTCTATGCAAGCTAGTTCATGGGTGTAGACAGGGATGCCACCTGACATATTATTAATATCCTAGGAAATACCCTTATCATTTTTTAGGACTAAGAAATATGGCAACCAGTAGTTGTCAAATAAGATAATGACCCTATATATTGCACCATATTGTAGACCTAAATGGAATGTATGAAACCACTGGTGTCATGTTACAGTGTATTCAGTAGGTCAAGAAATTAGGTTACAACATGCAATAAACAGCCTTAATATATTTTTAAATTTGAATATTGTCATGTGTTTTATATGGAAAGATTTTTACCAATAGCCTCTGTCTTCAAAGCGAAATAAAATTATTGCTACTTTGTCTAGTACTGTACAAAACTGTCATTGTGTTGCTGTGAGTGTGGAGTACACATTTTCAGAACTTGGCGTGAGGTTGATGTCAGCAGCCGTCTTCTCTTTCTTTGCTTTTGCCCTTAGTACCATACAGATTGGTTTAGTGCGCCCCAAACTTCTCTTCCAGAGGCACCAAGCTTGAATGTGTCCTGATTAAGGCTTTTTGGTTTGTGTCAGTCTAAGTTTCACCAAGATAATAACACAGAAATGGCCACTAACTGACTTTTCCCAAATCTATACGTATGTACGTATGAATGTAACAATGCAAACCTCTGTCAAGGTAGCTGGTGTCCTAGCAGAGATGTGTACCAGTCACCTCCTGAATACAAGTCTAGAGCATTGCCACTCTATCAACCTGTTTAGTCTTTCCATCTTTTCCATCACTTTATAACCTGCTCAGTTCGAAGATCAAGCCTAAGAGTCAGTCATGGAACACACAAATGTTTGTGTCTTGCTTCTTGACTGTTAACCCCCTATAGTAAAAGAAATGTTTAAGTGTCCTATTAAAAATGGCTTCAGCCTTTCTTCTCCAAGACTTAACAGGTCACATTCTGTTAATACAGTGTCACTCTGTAGAAAGTGTATATATATATATATATATATATATGTGTGTGTGTGTTGGGGGTGTTGTTACATGAACGTTTATTAAATTATTAGGGACACTGGTGCTGTGGGGTTGCCACATTCAACTGTAATTTATATGACTGCATGTTATTTTTTTGCAGGTGAGTACGACTGGAAAGATGGTTTTGTTTCTGGAACTGTCTATAATTATAATCCGGATTTAATAAAGTTGTTGACTGAGGTATATGGCCGAGCATCATATACAAATCCTTTGCATCCTGATGTATTTCCGGGGGTGTGCAAGATGGAAGCAGAAGTGGTCAGAATCACAGCCAACTTGTTTCATGGAGGACCTGACTCCTGTGGAACGGTATGAGTTTGTTTTGATGCTGATTTCATAATTTGTATACAAGTAAGGCATGTACAATTGAAACCCTTTCTTGGTGCTTCAAAATACTCTGAATTTGCAATTTGCTGATTTTATATAGTTTAGTATGTACATAATTGAGTAAAAGTTTAGCTTTACATTGTAGCAAGTGTAACTGCCAGGCAGATGTACAAGTAACCATGTACTGGAATAGAGGACATTGAAGGTGATGCAGAAGTTAGCATCAAAATACATATGTCTGTAAATAAGACTTAAATATAGAGTTGTATTTTGGTGGTACACAATGGAGATCTTAATTGTAGAAACACTTATCCTCACAGGATGTGGTGATTTTTATTAATTCTTTAGGTAAATGTCAGAATAATACTTTGATGTAAGTCATGACTGCTACCTACCTATTGCCATTCATGGTCACCTTCACATTTACATAGCTGATACAGCATCGTTCAGTCAGAGTAACTTGGAGATATAGGCACAGTGTATAAGGGATTAGTCTTAGAACTGGAAGGTGAATTGTGGTTATCTAGATATTTACCATGTATAAAGGTATATAAATTTAAAGCATGACATTTTAAAGGGTATGGAATTTATTTCCTCTTGAGACTGCATCCATAATAATTTGTTTTTCTCCTCTTCAGATGACAACTGGTGGTACAGAATCAATCCTTATGGCTTGTAAGGCGTACAGAGACTATGCACGCACTGAGAGAGGTGTTTGTCACCCAGAGATTGTGATTCCAGTGACAGCACACCCAGCATTTGACAAAGCTGCAGCATACTTTGGTTTGCGCATAAAACGTGTCCCTGTTGATCCAGATACCACAGCAGCTGATATTCGAGCCATGAGAAGAGCAATTAGCAGAAATACCTGTATGGTGAGGATCCCTGCAGTGCATATAGTGTTACAGTAGAACTCGGATAAGAAGTCCCCGCATAAGAAGTTTTCCCCTGTAAGAAGTCTGATTTTTAAAGTCCCGAAATCCTATTCCTTTTAATAAGCTTCCCTCTTAATAAGTCTTCCCGCTTAAGAAGTCCCTAATCCTTTGGTCCCTTGAAAGACTTCTTAACAGGGTTCTACTGTATTGTGAAGTTAACAGAAAACTGAATTATAGACATTCATGGCTGCAATGCTACCTAAAAATGAAAGTGTATTTTCTTTTGTGAGGTGGTCAGAATGTCTTCCTTTTGGTTAATGGGTACATGTCTGTAGCCAAATCAGAGGGGTGGTAAAGGGACACAGGAGAAAGGAGGGACTGAGATGAAGGAAGGAAAGGAAGGGGGTGAGGGATGAAGGTACAAAAGCATTGATTTTTCACCAGAAGATTAAATGGAGCCAGACTAGTGTCGTCGGTGTAGTGACTAGGCTACGGGCTGAATGGTGTTAGGTTCGAATCCCAGCAGGGATGAGAGATATTTTTGCCTCCAAATGTCCAGACTCTTGGGGCCTACCCAGCCTCCTTCAATGGGCATAGGGGTTCTTTCCAACTTGTGCTTGTGAAGCAGCCAGGGCGTGAAGCTGACCACTGACCTCCATCTAGTGTCAAGGTTAAGAATGAGTGGAGCTCTACATCTACCGTATATTCTCGAATCTAATGCGCATCCGAATCTAATACGCACCCAGTTTTTGGCGACTTCTTAAACGGAAAAAAAGTTAGTTCGCGATTGTAATCCGCACCTTTCCTTCAACAACCCCTTGCCCGCGGGGCGACTGATTGAATAATATTGGATGTTACCAATGCGTTAAAATCCGACGCTACGCCTGTGGCCGATGAGTCATACCGATAGAGGCGGGGCCTTTCTCAACAGACGTGCGCAATCTCGTCTGAAGCCAGCTGAGCCTTAGTTGTTGAAACGTGGGAGGTGCTTGTTCCAATTTGTCGTGTACCGTAGTTATGGAAGAGGGACACCTGAAATCTAAACGACTCTCATATACGGCAAAGTTCAAACGTGAAGTTATTCGGTGCGCAGAGGAGAATGGAAATCGCAAAGCCGCTGCAATTTTTGGAGTTGATGAAAGCAACGTTCGACTATGGCGGAAACAACAAGGCAGCGATGACATTGTATGGGAGGACGATGTTGAAGATAAAGATGATAGTGACTGGGTGGAGAGCACGGATAACGATTCAGTTATGAGTGATGACGGTGAGTCTGGTGAATAATAAATTATAATAATAAATAATAAAATAATAGATTATTGTATTGTATTGTTCTTACGGCACGTACAGCAGCTCAATCATTTTTCCAAAATCCAGCTCTTAGACCGCGAATCTAATCCGCACACGAATCTAATAAGCATCTGATTTTTTAGCCCTCTAACTGTAAAAAGGGTGCGCATTAGATTCGAGAATATACGGTATTTCCCATTATGCCTTTGTGGTGTGGACTGGGACTGGTACCACTTTGCCTTGACTAATCTTTGCATACACCAAAATAAATGTCTCCCCAGATGATGAGATGTAGTATGTGTACTGTGTGAAGAGATTTTCCATAGAAGCTTACAAAAGGTATTACATTGGTTTTAATATAAATGTCAGGCATTTGTAACAAAAGGTACATGTTTCCGTTTTGTTTGACAATCCTTGCAGTTAGTGGGTTCGGCACCGAATTACCCGTATGGAACAATGGATGATATACAGGCTATTGCTGCTCTGGGTCGTCAATACAACATTCCTGTACATGTTGATGCTTGCCTTGGTGGCTTTGTAATTATATTCATGGCTAAGGCAGGGTTTGATCTGCCTCCATTTGATTTCTCAGTACCCGGTGTCACCAGCATCTCAGCAGACACACACAAAGTGAGTAGCTTGCTGAACCTTGCACATTCAGCTTATAGGGACATTTATGTGGCACTTCTCATTGGCCTCAGTTTGTTTTATTGCTCTCTCCAATACATTTGTTTTGAGCATTATCTGTTGTCAGAGGCATACTTAATATACACAATGCTTTGGATTGGACTGACAAATGGCCTAGCATGCCATATGCTGGTCTGTGTGTATTTACTTGGTAGCAGTTTAAATGTCCATGTTAGGCCAGAAGAACACAGGCCATCTGAAGGTATAATTGTCATTTAAAGCTATCTCTGAAGGGTTAAGGGCATAAGTGAAATTTTGTCTATAATTCACTATTTTTTTGCCTGATTTAGATAAAATTCAGTACAGGAGATGTCCAAAAAGGATCTGCACCTAATGCTTTGAGCGTTCGTGAGTCTCATGGAAATTGGTGCAAGGAGGGCTGTGCCTTGTTTATGAGGACAATTGAAATTATATCCACACATGTACTGTGATCCTGTATGACATTTTGAAAGTGAAGAGTACCTAGATAGAGTCTGTGTACTATGTGGAGTATGCCGTCTGCAGTGTTGGTCATCTCCACGCATGCTACATGTTCTACTGATCTCACCCTTCTAATAATATATTATGAAGAGTACAAATGCTGAAGCTCCTTATGAGAGTTCTCCATCTTGTAACTGCCTGTCCCTTAGCTCCAGATACTCTTCTTAGCACTCTGTTGTCACACACCTACATTTCATCTTCTTTCCTTAGGGTTGGAGACCAAGTTTTCACATCCATAAATAAGAAGTTTCTGATCTTTAATCTTAATTCACCGTGCATTTTTATTATTTAAATAAACACCAACAAAATGCACAACTTTCAGGGCGCAAACAGCTCCCTATATCATGTTACTATCCAACGCGTTTCGGCTCTTTGCGAGCCATCATCGGGGATCCTTTACTAATATAAAAGTGCTTCACAAATGCAGCATCTGTTTGATGATTGTAAAATATGCACTATCTGGAGCTTGAGTTAAAAAACACATAAGTCATAAACAAGGTTAAAAATGATTTGTTAAATAACTTATTAAAACACTGTTCACTATGTTTATTGTGTAAAGGATGTTCGCGCTTTCTCGGGGTTTTTCATAAGATTGCGCACTACACTGTACTGTTTGCGATGGATTTTTGTAGACACTCGCGTTGTACGTAGTGTTGTTGTTGTTTACTTTTCGTTGCGGTGCGGTTCTCTTGAAGGTGTAGTATATGTAATTATAAATTTTGATGTGAAGAAGACGTGGTTCAGGTGCTGTAAATTCAAAGTTTATTACTTATAAAAGGTGGAATAAGTAGATAATAATAGATAATAAAGTAGATAAAATATAATAATAATAAATAAATAAATAAATAAAATAAAATAAAAAATAAATATAAAGAAAGGAAGAAAAAGAAAAGAGATAAGTATAAATTTATGAAATTACGAAATTAATAGTAAGAATGACATACCAAGTATATTGTGGGGGTTGCGTCTAGAAGTGTGTCCGGTGAGGGTGAACTGTGTTGTGAGGAATTATTTCTCTGTCGGAGTTTACGTAATGCTGGGGGAAGGTGGGGTAGGGGTGATGAGTTTAAAGAGGGGATTCTCTTCTGTCGGTATCTGTTCCTTAACTAATATATTGTGTTTGTGATATAGGTATATGTAGTAATTCTCTATTATATTCATGTGGCTACCTTTATTGCATGGTTTTATTAATCTCATGCTATTTTGCATTGTGGAATATTCATGTTGATTATTTAAAATATGGAGGGCATAGGCTGATTTGGGGTCGTTGGTTTTGATGTACCTGTTATGTTCGGAGAATCTAATGGATAGGCTACGTCCGGTTTGTCCTATATAATGCTTATTGCATGTGTTACACTTTAAACTATAAATACCACTCTTAGTATGTTCATCATAATCCTGTGTATGCGTTCTTAGGATGCTTTTTACTGTATTGGTTGCGCGGAATGCTATCTTTAGGTTTGTGTTCCTAAATATGTTTGTGACTTTTCTGATATTGGGACTATAGTATCCAAAAGTAACCCATATATTATTGTTTTGTGTTTGTATGTCAGTAGGATGTATTTTCTTGTTTTTGATTTGGGTGTTCAAGTTTTCTATTATAGGGGTAGGGTAACCGTTCTGTTCTGCGATATAGAAAATGGTATGCAATTCCTTGTCTTTTTGTTCCTGTGATAATGGTAAGGTATATAGTCTATTTAACATGTGTCGATAAGCTGCTATCTTATGTTGTAACGGGTGATTTGATTTGTAGTGTATTGTAGTGTCCGTTGCTGTAGGTTTTCGGAATATGTCGATAGAGAGATTTCTCTTGTTTCGAGTTATTAATAAGTCCAAGAAGCTAATGGTATTGTTTTGCTCCTCTGTTTCTTTGAATTGCAAGCTTGGGTGTATATTGTTTAGGTAATGGTGGATTTCATTGTTGCTAGTGTATGTTGTGTCGTAAATTATAAGGATGTCATCAACATATCTATTATAAAAAAGAATTTTGTTATCATCTAGGATGTTCTTGGTTAGCAGTTGCTCATAATATTGTAAAAATGTTTCTGCTATCAAGCCAGAGATAGGTGAGCCCATAGCTACCCCTTTGTATGGTTGGAAGAATTTGTTCTCGAATTGTAGATAGTTTTGCCTTAGTATGGTTTCCAGTAATGTACTTGCTTGTGTTGTGGTATCCTTGTCAATCTTGTTTTTTGTGAGTTTGGTTTTCAAGATAGCTATGGTTTCATCTATAGGAATATTGACGTATAGATCTTTTATGTCGAAAGTGATCATTCTAGATGATTCTGTGATACTGAGATTTATGAGGTCATTAGCTAATTGTACTGAATTGTTGGTTATGTAAAGGTTTTGCAGGGATAGTTGATTTGTAAGCCATTTATTAAAGAATTTTGCAATTTTGTAAGATGGTGCTTGAATATTATTGACTATCGGTCTTATGGGTTCGTTTTCTTTGTGAATTTTAAGTAGTACATTAAGTGTGGGAGGTTTCGGCTTTATCTCCATAAGATATTTTCTGTATTTCTTGTCAATTATTTTGTTACATATTTGTAGTGTTTGTTGCAATTGCTTTTGGTACTTGTTTGTGGGGTCTTTAGGGATTTGTGTGAAATTGTTTTCGTTGAGGAAGTTTATTGTTTTTTGTGTAAGCGTGTCATTGTTTATAATAACAATTGTTTTTCCTTTATCGGCTTTTGTGATGGTGAGGTTGTTGGTTCTGAGTTTTTCTTTTATTTGTTTTATGACGTAATGTTGTCTTTTGTGTAGCGTATTAGTAGAGGTGTTGTGTTGTATCTGTTTAATTTTATTACAAGCGAGAAATCTGTATATGTGTTGATCTTTCTCTGGTAGTTTTCTGATAGCATTTTCTGTATCCATTATTAGGTTTTGCAAGTAGTTTTTTGTAGGTTTTTGAAGGGCATAGTTGAGTCCTAGTTTTAGTAATTGTTCTTCCTCTTTATTGAATTTTACGTCAGACATATTTTGGATACGCGTATGGAAATTGATGTTAGCATTTTTGTTTGTGTTTCTTTGTTGTTTCGTAAGTTGTGTTTTTTTGTGTCGTAGGTGATCCAGTTTTTTGTTAAGTTTATTGTATAGTATGTCATTCATGATTTGAAATTTTTGATGCTCTGACCTTTCTATCAAGAACCACATCTCCTTCCAGTAATTAGCGCAGTCTAGGTGTGTGTTATATAGTAGTTGGTTTAATGTTTGTTTCTTCTTATATAGAAATTTGAGTTCGGTATTAATTCTGTGTTTGGTTGCAGCGTTTTTGGTTTTATGACTTCTTTCGTTGTCACACCCTCCTATATTGACATAAAAATAAGTGGAAACAACGAAAGAAGTCATAAAACCAAAAACGCTGCAACCAAACACAGAATTAATACCGAACTCAAATTTCTATATAAGAAGAAACAAACATTAAACCAACTACTATATAACACACACCTAGACTGCGCTAATTACTGGAAGGAGATGTGGTTCTTGATAGAAAGGTCAGAGCATCAAAAATTTCAAATCATGAATGACATACTATACAATAAACTTAACAAAAAACTGGATCACCTACGACACAAAAAAACACAACTTACGAAACAACAAAGAAACACAAACAAAAATGCTAACATCAATTTCCATACGCGTATCCAAAATATGTCTGACGTAAAATTCAATAAAGAGGAAGAACAATTACTAAAACTAGGACTCAACTATGCCCTTCAAAAACCTACAAAAAACTACTTGCAAAACCTAATAATGGATACAGAAAATGCTATCAGAAAACTACCAGAGAAAGATCAACACATATACAGATTTCTCGCTTGTAATAAAATTAAACAGATACAACACAACACCTCTACTAATACGCTACACAAAAGACAACATTACGTCATAAAACAAATAAAAGAAAAACTCAGAACCAACAACCTCACCATCACAAAAGCCGATAAAGGAAAAACAATTGTTGTTATAAACAATGACACGCTTACACAAAAAACAATAAACTTCCTCAACGAAAACAATTTCACACAAATCCCTAAAGACCCCACAAACAAGTACCAAAAACAATTGCAACAAACACTACAAATATGTAACAAAATAATTGACAAGAAATACAGAAAATATCTTATGGAGATAAAGCCGAAACCTCCCACACTTAATGTACTACTTAAAATTCACAAAGAAAACGAACCCATAAGACCGATAGTCAATAATATTCAAGCACCATCTTACAAAATTGCAAAATTCTTTAATAAATGGCTTACAAATCAACTATCCCTGCAAAACCTTTACATAACCAACAATTCAGTACAATTAGCTAATGACCTCATAAATCTCAGTATCACAGAATCATCTAGAATGATCACTTTCGACATAAAAGATCTATACGTCAATATTCCTATAGATGAAACCATAGCTATCTTGAAAACCAAACTCACAAAAAACAAGATTGACAAGGATACCACAACACAAGCAAGTACATTACTGGAAACCATACTAAGGCAAAACTATCTACAATTCGAGAACAAATTCTTCCAACCATACAAAGGGGTAGCTATGGGCTCACCTATCTCTGGCTTGATAGCAGAAATATTTTTACAATATTATGAGCAACTGCTAACCAAGAACATCCTAGATGATAACAAAATTCTTTTTTATAATAGATATGTTGATGACATCCTTATAATTTACGACACAACATACACTAGCAACAATGAAATCCACCATTACCTAAACAATATACACCCAAGCTTGCAATTCAAAGAAACAGAGGAGCAAAACAATACCATTAGCTTCTTGGACTTATTAATAACTCGAAACAAGAGAAATCTCTCTATCGACATATTCCGAAAACCTACAGCAACGGACACTACAATACACTACAAATCAAATCACCCGTTACAACATAAGATAGCAGCTTATCGACACATGTTAAATAGACTATATACCTTACCATTATCACAGGAACAAAAAGACAAGGAATTGCATACCATTTTCTATATCGCAGAACAGAACGGTTACCCTACCCCTATAATAGAAAACTTGAACACCCAAATCAAAAACAAGAAAATACATCCTACTGACATACAAACACAAAACAATAATATATGGGTTACTTTTGGATACTATAGTCCCAATATCAGAAAAGTCACAAACATATTTAGGAACACAAACCTAAAGATAGCATTCCGCGCAACCAATACAGTAAAAAGCATCCTAAGAACGCATACACAGGATTATGATGAACATACTAAGAGTGGTATTTATAGTTTAAAGTGTAACACATGCAATAAGCATTATATAGGACAAACCGGACGTAGCCTATCCATTAGATTCTCCGAACATAACAGGTACATCAAAACCAATGACCCCAAATCAGCCTATGCCCTCCATATTTTAAATAATCAACATGAATATTCCACAATGCAAAATAGCATGAGATTAATAAAACCATGCAATAAAGGTAGCCACATGAATATAATAGAGAATTACTACATATACCTATATCACAAACACAATATATTAGTTAAGGAACAGATACCGACAGAAGAGAATCCCCTCTTTAAACTCATCACCCCTACCCCACCTTCCCCCAGCATTACGTAAACTCCGACAGAGAAATAATTCCTCACAACACAGTTCACCCTCACCGGACACACTTCTAGACGCAACCCCCACAATATACTTGGTATGTCATTCTTACTATTAATTTCGTAATTTCATAAATTTATACTTATCTCTTTTCTTTTTCTTCCTTTCTTTATATTTATTTTTTATTTTATTTTATTTATTTATTTATTTATTATTATTATATTTTATCTACTTTATTATCTATTATTATCTACTTATTCCACCTTTTATAAGTAATAAACTTTGAATTTACAGCACCTGAACCACGTCTTCTTCACATCAAAATTTATAATTACATATACTACACCTTCAAGAGAACCGCACCGCAACGAAAAGTAAACAACAACAACACTACGTACAACGCGAGTGTCTACAAAAATCCATCGCAAACAGTACAGTGTAGTGCGCAATCTTATGAAAAACCCCGAGAAAGCGCGAACATCCTTTACACAATAAACATAGTGAACAGTGTTTTAATAAGTTATTTAACAAATCATTTTTAACCTTGTTTATGACTTATGTGTTTTTTAACTCAAGCTCCAGATAGTGCATATTTTACAATCATCAAACAGATGCTGCATTTGTGAAGCACTTTTATATTAGTAAAGGATCCCCGATGATGGCTCGCAAAGAGCCGAAACGCGTTGGATAGTAACATGATATAGGGAGCTGTTTGCGCCCTGAAAGTTGTGCATTTTGTTGGTGTTTATTTAAATAAAAAAAAGAAGTTTCTAGGTAGGAGAAGGAAAGTCAGAATGTTCTGAGCTGAATGGTGGAAAGTGTTTAATGCCCTTAACCTTTTTTTAAATATCTTTCTGATTATATGTGTATGCAAATTGCAAAGGACACATTTGAAAATGCACCTCTTATCTCTTATTTATATGTGTATGAGCTGTTTGTGGTAATGTATCATACCTCTTTGGCAAGTTGTGGTTGTCTAGTGCTTTTATGTTTTTCTTACTTCATACACTGAACCTGATTGAAACTCTAAAGTAAAAGCAGAAGATGTGCAGTGACTAACAACCCTGTGTGCAGTCATATTGGCATTCGTGTTGCAGTATGGATATGCACCGAAAGGTTCCTCACTTGTGCTGTATTCTGAGCCTAAGTTCAGGCACTGCCAGTTTTGTGTGAGCACTGATTGGCCTGGAGGAGTCTATGGCTCACCTACTGTCAATGGGTCTCGTGCAGGAGGTGAGCAAGTACATGTTCATTTGCACTGTGTAAGCCTTGTCTGCTATAAGATGGTGTGAATATTCCTCTGTTTCTCCTTAGTTTCTCTTCAGAAATAGGCTGTCATTTTGTATAAATAAGTTAAAGATTTTGTAATGTTTACAGGTATTATTGCTGCATGCTGGGCAACAATGATGTATTTTGGACTTGAGGGATATGTTGATGCAACGAAGAAGATTGTGGAAACAACCAAATATATTGAGAAAAGGTCAAAAGGAAAATATATTATGAACCTAAAACTAATTTCTGGTGTAATTGTTTGAGATCCTGACAATGGTATGTCACTTGGAGTAATCTGCTTCATGGATGTTGTCCATTGTCTCATTATTAAAAAAATAAGAAAGTGAAGTAATTAATAGAACACTATTTTGTAATACATTAAACACTATGTTTTGGGGACAGGATTGGTTCATGTTCTCAGGCCCAGAGATTGAGAGTAGCTTTGCCTAGTAGGCCCAGCTGAGTAGGTCTGAACTTTATTTAACCTGAGGATGAGAACCAGTCCTGTCCCTGAAACATAGTGTTTTATTAATTTTTAAATTTTTCTTATGTTTTAGTTTTGCACTTTCTTTAGTTCTGTATTTGTTAATTCATGTTGTAGATTACGCACTATGAATGGACTGTTTGTATTTGGCACATCCGCAACATCAGTAGTAGCTATTGGTTCTAAGGTGTTCCACATCTACCTGCTGTCAGATGCACTCTGCAAGCGAGGCTGGAACCTCAATCCACTTCAGTTCCCACCAGGGTGAGTTTTCCAGCTGTTAAGAAAACAAATTTTGTCTTAACAGCTGAAGTAAGGCATTATTGTATGGCCATAATTTTAAGTTTTGTAGCTGTCAGCTGAGGCTCATGACACTTCGTTTTGAGGAGCCAACAGGTGCAAAGGTTGTTAGAGTTGTGTCCAGTTGAGAGCCCACGTAAATTTCTCTTCAGCTAAAAGTGACATTTTCTTATTTTTTTTGTCTAGCACAGCACCTGTCATTCAAAACTTGTCCACTGTTTTTTGTTCTTTTACATTGTATTGTTCATACAGGGTTTTTTTACACAACGTTCAATGACGTTTTGTCTGTGATGCATGCTGTGTGGAATTGGTCCAAATGAACGATCTTTGTTTAGTTGAATACATTTCACAAGCACACAAAGACTGTCACTGCTATAATACTAAAGAAAGGTGACTAAGTACTTGTAGCTTGGCTCAAATTGCGGTGGTGATGACAGTGATTGTTTTGGCTAGCACATAAAAACAAGCTATAGGCCAATTGTTCTGATGTTCAGAGACACAGTAAATGTACTGTAGTGTAGATAATAATAGAGTTTTGTTCATGTCAAAAAATTCAGCAAATTTCTATGTTAATATTGCCATAATTTTGATAGTGTTGAACTGTTTGCTTGTAGTTGATATATGTTGTGTTTGATTTCAGGTTTCTGCCACGATATAGATTAGATCTGCGCTCTTCAGGGATATTATGCAGCGTAGAGTGATAAATCTGTACCGACATTTCGGGATAACCTATTGGTACCATCTTCAAGGGTCAAGAATTTCTTGACCTTTGAAGATGGGACCGATAGGTTGTCCCAGAATGTCAGTACAGATTTACCACTCTATGCTGTGTAATATCCCTGAAGAGCACAGATCTCATATGTTGTGTTATCTCTAACAGGCTCCATCTGTGCGTTACATACATGCATACTGCAGATGGCGTAGCAGATCGTTTTTTGTCTGATGTGAAAGAGGAATTGGCAATCATCTTGAAGGATCCAAGCAAGCCTGTTGAAGGGAAAGTGAGTGCTTATTTGTTTATAGTACAAATGTCTTACTGTGCAGAGTCTAACCCCTTTATCATTTGGCCTATCATTCATTTTGCTGTTAATTTTAGGTTTTTTTCCTAATATTATTTATCATAAGTAGTCCCAGTTATTTGTAAATCATTGATTAAAGGAACAGAAGTGAAGGTAAAGAGAGCCTGAAATGATTTTTTTTTTGTATTGAAATGTTAACAAGACTGCAGAAACAGACAGCTTGGAACACAAGACCTTCAGCTGGTGCAGGCCGAAAGAGTTGAAGTAGGTGGTTAATTCCGAAAGTACCATAAGTACCACTTCAAAATCCTCAAATTTTATATAGAATTAACTGTTTTTTTTTTCTGCAGTTTGCTATGTATGGAATGTCACACAGCATCCCTGACCGCTCTATTGTAGGAGACTTCACAAGGTTTTTCCTTGATTCAATGTATTATACCCCTGCTGAAGAAGGAGTGAACATGTCAGCGTAATGCAAGTGGGTAAGAGTGATTCTCTATGTGGGGATGTGTGAATATCAAAATATTAATGTAATCAAATGAGTCAAGTACCTGCACTCTTCTAGGATGTGGGCCTCTGGTATCTGTTGTTCTGGGATGTGATGCTGCATCAAAAGGTTTTCATACAGGCCTATTTGAATGTCACAAAGCAGACAAAGTACTCAGAAGGTTGTTTTCACTTGTATTTGTAATATACCAATTTCATTTCCCAGGTTAATTTTTAAAAGGAATTTGTGGATCTTACATATTCACCATTAAATCACAAGTGTTTGGAAGCTGCAGTTGAGTTCCAGACATAGATAAATGTATGCCTTCTTAAGACATATGTATCACATTTTTTAGAAGTTTATAAATATGCATAAACTTTGTATGGCACTTTGGGTAATAAAAGATACTGGTAAAAGTTTGAGAAATTGGTAAAATAGTGATTGTATTAGAATATTGTGAATATAGAAGATTGTGATGATTATTTGACTTTATTATGCAAGGTGTCAAGTTAAACAAAATTGTAATTGCTACTCACTAGTGGGGATAGAAGAATGTGGAGATATTTTGCAGCATTTTGTTATTTGACCTATTTGTTGTTTATAAATTCATATTTTCACATGTTGACCATTTAAAGATGAATGCAAAATTGAGAAGAATGTGATATTAACAAAATAGAAACAGGTAGAAAAAGATTAAAGTCAGATATTAATATTGTTAGTTAAAGAACAGGAGTCAGAATAATTTATTCTACTGTGTGGCTGCTTGTTAGACGACTGGGATTTGATTCCCAGCAGGGGCAGGGATTCCTTTCTTTGTCATCGTGACCATACTGGCTCTGGGGCCCACTCAGCCTCCTATCTAATGATGTTGAAGATGCTTTTCCTCAGGATAAAGTGACCAGGGTGTGAAGCTGATTTCTCACCTTCATCTTGGTGCCAATGGTAACAAGGTGTGAAATGGTACCTCTCTTTCCCAATGTGTCCTCACGGCATGGTGCTCATTTAAGCTCAGAGTCAGCTTTACCATTATGTTACCTTAACAGATCCCTAATACATGAGTATTTCTGTACATCTCTTATAGTGAGGTGCATATTTACTGTCCTATAGATTCAATTTTTAGCCAGCATTAAAACTAAACTTGCCAGTTCCCTGCCTGTTTCTCATTGTGACAAGTGCCTGCATTAAACGTAACAAAGCAGATTAACTGTAGGATGCTGTGCCATCTACATCCATGATTTAATGCTGAGTAAGATATGAGGATGATAATTAAATGAAAGGGTTGTAGATGACACAGGCACAAAATACAAGTGTTCGGGGCACAAAATACAAATTTCCTATTAACACTTTCACTGCCAAAGTCGACCATGGTCGATTTAAGTATTTACGTTTTAATTTGCCAGCATCGACTTTACTCGATCTAAAATTTACTCTGCTGTTTTGCCCTAAATAGGCCACGCACACAATAAGTTCTTTCAGGAAACATATTTTACATCTTTATTAATCCGTAGCTGACTAGAAAAAATATATGCATTTTATATATAATTATATTTTATAATTTATAAGAGGACGCACTAGTTGTTTAACATTCAATAAATCCCTGGCAATTTAACACCCTTGGGGATTTAAATACCCGGCAGTGAAAGTGTTAAGTACTATGAATGATGTAATGATGTGTGGGGAATTTTATGTTTTGTTTCTCAGGAGTTGACAAAGTAAGTGAGAGGAAATACATACAGGGGTGACTTATACTGGGGACCTTCTGTAGAACTAGCATAAAATGTGTTGAAATTCCAGTGGGAAATTATTGTAGTTATCAACATCATGTTTACTTGCAGTATACTTCTGTATGGTCGACTGTTACACGTTGTAATTGTCAAGACTGAGCCAGTTGGCTTAAGAAGTAATGTATCTGGCTTGTATGTGGGAGGTGACCAGTTTGAGTCTCAGCCACATCACTGACTTGAGTAAAGTTGTTCATGGTTTTATTCAGTCCCTCCATGCAAATCATGAGGTGGTACCTTAAATTAGGCCAGAACTGCTGCTGCCACATCTAGTTCATTGTTCAGTCATTCAGTACTATATAGTCTGATAAACTACAAATAAGTGAAAATACGACCCTCAAGAGACACAGTGAAACTGTAGTTTCACTAAATATAAATGCTATGAAATTGGTGTTGTACTAAGACACTTGATAGTTTAACCATATGCATTAAGTGGTGCTGCTATTTAGAGATGTGCTATGAAGGTTTTTTTTTTTTTGGTGGTTGGAGGGGAGGGGCAGAGATGAATGCTGCAGTACCAACTGTCATACCTTTACTGTCATTTATTGCTGCCACCCTTTTCTTCTGTTCATTTCCGCTGCCATCTGTAGCGTGTTGTATATGTAAGGACAGCTCAACAATTGTATGCCTTTTGTCATATATGAATAGAGGTTGCTAGGTTGGGTTGGATGGATCTTATCCTCACAAGAGGACACAAGAATAATGTGTAGTAGTAGTAGTAGTAGTATGCAGTAAGATTCCAAGCCATAGTTATCTATAAATGTAAGCACCTTTTGCAGTGTATAACCGCACGTACCTTTATTTGTTATGCCTGGCTCTCAGTTCGGTAGCATGTGGACTCTCACTCGTAGGGAATCTAAGTGGTGCTGCTCACCGTAATCAAATTGTAATCAATTTGGACACTAGTTTGCACTCAAAGAGAAATACTTTCAATTTATTTGAATTACACTTTAGTACACTATTAAACACTGTAAGTGGATGTAGCTTGTAAGATTTCACTTATCTACTTTTGCAATAATTAATTTGTATATGTATTGTATCGCGCAACTGGTGCAATAATGTCGGAGACGGCAAGTACTTCCTTCTGATTTCTACCACTTCACACGCCTAACTAACTTTTTCATTTACTGGTCTCTTCCACTCAAATTTTAAAGACCTCCCCATTTTAATTTATTTCTATTCTTATTGGTTCATGCTTACTTGAATAGTTTGAAAATCTGTATCTTAATCTCCTATTGGCTAAATTCAATTTCCCCTATGTTTGTACATCTGTCACCCTAAGTTCAACGACTTCTCTTACTGGAAATTTTTAATGTACAACCAAAACAAATTTGAAAACGCCTCCACGAAAATTATGACCTTAGTCGCTGTCACCTCTAACAAAATCTATTCAGATGTTTTGACTCCTATGCCCTCATATATCCTTGTCACTGCCCCATGTCCATTCAGTCAGTCCTACTTTCAAAAAGGCAAAACTATGTCTTTTGTCCTTCTCACTTTATGGTCGCTGTACACATTTATGTCTCCTTAACTCCATCCATGTTTCTTTCTAGTTACTTAAAATTTACAAACTTTTCAGTATATTTTCTTACTTTCAACAATTATAGTAATAAAACTTATATATAACTCCCAAATTTAATATAAATCAATTACAATCTCCCCATTGAAAGGCTGAGAAATTTTGGCATACTAAAATTTTGAAATCTTTCAATGCTGCGTCCACTTGTACATTTTATTACATTAATAGTTGTAGATGAAACCTCTTGTTCCTCCTCCTGCTGTGACATTGACCTTGTTATTTACTAACATATGTCAACTTTCTAGTTTCAATTTATCTTGTTAATGTCTATTACTTGTAACTGATTCACTTATTATTATTACTACCAACATTTACCAAAATAAACATAAGTAATATGGCAACTTGACACATGCTATTTAAACAATTGATACCTAATGAAATCAACCCTAAAATAAATGGAGAATACAATTGCAATAAACTAAATGGTTAACATGTCATTACTCTCTACTGATTCATTCTAGTTATCAATCATTAATAATTATTAAGTAAACAAGAATATAGTCTGTCTCTCTGCTCATTTCTTATACAATCTTCTTCTACTTATACTCATCTATTACCTAAATTGTCTACGTTACAACATTTACTATTTTATGCAATCCTGTATCACCAATTCAAAGTGTTCTCTCATAACAGGTTACCTGCATAAGCTACTTACTCAACAAAACTAACCCATTTTATTCTATTGTTAAATCAACACCCTCTTTATTTATGACTGCCTAGCTTTCTCTTCCTCTCCTTCCACTAAATTTCTGTATTGCTTTAGTTGTTTCTTGTTGAATTCCCCTCGAATCTTTCCATGGTCACCTATAAGTTCATATGCTCCATGTTCTAGAATTTTGCTGATCCTATAGGGTCCTTCATATATTGGTGCAAACTTAGCAGTAAATCCACGTATAGCATCGGACACTGGTTGCGTTCTAACAAGGACTTCCTCTCCTACTTGAGGGTTCCATTCAGTATTCCCTCTTTTTCTTCTACTTTCCCTTTTCAACGCCTTCCTTTTCATCTCAGTGTAGGCTTCCTTTATCTTCTGCGTGGTGCTATCCTTTTCTTGGGTTCGACATATTTCTCGCTCTATCATCTGTCTGAAGATGCTCGGGCGTTCTGCTCCACACATCAGCTCACTTGGGCAGAAGTTCATAGAGCTGCAAACTGAATTATTATATCATCTACGTAAACCACAACATACTCTTTTACAACTTTATCTTCCAATACATGATTAAGTGCTCTTATAAACCCGGACAAGCTGTTCTTAAATCCATAGGGTATCATGGTGAACTGGTATACCTGATTCTCAAATCTAAAGGCAGTATATTTCCTTGATGATTCCTCCAGTGGTACTTGCAAAAAGGCTTTACTAAGGTCAATACTTGAGATGTAGCGTGACCCATAAAACTTCTGTAACAGCTCTCTTACAGGTAATGAAGTAGCTTTGTCGGCAACCATTTGTTTATTAACCTTTCTTGCATCCACACAAACATGAATGCTTTTGTTGGGCCGCATTACAATTGTTAAAGGATTTACAAAATCAGAGTATGACTCTTCCAATATACCATCCTCAATCATCTCCTGAATTTGTTCCTTTACCTTATTTCTTAATGCAAAAGGGATTGGTCTGGTACTAGCGCTACTTGGCAAGTTTCCTTCGACTGTAAATCTATACTGGAACTTGTTACATCTTCCTGGCTTTGATGTTAAGTATGGTTGATATTTAGATAACACCTCATACAACTGATTCTTCTGTGCTGGTACCAACCCATCAATTTTCCAAATTTTAGCACATAGTTGTTCTGTATTTAGTGACCTGTGCTCCTGTTTATCTGTCTGCATCCCCGAATTTTGTACTACTTGTGCAGTCTGGGCCAAAGCATAGTTAATTTCTAAGCATGGGAAATCTTCTCCGGCGGTAATATAGTATCGACATCATCCTCGCATTCGTTACCAAGTACTCTATATATAGTATCATTTTCTTGACACACCTGAAATCCTTTCATGGATTCTATCACCTCGTTACCTATTTGTTGATTCAACTCATCGCATCTAGCGAAAACTCTATTATCTTTATCGCAATAATTATTGTATTGCGGTATAAATTCATCCTTACTCCCCGTTTCTCCGCCTTGTACTTTAACGCTAGCTTTGTCCCTATAAACTGGGTTTTCGGTCTACCCTTACATCTTTGTGAGGAAGGTCAGTGGGTTGGGTTTGACCTGCTTTCCAAACAGCTGTAGTGATTCGTGGGTTTAGTGGAGGACTGGGCATATGTCCCATTTCTTCTTTCTGCTGGTCAGCTAACCTCTGTTCTAAGTAGTTTCCTCCCACATTCTTGCATATTTCCACAAAACCAAAACTATGTAACTGTTCATTCACTTGCAAGGTAATGCTTCTCGTAGGAAAGCTAATCTCAGCCTCGTAGTTAATTAGAAAATCTGATCCTAATATGGCGTCGGCTAACAATTGTTTAGACAGGAGTACAATCTGTTCTAAATTTGTGTCGCCAATTACAATTTGTAATAGTGCTTGTTTTCTAATCCTCTGGCTTCTAGTATTGAATGCACTAACCAGATTAATATGCTGTGTCGGCAGTTCCAGACAATCTAATCCCTGGTGACGTAGTCTGTTATATAAAATTTCATTTATAATTGTCATTTCACATCCCGTGTCTACGAGAGCATTTATTTCTTCCCCTGCAATCTTAATTTGAACTCTCGGACAGTCGTGGCGTTTCCCTTCAGCTAAATAAAGTGTATACAAAATTTCTTCTCCTGTATCAGACTGATCTCTTCATCTTTCATTAACTGTAATTCAATGCTAAAATATTTCTCAATATTAAATTCATCTAATAATTTGCAAATATCATATGGATTTACTAAGTCGGCATCACCTATCCCTGGCTTCAGCGATGTATTGGGCACAATGGAAGATTTAGTAGTGAGATCAGTGGACATGTGTGGCCCCGTCAACACGCCCTCTATTGGTTTAAATTATGTGATGTATTCTGCCTTTCTTGCTCCCGGGTCGCAGGACGATTCCTAGCTGTTACATCCTGTGGTTCAAAGGTTATTGCTGCTGGATTAAGTCCGACTGCTTCTTCTCTTTCGTCTCTCCCCTGCCTGCATCCATAAAATGGCAGCCTACTGTAGTTATTCCTACTATTCTGTCTTTCAGATTGCCCTCTGATGTATCTTACGCTTACACCATTCCTCCTATCTCTTGCTCTATCTTCTCTATAGTTTCCACTTTGTGGCCTTCTGTTATTTTCTCCGCTGCTGGGATCAAATTTAGGTGTGCTAATTTTGTCCTTATTTCCTCCTAATCCTTGTAATTTGGCAAGAAACCCTAACACTTCTTGGGTATGTTGGAAATTTCCACAAAGCAGGCCCTGTTGAACAGATGGATGGTAGTGACCAGTCATTGCTGATAACAAGTCTGTGTCTGTCATCGGAGGATGTAGCGAAGACGCTAAATTAGCATATCTAATATAGTGATCTACATAAGACTCCCCCGACTGTGGATTATGTTTGTCAAGGTATATCTGGCTTCGAATCCCAGCCTGTCTATTGGGGTTCCACAGAAGCTCAGTAAATCCTGCTTTGAATTCTTCATAACTACCAAGTTTATCATATATTCCTGAAAACCACTGCTTACTAATAGGCTCAACAACAGACTTAAATGCTAATGGTAATTTAAGATGCTCAGGTGTCTGTCGTAAATTGAAATACAAGTCAAGTTCTCGTAAAAAATGTAATGGCACCTGTTTTATACTATCAGAGAAACATGGCAAAGTGATGTCATTTATCCTAACACTTTTGCATTGGTGATCAGGAATCACACTTACATTGTTACCATTCCCTGATTGTTCATGTATACTGATCAAGCTCTGATTATCACTACTTACTGCTGTAACCCTTTCCACATTTTCATTATGTCCATTTACATGGTTTACTATTTTTGAGGTCACACTATTGCCAGAAGTGCTGGCCTGATCACAATTTGGTACTCTTACAATTGCGTTTTCTGCTAAACTTGCCTGTACTGAATCACTATTTCCAACAGCTACTTTGTTTTGTAGTTCTCCTAACGTATCATTTATCTTTGCAATTTCCTGCTGTACTTTACAAGTTACAGAATTAATTTTATCATCTACGTAACCCTTTTGCTGGACTACTTCCTGGCTTATATTCGCAATGACTAAGTCTGACTGTTCTTTTTGAGAATCTAATTTGTTCTGCATCTCCCTAGTCACATTTAGTAGCTCTTGCCCCTGGATATTTAATTCTCGTCTATTCTGCTGTATGTGGACACTTAATCTGCCATTACATTTATCCACAGCCTCAGACAACTGGTTAATGTCATCTTTATTATTATCTCTGACCTCAGTTACTTGTGCCGTTTATAGTGGTTATTTCTGACTCAATTTTTGTTTTTAGTTCCTTTCTCAAATTTGACTGATCCGTTTCAAACTTATACGTCAGACTTTTAGCTAACTCCTCATGATCTCGCCTAACTTCTGACCTGAGTTTTTCTACTGCTGATGTCAACTCTGCAGTTTGTTTCTCGTAAGCTTCTGTCAGTTGTTTAACTAACTCTGCAGATCGTTTCTCACTAGTAGCAACTATTTGTTCATTTGCTATGGTTTGTTTTGCTAACGCGGCTTTAATATTTTCAGTTTGTTTGGCAGCTTCCTCCCGAAAGGATTTCATCACTTGTGCAACAAATTCCTGCATCTGATTTTGTACCAGTATGTTCGTTTGTACCTTGCTACTATTGCTACAGTTTATTTCCGTATAATTATCATTAATATTGATAATTCCTGTGTTCGACGTTTCAAGCTCAGACACCTGAACCTCCTGCACAGTAATGTTTGCCTCTTGGTTAAAACAAGTATACTCTTCATCTAATTCTATCTCCTGTCTTCTGCTATCCGTACTATCGATGGATGGACTTCTACTACGAAAATTTCTATCAGACATTTTGATTTAATCACAAGCAACTATATAAACTAATATACAGCTTACTCTGGTTGTACAATCATATGACTTAAAGCTGACGATTGCATATCTGCAACAGATGCCTTATCTCCCGTCTTCTCTCGAGCCGGTGTAGATTTTGGAGTCACCCGACAGTTGACCACTGCTGGTTCGAGGTCCTACAGGCGCATCTCCCACGGTTTTGGCGTATTTGTCGAACTTCACTGCTCCTAGTGCGGTAGGTGAATTCCTTGGACATTAGCAGCTTGGACTACGTCTAGGCTGAATGAGGTCGGATGTTTCGGCCCTTCGTCTTCGTTCCTTCTAAGTTGATTACTTTTTTATTCTTGTTCACAGCACGTCGAGCACCACGTTGGGCAGCCACATTTTTCTTCTATAACCGCACGTACCTTTATTTGTTATGCCTGGCTCTCAGTTCGGTAGCATGTGGACTCTCGCTCGTAGGGAATCTAAGTGGTGCTGCTCACCGTAATCAAATTGTAATCAATTTGGACACTAGTTTGCACTCAAAGAGAAATACTTTCAATTTATTTGAATTACACTTTAGTACACTATTAAACACTGTAAGTGGATGTAGCTTGTAAGATTTCACTTATCTACTTTTGCAATAATTAATTTGTATATGTATTGTATCGCGCAACTGGTGCAATAATGTCAGAGACGGCAAGTACTTCCTTCTGATTTCTACTACTTCACACGCCTAACTAACTTTTTCATTTACTGGTCTCTTCCACTCAAATTTTAAAGACCTCCCCGTTTTAATTTATTTCTATTTCTTATTGGTTCATGCTTACGTGGAATAGTTTGAAAATCTGTATCTTAATCTCCTATTGGCTAAATTCAATTTCCCCCTATGTTTGTACATCTGTCACCCTAAGTTCAACGACTTCTTTTACTGGAAATTTTTAATGTACAACCAAAACAAATTTGAAAACGCCTCCACGAAAATTATGACCTTAGTCGCTGTCACCTCTAACAAAATCTATTCAGATGTTTTGACTCCTATGCCCTCATATATCCTTGTCACTGCCCCATGTCCATTCAGTCAGTCCTACTTTCAAAAAGGCAAAACTATGTCTTTTGTCCTTCTCACTTTATGGTCGCTGTACACATTTATGTCTCCTTAACTACACCCATGTTTCTTTCTAGTTACTTAAAATTTACAAACTTTTCAGTATATTTTCTTACTTTCACAATTATAGTAATAAAACTTATATATAACTCCCAAATTTAATATAAATCAATTACAAGTGTTCATAATATGTCTTCTGTCTTCGGATACAAATGCTTAGGAAGACCTCTAGAGAGGTGGAAGGGCATTAAATTTATCATCAGACCTGACTTTCTCAGTATATTTCTGAACATGAAGCACAGGAACTAAGTCGTGATATTAATATGGCATAAATAAAAAGGGTATTAGTGAAGACATAGAATGTTATTGTGCTTGCTGGTGATGTGATGGCTATAAAATTTTGGAGTTCCTACAACTTCAAATGTATTAGGGTCCAGGCTTGGCAACTGAAAATCATGGAACAGAACTGTACCTTCAGAATTTAACTGATTGTTTCTCGGCATTATTGTTACATATCCCTAATTTGCAAGATATGGGTATATTCTACATGGGATCTGTGCTCTTCTGGGATATTATGCGGCGTTGTGTGGTAATTGTTTACAATTATCACACGACACCACGTAATATCCCAGAAGAGCGCAGATCTCATCAACATTGCGGCAGAAGCCTGAAATCAAGGATATTCTACATGCATTCACAAATGAGACTGAAACCATAAATATAATGGCTTAGCTGAATAGAGGTAAAAAGGGTAAATTTGTCCCTGTCTGCACCTTGAAGGCATACAGAGGAGTAGAGTTATAGCTCCATTCATTCTTAATCTTGGCGGTAGATGTTTTGGAGAAGATGAAAATCTCTTTTCTCTGCCAGGATTCAAACCCCAGACTGTCCAGCCTGTAGCATAATTGTGATCCCTTCTGATTACATGACACATGTTAAGTGCTTTTCTTCATACACTTTGCATAATGACTGCAGTATGTATGGTGATAGTGATGTGGTTATGAAAGAGGAGTTGAGTGCAGGAATTTTCACGGTTTCTTTTGTACATACATATGTCCGCATACTTCAATCATTTCATGATCAGCACGGGGAGATTCACAGTGACTATATGAAATAGTTTCATGTGCAGGGCTGTGTAATCACTTTGAATTCCACTGATGGTGATAATAAAGTGGCTGAAACATACCTGGGAGAAACAAAGTAAATAATAACATCTCTGTCATGTAAGGTGTGTGCTGTGGTGGTTAAATTAAATAAATTGTAATTGTACCTGGTTAAGTCACAAATGCAATTAAAAATCAGAATCTGTATTGTTTGTTTGTAAAACTGTTGTAAGAATGACATAGATGACTCAGTATTTTAGTGAACAGAAATGTTTCAGATCAGGAGTTTTGTACATTCTTTTGTAATATCCTGTGGCGTGCTGTGGTTACTGTTTATGGAACCATGATTGGCACCAGGACCATGGCTGTTAATGGAAACAAGCAGGCAAGTTCTTTGAGCTTTATCTACTAATGCACAGCCATCATGCACCTGACATTGGATGTTTGTGGAATTATTGCAACTGATGGCAAGAAGGTACGATTTACAGTATTTTATTGATTGAATTTTGGCTTACTTACCAGTGATTTTTCAGCTTACATTGAATGGTAGAATGATTCTTAATGATAAATTGAGAAAGATGTGGAAGCATCAGTGGCCTGTTTTAAGGTGCTGTCTAAACATCTGTTTGCAAAGACTAAGAAGGATCATGGAAATCTGCAGTCAATAGCTGGTCTGAGGACTGAGTTTCAAAATGAAAACCTCTGAAATACAAATTAGAAGTGCTAACTGCTACACTGCAACATTTTGTTTCACAGTTATTGATAAAGAAGAGTGTTTCAGAAGTTCTTGCTATGAATAGTTAGTAAACAAATGTCATTTCTTATGGTGCATACTGTGCACTGTCATGATCTTATGAATCCCACATCCCACTTGCCCTAAAAATTGTTTAAAGAACACATTAATTCAGAATTTATTCTACCTGATCTGTAATGGATGAAGAATTTTGTGCATGTATGTGTATGTTTAAGTTCTATCAGCATTTACTATCTCAGTAATTATGGCTTGTCACTGAGGATGATGATGTGTCAGTTGGTAAACTGTGTTGTGATGGGAAACCTTCATAGTACATGGAAGCTGTGCATTTCTAGTGATAAACAACAGGTATCCAACATTTCTTTAAATGAATAAGTAACTGTGAGGTCTCCATTCTTCTGGGATATGATTCCATGTCACTGGATTATCGGTTCCCAACATTTTGAAGGAATATAGTGCCTTCAGTTTCAAGGGTCTAGAGGTTGGAGAAGACAAAGAGTTCAGTAAGTATATCTGCCACTGCCTATAAAAGAGTTGTCTTTAAACCTGTTACAATATTGTAAGAAAAAGATAATGAGATGGGATGAAAAAAGGAAATAAATATGTTGTTAACTATTTTTTATAGTACAGTATTATAAGGAATAAGTTGTGTTACAGTAATGGCAGGTTCAACCTAGCAGAGAACTCAACCAGATCTTGTACTTTGTTTTACTTAAATATGCTTAATACCTATAAATGTAAATGAAATTAGGTTTAGGCCAAAATAGAGGAGTTTAGTATGAAGCAAAATTTGGGAGTAGAAGTACTTCCACATTTGGTGTGATCACAGCATGCAATCAATGAAGATTTGTAAAAAATTTAGTGTGAAAGTTTCAAAGTAAAGTTTTATAAAGTCTGAATGTATTTTGACTTTCATTCTGCATTCGAGCTATTACTATATTGTTTGCAGGAGATGCAGTTTATCATTGTTCTGTTCTTTGAATATGGCCGAAGGTATAATCACTTCTAAGTTTTATTTATTGAGTATCGACATAGGGTATTTTCATGTGTAGTGAGAATATGTTGGTTATATTAAAGTGTGGCTCACATAAAGAATAACACAAAAATTAATTTTAAAACCAGTAATGAGATCAGAGTAAAATGAAAAATGAATACATTAGTATGTAACAGAATCATAGTCAATGAGGTTAAATACAGTGATCTAATTAATCATTTTCAAAGCTGTTGTAGTTTAAGTGCATTGAAATAACACTACCATGAAGTGCTGGAAAGAAATTATGATCTGTGCTGTATTTAAAATATAAGTTGTGCCAAATAAATTATTTTCCTGTTGGTTTTAATAAACATTTTGTACCAAAGACATCAGGAATAGGCAAAATTTTATATAGGAGCAACAGTTTCTGAACATTTATTACTTTTGTTTGTATGCCAACATTGCAAATGAAATGAAGTGCACACTTGTACTTCACAAGACAGTATTTAACAATCACACATGCTACAGCCTTATTTGAAGCAGGAAATTACTCAGCAGCAGACTGTGCTGTGCACCAAGGGGTATAAGTTTGTCCTAGCAGCCAGTACTGTCATCTCATGCTCAGTCCAGAAACTATTTGTTCACACCACACACACTGTATTTGCAGGTTTTGAGATTCTTACAGTGTGTTAGATGAAGATTCATGTCTTCTCGGATGTTAGCAGTTGACACGGCATACCATTCCAGAAGACTTGAATCTTATACTGTGTTAATCTAGTCAATATAAAATGTGAACCAGTGTTGTGTGCTACGAGGCAAAATACGTTTTCTGGTATGTTCCTGATAAATGGATATGGGTATATTAAGGAAAATCCAAAAAGAAATCATGCTTCAACTTCTGATACTTGCAATCTATTCTGCTTCCTTAAAACCAGTTTTTAAGTCACTCATCCAAAAGGATGACAGCCTTTTATGTATGTGTCTCGTTCAACACGGGTATTTATACATCCTGCACTGAAGTATCGTGTCCTGGTGCCAGTAATCAAAATACATTTCTATAAAATTGTCATCAGGTGATTCTGTCACTTTGTATGTGAAGAACTCCATGCAGAGCTGTGCTGGACCTTTGTGCATGTACCACGGATGTAGAATTTGCAAATTGGTGCTGTATGTATGAACAGTCCTGGTTTATCAGGATTCGATTTTTTTATGCTGTTTGATACCACACATAGCTTTGACATATAAAGGTCAAGTCTTCTGAATATGAACATTTCATGTTTTCACTGTTAAGTTTTTATTTCAACTTTATTAGACATTAATAAGGAGACTAGTTTAGAAATAAATCAGAAAACTAAGCATGTATATATGTTCATGTCTCCTTATGTGAATGCAAAAGGAAACATAAATGATGTAATATGTTACTAAAAAATACAGGAAAATGTAAAAAGGTCTATAAAACAATAACATTTAAATAATATTTTGATGATATTAAGTTTATTTTGAAATTGGGCATTGCTTGCTTCTATTCAGTTCATAATCTGTCTTGTATCTAAAAACCAAAAATCTGTAAGTTCACCTTTAGTTTTTTATGGGTGTGGAACCTGGTCATTTGTTCATCCAAAGAGAAAAACGTGGAGTGAAGGTATTTCAGAAAAAAAGCGTTGAAATGTTTGGATCTGACAAGGAGAGGGGTAACAATGTAAAGATGGGAAAAAAATTTGTATTAATGAAAAGCCTTGTAGCTTGTACTCTTCAAATATGGATCAAGTCAAGGAGAATGAATTGGCCATACTGTATGTAGACTGCAGTATATATGGGGGAGATCACAGCTGTATAAAAGATTTTGGTCAGAAAACCCAAATAGAAGAGAGAACTTCAGAGGCCAGGTGTGGATATTAAAATGTCATAGAATGTATGAGGACATTCATTCATTCATTTTCTGTAAATCCTGCCGGGAGTACAAACTCATGTGGATGTGGAAATCGTCCTAGTTTACAACACAAAAAAACAAGCACAGCATAACATACAGCAACAGAACATATAATATAGAATACAATTCCAATGGACAAGTACATAGTAAGTGTCATAAATTTAATCACCATCTGTATGATCAATGGCAAACCTTATACAATCCTACACAATGTCTGTTATTAAAAGTCATTCTTATAAAAACAGTCTTCAAAATTATGAACCCTAACACAATATACAAGTATTTAATCGTTATTAAATTATTCCTCTAAGCTGTAAAATTAATTAGTGTAGAGAAACCGTTTTCAGGCTGGACTAAATAATTTTACATTTTTACACATTTTATGCTATTCATACCCTACAAATCCAACTGGGAGGTCAAATCCATGTGCATGCGGAAATCTAAATGATTCAGCTGGACCAGGATAGGGTCAAATGGCAGGCTTTTGTGAACACGGTAATGAACTTTCGTTTGTTTAAAAAGTTCATGCTGCTAAATGATGTACCTATTATCTTGCGGATGAGTGGGTGATACTCATGCTTGGCATTCGGGGTCCGGAGATGTTGGCCCGAAGACCAGCTATCGTGGCGGGTATTTCCTGGTCTTCCTCAGCTCCTTGTGGAAGTGCCGAGATAGCACCGTAAATTGTGTTACGATTGCTTCCTTCATTCTCATTCATTAGCCCAAAAAAATCGTCATACCATTCGATACTGTATAATCTTAGGTACCACAGATTATCCACTGACAGGGTCGTTAAGTAAACCACACAAAATAAAAGTGCTTGAAATTATTTTCTGTGACAAACCATGAGCAGGGAAACTTGTTGTGGAACATGTATTGTGGGAGGACTTGCATATTTTGGAGAAAGTTAGTTATTGCGGAATGCCTAATCATATTAGTAAAATGAAATGAGATATGCCAGAGACCCTGAATACAATTATAATTGTCGCCTCAACTGTTAGTAGTAACAGATCGTTGGTATCACTGATTTTGCAGGACTGGACGAAAAATGTACAGTCATTTGTAACTGTGTGTGTGAAAATTTGGTTACAGGAATTGGAAAACAATAAACATTTCTTACCACTGGCAGCTTATAGTAGCCTAAATGGCACTATTAGTGAATATGTAACGTCTTAAGTTGATGCCATTTATGGAGTACACAATTTTATTATATTTCTCGTAATGTTTTTCAGCCTTAACCTTAAAGTTTCGTATGAATTTTGTTTATAAATATGTATGTGGTACTGGCGGGGGAATAGGTGGCTTATCAGCGGTCCACTACTTGCAAAAGTCGACTTTGAAGAATGTTAAATTGATTGAAGCGAGCAGTCGGCTTGGAGGTTGGATAAAGACAACAAAGACTCCCAAAGGATTTATCTTTGAGCATGGCCCTCGGACTCTGCGGCCGCAAGGCGTGGCTGGAGAAAACACCTTGGCATTAATTGAAGATCTAGGCCTGGTCAGTAAAGTTGTGCCCATTACACACAATCATCCAGCAGCTCAAAATAGACTCATTTATGTGAATAAGGCATTATATACTCTGCCGTCCAGTAACATTCGTTCAGTTTTTGTTACACAACCACCATTCACAAAGCCCTTGATAAGTGCCTTGTTTCACGACTTGAAAGCACCAAAAAAAATACTGAAGGATGAGAGTATCTATGACTTTGTGGAGAGGCGTTTAGGAAATGAGATTGCCGAGTATGCCGTGTGTCCTTTAGTATGTGGTACCTGTGCGGGAGACGCAAAAGAAATCAGTGTGAAGTTTCTAATGAAGTCCTTATTTGAGGCAGAACAAGCTCATGGTTCAATTGTGAAAGGCATGCTTATGAACATGATTGAAAGAAAGTCAAGCAGTCCATTTCGTACTAAATGTGAACTATTTAAGAGAGCTGTAAAGGAAAAGTGGAGTCTTTGGTCATTGGATGGCGGCCTTGAGCTACTACCAGAAACACTGACAAGTAGTATTAAAAACCAGCAAGCTGATGTTCTGCTTAGTTCTCCTTGTGAGGAAATAGTGTTCCAGACTGGAAAAGCTGCAGTAAAAGTCAGAGGGAATGTTTTTGAATGTAACCGCGTTATTTCTTCTCTACCAGCAAAACAGTTGGCACCTCTTATAGCTAAACAACACCCAGAACTAGGTGAAGAGCTATCTTCCATCACCACAGTTACGGTTGCAGTAGTAAATCTCCAGTTTCAAGGAAGACTGCTACAACAGGATGCATTTGGGCTTCTTGTTCCACCATCTGAGAATGTTCCCATATTAGGAATTGTGTTTGATACATGTTGTTTTCCAAAAGGTGATAATACTGTGTTGACTGTACTGATGGGTGGGAGGTGGTTTGAACAATTTTTTGGGGAAGACCCTACACCAGACACACTTTTAAATACAGCAGTGCAACATGTGCATTCCATTCTTCGCATATCAAGTGCACCAGAGGCACATAATGTGTCGTTGTTAAATAACTGCATGCCACAGTATGTTGTTGGACACCATGAACGAACAGAAAGGATTAAAGCCTATGTGAATAACCATAATTTGCCTCTGTCCCTTGTTGGAGCATCATACGATGGTGTTGGAATCAATGATGTCATATTATCAGCCAGAACAGCAGTGGAGAATATGATCAAAGATATTCAAATCTAACCTTTATTGTCCAGGAATAGGGATTTTAAATCTCCCAGTACTATGGGGCTGATGGATATTAACTCAGGTGTAATAATTTCAGTATTTAAAAAATACAATGTCCAGCCTGCTGGTCTGGGCATGTGTGCCATTACATTGGTGCAACACATGGTTAATAAAGATTAAAAGTTATGTAATAAAAGAGAATTTAATTGTGAACTTATAAGGTTTGTAATGTCTTCGTTTTAAATATTACAACTGAGGACTATTGTTTATATGGACTTCTATATGTGCCTCCATGTTTCACATTATAAGGATGAATAGGATGAATTATAAAACTTAAACTTTTAATTGTAAAAACACTATTTAATATTTTATTTTTTATCCAAGGCAAAAAATCACATTTGAAATAACTGTTGCAGACATTCTGAAGATATTAAAAAATACTTTACATGAGATGATGTGTATTAATTGGGAATTCCTGCATATTTAACTTCATCAAATGCTTTCCTGGCTTTCTTCAGTTCTTCGTTCATGGTGAGAAGATCTTTGACTCTTGCATACTTGCGAGCATCTTTGCGAACAAGGAATACAACATCCTCTACTTGGACCCTTCCTGTTCGCCCAATCTCCATAGCTTTGTGGGTCTAAATAAAAACACCACATTTGATTTAGAGTGTACCTGGTAATGACAAGACTAGTACACCTCATTTTTCAATTAAATTGCAATGAAATATGTCCATAATATCCATTAGTTCAATTTTAAACACCTCGTACATCAACATAAAACAAAATCTTAATTCCCAATGGATTAGGGTATCACCACTTTCAACTGTCGAATTATGTAAAATCCAGGGAATGTGTTTTACTAGTCTTTCATGTTATATGTATAAAAGGTTAAAAGTTTCCTTAAAATTACATATATATTGTTTATATGTTTATAAGCTTGAAAACACGCTACATAGAACACCATAGATATATAAAAACTAATGAACCAATATCAGCTTATGCATTACATATCTTGAATAACAAACACAAATATGGCCCATTACAGTCTACAATGGAATTATTAAAAACCTGTAAAAAAGGATGGCACATGAATATTTTGGAGAATTTTTATATACAACAACACTATCAAAAAGGAACACTGATGAACGAACAACATCCAGGAGAGGAAAACCCCCTATTTAAGATCATTAACCCCACCACCCACAACCTATACAGGTATCTACGCCACAACCACTGCAAAACGAGCCAACACAAATCACAACACAGGACACGCAGCAACATAATACAGGTATTTCTCAATATATAGCTAATACTTTCTCAAACATAATTTTCATGATACCGGGTTTGTCATAAAGCTTCAATGATACTGATATCCGTTCATATTTCCACAGGGTACCCTCAACCTACTTGGGATAACCCGTATACAAAAACAGGACTGCCATTAATTTATAAACAATATATATGTAATTTTAAGGAAACTTTTAACCTTTTATACATATAACATGAAAGACTAGTAAAACTAGTTGTTGGTAGACAAGTGATTTATAGTAAAACACATTCCCTGGATTTTACATAATTCGACAGCTAAAAGTGGTGATACCCTAATCCACTGGGAATTAAGATTTTGTTTTATGTTGATGTATGAGGTGTTTAAAATTGATCTAATGGATGTCAATCATATGTAGAACTTTGACCCCCTGAGGATGGCTTGTTGAAGCCGAACATATGTAGGGGTAATTGACTTACTTGTAAGAATATAGTGCATATGTTGGTTTCTTAAACTTTTAAAAAATAGATACATTATCCTTCCATGATGCAATTCTTGTTTAACTTTGGTATGTCATAAAAAGCATATAATACAGATGTGTTATAATAACTACATATATCATCTTATATCCAGATTTAACCTTTTATGCCTTAATACAGAGTATATGTTGTGAGCAGTGTAATATGAAGATATGTTCAGACACAACTAATTAAGTATGCTTATTTTTGGAGTGGCAATTTCCTGAATGATAAAATATGATACCATAACCTCCTCCTCCACCATGTGGCAGAAACTAACACACTGACCTACACACATGTGCAGAATGGGTGTTACATGTGATGAGAAATGTCCTTACCAGCACAACTGAGTCTTCAGGATTTGAAAAGATTTTGTTTGTGCTGGGTCAAGTACGTACAAAGGAAAGATGGACTCTTATAAATTCCGTAGTCACATGGTTACTACATTATACAACTCTTCTTTCTTTTCATACCATTTCTGTAATAAATTCAATCACAAGGTCTTCCAACAGGTCTACACTTTCTGTGTATGGATTCTGGTCATCCCCAAATCCAAACATCATACATCTTAGTTCTTTGGAGAAAAGTCGTTTACGTCCTGAAAGAGTTGCACCAAGGGGTGCTTCTGCCTCTTCCTCTTCAAACTGTTCAGACAAAAAAGTGTATGCATTTTTATCAATAATATTTACGCACAAAAGTACACCCACCATTACAATTTCTTGTCGATCTTTTAGAAACATTTTATACTTATATTAATAACTTCCCTACACTTTGGATTGGTTGCGTTTAAGGTTGGGGTTTCAAATGACTTCTGACGATCTTATACTGTCTCCCAGTGGTTCATAATTACATTAGCCTGTAAACTGTAAATTACTGTGGGTGGTGGCTTGGCAACAGTAGCAATAACGGTAGTAATGGTTGTGTCAATAACTTGCAGTATAACACTGGTGAGACTAAGTGTTTCGTTATATTCACATTAGAATATGATATAATGATACCTGTTCAAAACTCTCTTCTGCCTGAGCCATTACATACGTTTAAGTTATATATTATTTTTGTGAAGTGGAAGCAAAAGAACTGGTTGTGAAAACGAAGACGACACGTCAAGTGTATAAATGGATTAGTGCGAGTCAGTGAAAGTATTTTACTCGACGGCTTTAAAACACACTGGAAGGTTGTTAACCGATACCAGCTAGTCCACACTATCTACAGAACCAAAGCATCCTTTCCAGCCATTTCTGTCTCTCACCACTGTCAGACTACTACTCACTCACGATTTGCACAACACAACATTCCCATTGACATGTGCTGCCATCACGCCTACTTCGACAGATTTGGAACTAACCGATTAGCCAATAGATGCAGAGTATTCGAGTGTTGCCAACCGACTTCATTGCTGGAAGCATACAAGGTCGCGATGTTTATGTTTACAGTGGGTAATATTGGTCACCATGAGCAGGTCCCGCGTATCGCTCATCGGGTTAGTTGTGGCGTGAACTTCAAAAGCAATGGAGGTTAGATACCGGAGCTTATGCATGATGTGAGAAGAGGCGGGTGTGTGCTTACGTTTGTACACAATGGGTTAAGATATAATTTTGCGCGTATTTAACTGTTTAGTGTGTTATGGGCATGAAGACGAGCCGGAACGAGATCTTAGCAAGGCGTAACAATGCCATTTGTTCAGCGTGTGGTGGAGCCTAAATTCCTCAGCCGGCGAAGTCTGCATGGCGAAGATGGTCAACCGTTAGTTACTGATTATGAGCTGGAAGCCGTCACAAACAACACCTTAAGTAGTGCTTTGCGACAGTTGGCGTCCCTTGTACTGATCGCGAATGATATTTTTGAGGATCTAACCAAGCAACTTCAAGATGTGTGCGAACGGTCGAAGAAGTTACGGAACCGCATTGAGTCTGTCGAAGGAAAAGTGGTGGCATATGATCCGAGAAAGGTGACAGTTCGTAAGTATACTTTCAGTTAAACTTCGAACTTCAGGCCTGATTGTGTGTAAGATTAATTTAGTGGTAGTGCTGATCTGAAGCATAAATATTATATACATGTGTGTGTGTGTGTGTGTGTGTGTTGGGGGGTTAGTTCATACAGGGCTGCTCTCCAGACTCGGAAGTTTCACGACCTGTTACCCCAAATTGCTGTAGCTTAGATTATTAGTGAGCTGACAGCGTTGTTAAATAGAACATAAATAAGCATATACATAAACATGTAACATTTAAGACTACTGTAATTGCCGGTAACCATTTTTGACTCCAGTTATCAGGCTGTCACAAGCCTGTGTCTGTGACAGGTGAATCCTGTCACTTGCAGGCCACAGGATTCGTGCTTTGACCTACGGTTTGAGGCAGCTCTTGATTTTTCTGTACAAATCTGGACACAGGGGTGGATCCTATAAGCACAATTCGCACACTTTTGTTAACTAATTATGTTTCGTACATTAGGGATTGTATTTATTAGTTGCTTATATTACATTACCCACACAACACAATATTAGTAGATTTCTTTCTGCAGAGCAACAATTTGTTGATCACTTTCCAGCTCCTGGTACAGAGGTGAAGAAACCAAGACCCGTAGACAATTTAGTCCGACCCGCGTTCATATTTACATTCTGTAGCAGCAATAACTGCGGTCTCTTTTATGATTTCTCGTACATACTGTGGTATAGAGATGGTATTCCAGTCTAGATTTTGAGGGAAATTGTAGCTGGGGGGCCTCTAGTAGGTCTGCATGAGCCGGGTTAGCGTGGTTGGCATAGTGAGTGGCCCTATGGTCTGGACAGCCGAAGAATCTGGTTCGATTCCCGTCAGGGACAGTAGATTTCTCTCTTTTCCAAGCGCCCAGATCCTTCCTGGGGCCCACTCAGTTTCCTGTGCAATGGGTACCGGGGGCCCATTTCTCGGGGTGAAGTGACCTGGGCGTGAAGCTGGGTACTTCCATGTAGTGCCGAGGTTAGGAATGATTGGAGCTATACCTCCACCCCACATACCGTCATGGTATGCAGAGGGACAACTTTACCATTGTTTTTAGTTGGTTTGAACGTATTTACTAAGGTATGGCTAAATCGGCTACATCTGGTTAGGGGGAAGTTGAATGGGAATGACTCCCGATGCCGTTGAATGCTTCTTAACATGTTGATAAATACCAATGAGTATTAGGATATCGTATCCAAATTAACTACAGAAAATTTAGTTGTCACATGTTTTGCTATATCTAGGCCTGTTAGACTGCATTCAATAAGTGCACATAATTTATATTAAGAATTTATCCACAGACTCCGTTGAGCTGAGTCTGCTTGAAAAGTTGATAATTACCCAGACAGTCAGTACACTCCACCTTTTATGGAAGCGGAAGGTTTATTACCATGTACACAAGATCACTCCACCGGCAGCTACCCTGAGCCAGTTGAATTCAATCTACGTCATTAATCACATTTTTAACGCTGTTTTATTGTCATCTTTCCATTACACCCTAAGTGTACCCTTCTCTTGCAAGTTACGTGACCGGCTAAAAATTGTGAATGACTTTATCTTGCTCGTGCGTGCAACATGTCCAGTCTACCTCATTCTCTGTTGTTTAGTTATCCCCGTAATTTTCAGTGGAGAGTACATGTTACGAAGTTTCTCATTACGCAGTTTGCACAGTTTCTTACTATCCTACAATATATCCAGATAGTCTCTTCACTCTGTTCTTAAACGCCTTCGTTCTGTGTTGTTCCCATTGGGTGTGCTGTCAGATTTTCTCACTGCACGTACAAAATTAATGTATAGTTCATTGGTAATACGCTGTATTGCTTTGACATTACAGAACTTCAACAATTATGTCTTTAGGGATTTGACGCCGTGTAACCTGATACAAATTTACCGACGTTTCGGAGGAACCTGCCTCAAGGTGGAGGCAGCAATTTTCATCGAAACGTCAGTGAATTGTTACTATACAAGGCCTCACATCCCATAAGACACTATACCGTCGCTGGTCTCAAACGCCATTCGAAACGTAAGTTCATGACTCAGCCATGCCTTCCTGTAAACAAGGAGCATGTGTCTGCGGTAATTGCGAAGTGCAGTTTTCCTAACCGCCGTGAGGAGGGCACCGTTGAGTTAAAAAAACTGCCCAGAGCAGCTGATCGGAAGTAGTGACGACGAGGGGAGGGGGTTAAGAACTCCTCTTTTTTTTTTTTTTAGGGCTCTTAGAAACTGCTACCAACGTGCTTTTGAATGGCTGGGGTTTGGGTAGGAAATGGAGGGGTAGAAGTGATCGGGAGGGAAATATTTGCCTCCTGTAGTTACGTGTAACTGTCGTCAGGAAACGGTTGGACCTGGGTACAGTATGTTGCTGCAGATAATGGAACAATGCGGTGAATTTCCGGTATTTATAAATAGGCTTTTCTGTAAAATTACCACGCCATGCTGGATTTACATGTCATAGTTTATGGAGTCTATATTTTGCATTTAGATATATAAATAGGAGCTCTGTAATCTGTTCCAAATAACATCAGGGCGCTCGAATGGAGGGTGAAGACGGGAGAACATGTAGAATTAATGGGGAGAAACGGCGTGCCAAATTTTAGTTCAAAATCTGAAGGGACGGGACCACTTGGGTGACTAGGCGGACGTGTTAATATGGCATTAAAATGGGTACTTAATAAGTAGGGTGTGAGGATTTGAAATGTGTTCGTTCTTGTTGACCAGCTGAGAGTCTAGATCTTGTCAAGAATTGCCCGCCTTTTGTGGAACCTGAAATCTAATTGCAGTGTTCACCAGAACCCGGAATTGAACCAGTTTCAGAACCAGGGCAGTCCAGTTGCACCCTCTCAGCCTATTTCTTTAAAATTTGCTTGAATCTTACCTCCGATCTACGCCTGTGTCTCTTAAGGGATCTCATCTCTTAAGGCTTGCCGACCTAAACTTTGTATGCATTTCTCATCCTCCTGTGCTAGCTACATTAACTCTTAAGGCCCACTGGAATCACCAGGTGTAACATAGAAATTCTACGTTCTGCTCGCCGAGTGTGTTTGTTTGGTATGGATCTCAGAACAAACAGCGATTATTTCCCTGTGCAATATTAACTGATTGTTTTGTAAGACAGAGTATGTTTACTGTGCGGTACGAACTGGATGTTTAAATATGATTGAGGTTAAAATTTGACTTTGTCGTGGAGAGCAGCATGCAGATGAAGATTAGTTTGGAGCATTGGTGTTCTGTACTAATCTTCATCTACATGCTGCTGCTCTTACCAGGACAAATGGACGAGGCCTGGGAAACTTCAAAATGCAGTGCTCTTTCGGAAGATGGGGAACATTGGATAGAAAATTACATTTACGTAGTCTCTAAGGGGTTAATTATATGCCCCTCTGAAACCAAAATTATCATTGAAGTGGCTTTTAGTTTAGACTGGGAGATGGATAATTTATAACTGGGGGTCTCATAAATAACTTGGATGGCAGAAGGAACAAAACGAATAAATGTTAACAGCTGTCACTGCTGTGTAGATTTATACAAAATACATCAACATATGGGAAAATCCTTGTTGCGGTGAGCTGCCCGGCCATATAACGTACTGTGTTTGTATTTTAAAAAGAGAGTACCCAGTTATTTTTTGTGATAGTGTCGTTTTACAGTGATTGTATAAATGTTCAGTAATGGTTACTGAATGGGCACAGGCATTTATCTCCCTCACTCAGTACGTATGTATTTAGCATTCACTTGGTAGTGTTACTGTGATAGGGTTATGGAGTGCGTTATTCGTCTGTTTTGATAGGGTGACAAACATGGGAAGTTGTGTTGGAAACAGGATGTAAAGTCAGTGTTCTCATGTTCATCGTGTTATTTGTATTTTTGGTGAGGTTCGGCGGAAAACAACTCGAAACGCAACCAAAGATTTTCATTGCCCCTATATTTGATTGAAGTGCTTTTTTATGTTTGCATTTTATAAAGATAATAGACAAGTTAGGAAGTAAACTTAATATTATTCATACCGTACATTTTAACTTTATATTCATTCATTACACAGTGTGTAATGAGTCCCTGAAGATGAACCCAAATTAAGGTTTCGAAACATGTAAGACATTGGAATTGCACAATTAATGTGATTGAATTGTACATTTTGTCGGACTGTGCATATAAAGTTAGGAAGTGTCCGCAGAAGTAACAGTTCTGGTGCGTTTGCTCAGTTTTTTAATATTTTCAAGGAAAACACTGACGATGCAAGTGTCTGAAATATTCTTCTCCACATTTTACACAACACACTAAGTTGTCTCCATATCTTAGCAAAAGATTTACAATCCGATCATAGTCGATATTTTGTAAACGGTTTGACCATGGTTCAGGCGGTTAGTCCCCGTCATCTCATCGCGGAGGCCTGGGTTCGATCAGGCCGTGTGGGATTTGTGGTGGACAAAGTGGCACTGGGACAGGTTTTTCTCCTAGTCAGGGGCGTAGCTAGGAGATGGCGAGTGGTGTGGCTGACCCAGGCTGTAGAGTACAAGGGGCGGCAAAATGAATATTTAAAATTTAAAAGACTGATTATTTGTGCTCAACAAATTTTATATTATTGAGCCAAATAGAATGAAATTAAAAATAAATGCGATTTGTTTTAATGTCACATTTTCTATTAGGGGCGGCCATTGTGATTACTCGCCCCGGGCACCACAAACCTAGCAATTTCAGTGCTCCGAGTGCTAGGGTTTTCTCCTTGGGTTGTCATCCCAGCAACTCACCATGTTCATTCACTCATTTATTTGTCACCGACCTTATATAATCTCAGTAATTGACAGCGTCGTTAAATAACGCACCAGAAATACTGGAATGTAATGTTTAAACTTTCGTTAAAATAAATTTAAAATCCGTGTATGAAGGGATTCCGTAAAAAAAAAGTTTTTTTTTAGCAGAGAGTTGTCTCAGCTGCTTAAGAAATTCAGTTTTTATTAGGTAAGTTGCGGGGTAATACCTGTTGCAGCTCGTATTTTGAGAAAACTACAATGAACAATGAGTAAGTGCTGGGTACAGAGACATTGCATGGAATTAGCGCCAGTCATTCTGCAGATGCAGACGTGGCCATACGTCATAGGAAACTGCAAGTAATTAAACGCCTTTGCGCGCAGTTTTACCAACAGCTGTGACCTCGACACAGTCTGCATATATCACGTATATATCACAACAACAGGTTGCCTTGGTGTGTGCTTACACAGTACTAAGCACTGGTCATGTCTGACGGGCGACAAAAATAATGTTTTAAGTGGCAAAATAATTTCTTTCTGCGCTCAACAGATTCTAAATTATTCAGCCAAATAAAATAAATTTAAATAAGTGAGTACGATTTTTTAGTCATTATTTCTATTAAGGGCGGCCATTTTGTTTTCTGGCCCGGGGGCGCCAAAAGACGTAGCTGCTCCGCTGTGTGTGGCTGCGTCACAGTGACGAGACGTAACTCCACTGGCAGAGTCCTTATTGGGAAGCTAATGGTGCCTCAGCTTGTCAAAACATTCCGCACATTTTAAGGAACTCTGAAGTTCATTACCGTGTTCGCAAGAGTCCGTCAGTCCCTGTCCTGAGCCAAATAATTCTTGCCCAAGCCATCGTATCCTACTTATTTCAGATCCATTTTAATGTTATCCTGTTCTTTAAACCTAGCTCTTGCAAGCTATCTCTTTCCTTAAGGTTACCCCACAAAAACTCCGTATGTATTTCTCTTATTCCCCTTGTTTACATACCTCGTCCATCTTTGATGATTTGATGAGGGTGATATGGTGAGGAATACAAATCATGAAGCTTCTTATTATGAAATGTTCTCTCTTCCTGTTCATCTTAGGCCCTAAGACTTGCCTTAGCATCCTGTTCTCGAAAACATTTAGCCTGTGTTCTTTCCTAAATGTATGAGGCCAAATTTTACCCCCCCCCCCCCCCCCCATATAAAACAACAGACAATGTTATAGTTCTGTATATTTCGATCTTCATGTTTTTAAATAGCAAACAGGAAGACAGAAGATTCCGAACGCTATGCTAGCAAGCTTTTCCGGCATTTAATCTGTTCTTAATTTTTCCTGCCTGCTCTTTTGATATATTAGTGTCTTTCTCAGATATTTAAACTTTGCCACATTTTGAAAGGATCTGTTGACTATCTTGTGTCGTGATTTTGTCCTGCATTCTCTTCATGAGACGTTATGTATGTGTGTGTGTGTTGTACCCAGTGTTGTGTGTGAATTGTAAGACAAAGGAAGCGTTGTTGTTTTGGGCATGTGGCTAGAATTGAGAAGACAAGGAATACGTACAACATTTTGGAAAGTGACCACTTGAAGATGGAGAAGTAGATGGAGAATAACTTTATTGTTGCGAGGTTGTTGTTGTTGTTGTTGTTGTCGGGAGGTGGATGGAACCGGTTCACGATTGTATGCAAATGCGGTATAGTGTCAGCCATGTTGAATCTGTAGGTACTGTTACCACAGTGTTGTGTATAAAAATTAGTGGTCAGAAAATTGTGGATTATGTCGAAAGAAAGTTAAGAACTTGCACAGTTAATAACTTGCAGGCGATTTTATTGACTGTAAAGATAATCAGCACAAGTACTTTTCTTGTTTCTTTCTTTCTTCTTCTCTCTGTCTCCCTCTCTTTCCGATGGGAGTATTATAATATTTACCGTAACTATATTTTGCAGATAAATTTTATCGATTATTTAAGTTGAAGAGTTGGCATGATGTTTTAACTAAAGATAAACAGAGCTGAAAGGAAGTATTTGTTACAGCAATCCCTTATCGCGTGGATATTTCAAGACGAAGGTATTTGGATTTGCACCAGTGCAGACTATACAAATATGTCAGGTTCCGGAAACAAATTGCCTGCGATGGCACTGGCGGAATATGAAATTACGGTATCTCATACATTTTGCAGACCCGTTGTATAGTAAACAGAAACTTCCACGAAAGAGCAGTGATATGTGTAACTTAATGGTAATTTTTATTGTGGTCGAGACTATATGATGTCCTAACCTAGAAGACCATTATCTAAGTAACTAACACAATGGCTCACACTCCTTCTTGAGAAGCTAACAGTTCCTCAGCTATTCGAGAAATTCCCTGCATTTATGTTACCCGAAAGTCCATTATCGTGTTCATTACAGCTCGTCTCTTGTCTGTATCCTGAGTCACATGAATCCAGACCGCGGCTTCCCAGCCTACTTCTCTAAGATCCTATCATCACCATTTCCAGTGGTGTCTGTCCTTCAGGTTTCCCTACCAAATCCCTGAAAGTATTTCTCTACACCTTCGTACATGCTACATGCTTGTCTGTCGCATCCGCTGTGGTTTGATCACCTTAGTAACATTTGGTGAGGAGTATAAATCATAAAGTTCCTCATTAGGCAATTCTTTCCAACTTCCTGTTACTTCATTTTAGGCCCAGATGTATTACTCAGCACCATGTTCTCAAACACCCTCCACTTGTGTTCTTCCCTTAATGTGAGAGGCTAGTTTTCACACGAATACCAGAATCAGAGCTCCTAATTTACTAGGCCACTGTGACAGAATACGGGGGAAAAAATATTCCACATCTAAGTCCTTTCGAACAGTCTGGCCGAGGGTACACTGCAGTCTAGTTTTCGATATGCGTCTACTGAATATTCTGTGTGTGCCCAATCCATGTCCATTTTCGCGTGAGATACCGGTTTTTTACAAACGGAGCTCAGAGGACCAAGTTACAGCGGTAATACCATAACTCGCTGATAAGAAATGACATCTAAAACTGAGTCTCGGCACTAAACCTGTAATATTAGAACTAATGTGCAGGAAGTGTCGCTACTAAAATTGAGATCAACATGTAAGTTTGGGTTCACTTTCTGACTTTAGGTTTGCAGACAGTGGCGATAACCCGTGTAGCTGAATCGTATTTAAGCTCAGGCCTGCTGTCCTATACAGAGACCACGAAAGGCAGTCCCAGTGTTGGTGGAAACCGGCACTGGACTGGTTGATACATTTTTTTCGTATGAAAGATTGCACTAGCGTGTTTAATAATTGTTTTAAACAGAACCTTCCAGCTTGTCCACACGAGTCTCATGTTTACATGATCTTCAGTTGAATGAAATCCGCCACTGGCTAATATTCTGCACGTTTGGAGATAAACCGGAAGTGCATACGTACGGTCAACGGTGACCATGTATTGAAGTGTGTCCTAGTGTTGCAATTAAGATCCGTGTACACCGGAAGTTGGTAACGTAACACGGCTGACATAGGGGAGTGCGTGCTCTTGAACATACCAGGGAGCAGTTGTAAGAGGGAAGGATATCCCCCAGCGCTTCCGGAAAGCCACATTCTGTACCCAGGTACATGCAGCTACTTTTCAATCTCTCCATAACCCAATATTGTTTAACAGGAGGAGTACATATTCTACTTCGAGCACGCTTTTAAGACGCGTTCTTCGCGATTTTGTATACCTGAATTGTCTTTGTGTTCATCTACAGCAGGACTGAAAACTCTAAGCAGTTCTAAAATTCACCCCAACATAAAGCGATTTTCCGATGCTGGACCTAATAACATCGCGGCCCATATTTAATATCCCATACGCATGATCAGGGGTACACAAATCCGAGGGGTCAGGTTGCCGTGGCGGCCGGATTTTTGTTATGGTGGCACCTAATATTTGTGGGTCCTTAGTATGGAACTTGCTTCATGTCACCCTTCTGATGCCCAGAATTTTTAGGTGGCTACTAGATTTTTGGAAAATTTGTGCACCCCTGTGCATGATTAATGATAAGGTGGTCCCTGTCCACGCCGTAAAGACATTTAGGGCGTGTAAAGATAGCTCCACTCATTCTTAACCTCGGCGCTAGTTGGAGGTGAGTGGTCAACTTTACGCCCCCGGCTACTTTACCACCGAGAAAGAACCCCGTTACCCACCGAATAGGAAGGTACGTGAACCTCAGAGCCGGTCTGGACGTATTGGTGAAGAGAAAAGTCTCTTGCTTCCGTCGGGGATCGATGCATGACTTCGCGGTTGTCCAGCCCGTTGCCCACTCACTATACCGACTACGATATCCCCCCTCTGACAAGAATGGGGGATGAAATACAAATCGCCGTACTATCCCTTTCCTTCCAGTGACTTACCACGCAGCTGTTCCGTTTTGTGTGAATGTATTTTCTCTAATGACAGAAAGAAAAACAAATTAACACTATAGTCCTTTGTGTTGACCTGCAGATTTAAATAAAATAGAGTCTTAATTAATTTTGATTTCAGTCTTCCGCCGCGATGTTGATAAGTTCTGCGCTCTTCTGGGATATTACGCGGCGTCGTGTGGTAACTGTTTACCGACGTTTCGGGACAACGTATCGGTCCCATCTTCACGGGTCAAGAGTCCGACCCTTGACCCCTGAAGATGGAACCGATACATTGTCCCGAAACGTCGGTAAACAATTACCACACGACGCCGCGTAATATCCCAGAAGAGGGCAGATCTCATTGATTAATTTTTCTCACTATCTTTTTTATATACACGTTGTTACGTTCAGCAAATATTTATTTTCGGGCCGAATTTTTTTTTAGAAGGAAAAGCCTTTGTCATGTCGTCTCAGAGATTATGGGTTGGGAGTTCGTTGAACCCATAAATCTCCACTGTCAATACGACCTTGATTACCGGCATTGTAGAAATGAGAAACTTTTGAAGTTCTGCAACATGAAAAGAAGCAGAGTTGCCTTACTTTAATGCACGTTGGGTTGCGAACTGCCGGTAACTGACTGCGCATGTTGACATTTTCATTAACGGATTCCCAAGAAAATAGTTTGATTAATGTATGTGAGAAGATGCTGACTTGAAGCTCGAGGGTGGTAGGATGGGCAGCTATTATTTGTAAGCTCACCCCGTTCTGTGAATGGGCATTCTTGTTGCCCCTTATGCAGTGGAAAAGGGGAAGAACGATCGATCAGGGGAGCTGTATTCAGGCTTAAGAGGCACAGTTCCTAGTTTCTCCATCCTAATTACACAGACTGAAACAATGGTCTATGTAACTTTTTTTTTTCCCCCTATGGCTCGACAGCCTTATATGGGCCTGGGCCTCCTCGTTTCGTCGAGGTTTCCTGGTCACACACATTTGAGACACACCACAGTCGGTAGGACTCCTCTGGACGAGGAACCAGCTCGTCGCAGGGTCTACGAGTATGTAACTGTAGTTTTCAAAAATCACTCATGAAGTTTTCTTTCACACTTTAGTTTTCGCCGTGAGTAAAGAACTCAGATTAAAGGTGTCTGAGAACAAAGTGAATATTTAGGACTAACAAGAAGTAATGGGAGCCGGAGGGGGGGGGGGGTACAGAGAATTACACACTGTTTACTCTTTAATAGTATTATAATTTCGAAGTAATTGGGAAGTATGGGAGGAATACTTTACACGCCTGGAGACGATGAGAAAAGCCTAAAATCAAGGTTAATGCATGGAATATTTTAATCGAAAAACCCTCAGGAATGAGGCTACTAGAAAGACCTAGGTATAGATGCACTGAATCTACCTGTTCTCAGTTGCGAGTTTTTGAGCGCCGGAAGCCAGTACCGTTTCCTCAGCTTTTAACGTAGTCTTCCAAGAAAGGAGATATTTAAAGACGTTGTATCCCTTCTTGATTTGTTTTGCCGAAATTAATATGACTTTAGCTTAAATTCTAGGTCAGGGGTTCTCAGACTTTTCGCTGGCCTACCACTAAATGAAATTTAACAATTTCAATGCACCACCAATTTTTTTTTGTATTCGGATTAAAAAAGGCTGAAATTCGAAAGACTGGCTGAAAGCGGGGATGAGTTGTGTACTGTTGCCAGCAGTGCTGGGTGTTAGAAAATATGTGTGGCTTATCTTTTATTTATTTAAAATGTTTATCTTTTTATATTTCGATATTTTATTGAGGCCGCTTAGCAGTAAACAGTGGTTGGCGTGCCAGTAATGGTGTGCGTACCACAGTTTGAGGAACCATGTTCTACATTGGTTATTTAATTTAATTACGTCGCATGTTTAGTTCTTCATGACACCGGCTGAGTTGGAACCTGTGGTCTATAGTGAACTCGCTTCCACCCGGAAAACTCACCACAAATCCTACGCTGGCTCGGACCAAAGTACGGTCGTTGTTACGACAGGTTGGTATTCACACTGAAGCGTAAGCCGTTGAGGAAATGTCAGTGAAGATTTCATAGAAACTTTCCTGAAGGCAACAATTTACAGAATAATGGCGAAGTTTCCTGCAACGGAATCAGTGTTAGCGAAAAGGAACCCCCCACCCCGAAAAAAATATACGTGCTAACCAAATAAAAACTCTACAATATTTGGCACTCGATTAGAAGGGAGCCCGAAGAAATCGTTACGTCTCCTAGCTCTTCAGTGTGGAGCCGTCGTAGTTAGCGACACTAAAAAGCGGCAGTTGTGTAGGCTGTAATCTTCGGCCTCCGAATTGTGAAGCAAGAATTCGACAGGCCTATGCAAGCGGTAGCCGATCCCAGTGGCCGTGCGGTCTAAGGCGTGGGTCTTCGGCCGCTCGCTTACTAGGATCGTGGGTTCGAATCACACCGGGGACATGGATGTCTCTCTCTTGTGAGTGTTGTGTGATGTCAGGTAGAGGTCTCTGCGACGAGCTGGTCCCTCGTCCAGAGGAGTCCTACCGACTGTGGTGTGTCTCAAATGTGTGTGATCATGAAACCACGACGAAACGAGGAGGCCCAGGCCCATATAGGGCTGTCGAGCCATAAATAAAAAAAAAAAATAAAAAAAAAAATAAAAAAAAGTTTATGGTAACAACAGTTGGTCTTCTTCTTGGCCAGGAAATCGCATTTTAGTCTGATGAAGCGTTGTTAACATTAAGCGGGTACATAAACAGTAAAAACGACAGATATTGGTGCCCACACAGTCCTCGTGCTTTTCCTAAAGTGCCCTTAGACGGCTAGAAAATCGGATTGTGGTACGTAGTTAACGTTCAGAGAAATATGGCCACTTTTTGTTGAAACGGTATTTTCCGAACGTTACGTATAATTATTTTCGACACTTTTTTATCAGCTTACTGAAGAAGAAGAAGAAACGTACAGGCAATTAATGCAGGACAGTGCCATTGTCCATACAGCCAATGATTATATGAATGTGTTAGCTTAAGTTTTTGGTGAAAAAATGATACGTCAAGGATCGTGGCCTGCCCGGTCTTCCGATTTAAATCGTCGTAACTTTTATTTTTGGGTCACACTAAAAGGTCGTGTGTGTGTGGATAAACGTCATTCGCGACGAGAAATTAAAGAAAACATTCGGGCGTAAATTTCCGTTATTCAGAGACAACAAATTTCCCGTGTGTCTGGAAACATTTTTTTAAAGATGTGAGACCAGCGTAGAAGCAGAGGGTCAACGCTCGGAAACTCCACTGTGATGTAAAGTAATTCATACTCTTATAGGGCAAACGGGTAGGCATTATCGGCTTTGCTTCGCTGTGCCAATTGAGATTCATGATAAACTAGAGACCTCGCATGTCGTAAATTGTTTGGTTAGGCATCTGTCATTTGGATGGTAACGCCTTACCAATATGTCGTCCGAGTGTTGGGGTGAAACATCACTTTTTGGTTAGTTACAACTGAATCACAGTTATGTGAACTTTCGGTGTCATATTTACCGTGTCATCTAATCTTGCGAGTTTAATGTTATCACAGCGGTGTGATTGAGGATTCCATTGTTGTGGGATAATCACGCTGCGCCATAGAGTAATCGGTTCCCGACGTTTCGAATTGCCTTCATCTTCCGGGGTCTAGAGTTCCGTGAATAATGAAGATAAATTGTTTAATCTCGTGGA